>OU612097.1:110991857-112191857 GCA_914767995.1 Thecocarcelia acutangulata
AGTGTGGGGTGTGTTACTCTGTTCAATCGTTACTACAATGGATTTTGCTCTGATGAGATTAGGGATTTTGTTCCCGAAACTCGCACATTTTTGCGTAGCACGCGTTCATCGTCCAGAGCTCATCCATTTGTGGTTGATTGTCCGGGGAATCGTACTACGCATTACAGAGAGAATTCGTTTTTCAGCTGTACGCTTCGTCTGTGGAATAAGTTGCCTGCAGACGTGTTTCCTGTCTGTTATAACGTTGGAAGGTTTAAGTCAAATGTTCACAAACACTACTCCCTCTTTCCCCCTCCTCATAACCTATTTTCCTAGTTCTGGTACAATGCACTGCATATGTAGGGGTCATCCCCTGAGTACTGGTCCAATATAAAAAAAAAGAAATGATTGCGGTTGGTTTATAGTTGTTGAAAATGAAAAAGTGTTTGATAGTTTTTTCAGCCTATAAAAGTTCCACCGCCAAGAAACTCTCCAGTTGTTTTAACGTTTAAAAAATCGTATCGAAAAAAGTAGAAATTTCATGGCCTAATGAAAATATTTTGAAACTAATGCAAGAGGTTAAGGGTCGGTGAAGCTTGAGGGATGTGGGATGCGTAGAATATAAACTACACAAAGATAATGCATTGCAAAAAGTCCCAGTTGGTGTTTCAGCGAGTTTCAATGACGACTGCAAGGTGAAGTGGATCAATTTCCGCACAACTTTTAACTGCAAAATCTTGGTTCTGGTTCATTTGTATGGATTAATGAATCAATTTGTCCAGTTTTTTACCCAACAGTGGGACGTTTCTTTATGTTTTCTTCCTTATCATCACTATTTTTTAAAATATATATATGCTGTTCAAATGGTTGCAATTTCTTGATCCATATCTTAATTTATTCAATTTTCCAAACTCGCAAGAACAATTAAATTTAAATTTATTGAATTTTTGATGAACTTTTATAATTTTTTAAATTAAATTTTTGGTTTTTACATTTGTACAACGGGTTATAGTTCAGGTTTTTTCTTTCTTAAGTTTTTTTCTTAAGAAAGATTTTTTACAATACAAATCTGCTGTGATCAATAATTTTGATTGAAGAAGACAAAAAAAATAATAATCAAATCTTTAGCTGGGGGACAACTAGCTGTTTCGTAGTCGCTACACTACTCATCAGTATCCACTGGGATTTGAACTCGGGACATGACGTATCATGATCTACTGCTTTAACCACTAAGCCACCGAGCATTTAATTATTTTCTATCTATATTCATCTCATATTGAATTTTATTGTAAATATTTTGTTATGATTCTGACAATTGAGCTGACAATTTTTACTGCATAAAAAATCTGACAACCGTGTGAACTGACAATATTTTTCATGCCAACATTGTCACATAATGGAATTGTCAGATAGTTAGTTGTCTTACAATGAAATTGACATTTGTCTAGCAACCGTGTAAACTGACAACTTGTATTGTAAGAGCAATTGTGCATTGTCATGCAATTGCCAGCACATTGTTAGCTTAGACAATATTGTCAGATCTGACAATCGTCTGAACAAAGCTTAAGTCTATCCACATTTTTTATGCAAAATTATCCCAGCATGCAAACTAATATTTAAATATAAAAATAATCATAAATAAAAGTAAGATTGATACTAGTGAACAACATTGTTTTCTTCTTCTTATATGATATTTCAGCATCCCTCAGCCAATTTCATTAGCTAAGAAGATTAAATGGAAAAACTTTTATAATTTTGTTGGCAACAATAATGCTTTTGTATTTACGCACTTTATATGAGTTCTGTTGTGAAAATTAGCTCTGAGCAAAGCTGTGCAAAGTCTTAATTAGGGTTTTGCTAAACAAAGTGTATAAAGTAAATGCAGTCATTGTAGCCATCATTTCAAAGCCATTGAGCAATGATTTGGAAGAATGAATTAAAATGGAAAGTATATAAAAGGTCAGGCATTTGGATTTTGTGTTGAAGAAGGCTTTTATTTTCTTTTGTTTCAAAAAACAATAGTTCAAGTGTGAAGGAATATGAAAATGTAATTGATAAATTAATTCAATGAATTTTCCATTTTCTTTGTTCATTATTTGGGCTGTTGGTGATACTGATACAGCTTTGTTTTCTTTAATTATCAAACAAAAAGACATCATAAAAGAAGCAGAATAAATAAATAAATAAATTGGTTTTCATTACAAAAACTTTTCATTTTGCAGATTCATGGTGAGGTTTGCGTTTATGGTCTTTTTATTTATTAGAATACTAACTTGCGCAAAATAAATAATAAAAATATAATAATTTTCATATAAATCGAAGAAAAACAGATGTAGAATTGGTTTGCGTAAGCAGCATGTTTTTATATTAATCTTATGTTGGACCAAGGGCCAAATTCCGCAACGATGAATTTTTAAATGTTCAGAAATTTCTGTGTTCACTTTTGATTTTTGTGCCCGCAATAGTGAGAATGATAAATTTTAACAGCTGCAGTAAACACATAAGAAATAATTTTTTTCACCCAAGAATCTGGAATGAATTTTGGCTTTTTGTTTTAAATTGCATCCTCTTCGTCTTTCCTATATGTAAATGACATTCAGTGTAAACTCGAGCACTGTAGAGTTAGGTTATATGCAGATGATATTCAGCTTTACATTAGCTGCAGCACTACCGCAGTCGATGAATGTGTGAAGATTTTGAATTTAGAGTTAGGTCGTGGTCAATGCATTGCCCTAGGATAAATGTTTAGTGTGTCGTATCTATTTGTGATTTTTTTGCTATTATCTTTTTGGCAACACTAGTTTTGATAGCTCACGCACGTTTTGTATCTTGTGTCACTGTCAAACATCTTCAGTTTGGTCTATAATTTAATCATGAATCGTCTTACAAACGAACAACGCTTGCAAATTATTGAATTTTATTACCAAAATGCGTGCTCTGTTGAGAAAGTTCATCGCGCGCTTCTTCCATTTTATGGTCAGTTTAATCGACCTACTGAGGCTTCTATTCGGGCTATTGTAAAAAAATTTCGCACCAAATTTACATTGTTGGACATTAAACCACCAACACGCTTACGTAGAGTGCGAACTGAGGAAAATATCGCAGCCGTATCGGCCAGTGTTGGTGATGACCGTGAATTATCGATTCGGCGCCGTTCGCAGCAATTGGGCCCCTGTTACTCCACTACGTGGAAAATTTTGCGGAAGGATTTGGGTGTGAAGCCTTATACAGCTGGTGCAAGAATTGAAGCCAAACGACCTACCACAACACCAAATTTTTGGTGAATGGGCTCTTGAAAAGTTAGATGAAGATTCACTTTTTTATCGAAGAATTGTGTTCAGCGACGAGGCTCATTTCTGGTTGAATGGATACGTGAACAAGCAAAACTGCCGTATTTGGAGTGAAGAGCAGCCAGAAGCATTGCAAGAGCTACCACAATGCATCCACAAAAAACAACCGTTTGGTGCGGATTATGGGCTGGCGGCATCATTGGGCCGTATTTCTTCAAAGATGATGCGAATCACAACGTTACTGTGAATGGTGAGCGCTACTGTAAGATGATAACAAACTTTTTTTTGCCCAAAATGGAAGAGCTTGACTTGCATGACATATGATTTCAACAAGACGGTGCCACATGCCACACAGCACGCGAAACAATGGACCAATTGAGAGGCGAGTTCGGTGAACAGTTTATTTCACGCTTGGGACCAGTCAATTGGCCGCCCAGATCGTGCGATTTAACGCCTCTAGACTATTTTTTGTGGGGCTATGTTAAGGCTAATGTCTATAGCGAAAAGCCCGCTTCGATTGACGCACTGGAAGCCAACATTGCCAACATTATTCGTGAGATACCGGCCGAAATGTTGGAAAGAGTATGCCAAAATTGGACTAAGCGGATGGACCATTTGAGGCGCAGCCGCGGCCAACATTTGCATGAAATAATCTTCAAACATTAAATTATATCGACCCAACTATCGATCCAAATAAATATTTCATGCATTTTTCTGAATTTTATGTGTTTTTTTTTTTTTTTGTTAATTTCCGATAGTTCTTATAAAATCACCCATTATATGAAGTAATTGGACCATTTCTTTTTCGAAAATTCTCGAAGCCAGACGAGGAATAATGATGGTCAAAATTATCGACGCGGCAACGGAATTCTTTTCTGTCAAATCTGCGAGCTAATCCATTTTACTGTTTACACAGGTAGTGTCAACAGAATGGGACAACTTCACACTCACACCCAGAGCTTCAGTGAATGTGGTTCGGAAAAATTTCCCACCATACTTTGACCAGTCGCTTTGGGGACCTCCCATGGCTAACGAAGTTGCCCGATCTAACTCACATGGATTTTTTTATGAGGCCACTTAAATAAGAGGTTTTATAATGACAATCTGCTCACTTTTGTGGCTTTAAGGGAAAATGTTTGTTGAGAAATCTGCTGAATTGAACAAAGTTTACTGCAGCGTATAGTGCAGGACACAAGACTCCGTCGAACAATGTATTCAACTTGACAGAAAACATCTAAAGGACATACTAAACTAAAATCAGCATATCCATTCTTTTATTCAGTGGTCGCAACAGAACTTTGTGCCAATTATTACGTTCTTTTTAAGTTTGAAAATATAAAATTTGCTACCAGACACCCTGTATAAATACACTCAAATTTTTGCACATAAACCAGTATCTGCAGTATGGTTTATTTTGTCTGAATATAATCAAAAAATTTGTCAGCAACAAATTACCATTGGGACTTTTATTTACAATAGGAGTTTTCTTTTTTAAGAACCATTCAGTTTCTAACATATGGCTTATGTTTATTGTGCTAAATTTTTTTTCTATTTTTATTACTTAACTTAAATCTCTTGCATAGAAAATTGATTGTTTGCGTATAATATACCATTCTTAAAATACCAAGTGTTAAGCAAAGACCAACTGCACCGTGAGGGTAACAAGAGAAAATAAAAACACAGGAATATCCAATGAAATGTTCTGTTTAGGAGCAAAACAAAAGCAAAAAATAAATATTCTGTCAATAAAGGATAAGAGGCATATTTGCTTAGGCAACAAACTCCTTATAAAGCAAAATGTAAAAATTCTTTGAATAAAGAAATTAAATATTTACTTAATATTTGATATAAATAATTTAAATAATTTTAACTTAATACCATGATTTCAATTAAAGCATAAAAAAATCAAATCAAAATTCATGATATCATACAAATCGATAAACGAGGACTGATCAAAAGGTAACAGCTACTTAAAGTTTTTCCAAAAAGTATTTATTTATTCATAAATAATTATATTGTCCTCTTTAAAAAAATCCTTCTCAGATATAATACATTTAGGCCAGCATTTTTTCCAATCCTCGAAACACTTCTGAAACGCGCTGTTTGGTATCGCCAATAGCTCCTGTTTCGATTTTTCGTTCATCTCCTCAATCATAGCAAAACCCTTTCCCTTCCTCGGTGTCTTCAGTTTTGTGAAGAGGAAAAATTCAGCGGGGGACAAGTCCGGTGAATACGCTGACCAAGGCAATGGTTTTGTTTGAAAAAAACTCAGACACAATCGTCGATGTTTGAGCTGGTGCGTTATCATGATGCAAAATCCATTATCGTTTATTTCACAATTCTGTGCGTTTCTGACGAACTACTTCGGGCAAATGGCGCATAACTTCAAGGTAGTATTTTTTATTGACTGTACGACCTTGTGGCAAAAATTCGTGATGCACCACGTCATTGCAGACGAAGAAAACAGTGAGCAAACTTCTCATATTTGACCGAACTTGACGTGCTTTTTATGGTCCTAGCTCTTCTGGGCGCTTCCATTGGGATGATTGGGCTTTGGTTTCTATTTCATTACCATACACCCATGATTCGCACTAGTTATGATATTCTTGACAAAATATGGATCATCGTGGACGATTTTTAACAGAGTGATGTCCATACGACGTTATTTTGGCTTAAAATTTAGCAATTTTGGAACAATCTTCGCTGATGCACATTTCATCCCTAAAACATCCGTAAAAGTTGCTTGGCATGAGCCGGACGTTATGCCAACATCATCAGCAGCCTCTCTTATAGTGATTCGACGATTATTCAAAATTATTTTCTTCACTGCCTTAATGTTGTCATCGATTGTTAACGTGCTCTTGCGACTGGGACGTGCATCGTCATTGACATCTTCTCGGCCTTCCTTAAGCCGGTTATACCACAATTGAACTTGTGTTCTGCTCATAGTAGATTCACCATACGCCACAATAATCATTTCAAATGCCCTTGCACATTTAATTTAATTTTTTACATAAAACTGAATGGTATGGATCCATTTTTTCGAATAGTAAAAAATCGAAAAGCACACCAAAACACGACTAACCCCTGACAATCCAAAATAATTGATATTGCCAACATAAATAGACATGTGTACCAACATAACAGAAAAAATTCGAAAATCTAACATACTTAGCTGGAAAAATTTGAAAATAACAGTTGTTTGTTGATCAGACCTCGTACACTGAGCCATAAATTCACCTGAATAATGCAAAATGGGGTGTAAACTTGTAGAAATATAGGTTATGTTCAACCTACATTATATTTTATTCATATTTCCTCGAATTTTCAACTATTGTAATTTATTTAACTAAAATAAAATAAAGAAATTTCTTCATTTCGCTTCTTTATTGCAACATAGTCGTAACTAAAAAAAAGCTTTTTTGGAGAAAAACACATTTCAAATTTTTAGTTTCCATACAAGTCTTAGAAAATTGTTTTTAGAAAATATCACCTAAACGTGTACTTACATTATAAATATCCGTTGTAAGACAAAAACACCTAGGGAGTTATTAGCCACCGAAAACCAGCATGCATCATAATTATCAGTGAAATTAATTTCCCTTCCTGCAATTTTATATCCAAGCCACAGCCAGATGGTTTCAGAAAAGATCTAGGTACCGCAACCATGATCAGAGTTTAATTTACTATAACAAACGAGCAACGTCTACCCCTTTATGCCCCAGAAAGCAGGGTGCCCTGAAGCTTACGCTAAGGCAAAACTGACTCCGCGGGGAGATATACAGTCCAATTAAAAATATTCTCACGGAACTTATTTCTCGCAGAATTTATTTTTCACGTTTTTTATTTCTCTCGTAAAGTACTTATTTCAATTAAAATTCAAGGAAAAGTACAATTTGTGTTAAATTGAATTGAAAATACAAGATCTCCGTTTTTTGTTTTTTATAAAAAACTAACAATTCAAAATTTTTTATTTCTCGATATTTCTATAAAAGATTTTGAACTAATAATTTTTTATAAAAAATAAAAAACAGAGATCTGAAGCTGTAAAAATTAAATTTATTTAATAAACGAAGATCAAATAATATTGAGATACTCGTATTTTATACGAGTAGTCAGTCTATTTACACCAAAGCGAAATCTGCTCATTCGTGATTTCAAGCCAATCTAGTAGATTTTGAGAACGTTTCCATTCCAAAATGAAATCTACTTTATTAGTAGACTTCGACGAAATCTCTTGAAAGCTACTCAGAACCAAGTGATGCAACCGTGATTTTTTCAAAAAGTACTTAAAAATACTACGCTGCAACAAAAATGACACTTTAATGTTGGTGTATTGAGTCTCTGATAAAATTGTTTTGTCAAACCTGCAGGCATGCATTATTTTTGTGAAAATGAAATCTTGCTAGATGTCAAAAAAAAAATGGTGGTGTAAACGATGTAGATTTTAATTCAAATCTAGTCGATTTAGAGTTGGTGTAAATGTAGTATTAGTGTTTACAGTGAATGGAAAAAGTAAAGAACTATACATAATTTGTGTTCATAATTGAAGCAAAAAGGAAAAATGAAAAAAACTTCCAAGGAGTTTTCATTTGTAATCGGGCTGATAGTATCGGGTGGTTAAATTTCAAGGGCCGATGTTGAATGTAAACCACACCTAAACGCCATGTTTTTTTCCAAATTTTATTTGACATTTCTCTATTTCAGACTTACTCAATTTGAAACATGGAGAGATACACAATCCAACAACGTTTTAATGTTATCCAGACTTATTATGAAAATGGGCGTTCAAATCAAAATGCATATCGTGCACTTCGTGATTTGTTTGGTCAATTTGATCGTCCAAATGTGCGTACAATCGCAAAAATCGTGGAAAAATTCGAGCAAACCGGGTCTGTAGAAGATGTGAGAACACCAGTGCATGCTCGTACAGCTCGTACTGCAGAAAATATTGCTGCTGTTCGCGATAGTGTGGCTGAAGAGCCGTCCACCTCAACTCGTCGCCGTGTCCAACAATTGCAGCTCTCACGTTCGCCGTTGATGAACATTATGCATAAAGACTTGCATTTACACGCTTACAAGGTGCAATTGGCTCAAGAACTAAAGCCTCTTGACCATTCCAAACGTCGTGAATGGGCAGAATGGTGGCAAGAAATGGCAATAGCGGATGATCAATTTTCGAAGAAAATCATCTTCAGTGATGAGGCACATTTTCATCTCAGTGGATTCGTCAATAAACAGAATTGCCGCATTTGGGCGAATGAGAATCCAAGATTGACTGTCGAAAAACCAATGCACCCACAAAGAGTGACTGTTTGGTGCGGTTTATGTGCTGGCGGCATCATCGACCCGTATTTTTTCCAAAAAAGGGGCCGGTCAGGCAGTTACTGTGAATGGTGTTCGCTATCGTGAGATGATAACGAATTTTTTATAGCCCGAATTGGAAGATATGGATTTAGACGACATGTGGTTTCAGCAGGACGGTGCCACTTGTCACACAGCTAACGAAACAATTGCTCTTTTGCGCAACAAATTCAATGGCCGTGTTATCTCACGTAATGGCGATGTCAATTGGCCGCCAAGATCAGGTGATTTGACACCGTTGGACTTTTTTCTTTGGGGTTATTTGAAAGAAAAGGTGTACGTCGATAAGCCAGCACTAATTCAACAGCTAAAGGATGAGATAATTCGGCACAATAGCGGCATAGAACCTCCATTATGCCTCAGGGTCATCGAAAATTTGGACCATCGGATGAAGGTGTGCCGCCATGGTCGCGGCGCCCATTTGGCCGATATTTTGTTCTCTACATAATTGAGTAATACCAATATATCATAATAAAATAAAATTACAATAATTTCCTAAATAGTTTGTGTTTTATTCAAAATCAACATCGGCCCTTGAAATTTAACCACCCTTTATTTTTGGAAAAAAAATTAATTTCATTAGAATTTCACTCTTATCAAAACTTGCTTATCAAATGCTCCTCCTCCAAAAAATTATATAATATTTTTAATTTGCAAATGTTAAAATGTATTTATTCAAAGTTTACACTGTTCATTTTAATGTGAGTGTTTGTTTAGTTTTATGTAAGTACATGAAAGTGTGATGATGATGGTGATGACGATGACGATGCCGATGAACGTCGTCGTACTCGTAAACAAATAATCAACAATAGAAAAGACCTGCTGGCAATAATACTTAACAGCCATACAATGATAATATTGGTGATGCCTGTATTAAAAGATGTGAAATAAAATTTCATTCATATGTGTGTTAGTGTGTATGTCGAAATGTATATATGTATGTATATGTAAACATAACCAAATGTAACCGAGTGTATGAAATGCTATGAAGGACATGTTATTATATGCGTAACTAAGTGTAAACACTAGAAAAAAGTTGTGTGTAACTATGTATGTATACATATATGTGAGCAGCTCACATGTCGCTGTAAAAGAGCTTAAGGGGTTTTCAATGTGCGTACGTTTGTTGACGTTCGTTCACAGACTGTAAACAAGTCGTTGTTGTTGCCTGCATATAGTCAGCAATAACTTATTTTCAATTGGATTTTATGGACTACACAGAGAAACGCAATTGCTCTAAATTTTTGCCATAAGCACCAACGGCTACAGGCATCACATGCATCACATCTACACAATTTCAAACTTCAATTAACTTACACACCCATACCAGCAGAGAATATATATGTACATACACGAACAAACAAACACATGCCATTTATGTACATACTACGTATTATAATCTAAAAAGAAAAGCTAACATTTGATAGAGTTGGTAGCTGTTAATATTATTGTACGGTGGACATTGAAACATGTACTGCTTGCTATTCTCATATTAAATAGTAGCTATTCACATATATAAACAATGTATTTATAATTTTACTTATACATATATGTACTGGAAATAGTAGTATCTAAAAGAATAAATCGAATGGAAGAACACTTGCTCGTTCACTGATATAGCTGAGTTAGTATATGTTTATTAGCGCAATTATATTTATCTTTGCAATATAACGATTTTTTAAACCAAGTTAAGTATGATCAATAACCTATACAAGCAGTTTTGTTTGATGAGAAGAAAGATGTCTACATAGAAGGGATATATTACACATAGAAAAAATTATATGGTTGATATGCTGGCAATATTCTAGCGGCACCATTATTGCTGTTGAATTATATATTTGTACCTGATTTATTCTTATTAAAGCAAAAAAATTAAAAACTATCGCAAATCACGAGAATTTGGCTCGTCAGCTGACATATTTAACCGAGAATAACCTTGTGATGCAGATACGAATGTCTAGTATTTAAATGGCATTTTATTTACAAATACCTGGGTTTATTGTATGACATCTACAATCTATTTATTTTAACTACCACTTACGGTTACAGCCATCCATTGCAAAAGAGCGGAAGCGAATTTGTACAGCTAATAATTAATAGCGGCAAAGTACAAAAAACAGCTGTTTCCGAGTAAACAAAACTATTTTCTAACAAACAAAATCATTTTTCAAGAAACAAAAATGTCCACAATGCACACATACGCTGGTAAACTTGTTCCTCTTTTTTCGGCAAAAAACTGTTTGATATGTTCTATTAGGTATATTAGGGTGGGTCGATTTGGAAAGGTCTAAACTTTTCCATTTTTATATGTGGGACTCGTACGCTGACCGTAAGATCAGATAATATACATTATCTAAAGTACTTTATCTAAATCTAAAATACTCCTCACTATAGTCAAGTAAATATATAACATATATTACAAATTTGAACTAGCTATGCTCAGATATAAGTATATATAAGGACCGATATCAGGGGAAAAAAGTTTTCTGCTTTGTAATCACCATGCCAAAGAGGTAATCTTTTCTTGGGAAATATTTTTAGGCTATACACAGAAAGAAATTTTTTTTTGTGTTTAATAACGAAATTCATTGAATCAATTAATAAATTGTGTGAATGCGGACCTGTAGAGGAATTCGTGGATCCAAAGTAGAGGAATTCGTGTATATGCATACAAATTATTTTTTCAGACCAAAATATTGTTGATTTTATTTTTACTATAATTTTTTCCGTGTATCTCGAGTATATAAGGACCAATATCGAAAATTTTCGTTTGCTGTTTTTAAGTAACCTCCTTTCATAACCAAAACAGCTTTTAAGCCAAAAAAAATTTGTTCTTGAAAAAATCGGTTTGGGCTTTATATTGGGTATATATAGACCGATATCGGGGAACATATTTTTTGCCTTTTAATCGCCATGCCAAATAATTGAATAAAAAAAACATTTTTTTTAATTTTCATATAAAATTGCAAATTTTGTAAATACAAATATTATGATATATCTCAGCTATGCACAGAAAAAGTTATAGTTAAAATAAAATCAACAAAATTTTTGTCTGAAAAAATAATACATAAATTAAAAAAAAGTAATCTTGGATAACGTGTATTTTGTTGTTGTTTAAAAAAAAATAGTTGTTTTCGATCAATAATTATTTTTACTAAACTTTTGTTTGAGTCCTCGAATTCCTTTACAGGTCCGCATTCAAACAATATATTAATTGATTCAACGAATTTCGTTATTGAACACGTAAAAAAAATTTTTCTGAATTTCAAGAGCAAACCCATGTATCGAAAGAAAAAAGTTGCTGAACGGTGGACAGAGGGACATCGCTTAATCAAATTTTCTGTCAATGCTAATTTAGAGTCTGTATACGAGGGCTGATCAAAAAATAACCGTTATTTTCAAGTTTTTGAAAAAGTATTAACTAATTCATCAATAACTATTTTGCACCCTTTAATATATAATATACTTATACACTTTTTTCAAATCCTCAAAACACTACTGAAAGGAGCTTTTTGGTATCGCCAGCAGATCCTGTGTCGATTTTTCTTCTATCTTCTCAATCGTAGCAAAACGCTTTTCTTTCATCGGTGTCTTTAGTTTTGGAAAGAGGAAAAAGTCAGCGGGGGCCGGCGAATACGGTGGTTGGGGCACAATAACGGTTTTTTTTTTTTCGTCCAAAAACTCACGCGAATATATCCAAGTGTGAGCTGGTGCGTTATCATAGTGCAAAATCCATGATTGTTTTTTCTAAAATTCAGTGCCTTTCTGACGAATTGCTTCGTGCAAACGACGCATAACTTCAAGGTAGTTTTCCTTATTGACCGTATAATAATAATGCACCACGCCATTGCAGACGAAGAAACCAGTGAGCAAAACCTTCCCACTTGACCGAACTTGATGTGCTTTTTACGGTCTTAGCTTCTCTGGGCGCTTCCATTGGAATGATTGGGCTTTGGTTTTAATGTGATAGCCATATACCCGTGAATCGTCAGCAGTTATGACCTTTTTAATGAAATCTGGATCGTCTATGACGATCTTCAACAGCTTCTGAGCGATGTCCATGCGACATTGTTTTTGCCGAAAATTTAGCAATTTTGGAATAATTCGCTGCCGCACGTTTCAAGCTTAAAACGCACGTAAACATTGAAGATATGCATGGTCAATATTGGTCCATATATATTCGAGCATAGTTAGTTCAAATTTGTAATTATTTTATATATGTATATACGCGACTATCGTGAAGGACATTTGAAATTTGTCCCTGCCAAATATACTTTACTCTTACTTGTTTTATTTCATATGAAAAAGCTACATTGAGACTAAAGCGGCCCATATACTTTTCAATTCAATTGTGAATTGAGCCTTTCAACTGAATTGATTATTGGCACACACACTTCATGAAATGAATTGAAAGATTTTCATTCAACTGTTAAATTCAATGAAATTATAAACAATTTTAAAAATATATAATGTTCTCTTTGCAAACACTACAAATATAAATTTTGAGATCTGATCAAGAGACTTGCTCGTCAAATTGAAAAAATCAAAATATTTTAGTTTTTCGTCAACCATCTCGACAACTGCCAAACTAATCAACTGACAAAGCCAAACACGCTTTGATTTGAACAACGACCGACTCAGTTGCCAACTGAGTTGAAACGTGTATGGGGTGCTGAACAGCGAGATTTTGACAAAATACTTTCAAATATTGCCATAAATAGCTTTAATTTCAAAAAGCAGCGAAATGGAGTTAAAAATATTATATTATAATTTTTTTTAAAATATTGTTGTTACTTAAAATCGCTTTAAAAATTAAACTTCTCTGTTTGTGTTTTAGGCAAATGTTTGCAATTCAAACGATAAAGCAAACTTCTTCTTGAATTTATTTAGCTAAAAATTGCAAAAAAATAAACATAAAAATAAAACTTATTATTTTATTCATTCTTTAAGCAAGAAAATGGAATCCCTTTATGTTTGACAGCTATCAGTCGTCTTAAATCGTCTTTCATTATGCCAATTTGCATTTTGACTTGTACTTAAATCTTGTTGCCTTTCAAAAGAATCAGCGGCGTTGTCTAAAAAAAAAGCTGAATATTCAGTTGTCGTATTAGTTACTTAAAAAACAAATATCCTAATAAAATATTTTTCGAAATCTTTTCAATGTAGAGACAGACATCTTTGGTAAGAATACATTTCGTTTTTTATACTTTAACTTTTGTTTTTTTTTCTAAATATTTTTTTCGTTGTTTGTTTATTTGGAAGCGAAATCTAAAAAGAAATACAAAATTCTGCTTATGTTAAAGGAACTTGATAAAATAAATTTTTATAATGCCTCAAACTGCGCTTGTTTATATATACATATGTAAAGAAATACATATACATGTACATATTTAATTGTGTGCGTGCATGTGCTAGCGTTTTTTGTTATACATAAATAAGAAATCTATATGTGTGCCTTAGCAGCGATGTAGTACACAAAACGTAGCTATTCGTGCAAATGCGCGTATTTTTTTCAAGCTTCTATTATTTTTATGTAAATTTATTGAAATCAATAAAGCTGTTACAAAAAGCATGAGTAGAAATAAAGCAACAAACATAAATATGTTACAAATGTTCTTATCAGTATCAACATCATAACACTTAGGATCTGGATAAGCCTTGAAGTCTGCTATGAATATAAGAAAATCTGTTTCAGTGTGAAGCTGTACAACAAGTAGACCCTGAATGGGAGTTTTATTATCACCACTTTAAGCCATAAAGAAAACGAATTAATACAGAGGCCGATTTATTGGAAATTACACCAGTAATTTACAGTAAGTTCAGTATACATATTGTTATCGCAAATATCTGAAAAATTCTCGTATTTCTCGCAATTTACTTTTATGTTTACAAAGACAAGTGCAAGCTTGTTTTTAAAATGTCATCACAGCGTAAAAATCTATTGAAAATTGCTTTAATATTTTAGTTAAGAGTGTTAAATATATTTATTATTTATTTATTTCTTTATATATTATTACAATTTAAATTATAATAAATCTGTAACAATAAAGCACTAGCAACCGAGGCTATCGGCTTGGGAATATTACAAATAGTTTTTACATACAAAAAGAAAAAAAAAATATTTGACTGAATCTAACCTGCAGATTTTAAATTTTGTGTTGAATATTTAAGCAATTTAGAAAAAACTGGTTGTGGTAGGTAGTTTCAGTGGAACTTTATCGCTGTTGATTCTTTTATATAGATGATCGTATTTTTCCCATGATCTTAAAAGAGAGTTACTAAGGTGATTTAAAGCCGTTCGTATCACAAAGTTCTTCGAATGTGGCATGAATGTAAATGTTGGGTGCAAATTTGCTTGCTTGGCTAAATAATCTGCCGCTTCATTTCCAGCTAATCCTGTGTGGCTAGGGATCCAAAATATTTTTGCCCTACCGCTCATTTGGATAAGTAATTGCCGAATAGATGATATTATTTCATTTTTATTTTTTAAATTTTTGACTGCATCAAAAACCGAATAACTATCCGTACAAACTACGATTTTCTTATTTTCGTTTCTATGGCGATTTAGCGTCTCATAGACAGCAATTGCTTCTGCTTCAAAAATCGAAGAGCGAGAGGGTAAAATACCAATACTTTCAGTGGAGCTATTTTCGTCAACAATCGAAAATCCAACGTGATGTGTTGTTTTTGAGCCATCAGTAAACAGGAAGTGCCAGTCTTTTGCCTTCATTGTTGTAAAAATTTTAAGGAAGAGTTGCCGATAAACTTCGGGGGCAGTGGTGGATTTGTTGTGGATAGCTAGATTATTTATGAAGGTTTTAGGATTTAAAAGCCAGGGCGCAAAAATCTCTCTTGTTTTAATACATTTACCAAAGTCAAACTTTTTCGTCATTTTATGCAGGTGAGAGAGTGTGGATGGAAATTTTTGTTCTGTTTTCCTCTTATCAAGTTTAATTACATGCTTTTGAAGGATAGTTCCTTTGGCGAATAAAACTTTATGTAGTAAACGGAACTTCGATATATTCGCGTGTATGCGCAATTCTTCAACTCCCGCCTCTGGGAGTAAATTTTTTATTGGGGTTGTCCGAAATGCTCTCATGCCGTTTTGTCATTATTGAATAAGTTCAGAAAATCATATTTGCATAAAATATTTTTTTTTTTTCAGAAATATATGATTTATGAAATATATATAAAATTTTTGCAGCTTAAGATCTTGTTTTTTATAAAAAGTTTAACGATTTTCTAAATTTTATTTTTCAATATTTTGCCAACAATTTGTTAGCATCTTCAAGAAAAGTTAAAATTTTTATAATAATTTTTCACGGCTACAATTGTAAGTTGCAGGATTTGTCATCGTGAAGTTATAAAGTCGGCTGTTGTCTATGTGTTCAATGCTTTGATTTATATGTTCCCTCATTTTCAATTTTGTACGAACTTCTGTTTGAAAATAATATTAAATATAATTTCGCAAACTAATACGTAGTCGTATATGCGCCGCCAACAAGTCGAGGATTATGTCTTGTTTTCTTTTTTTAGTCCTATTTCCATCCATACATGATCTAGGAACTAAATTCGCTATCATATTAGAGTTACCACAAAATTGTATTATATATATTCGAAATCCCCGTGTAAAATACGTATAATTTTTTTTTTTTTTTTTCTTAATTGTTTTCGATAAAAAAAAGTTTTTTGTCTTTTTTTATCCTTTTGCTAGATCCAATGTAGTCGCAAATAAGTTATGAGGAAATTTAAAAAAAAAAACAAGTAAGAGTGTAGTATATTAGGCCGGGCCGCATTTAAAATACCCTTCACGATAGTCCCCTAAATATATAGTAGGTACTACAAATTTGAACTATATATACTCGGATATATGTATATGGACCGACATCGGGGAAAAAATGTTTTTGCCTCGTAGTCACCATGCAAAGGGTAATCTTTCATGGAAATGTTCATAGAAAAATCTGTTTTTTTTTTTTTTTATATATTGGACCAGTACTCAGGGAATGACCCCTACATATGCAGTGCATTGTACCAGAACTAGGAAAATAGGTTGTGAGGAGGCGGAAAGAGGGAGTAGTGTTTGTGAACATTTGACTTGAACTTTCCAACGTTATAACAGACAGGAAACACGTCTGCAGGCAACTTATTCCACAGACGAAGCGTACGGCTGAAAACCGAATTCTCTCTGTAATGCGCAGTACGATTCCCCGGGCAATCGACCACAAATGCATGAGCTCTAGACGAAGAACGCATGCTACGTAAAAATGTGCGCGTTTCGGGAACAAGATCCCTAATCTCGTCAGAGCAAAATCCATTGTAGTAACGATAGAACAGAGTAACGCATCCCACACTGCATCGATGCTCCAGTGAGTTAATAGAGTTGGATACCCTACTGTCACCGATGAGCTTCTTCGCCCTCTCCTGCACACGGTCGAGGCAGCGGCCCAAACATGAGAGTTGTATTCCATTTTCGGTCGGATGTAGGTGGTATAAATAGTTAGGAGGTCGGAAGGAGTGAAGTACATCTTACACCGTTTCAAAAAACCGAGGCACTTGAATGCTTCTTTAGAGACATGAAAAATTTGCAAAAATCTAAATTATTTACATACTGTACTTGGCAAAAGAAAAAAATTTAATACCCATTTTGCCTATTTTAAATGTCCTATAAGTTGACGCTGCAGTTTTATTACAGATTTTAAGCGTGGCTCCTAACATCGCCTTGGCTTTCGCTAGTTCATCCGCCACAATATTTCCGGGCACTCCACTGTGCCCCGGCAGCCAGAAAAGCTCCTGGTTTGAATGCCACGCTATCTCATTACAAGATATCCGGCATTCTTGAACCAACCGGGATGTCATATAGACACCCACAAGCGCATTTAACGCAGCCTTACTGTCAGTATAGATCTGGATATTTACCCCGTATACCCTATACTACCTCAACCATTTAGTTACTCTCATTGTAACTATAATTTCTACCTGCATTAACGCTAAACCCATCATATAGCTTAAAACTGATCGTCCTCTGATACTGGGGCTTAAAGATGCCGCCACAAACTCCCAGGTTCGACTTAGATCTATTTGTAAATACTTCCAGCACGACCTCATGGTGAGTTTCTTTCGCCAAATAAATTAAAATATTGGGTCACAGAACGCACGACAGCTTGGCTTGAGCACATTCTCATTCTGTATCTAAGCCTGAAGATCTAAGCAGTAGTTGCAGATTTACCATATATCTACTTCAGTGATTCATGTGGCATGATGGAGCATAAATATGCCTCCACGAACTCCCAGGTTCAACTTAGATCTATTTGTAAATACTTCCAGCACGCCCTCTTGGTGACCTTTTTTCGCCAAATAAATTAAAATCTTGGGTTACAGAACGCACAACAGCTTGGCTTGAGCGCATTCTCATTCTGTATCTAAGCCTGAAGATCTAAGCAGCAGTTGCAGACTTACCAAATATCCACTTCAGTGTTTCATGTGGCAAACAATTATATAGAGCGAATTACAAAAAATTTAAGTTTTAACGTTTAACTACACTTGTAGTCAACACAACTAAAGTTTTAATGCTACGGCATTGCCTTTCTATGAAAAATAAGCTTTAGCTGTTTTTTTCCGAAGTGGTATAGCAAACTAATCTTGCGTGCATGTGTCCCAGCTATCAAGCAACTGCTGCGCTTGAACTTATATTTATTAATAAAATATTATTTCATAAATTTTTCTTCTGATTTACATATTTGTTGCTATAAAGCCTTCAGGCCTTGTGAATTAAATTGACAGCAACTGTGTTCTATTTTCCGGTCTCATGAAAGACATTCAGTTTTATGTGCGTGGAAGCGCTTGCTTTTTGCTTTTTTTGTTTATGTGCCGAACGTTCTCGGTTGGGTATGATTAGTTTAATAAGCGTTTGCACTGATGTGATGTTGTTGTATTGTCTGTATTACAGTTATCAGCAAAGTATTTTTTTTTATCGTTTTATTTATTTTCATATTTCGTTTTTGTTATTTGTGACGGCACAATAATAAATTTATCTTAATTTCTTATTTGTTTGCAGAAACGCTGTCTAGTATCTGTTTTTTTTTTTACCTCTGCTTCTCTTATTGTGTAATTTTGGTTTGGCAAATAAATATCTTAAATATTTTTTAGGTATAAATTTTGCTCCCTCCTAAATCCATAAATTTTTTTTTTATCCAGTTCTATTGTTTATTGATTTGTTGGCTTCAGTTTTGTTTGGTGCCCTTTTGTGTGGATGGCTGGCAGCAATAGAATTGCTGGTGTAGATTATGTTGAGCATTCAAACTGAAAATATTTGATTATGAAAATTGGCAATTTCCGCTGTCGTTAACAAATTAAAAACGCAAATTTCATTTAATATGATATATATTAATGTTAACTAAGGAAATGTTTAATTGTGTGCAAAAAAATTGGCAAGATTGCTGTAGTGAATTAATTTATAGAATTAAGATTATTCTTTTTTGTTTAGCTATAGTATAGGAATATTTTATTAGAAATATAATAATGCCAATGTGTATAAGTAACATTATGCATTTTTTTTCAGTTAAAAAGTATAATAAAAGAGCTCACTAGAGATTAAACCTTGAGTGTACTCGTATCTCTAGGCGTTTTTTTAATATTTTTTTTACATAATTATTAAAGATATTAAAATGAAATATTATTTATTCCTTGACTTGCTTATCTACACTGAAAGAATTATGCGTCATATATTTAATGAAACTGTTTCATTAAATATTTTTCATTAATCCAATGAAAACTTTTCACAATATGCATGAAACTTCATATATATTATGAAATAGTTCCATCAGAATAGTTTCATTAAGTTTCATAGTTTCATGAAAAAAAATCATTGGATTTATGACTACAACAAAATTTAATTTTTTTTTTTAATTCTTTGAATTTTGGTAAGATATATTAATGGGCATTTATTAATCTTAAGCTTTAGTTTAAAAAATGTCAAGTTTTTTTCATTAAAATGTAAGTTTTATGAGTTTCATAATTCCAATGAAATAGAATTCATTAGATCAATGAAGTCATTTGAATAAATAAAATCTGTTTTATTTAGTGAATACTTGTTCAACATTTTCTTTTATCATAATTGGGTACAATTTCACAAAAGCAAGGAATAGTATTGTTTGTAAAATGAAATAAAGTATCAATGAATAAATGAAATAATTCCATCTTATTATGTACATTTGTGAACATATTTTATTAATTTATGTTACGATATTATTTCATTAAACAAATGTAACTATTTCATTGATTTAATGTCCATTTTTCAGGTGCTCAATGAATAATAAAATTAGATAAATGAAATAACTTCATTGACCTTATGAAGGAGTTTCATATTTTTAATGAATATATTACATTAGTACAAAAAAGTTATTTCATCAAATAAATGTTACTTTTTCATTAATTAAATGTACGGTTTTTATGTGCTTTATGAAATTGATTCTTTGATCTAGAGAACTTATTTCACTAATCATTTGAGTTTTCTTTCATACTTTTAATGAAAATAAGTCATGTTTCTTATTAAAATGTTTCATTACTTTTATGAAGGTTTTCATTAAAATAATCTAATGAAATTTGTTTCATTATTTCTATGAAAAGTTACAATGGTTGAAAAATAATGAAAAAATTCATAAAAGTAATGTCAAAATTCAGAGAATTTCTGAACAAAATTTTTTCAGTGTAACCGAAAGGTTTAAAATATCTAGTACTTTATCAACAACACCTTTTATCATTGAGTTCTACTGAACGGTCTATAACACTTATGTTCAAACAAAAAAATTTGTTCTATAATGATGTTTGAAAGGTCTATTGTCAATGCCGACAAATATTTGTACGACATTTCTAAAATATTATCTCTTCATATATTAGAGGCTTTTTTTTAATGTTTTTTGCTGGCAAACAAATTTTTATTAGAGTAAAGTTTTGTATATAATGAATTTCTAGAAGAAAAGTTAATTGATAGTAAATTAAAATTCTGTATATAATGTAATAATAATAACATAAAAATCTATTTTTAATACAACAATAATAATAATAAACAAGTAAGAGTGTAGTATATTCGGCTGGGTCGTATATAAAACACCCTTCACAATAGTCACTTAAATACATAGTACATAATACAAGTTTGTATTAAATATATTCGGATATATATGGACCGATATCGGGGGAAATTTTTTTGCAATGTAATCACCAAGCCCAAAAGGTAGTCTTTTGTGGACATTTTCATGGAAAAATCAGTTTAGGTTATATGTCGGGTATATATGGACCGATATGGGAAATTTTTATTTGCTGTATTTGAGTAACCTCCTTTTATTACTAGAATTGTTTTTAAGCAAAAATAACTTGTTTAAGTGCGCTTAAGCGACATTTTCATGGCTATATCGATGATTTTTATTTTCTCTATTTGAGTAACTTCGATTCATTACCAGAATTGCTTTTAAGCAAAAAAAAAAATTGTTTTCATTAAAAAATCGGTTTAGGCTATATCGCAAGTATATATAAACCAATATATATAGACGGATATTTCTGTACCTAATCTTTAAACTTTTTTGCAACCAGAATTGCTTTTAAGCAAAAAAAATTTTTTTTCATGGAAAAATCGGTGTGGATTATATATCGGGTATACATGGACCGATATAGAATATTTTCGTTTTCTGCATTTTAGTAACCTCCTCTTATTACCAGAACTGCTTTTAAGCAAAAAAAATTTTTTAAGTTTCATTGAAAAATCGGTTTAGGCTATATCTCGAGTATATATGGACCGATATCGGAAATTTTCTATATTTAAGTAACCTCTTCTTATCACCTAAAAAGCAAAAACAGTTTTGTTTACACGAAATTTTCATTAAAAATCGGTTTAGGCTATATCTCGGGTATATATTGACCGGTACTGGGAAACATTTTTATTTTTTTATTTTTGCTTTCGATTGCCATTCCACATAATTTTTTTTTTATCTGGGACCAGTACTCAGCTAATGGCCCTAACATATGCAGCGCATTATATTGGAAGTAGGAAAATAGGTTATGATGAAAAGGAAGGAGGGAGTAGTCTCCGCGGAGGTTTAACTTTAACAATAACAACACGAAAGAATAAAAAAAAAACTCTATTGCAGCATTACAAATGTTGGAATTAAATTTGTTAAAACTGATCAGTGGCCAGTGTATATACCTTCGACACTGCTCAGATTAGCAAAATTTAGTCCATCACTTTCCACACTACCATTTTGTGTTAAGTTTTAAACAGAACAAACAGCTTTTTTTAATACTCATACAAAATAGCACAAAGAACTGACTTTTTTCGGAATTTTGTATATAGCTCAGCTATATGTGGACCGATTCTGCTGAAATTAAAATGCAGACTCATGTAGCGATTGTGTATAGAATGGTGAAATAACAAGGTTTCTAAGTCTAATGGTTTCTTCTAATGGTTTCTTCTATGGTCTAAAGGGACTTCTTTCCCCCAATGCGCCAGAAAGCAGAGTGCCCTTGTTTGGTGTACGTCAAGGCAAAACCTGCTCCCTGAGGATGACAGTAGAACCACTAAGCAATAATCAATATTCTCCAGAGGGTCTACTATTTTTCCCATGATTGAATTCTTGGTTATTTCTCTTTCATCATGGGATCAGCCAGCAGCAAGTTCAAAAATTCAAAAGTGCTTTTAATGACGTAGTGTCGGAAACTTCAATCACTATCTGACAGCTTAAGTGCGACCCCCTTTACGGTTTGTAGAGCTAATGATGGTGTCATTATACACATGTAAAATATAAAACAAACAGTCCGTTTTACTCTTAGTGGTTCTTATCAGACTGAATTATCTTTGATATTTAAATATTTGATCTTGTTTAAGTAAATATTTCTTATTTTTGCAGCTGCAAAAATATACTGAATTATCTTTTATTGTTTCTTTTATATGAATTTTGTATTTATACACAGTTGTTATATTGAGCAATTAAATTATGTAAATACGGTTGATAAGTGCGGGCGTGGCACTACAATAGAATCTTTTACCTCGGAGTGAAGAGTACTTACTCTGTTTTCTGTGGCTGCACACTTAGGCACCATGCTTCTACAAGCCTTAGTGCAGAAATCAGTTGCCAAAAAGCATGTTAAATTTTGTAAAGTAGTCTTTAAGATGAATTAAGCTACTCTTTCATGTGACCACAGATATGTAAATAAAAAATAAAATAAAAACAAAAAAAAAATCTCCATCTTCCATCAAGTGTGACACAATATATCAATACCCAGCTGTTAAGTGGGCTTAATTTGACCTACATAAAAATCACCAAAAGTAATAAGTAATGCTTCGTTTAGTATTAAGTTTTTTGCATTGATGTTTCCCTAAATCTTTGCTGAAAGAACTTGTCTTTGAGTATTAAAACTGTAACTCATCAATATCAATTTTCCAAAGACCAAAAATATATATTGCTCAAACTCAACTTCATCAAGTTCATGACTGATGTTCGTTCAGCACCTCCTTCCACTTCCAAACCTATTATTATATTATTGCACAGACACCCTTCAATAACAAATTGTAAAAATTGCTTACGTTTATGGGTGAATAAATATTGGAAAGTATATGGACAATGTTAAGCATTATATCAAATTTTCAATGGTTTGTTTATTTTGTTTACTTAGAGCTTTGCAGACAAGCAATACGGTTCTTATTTCCTACTTGTAGTTCTAGAGCAGATGGCATAACGTTTACTGGTGTAGTCGAGAGAATGGAATCATCGAGCATAAACTTTTGAACGTATCTGCATTTTTTTTTTTCTGGTGTCAATCCAATTGTCAATAAAAAGCTTTAAGTGAATTTTTGCTTTTACTACTTCTTGTTGATTTCCTTTGACTTCCCTTCTTTGATCATCATCGGTTTTGAATTTTTATTCAAAACAAAAAAATAAAAACCAAATAAAGTAAAAAAAAAAAAAAAAAAACTTTAAACAAGTAGAAAACAGGACGATTCAAATGTATGGAATAAACAACATTCTCATATTAAAGAGGTATTGATGTGGATTAATTTAATTCTAACGATATATTTATTTAAGTAAAAACAAAATATATGTGAACATGAAAGTTCTGAAGCAAATTTTATAAAAAAAGGAAAGAAAATTATTTAATGACGTTTTCTTTTCTATCAAAATTGTTCTTTCCTTTGTATATTGCTTTGTCTACAAGGCCATTTAAATATTTTAGTGAGAAAATATTAGCAGCTACCTAGAAAATCTTGCAGTTGCTCGAGTCAGGAGCAACAGAATCTAGTTGCGGAATGCGCTGGCAACAAAACTAAAGGCAAAGTTATATACTTGGGTAAAACATTATTCAGTGTTTTAGTGCAAAACCATCTCGGCAGAGATGGGATAGCTTACTTTTGAGAATAATAATTAAATTAAGTTTATAGATTAGGAAACAAGAAGGAACGGAAACGCTTTGATAGAATGTTAACAGTTTAAACGATATCGAATTTCATGGCTTGGAAAATTTCGTCGGATACTTGATTTCAAAAATGGGCTTATGACAGTTTGGCTTTAAAATAGTGAAGTAAAACGATGCAAATTACCGTCATGTAAATTTACGCTGGTGGATTATATATGTAAACCGAATTCTGAATTTTTTAAATCTTGGTAATATTAAAATTCAAGTGTTTTTTAAGTATAATAAAAATATTTTTTCAATTAAAGAGAAATACATATATGGCAAAGTTTTATTTATGATAATTTTTTTGACCTTCTTCTTAAATTCAAATGCAATAATATTTACGCTTGAGGTCTTTTTTATAAAAAGTGGCTTAAATTTTTTATTTATTTTGATCTTCCGTCTTCCCATAAAATAAAACTTCTCGTCTAGCATTGGCCGAACTTAAGTAAAAATCTCATCTTTTTTAATGTATTTATTTTGTTTAGTATTAAGATTTGAATACTTATTGTTAGTTCATTTTCAAGATTTTATGAATAAATAAATGCCTAAAATATATTACATAAACAATGTTTCCCAAAAACATTTTATTGCACCTACCAGCAAGTGAATGTGACATCAGCTAGGCTGCGTTCATAAAATATGGTTTAGCTGTAAACGCCTAACATTATATTGACAAATATTTTTTTATACTTACACAGCTCCTTACAGAGAGCAAGACACTTTACTATCTGGGACATAGGGGAGAAGTATTTGCCCGTTTGTTGTACAAGTAAAACCCTAAGAAGTGGCATGAGTTATCTTGTGTCTGACTTCCAAAACCCTTATCTAGGGTAATAATTAGCAGAAGGGTAATCAGCAAAGACCCTGGGAGCTGCTGCCTTACAGTCAATCTCGGTGCTGATAGCTAAGGTGCCTATCTTGGCTGAAACGTAAAACAGCAAGAGGGGTAGTAGTAACTCTGATAACTTTATTGCATGCCAGTTTTCGGAGGCTAATAAATTCTCGCGTTGCGTTTGTCTAGCAACAGATACCTGTAATGCAGGGAACCAGGAGTGATGATTAGCCGGGTGAGCTGATGTTCTTAATGGTTTTTGGCCTATAAACTCATTAACCCTTATCTTTGATTGACTGCAAATAAATTGCATACAGGAGGGACTAGAAGACCCGTACTCTTAGGCAAGTGGTGTGACTATATGGCTAAAAACCTATGGCAAAACATTTAAGATCTGTGTGAGCCTTACAAACCACATGGAAACAATACTACAGAACCTTGGGGAATAAATAGCTTCCTAAAACCGGCATACTTCATAGTTAATACTGAAGACTAATTCTCCTCGTGGCTATTTGAGGTTTAAACGTTTCAACCAAGATGAAGGCATCTCAACCGGGATCAGCGCCAGGATTGTCTACAAGCAGAACCTACCGAGGGTTTTTTACCAGTCCCCGTTCTCCCAAACCCAATTTTCTTAACTTTTCATTACGCTACCTCGCTCACGGGTGCAGTGTGCAAGTTTTGGCTTGGGATATAAAATTGGAGTATCCACGGTAAGGAAGGTTAACATGGGAAACATGCAAAATAATATGACATGAATTGCATGAAATCTATGTGGCTAATCCTAATATAAACGATTGGTCCCAAGTATAATTTTCTTTTCATGAAAAAAATGGCAAACTTACCAAAATTACTAATCTTTATACTAGAAGTTTTTGTAACTTCCCGACTGCAAATTATTAAGACATTCATACTTCTTAACTTCTTCGATAGTTCTTTCATTATTGTCAATTTTTTTTTTTCTTACGTTAATATATTTTTTTAAACTTTTGTATAATATGCCAAAAATTTATAAATTTCAAATTCATGTTTTTTGTTTACAATAAAGTTGTGAAAATCGCCAATTATTCAAAAACTATGACAACATCGGAAAAAGGAAGGGATTCAAAAATTTACAGAATAACAAAGGCCGCAATGAAAGTAAAATATTTTAATTTTATGCCATTTCGCACTGTGGTTTTTTACTTCAAATTATATGAAAATACAATAAATTATTGTTACATTTGTTCAGACAATACTTTTATTCACAAATAAGCTGCACGCATAAACGCAGTGTGTGTTAAATTGGGGTTTAGTAATTGGTTGCTCTTCCATAACTTTTAGCAACAGCTAGAATAAACCGAGGTGTGCATCTAACCAATTTTTGAGAATTTCATATTCAAGATTTTTCCGTTTTCAATAACTACTTAATTCGATTCGGCTGTATTCTGGACTCTTCGTTTAACTGGCTTCGGTGTTTAGTTCTACCCAAATGTGTTCCACAACATTGAAGTGTAAAGACTGTGAAGGAGTCCCCATTACTTTTAGACACTTTTAAAGCTGCCAATCGCGTGATTTCCAAAAAATTTTTCTGTGTGTTCGATTTTCCGTGCGAATAGCTAGCTGAATTATTTTTGCGTATGCACTTGTGGCTATAGACAGGAATTGATGGAATTCCTAATATAGTTTTAAAACACATTCCTGAAACTAGTTTTTGAATAGAGTAGTCTGTTTAACAATATGATTAATAATTCATATTTCCCTTATAAATGGAAAAAAGCAAAAGTAATTCTTTTACCAAAAAGAGACAAAGAAATTAGTAACCCGAATAATCTACGAGCCATAAGCTTACTACCCAATATACGCAAAGTCTTTGAAATATGTATCAATAATAATATAATAAAGTTTTGTATTGAAAAAGGTTTGGAAAATGAAAAAAAAATCCGGATTTAAATATAAGTACTCAATGACTAATGCAATACATTACTTTACTTCAAACATTTATTGGAATCTGAATAAAGGGTTATATACAGGAGCATGCTTAGGCCGACAAAGTAGGTGCTAGTATAAATCAAGTTCATAATCTGTACTTACATAACCGTATTCCTGAAATAACATTCGGCCATATTCCTGAAATAACATTCTAACTATAGTGTTAGAAAATTATCTTCCGAATAAAGTTAATTTCATATCCATTAAAAAAAATCATCTGTGTTTTGATCCATTTTAAGGCTGTTTATGCCCATAAAACAACCTTTATTAGTAATAAAAATATGCAGGAGATTTTTAACAATTCCTGAGGTTAAAATTTTCTATAGACCAAGAAGTTGATAATTTCGAATTTCTATATGCATTTTATGTTTCCCTTGAAAAACAAATTACTATTTCGTTTTTAATATTTTAATGTCAAATGTATAATTAATATCATCTCATATGTATTCCTAAATATAGATATGTATTCCTAAATATGCTATATACACCAACACACTGTGGACAGCTAATGTATAATTGATAAAACAAAGTAACACATAACAAGTATACGCTCCAGCCACCTTGTTGTTTATGTTGCTGTAAAAGTTAAGGTTGATTTTTTTCTTCAAATAATAACAGAAAAAACACAAGCAAATAAAGCACACACAAAAATGCTGTGATCCTTTAAATTTTTTCTTATGCATTAGAGTAGGGAGGCGTAAATGTATTAGTGCGTAGAAGCAGCAACAAAGAAAAAACCATCTTAAACACATTTTGTCTGATTTAGAACGAATATAATTCATACAAAATTTCAACAATGAAAGAATAATTTTTTTTTCTTTCTCAGTTTTGTTTTCTTGAAACAAAAAAGTGCTAAGAAATATGTAGAACTCGGAAAAATTATGATGCTAAGTTTTATGCTGAACTTGCACTAAAGTGTCGTAAACTAACAATGAAGAAGAAAACAAATATGTTTTGGTCACTATAACAAATTATTAAAAAAAAAAAAAAAACGAAAACGAAACTGGAAACTGGAAACTAACAAAAAAGGCCATAATTTATCCTCAAAATTGTTGAAGTTAGAAAAAAGAAAAGCTCTCAACATTATGGAGGCGGTAATTATTAATGGTTCAAGGACTTTAATTTTTTTTTGTTCTCTTTTCTTGTTGCTTTTATTTTTATCCTTATGTTTGCCACAGCTTTGTTGAATTATTTTTGTTCTATTATGGAGTACCTTACGCAAATTTAAGGTTGAATTTAATTTAGCACAGAAGGAATGAAAAAAAAAAACGAAGTGTACATAACTTACAATAGGAAAAGTAAAATACCCAAAAGGGGTTTTGCCAGAGTTATGATAAAAGTGTATGGTGATGGAGTATTTGAAGAGGAGTATAATGAAGAGCTTAGTTCATATTATTTCATTGTTTTTTACTCTGGGCTTTCTTGGAGACTTTAAAAGTTCAAGCACTTTTGCTTAATAATCTAAAAAACTTAAAAACAATTTTAATTTTTTAAAATTCTTACCCAAAAGTAAGGAATCAAATTCAGTATTTTAAATTCAAACAAAAAAAAAGGGGAAAATAAATTTTTATTCCTGCTTCTTTTATAATCATTACCTTTAGTAATATTATAAATATGAAAGTAACTCTGTCTGTTACCTTTTCTTGCCTAAGCCGCTGAGCCGATTTAAATAAATTTTTATATAAACATATCTTAAAGTCATAAAAACAATCCATACAGAATGGCTTTTATTTCGATGTGTAGCCCACAAGATAAACCAAGGCACTAAATAACTCTAGGATTTATTGACTTTAAAAATTTTTTATTTTATAATTAAAGGAAATTTAGCGGACAGCCTATTTTATATTGTGGGAAAAAAATGTGGATATCACTCACACTGACAAAATAACCATCCAAAAAATAAATATTTGAACCACTGTGGCACACGTTAACTCATTTTCAAAACTGCATTGTGTCTGGAAAATAAGTCCCATTAAGTACGCTTTACCTAAATAATCGTCCAAAAAGTAAATGTTTGAATAACTCCACCAAGTATGAACCGATAAAATGTCTTTCTTCTTTTGAAAGGGTTTAACAACAAGCTGATAATAAAATATATTTGCATATTAGACAAAATAATTCAAAAATTCTTGGTTATATTGTAAACAGTGTAGCAAAAGATTGCAGTCTTAAAACTCTTTCAAAACTTGTAAGAATACTTTTGGCGTAATAAAGTCTGAAGTTGTCAACGTATATGACAATTTAATTTCTTTGCTTATAAGAAAAAAGTGAAGCTGTTGCAATATGTTCGTATAAGGAATACTACCCTGAAGTTTTGAGCTGTTTGCGCGATTCAATTAGTCAGAAATGCACTGAATTTTAAAAAAAACAATCATGGATTTTGCACCATGATAACGCACCCGCTCACACATCAATGCTTGTATGTGAGTTTTTGGCCAAAATCATAAACGTTATCATGCCTAAACCACCCTATTCACCAGACTTGGCCCCCGCTGACTTTTGCTTCTTACCAAAATTGAAGACACCGATGAAAGGAAAGCGTTTTGCTTGAGGAGATAAAAGAAATACCAAAAAGCGCTTATCAGAAATGTTTCAAGGATTGGAAAAAAACGCTGGCTTAAGTGTATTATATCTGAGGGGCTAGTCTGAGCAGTATTGAAGGTATGTACACTAGGCACTGATCAGTTTTAACTAATTTATTTTCAACATTTTAAATGCTGTGATAATGTATGTTTTGGTCGTTCCGAGTGTTAAGTTAACAAACATTACTCTCCCTTTCTTCCTTCTCATAATCTAACTTCCAAGTTCCACTACAATGCACCACATATGTAGGGGCTATGCCCTGAGTCCAAGATAAAAAAAAAATATTATATCTGCTTTAATGCTTTAAAGGGGACGAGATAGTTATTGATGAACAAATAAATACTTTTTGAAAAAATTCAAAACAATGGTTATTTTTTTATCAGGCCTCGTATGTATGTACATCTCTGGTGACTTATGCTGTAACTGTTCTATACTTAAAATTTTTCTGTGTTTGCGCGGTATTTTATTTTTTTTTTTTTATTTTTTTTTTTTTATTTGATTTTTATGCTGAAATTTTTTCATTTTATGTTACCAATTTTCTACAAATCAAAACAAAAGAAAAAATCAGAAATTCGCCGCAATTTTTTATTGTTGAATATAAAATGTTGGTTGGTGTAACCGGATTTGTATTTCGTATCTTTTTAATGTTGTACCCAAATGCGTATATGAAATTAGATTGGAATGTATAATGAGATTTTAATTAGGTTTCCACACTGCAATGACCACTCTTGTGGATATTTCAGCCATTCGCATACAAACGATATATACTGTACTGTACAAGGAGAGGCAGAGCAATGTGGTTAGAAATGTTTTACACAATAGTTTGTTAGAGCGAATATAAAATTAAATTTCACTAAATGTTCCCTACGGTGAGTCATAATGTTGCACTAGTTGCACTAACAAAGGAAGCAGTATTACAGGAAGTAATAAGCATTTTTCAGGCTAAAAACCAAATTGGCAAAAAGCATTTTCATAAAACAACTAATATGCTATGCAGCAAATTTACTTCAAGCACAAAGTGAACCAAGATTAAAAAACATGACTGTAACGCAGGGCATTTGAAAATTTGAGCAATAAAAAAGGCTTTATCATAAACTAAGAATTTCTGAACACAAAAATGTTTAAAGAAAATTAGCTTTTAAAAGCTTTAAAGGACATTTATCGAGGTTACCACAATTAACGCCTTAATTAAACGCAATATTTCACACAAAAGATCAATTAAGTTATTGAATAATTAGCACGAAATTGTTAAAACTTTAAGCACAATTTGAAATGCAACACTGTAACTGATAAGTTTGCTAAACAAAATCATTCACAATAGTAAAAAAAAAATGTGGTGAGTCAAGTTAAGTCGTGGGGAGGGGGAAAGGTGGAAAACGATTAATATGGCATTACATGCTATTATACTAGCCATTCAACTTGATGATAAGTTTATTGAAATTAAATTTACGATAGAGTCGTAAAGCAGCTCTGTGTTGAAGAACAGCTCTCGCTTTCTTAAGTGCAGTCAGACTTGTTGTTTTTGCTGTTCGGTTTTCGAGAGTTTGGCGTCTCAGTCACACTGGTTAGCCTCAATTAACTGTATTGGATTACAGTTTTTAGAGGCATTTCATTGCTAGCCACGTTGCAACTTCCTATAAGAAGGCATATACCGCTATAGTTAGTCACAGCAACGCTACAAACGTACTGTCCTATACTATGCAAATTTAATTTGCTCAGGTATAGTTAAATAGAACTAGAAATAAATTTTTAATGGGCATCACTTATAATCACTTTGTTTTTTTAATAAACAATAGATGAACTAAAAAAAACTATGAGTCCCAGCAAAATGGATGGGCGGCGTGATCATTGAAGACATGGTCATATTTAAGCAGAGATGGCCAATGAGGCCGGTCAGCAGGGCTATTCGCACGGGGCAAGGAACGTCTAAGTAAATTTGCAAAACTTTATACGGTACTACAGTTATTTACGATTATATATATATATATATATATATATATATATATATATATATATATATATATATATATATATATATATATATATATATAAAATAAAAAATCATGCAGATGTTAGTGTTTTTGTGACCTTTGAAACAAAACACTTATTATCTAAAAATATATAAAAGATTTTCTTAAAACTAACATCTTTGCACAAAAGAAAAGGTAGCAGTGTGAGTACCTAGTGCATCTCTTTTAACAAAGTGATACTCTACCAGGGTCCATCATATTATATCCATCCATGTTGTGAAACGAGCTGATCTTTTAAAGCATTGATGGTATGTGTTTATTCACTTTGAGCAGAACTATTCGCTTTTCCAAAATATATAACTACAACAACTTGATGTTTTTATTATATAATCATAGACCTTTTTTAAAAGATGCGTTCTTTTAATTTTAATAAATCGGCAAATACAAATTTTCACAATCAAAATAAATACTAAATGAAGAAAGTAAGTTTTGTATGTAAAGGGTGGTTAAATTTCAAGGCCCGATGTTGATTGTGAATAAAACACAAACTATTTAGGAAATTATTGCAATTTTATTTTATTATGATATATTGGTGTTACTCAATTATGTATAGAACAAAATATTGGCCAAATGGGCGCCGCGACCACGGCGGCACACCTCCATCCGAGGGTCCAAATTTTCGATGACCCTTAGGCATAATGGAGGTTCTATGCCGTTAATGTGCCGAATTATCTCATCCTTTAGCTGTTGAATTGTTGCTGGCTTATCGACGTACACCTTTTCTTTCAAATAACCCCAAAGAAAACAGTCCAACGGTGTCAAATCACATGATCTTGACGGCCAATTGACATCGCCATTACGTGAGATAACACGGCCATTGAATTTGTTGCGCAAAAGAGCCATTGTTTCCTTAGCTGTGTGGCAAGTGGCACCGTCCTGCTGAAACCACATATCGTCTACATCCATATCTTCCAATTCGGGCCATAAAAAGTTCGTTATCATCTCACGACAGCGTTAAGGTGGACGGCTCTTCAGCCAGTACGAGCTGTACGAGCATGCACTGGTGTTATCACATCTTCTACAGACCCGGTTTGCTCGAATTTTTCCACGATTTTTGCGATTGTACGCACATTTGGACGATCAAATTGACCAAAAAAATCACGAAGTGCACGATATGCATTTTGATTTGAACGCCCATTTTCATAATAAGTCTGGATAACTTTAACATGTTGTTGGATTGTGTATCTCTCCATGGTTCAAATTGAGTAAGTCTGAAATAGAGAAATGTCAAATAAAATTCGGAAAAAAACTTGGCGTTTAGGTGTGGTTCACATTCAACATCGGCCCTTGAAATTTAACCACCCGATATTAACAATATTGCCAATTAAGCGAAAGTTGACTCAATTAAAATTGCATTTCTGAGCACACTTTTAAAAGGCGTAGTAAAATTTTAAGATCCAATGTTAATTTTAAATAAAACACAAATCATTTCTTTTTACTATGTGTATACAAAACGAAAGACAAACCACTACACGAACGATTTGATTGATTTGAACGCCCATTTTAATAATAAACCTGAATAACTTGAACACGTTGTTTGATTTTGTATCTTTCAAATTACTGCAGAAGAAAACCTTGACGTGTAGGTGTGGTTCGCTTTCATCATGGGCTCTTAAAATTTTAACACCCGCTACTTATAACTATATAAAATTACTTTTATAATCACTGTGGGTGGAATTGCCCAAAGCCACAAACATTAAATAAACCCTTTACAGAGAAAATATATATTGTAGTTAAAAAACACTATTGAATAGTTGTTCTTATTTTTAATTAACACTCAGTTTCAAAACTATTTCACAATTCAAATTTGTTTAAATATTTTAAAACATTTTCTAAAGCTTACCTGTAGGCAAATTTAATGTGGAAAAATTTTCTTGCAGCATTTGATTTCATTGTTCTTGGTTTGTATAAAGCTGCCGAATTGTTCATACTAGCAACATATTTGCATCTATTTGATTCCATTTCTAATAAGTAAGCCTCAAAACTACCACTAAACTAAACTAATCAAATAAAATATTTTTGTACCTCTTTTTTTTTTTTTTTGGTGGTTTGTAAATTGAAAATTATTTTGTAATTCCATAATAAAAGTTTGATAATTTAACTGCTGCTATGCCAACGTTAATACATATATTTTCAAATATATTCAAGCAAAAAACAGTGTAAAGTTTTTGCCAAAATTAAGTGAACACTTTTTAGAGTAAATTATTATTATTATTTTTTTTTTTTGCTCCTTGTCAAAACTCAATTAACAGCGAAATTTTCAGGAATTTTTCGCTTCGCTAATACAAGCAACCAAACAAAAAAAAAAAAAAACAAAAATTGTGTAAAACTTTTCTGAGATAGCGGCAGACTGATAACAATGTACACAAATTTGAAAAGTTGTTAAGCATAAAAAAAAAAATAAAAAAGAGACGGATAAATAGTTGAAATTTAAGCTGTTTAGTTTCTAGTTTATGAAGTGTTTCTTTTTTTTTCTTTTCTTTTGCCGGTTTCCTGGTAAGATTATCAAATTAAATCAATGAACTTAAAACTACTTACAGGAATTCATTTAATAAAACAAGATAAAGTATACAAAACCGACAAAAAATATTTAACCAGCAAAAGAAATTAATTTAAGTTCGAACACAAGATGGCAAAAAAGTTTCTGTTTTCAAATTAAAGTTAAGCTCATGGTGTAAATACGAAAATGTAAGAGCATGTATGTGTGAAGTTTTCCAGTAATAGCTGAAAAATTTAAAGTGTCAGCTTAGCCCGCCAACAAAATGTTAGTAAACTATTTCTGCGTACTCACAAAAAATATTGTAGAATTCATTGACAATTTACAACAACGCGATTGCTGTTGATTAATGCATCTTACTGCTTGCTTGTTATTATCGAATCAGTATGATTGTTTTGATTGACTAACGAGTGATTTTTTTGCTATTATCTTTTTGGCAACACTAGTTTTGACAGCTCACGCACGTTTTCTATCTTGTGTCACTGTCAAACATCTTCAGTTTGGTCTATAATTTAATCATGAATCGTCTTACAAACGAACAACGCTTGCAAATTATTGAATTTTATTACCAAAATGCGTGCTCTGTTAAGAAAGTTCATCGCGCGCTTCTTCCATTTTATGGTCAGTTTAATCGACCTACAGAGGCTTCTATTCGGGCTATTGTAAAAAAATTTCACACCAAATTTGCAGTGTTGGACATTAAACCACCAGCACGCTTACGTAGAGTGCGAGCTGAAGAAAATATCGTAGCCGTATCGGCCAGTGTTGGTGATGACCGTGAATTATCGATTCGGCGCCGTTCGCAGCAATTGGGCCTCTGTTACTCCACTACGTGGAAAATTTTGCGGAAGGATTTGGGTGTGAAGCCTTATAAGATACAGCTGGTGCAAGAATTGAAGCCAAACGGCCTACCACAACGCCAAATTTTTGGTGAATGGGCTCTTGAAAAGTTAGATGAAGATCCACTTTTTTATCGAAGAATTGTGTTCAGCGACGAGGCTCATTTCTGGTTGAATGGATGCGTGAAAAAGCAAAACTGCCGTATTTGGAGTGAAGAGCAGCCAGAAGCATTGCAAGAGCTACCAATGCATCCACAAAAAACAAGCGTTTGGTGCGGATTATGGGCTGGCGGCTGGCCGCATTTCTTCAAAGATGATGCGAATCACAACGTTACTGTGAATGGTGAGAGCTACCGTGCAATGATAACAAACTTTTTTTTGCCCAAAATGGAAGAGCTTGACTTGCATGACATGTTTTTTCAACAAGACGGTGCCACATGTCACACAGCACGCGAAACAATGGACCAATTGAGAGGCGAGTTCGGTGAACAGTTTATTTCACGCTTGGGATCAGTCAATTGGCCGCCCAGATCGTGCGATTTAACGCCTCTAGACTATTTTTTGTGGGGCTATGTTAAGGCTAATGTCTATAGCGACAAGCCCGCTTCGATTGACGCACTGGAAGCCAACATTGCCAACATTATTCGTGAGATACCGGCCGAAATGTTGGAAAGAGTATGCCAAAATTGGACTAAGCGGATGGACCATTTGAGGCGCAGCCGCGGCCAACATTTGCATGAAATAATCTTCAAACATTAAATTATATCGACCCAACTATCGATCCAAATAAATATTTCATGCATTTTTCTGAATTTTATGTGTTTTTTTTTTTTTTTTTTTAATTTCCGATAGTTCTTATAAAATCACCCATTACTTCTTTTCGTAAATCAACAATTTAAATAATTCAAACGGAACAGCCAAAAAAGGGTGCAGAATCGTAACTGTCCATTGGGATGGAAAAATGCTACTAACCCTAGATATACGCACATCAAACGCAGAACGTCTGCCAATAAATATTTCTTACAATGAACAAGTTATCTTTTAGTGAGAAAATTTCATATCGAGAACTGTGAAACAAAAAATTCCCTCGTTTCTCTATTAGTGAGAAAACAGCGTTTCTGTATTTCAAAGTGAAAACAAGCAACACTAGTTTTATTTATATTGGAATATTTCCATTAAAGGGCTGTAAAAAAGCAAACAAACAAATAGTAAAAAAACAAAATTTCAAAGACATACATACATATTTAAAGGTTAATAAATATTTAAAACCTGTACAAAATTTCCCGAGTTTATTCAAAATGGAAAAAACAGGAGCGCAAGACAAATTAATTGTGTAGTATTGTGGGGAAGAATGTTAAATATCAATTTACGCTGCTTGAACTAGCGCATGTTGTGATGGGTTTGGAGGGTGGCTAGCACCAAGATCCTAATTTCGTATCATTATTGGTACTCGACATTATGATGGCAGGTGGTGGCAAAGACATGTATTTCCGTTTCAATACAAATATTTAGAATTTTTACAATCATGCTCATTCGGACACTGGTTTATTCTGTATACATGCCAGCGTGCCACGAAACTAGTTGTCGTACAGCAATACAACTAGAAGCGATAATATTAATGAACATGAAATCGCGACTTGCTGTATTTGGAGATGTTGGAGGTCAAATATCAGCAACTGGAAACCCAAAAGACCAGAATATTTTGCAAATTAAATTGGTAAAGCAATTTGTTTTAAATGAATTTAAATTATTTTAGCTGTTTGAATTTTTAGACCACATCACTGCAGCTGGTATGCAAAGAGTGGCAAAATGGATATTATGTACATCAATATCGTTAGCAACCAGAGAAAAAAGAAATATTACAAAATGCTCTGAACCACCATAGCAAGTTGAACCAGCCACTTAAAAGAGTATTTACTCTCTTATTTTCTCTTTAAAAAGTGTTGTTTGTACATATACACGTTTATAAAAATGCAGTAACCAATTTTACATACATACATATATAAAACAAACTACCCCGCTTGCTATAGTTTTAGAAATTTTTGTAGTTTTTCAAACCTTTTGAAATGAATTATGAGTATAATACTTATTTCAGCTATCCGAAGGAGAGCGAAATATTGCTAGATAATTTATTTATATAGACTGAAATTAATAAAAGACTCAAAAAGTTTTATCATTTTCGCATTATTGGTATTAACTTTAGTACATTTTCAGCTGAAGTGTACAATTTCACACCGTTTTCATTAAGGAAAAGCTTTGACAGCTACTTCTCACAAAATTTAATTATGGAAACACATGTACTTCCACCTTTCCAACAATTTACGTCAAAAGCCTCGATTGACAAATATTTTTCACAAAAAGAAATTGTAGAAACACTTTTGTGTGAGAAATGAGTTTTTGTTTCAATTCACATCGGTTTTCTTTCAGTTCCCTTGTTTCAAGTGAAAATTTTTTCGTTTCGAGAAATATAGACTATACAGGCAATATGGAACGCTTTAATAAAAACCGGGGTTTTGAAGATAGAGTGCAGATTTTTTGTGCTGATACAACAGCTTCAAATACATTAATGATACTAACGTACTTCTGCTGCAAAAACTAAATAGGGATATAAATATTTTTGCTTGACGCCATCATTTCTACCTATTAGTATAAAGATGTCATTTGAAACAAAAATTAGTCTAATGACCACCAGTCCTGATAGCAAGACGCAATGATATGGAAGCTACCTAAGTAGGAAAGAAATCTTTTTTTATAATATAATATTGAAGTAAGTTTGTTGTAACCCATTTTTTAATGTTATTTGTGTACGATTTTGCAACTTTAAGTACATATAAAATATTGTCTTCAGCAACAAAGTTGTAATAAAAAAAATGTTAGAAAATATAAAAAAAGAAGTTCTATTTGTAAAAAAGAACAAAAAATTATAAATAGTGTTGTCAGAAGCAAAGTGGGGCTAAAGTTTGCTGATAGTGATAATGCTTAGACTATGAAAAATAAAGAATTTTTCCAATTTCATTAAATTTATTAAATTTTATTAAACTTTTTACTGAAATATTAATATCATACAAAAAAAGCTTTCATAAAAGTGTTAGTTAATGAAAATCCAACTTTGTGTTATAATATTTACAGTTAATAATTGAATTATGAAATAAGAGCTAAATAGTATTAATAAAAACTAATTTTTAAATATTAATAATTTTATCTTTAAATCTTAATTTCAATTTTAAAACAGCTCAAAAAATTTATGAAAAAAACTTGTGATAAGTATTTTTTATTATATTTTATTATAAATATATTAAATTCCCAATAGACGAAAAATTAAGGCAGTAAGTTTGGGACAGATAGATTTAGTTTGCAATATAAAGTTCAATATCTATATATCGTTGGTCTCGTGCAGAAAGACTCTAATAAAGAAAATCGTAATTTTACAGGAGAAAGAAAAACCATAATGGAAACTACATACCTAGGTAGGTAGAAGCGATGCCTATCAAATTATTTAATTAAATGTTTGTGACGCTGTATATTTATGTGAAACGTAGTAGAATCCCTAAAAAAGTTCATATAACGAAATGGATGCCACATCCATTCACATTTCATTCCAGCGGCTAACTGAGCTTTTGCGCTATCAGTTGCTGCCCTATGATTGGTTATAAATGAAATTTCAGATTTTCTGTTCCAAAATAGAAAATTTAATAATTATTTTTTTTTTAACAAAACAAAAACTTGGTTCTTTTGTATTCTTCAAATCCTGACAGCCCTAATAGACAGCTACAAGTTTTATAGCTACTTGTAAAAATTGTGGACAAACATAATTAAGCTTGTTAAAAAATTTAAACATAACAGAAACATTGCAGAAAAAAAACAAGCTTTAATCTGTGGAAAATTAATTTATATGGTTCAGAGAACTATATGAATGATCGCCCAAGTGAAGTTCGTCAAAAGCATAAATGTTAAGAACCGCCAAAAACAAAAATATATGGCCGATTATGTATTAACAATGAAAGCTGCTTCTGAATCTGATGCCAAAGCTAAAGCTTGATTATAAAATCTCAATAGGAAGTTCCTGATTAAACAGACTTTGGCTGGCGCAGGAATTTTTCTTCAAAGTCATAAGATATAAGTGGTATGATTGGGGCTTCTGAAGAAGGATTTATAATGGCAACATTTGGCTTTTGTCTTCTCTATGAATAATATTTTTAAACGTCTGTTATGCCTTGATTTAAATTCAAAATTTTAAATAACAATAAGTGTACAAATTTTAATACTCTGAGTAATATTCCGAGGATTTTATTGCTAATTTCTTGAAAAAGGTTACAGAGTATACAAACAGGTATCATATCACCGAACTCTACTTTAGGCCTTGAGTATTACCCTGTAGAGTGGAAGGTCTGTATGATTAATGTGATACAAAGCAAGGAAAGAATCCAACTAAGGTAGAATCATATAGACCAATAAGTCTTTTACCAGCAATTTCCAAACTACTCAAGAAACCGTTGGCGAAGTTGAGTCCCATATTGAACAATGAGGGATGTATCCCTGATCATCAATTTGGCTTTCGGGCTAAGCATAACACCATAGAACAAACGCACAGACTAGTCAATGTCAAAACATAAACTTTTGAAATCAAAAATTATTGTTCAGCTCTATTCATTGACAGTGCCCAAGCCCAAGAAAGTGCGAGACGACGGTTTGATGTACAAAGAAAAGTTAAACTTGCCTGCAAACACGCCCAAGTTTCAGGAAAGCTACTTATATTGGTGGAAATTTGTTGACAGAGAAGGCGATTCTATAATAGTGAAAGGCCAATGTAAGCGACTTGCGGCAACGAGCGGCAACCACCTGTTCTATTTGCCGCTTGCGTTTATTTCTTTTAGGCAAATTAACGCGGCTAATTGAAGAAAAATTTGTGCTTCGAAGATTAAACAAAAAAACATTTTGATTTTTTTTAAAGCCAAAATAAATAAACAAATTCAATTGTTGAACTTTCAAACCCGAAAATTTATTTCTGTCTTCTATTTTTTTTCCTTTACTATTTGGTTTGACAAATTGAAGCGGCAAATCAAAAGGTTAAACTGAATTCGACATTGCCGCTGCCAAATTAAACTAAATTCAATATATTGAAATTTATGTACGAATATTTTTATAAAAAATATAATTTTTTGTAAAAGGGTCACATTGTTGCCGCCCGCTGCCGCATGCCGCTTATATTGGCCTTCCACTATAATACAACTTTTTGTCTAGCATTGGTCGGACTTAAGTAAAAAGTACATTTTTTTTATTTTTTATGTTTAGTATTAAGATTCAAATACTTATCGTTAGTTCACTTTGAAGATTCAATAAATAATTTAATGATTCATAAATAATTTAAAAAAATTAATAAATAAATAATAATTTTACCGAATAAAGGCCTCATTAGTTTTTACTTTCTGTTGCCGTTCTGAGACGCTCGTTTCCGTAGCAAATATTTTACAATTACTTTTTCCGTGAAAATATTCAGCTGTTTTTACAGCAGAGCATAAATAAAAGAAAAACATTAGAATGAAGAATAAAACATGTACATAAATATTATCTTGTGTGAAAAAACAAAAAAAGGAAACAAATCAATAATTTAGAAATGGTGATCGAACAGTCCACTTCTTTCGCACAATCTGCAGAGTTTATGACACTTCTTAATAATATTCTTTGGGTCATCCGTAGTTGCTTAATTATTAAAAATGTATTAACTCTTCAAAATCTTTAGTTGAAAAACATTTTTTTTAGCTTTTGACAAAAAAAATTATATACATTTGAATAAAAAATTAATGTTTCCATACCTGAAAAAAGTAACACATATACATATCTGGCCGTCACTTAACGTTGAATTCTATTTTCAACAGATTAGTCCGTAACAGAACAGAACGTAAAAGTGAAAACAAACCATGTACATATAGTTTAAATTGAACAGAAACAGAACAGCTGATTCAGAACGGAAGAGAACGTACAAACTAATTCTGCCTTAAGGCAAAGCTTTGGGAGCATCAGTAGCTGAAAAGAAAACAATTTTTGGTATTGTTATCCAAGATAATGCATGTACTGGAAGCAGCAACTGTCATAAAAGTTTTCAAATCTCACGATTTGCCATAAAATTTGACACACAGTTGCATTTTTAGTACTTTTTCAGCACACATGTTATATTTGGTAGATCGCACGGCTTTTACAACAATGGCAAGAACTGTCTCAGCTTCATGATTGCACTATTTATTCCTTTGTATTGACAAGCCAAGATTTAATTTTTAGCTGTTTAAAGCGATTTGTTGTTTCATAAATATATATACAGTATATATCTTCTACAAGTACGTGTTCTTATATAATTAATTATTTCTATTTTCTCTTGGGTGGCTTTTCATACAGCCGTTACAAAGGTTTTTCTTTCACGTAATAAATTGTGTAATTCTTTTTTTTTTTTATTCTGTTATAAATGCAGTTATTATTTAATAATTAATAGCAGGTTTAATTACAACACAATTTAGATTGATTTGACACAACTAAATAGTCGTGTTGTATATTTTGCCGGAGTGTGTGTTGGATGCGAAGCACATGTGTTGTTATATTACATAATAAATTATAATTATTTATAGCGTGTTGGCTCTTAAAGTGTGTTAATAAATAATTCATTTCTATTTTAATTGCATCTATGTATGAATTTAAAAACAGTTTTTTTCCATAAATATATTGTAATTTCAATGTAACACTCAACAAATCAAATAAGTTACATAGAAAAAATAAGACAAATTATTGAGGATTTAAAAATTTCTGTTTATATTTGCTTTAAGCTTCTCTATTATATAGGTTAGGTTAGAGGCAGGCCGCTGGATTATCCAAAGTAGCCAGCTCATTTGGGTCCTGAAATAATTCTTTTTGTGAAAGCCTGAAAATTGGAAGTGTAGAGGTAAAAAATACAAGTTAGGGGGTTATAGTGGGTGGAGAGGAGAGGGTAAGAAAGGTTGAAAACCGCTTAAAGTGGCATAACATGCTGATGTGCTAGCCATCTGCTGCTTCTTATGAAAGAGGCTAGCGCGGTCGGATTGACCGCGGGCAGACATGACAGGCTACTGAAGCTCATCTCACCTAAATATCTCAGGTGGTGATGGTCCGAGGAGATGAAGGATTATCTCCTCCTTCACCTCGTCTAGGCAACTTCTGCAGAAGTTGGATTGTCCGCGGGCAGACATGACAGGCTACCGAAGCTAGTCTCACCTAGATATCTGAGGTGGTGATGGTCCGAGGAGATGAAGGATTGTCTCCTCCTCCACCTCATCTAGGCAACTTCTGCAGAAGTCGGATTGTCCGCGGGCAGACATGACAGGCTACTGAAGCTCATCTCACCTAGATATCTCAGGTATTGATGGTACGAGGAGATGAAGGATTGTCTCCTCCTTCACCTCGTCTAGGCAACTTCTGCAAAAATCATTATAAGGTAAGCCTAGTCTCCTAGCATGGTTCTCCCGGGCAATGTGTAGTGATGACTGCTACAGTGACTCTCAGCCGTTGTATAGCCTTCCACATTCTTTTTCTACTGAATATCCTAGAGATATATAAAATTAAACCAGGCATCATCCAATTTATGCAAATAACAATGAGAAAGTATCGGGTGGTTAAATTTCAAGGGCCGATGTTGAATGTGAACCACACCTAAACGCCAAGTTTTTTTTCCGAATTTTATTTGACATTTCTCTATTTCAGACTTAGTCAATTTGAACCATGGAGAGATACACAATCCAACAACGTGTTAAAGTTATCCAGACTTATTATGAAAATGATGATCAATTTTCGAAGAAAATCATCTTCAGTGATGAGGTACATTTTCACCTCAGTGGATTCGTCAATAAACAGAATTGCCGCATTTGGGCGAATGCGAATCCAAGAGTGACTGTCGAAAAACCAATGCACCCACAAAGAGTGACTGTTTGGTGCGGTTTATGTGCTGGCGTCATCATCGGGCCGTATTTTTTCCAAAATGAGGCCGGTCAGGCAGTTACCGTGAATGGTGTTCGCTATCGTGAGATGATAACGAACTTTTTATGGCCCGAATTGGAAGATATGGATGTAGACGATATGTGGTTTCAGCAGAACGGTGCCACTTGCCACACAGCTAACGAAACAATTGCTCTTTTGCGCAACAAATTCAATGGCCGTGTTATCTCACGTAATGGCGATGTCAATTGGCCGCCAAGATCATGTGATTTGATACCGTTGGACTTTTTTCTTTGGGGTTATTTGAAAGAAAAGGTGTACGTCGATAAGCAACAATTCAACAGCTAAAGGATGAGATAATTCGGCACATTAACGGCATAGAACCTCCATTATGCCTCAGGGTCATCGAAAATTTGGACCATCGGATGTAGGTGTGCCGCCATGGTCGCGGCGCCCATTTGGCCAATATTTTGTTTTGTACATAATTGACTAATACCAATGTATCATAATAAAATAAAATTACAATAATTTCCTAAATAGTTTGTGTTTTATTCAAAATCAACATCGGCCCTTGAAATTTAACCACCTTTTAGAATGTAAGATTGCACAGGGGACAAAAGACTAGTGAAGCAATATCCATCCAAAGACGAATTTTCCAGGAAGATGCATTCAGCTTACTCTGGTGTTTGCTTAGGATAGATCCACTGAGTACAGTGTTTAAAGACCTTAAACTTAGGTTTAAAAGTGAAGCAGAAAACACGCCGCTTACCTGGTAGACGACTTTAGACCAGCAGTAAAGAAAAACTGCACCGGATGATACAAAGAGTTAAACGATTTAATGACGCCATTAGAATGGAATTCGGAACCGAAAATTGTAAAATGATTCATAAAGGAAAAGTTCAAAATGATACTGAAGTATATCTACTAGATCAAGACAAAATAATCGATAGAAAACTATAAATATATTGGGTTTTTGCAACTAAAACGAATTGAGGAGTCACAAAATAAAAAAGTACTACACAGAAAGTATGAGGAGAGACTAGTAAATGTCCTTAAATCTCACTTAAGTGCTGGTAATAAGCAAAAACACGTGGGTTGTCCCGGTAATTACATATTCTTCAATTAATCATCAATCAATCAATTGAATAAAAATGGAAAACTACATGAATTGAACTTCGACTTGCTTTCACATCCAGCGTATTTACCAGATTGGGCTCCTAGCAACTACTGGCTATTCGCATAATTGAAAAAAATGCCTGCTGGTAAGAAATTTCGCTCGAATAAATCGCTGAAACTGAGGCTTATTTTAAGGCAAAAGATAAATCTTTCTACAAAAGTGGTATTGAAATGTTAGAGCGGCGCTGGAACAATTGCGTTGCTCTTGATGGAGATTCCATTGATGATTAAAGCTAATTTTGCTCCAAAAAAATGTGTTTTCTTGGTTAATTAAAAAAATTCTCTCATTGTATAAGAATTCAGGTATCCTCTAGTTTTGTTTGCGCAAAAGATTGTACAATGTTTAGACTTAAGAACGACAAGTAAAAGGTGAGTTATTTATTAGTTGCCTTCTTATCATAAAATTTTGCGGTTTTGTTTTGTGAAAGTGCTAAACTTTGATTTTTTCTTCTTTTTATCTTTAAAAAAATTTTATATGCAACAAAACACCTATTTAAAGAAAATTTCAAAATTTCAAAATATTTTTAAATTACTTTAAAACAACAAATAAATTACGTTTGCTGTTTATACCCTCAAATCTGTTTGCCCATAATAATAGAAATTTAGCCATTTCTTCATATAATTTAATTTTAATGTTTTTGTTTTCATTAAACGTATTTCTTTATCATATTTAAATGGAGTTCATTGCTGCTTATTCGCCTTTGCCAAATAATAAACTTCTTCTTAAAGTACATTTTATGAAAATTAAAATGCAACTTTTTTGTTTATATTTTAACAGTTTTATAAAACCTTTATTTTATTAAAATTTCACTACAATCCTCTAAATCCTTCAGCATAAAACAATACAGCACTTAAGCGAGAAAATTAACAAAAAGAAAAAATATTTAAACAACCAAAAAAACCCGAACTACACTATTAAAAGAAACTTAACAAGTTTGTTAAAAAGCAACCTTAAACTACACAAATACATTTGCTCACAGATAAACACATAAACACATTGTCAGATACACACGCATCACTTAAAATTTAACGTATTCTTGGAAAACACAAATATCTATATATACATATATTAAACATATCTGTGAGAAGCGCAAAGAACAACAGCTTAGCTGCAACAAACTTTGTGGCAATGATAAACACTGGGTAAATAATAAAATACTCCTGAAGCCAAAACTCGGAAATGAGAAAAAAAAAACCGAAACAAATAAAAAACGGCAGAAAATACAAAACTTGAGGATATGAAACACATACACGCAAAGAAAATAGTATTTGAAAGGATTTTTGCTAAGACGATATTATGTTTGCTGCGATAATATGTACATACTAGTATGCAAACAATTTATAAAACTTTGGTATACTTTATGTTTATAAAAGCAAGAAGATGGATTATCGATGCATGGGTACGTTAGCTATACATCTACTCTCCATGGCAGAACTCTTACAATAGTTGACACGGTTCACACTCAACTTCTCTGTATAAATGATAATTTTTAAGATATTTACCTTGCAAATATAACATTATTGTTGCGCGGCAATAATACTTTTCTCGCTACTGTAGATATGTAAACGCCGTCTGGCAACTCTGAATATATTTTATTAACATCTGTAAGATCAACCGACTGACTTAACATTTTTGCTAATAATCTTTATGTACCGTTTAAGAAGAAACAGTTTTATTTTTTTTATGTACAACTATTCTTTTACAAAGATCACGTTTTGTAAGTAAAAGAGTGGCAAAATTTCTAGTAAGATAAACATTCTGCTGTGAGACCAGACACTAGTAAAATATTTGACAAAAGCACAAGTGTAAGTTTTATTTACATCAATTTATAAATATAAGAAATGAATATATATGAATTAAATTAAAAATGAATTTATAGATTAAAGCGCATTTAATAGAAGTGAAGCTGGAATCTGTGTTTAATTTATTAGGCCGCCCACCATCCAACAATTATTTTATGTACGGCATAAATAAGGTGGCATGTCATATTGTCTAGTGTCATAATGTCCGTGGACATTGTGACACACTTAAAAGTGTCATAAGGTCCATGGACAGTATGACACTTTTTAAAATGTCATAGTGTCCATGGATATTGTGGCACTTTGCAAATGGACATTATCTCACTCTTAAACATGGCATAAGGTCTATAATTAAAAACTAAATTGAATATGAAAATACATAACTATACATGTGTGTGATATTGCGCCACAATAAAAGCCGTTACTGCTTCCTTTATCAAATTTGTTCACATTTTCGCATAATACTTACTTATAGTCTACAACTAATTAACACTTCCATCCTTTTTAATCAAAGCAGTGGTTATTTCAATCATACAATTTTTTATATTGTATTTAAATTTACAAATAATTTTTCCTTAAAAAAATTAAACAAATAAATAGAGTAGTATTTCGTTAAGTTTAAGGTCCTTTTTGCTTATTTATTTTAATATGTCTGCCAATATTTCGCTTTCCTTCGGATAGCTTCTTCAGGGCAATAATATTTGTTATTGTTTTTTCAATAAAAAATAATAACAAATATTATTGCCCTGAAGAAGCTATCCGAAGGAAAGCGAAATATTGGCAGACATATTAAAATAAATAAGCAAAAAGGACCTTAAACTTAACGAAATACTACTTAATTAAGAAATAGAGGTCGAATAAAAACCAAAATACCAAATAAATAGAGTTCATTTAAAGAAACGAATATTCACAAAAGTAAAAGATTATTTATAATCAAAACAAATAATCACTTATTGTAATATATTCCTAGTAAAAAATTATAAATAGCTTGTTTTCTATGTTTCCCAGCTATCTATATGTCGACATTTCATAGGAACTACCCTAATCATCAGTAGACTATGGAAATTTTTGAAAGATATTCTCAAACATTCAACTTTATACCCCAACAATGCAAATAAATTGCTGAGAATTTAAAAAGAAAAATGCTCTAATAATATCCGTCAAAACACAAAAAACAAGCTTTTCTATTTATAAACGTCTCTAACATTTCTTTACACCTTTCAAACAAATGAACAACCACTGATTGCTACGATTTGCTTTTTGAAAGTATTGAAAAGCAGAGAACAATTTATTTGGATTGTTGGGATATAAAGTTGAATGTTTGAGAATATCTTTCAAAAATTTCCAAAGTCTACTGATGATTAGGGTAGTTCCTATGAAATGTCGACATATAGATAGCTGGGAAACATAGAAAACAAGCTATTTATAATTTTTTATTGGTATAAATGTTAGAAGCTTAAATAGCGAATAAAAAACACTTAATTGTAATATATAACCATTTTCTCTTTACATAAACAAATAATTATTCCGTTTACAAATTAAGTAAATAGAGTTCATGTACAAAAATGGGTGTTCACAAAAGAAAAAGTTCCTTATAATCAACCAAAATAATCACTTTTGTGAAATATATTAATATTACTTTCAACAATTTGTCTACAGTACGGGCAAAGCAATGTTGAACTAGTTTTCTTGGATTTAGTGTCCAAATTTTGAAAACAAGAAGAGCAAATTTTAAAATGATTGCAAGGCATCAATAAAACATTTCTTGGTCTTGCCATGCATATAACGCATTTTAAGATTTCTGTCACCTGACTATTGCTGTTGACAGTATTTTCCTCTATGTCTTTCGTTTCCGATCCAATTTCTCCTCCATCATTTTCTGATATGTAATGATATGAAAAGAAATTGTTTTCGGTATTGATAATAATATTAAAAAAACTCAGATGCTGATATATAACCAATGTCCAGTTGTTGATTAAGTGTTTGGCTTTGATAATCTTTATTACTTTGCATTCTTTTTGGGTAAAATAGATAGATTACACCAGTAATAGATGGACGCAAGGTGACTGACTGAGAAAAATCTTCGCCGCGAATAGCCTGCACAAATTTTAAAAACTGCCCATGTTTTGCAATTTTTTTTGACAGCTTGGAATTAAAACCTTCCACAGCACTTGTGGATCGAAGATATTCTTGATACACGGAAACTCCTTGCGGTGTGATCTAATCAAACAGTAGTGGAGTTTTTTTTATTATGCTACAATGAAATTCTACACCGTACTTTAATAAACAGATGTCAACTTCTTTATTACTGTTTGCGATACAAGAGCGTTTGATAATTTTACCATAATATAAGTATTTGAAATGCATTTGAGATTATAGATAGATATCTTTAAGTTGAAATTAAAAGCATCACAATATCAAAAATGTTTTTGAAGAATACCCGGAATTTAACTCATATATAATGATCATAAAATTAAAAGAAATCAAAAATGTAATAGTGCGCAAAAGTTTCATTTGATCACTCATAAAGGAAGTATGAAGAAAAAAAACGGCGCACACCTTTTCTATTAGTATATAATAATTTACATTTTTATTTTAATTTCTATTAATATATTATAATTTAAATTTGATCATCCTAGCCTGTCATTTTTTCTCCGTGTGTATAATTTTCCTGTTTTTTTTTTTTTTTTAAGCAGGTTTTAGTTTCAGTACATTGGCAACATTGCCGTTGCCATGAATTTATATACAATAGACAGCTAAAGTGCAGATATAAACATATGTGCATATATATATTTTAACACATATTAGTATTTAGTTAGAAACAAGTTTAAGACGAGTTTTCAGCTGAGTTGCGTTGCAAATACGCACATACTTTTTGGAAGCATTTAGCGTTAGACAGTGGGCTCAGTTTATCTTTAGTCGGTTAATTTTAAAGGCCGATAATGATTTTGAATAAAACACAAATAATTTAGGAGTTATTGTAACTACCTTTTATTATGATAATACTCGTATGGTCAACTTATGTATGGAACAAAATATCGGTGGCTGATGCGAACTCCGCTGCACACCTCCAGCCGATGGTCTAAGTTTTGGATGACGCTGATATTCTATGCGATTATTGTTGCGAATTATCTCATCCTCTAGCTCTTAAATTATTGCTCGCTTAGTGACATACATCTTTTCTTTCAAATAACCCCAAAGAAAGAAGTCCAACGATGTCAAATCACATGATCTTGGCGGCCAATTGTCATCGCCACCACGTGAGATAATACGGCCATTGATTTTGTTGCACAAAAGAGCCACTATTCCGTTAGCTGTATGGCAAGTGACATCGTCCTGTTGAAACCACATCACATCCAACATCCACATTCATATTTTCCCGTTCGGGGCATAAAAGTTTCATTATCATCTCACAATAGTGAACAGCAACTGCCTGATCGCTCTGATTTTGCAAAATATATGGCCAGATGATGCCGCCAGCCCATAAACCACACCAACCAGTTACTCTTGGTAAGTGCATTGGCAGCAATTCTGCATATTGACGAATGCATCGAAATGAAAATGTGCCTCATCTCTGAAGATGATCATCCACTATTGCCATTTCTTGCCACCATGCTGAGCAATGACCAGAATGGACAAGAGGCTTTAATTCTTGAGTTAATTCCACCTTGTAAGTATGTCTTTTTGCATAATGTTCATCAACGACGAGCGTGAGAGGTGCAATTGTTGGGCATGTTGGCAGGTTGAGGTGGATGTCTCTTCAGCCACACTATGGCAGCAATATTTTTCTGCAGAAAGAGCTGTTCAAGTACGCACTGCTCTTCGAGTACGCACTGCTGTTTTCGCATTTCCTACAGACCCGGTTTGCTAAAATTTTTGCACGATTTTTCCATTATAAAACTGAATAATTCTCTTTGTGATTTCACTATAAGTACACAGAAAAAAATAGATGCCATATTGATAAAAAAAAATTGCACTATTTTTATCAAGTTTCCTGTGAAAAAGATTTTTTGCCGGATTGACAATTTAAATTATAAAGTAGAAATAGCTTTTTCACTTAAAAGCAAAAATTATTGAGTTGAAAAAAATTGTTGTTAATATGTAAAATATACTTAACAAAATAAAATTGTTAAAGAAACAACAGGTCTTCACTGTTATATGACAACCTTTTAAATTTATTTATTGAATAACAATCAATAATTCGGAAAACTTTTTATTAATTGCATTTTATTAAGAGATATTTCCAAAAATTCATTATTAATAATAATTTAATTAAGTCAATGCAAATTTTATTAAATTGATGGTTTTTTATTAATAACATAACTTGATTGAAAAAAAATCTCATCTATTTTTTTTTTCTGTGTACATTGCACATATGAAGAAATCACGCAAATAATAATTTTTTGACAATTTCCATGGGGGTTTTCCATGCCAATATGAAGCCAACCGAGAAGCTTTTCCAGAGCTATGGTGTAGGATATTAAAGTAGTCCACTGATTTTTGGGTTAACATTAAACGGGCTTGTAAAAAAATACCTACGTGAAGAGAAACACTGAAAACAATATTTGAATCAGGCATAACAAAAACCATAAAGTCCATATACTTTGATATAAAGGGAAGCGAAAAATAGATTTTTTTAAATATATGAGTATAGCCAACAAATACTAAGGTTTAATTTCAAATTGAGAATGGTTTGAAATGAAACGTTCTCACAAACGACAAACGTTTGATACTGATTCGAATAGCAATTTAAAAAATATAGCATTCTTAATAAAAAAAAGGAAAATTATTTTAAAATTGAGAAATTAATTTATTCTCAACTTGAATCCAAATTTAATTCTCAAATGTTTTTGAAATGTGATATGACGTACAAGTAAAATCTAATTTTTTCTTAACGAATTACTTTTTCTTTTGATTTATTTGCAATTTTTAATTTTAATTTTCTATTATTACCCAGCGTTAAAAAAACGAACTTTTTTTCTATCCCATGAACCAAATATACTTTTTCGGAAAGGGGAGAAAATATAAAAATACACGTGTTTCAGCAATTTTCATGTTCACGTCAAAAAAAATATTTTTTTTTTGTTTTGTATCAAATATAAAACTTGTAGTGTCCGTTTGTCTGCCTGTGTGAAAGACTTTGGATAAATTTTTAACCCTTTTCCGTGATCGAATCAAGCTGAATTTTTTAAGGCAGACTCGTGGAAGACCCGTGGGAATCTAAAAAAACAAATGGAATACAACATTCATGTTGGGGCTGATGCTTCAAAGTCTATTTTGCGTTTAATCGACCGTATATAAAGGAGAGTGGGGTATCCAACTCTATTGACTCACTGGAGCATTACCGTAGTGTGAGGTGCCTCGATGGCTGATTTGGTAGAGTACTCGACCAACAGTCTCGAAGTCGTAGGCTCGATTCCTGCCACAGACCCTGGGTGTTACTGCAGACAAGCAAAAAAGCTTCGCAGTTTTTGTGTTTGTTTAAAAAAATATATATATTTTATCGTATCTTGTACCCGTAACCTGTATATTTATTTTTGGGTTATTTTTGCGTTCCTAGTTCAGAGCTCATCCGTTTGTGGTCGATTGCCAAAGGAGTTGTATATGTAACGCATTACAGAGAGAATTCGTTTTTCTTCCATACTGTTGGTCTGTGAAACAAGTTGCCTGCACACCTGTTTCTTGTCATACATAACACTGGAAGATTTAAGCCAAGTGTTCACAGATACTAAACCATCTTTTTTTAGGCCTCATAACCTATTTTTCTAATTCAATTGCAACGCACTACATATGTAGGGCTCGTCCCCTGAGTACAGGTTCAAAATAAAAAAATAGATTTTTTTGTCAATATTAAGTAAGTTGCACTCAAAAGTAATAAATTAAAATTTTAAATTTGTGAATATGTGAGTTTTTACTTAGTAATATAAATCTGCAGTGATCATACGGATAACTGTGTTTTTAAGCTTTCAAGTTTTCTCGTTGTTACATCCTGAGAAAATGTTCAATAGTTGCGTCCCATAGTTCTACAATGGCGTTAGAGTCGCTTCGTATAGCAAAACCTTGCAATCCAACTTCTCGACAGAACATCTGTCAATAAGTCAATTTAACTTTTAATTTTATTTGAGTTACCAGTAAAAAATTATAAATAGCTTGTTTTCTATGTTTCCCAGCTATCTATATGTCGACATTTCATAGGAACTACCCTAATCATCAGTAGACTTTGGAAATTTTTTGAAAGATATTCTCAAACAATCAACTTTATATCCCAACAATCCAAATAAATTGCTGAGAATTTAAAAAGAAAAATGCTCTAATAATATCCGTCAAAACTTTCAAAAAGCAAATCGTAGCAACCAACGGTTGTTCATTTGTTTGAAAGGTGTAAAGAAATGTTAGAGACGTTTATAAATAGAAAAGCTTGTTTTTTGTGTTTTGACGGATATTATTAGAGCATTTTTCTTTTTAAATTCTCAACAATTTGTTTGCATTGTTGGGATATAAAGTTGAATGTTTGAGAATATCTTTCAAAAAATGTCCAAAGTCTACTGATGATTAGGGTAGCTCCTATGAAATGTCAACATATAGATAGCTGGGAAACATAGAAAACAAGCTATTTATAATTTTTTACTGGTATAAATGTTAGAAGCTTAAATAGCGAATAAAAAAACTTAATTGTTTATTTGAGTTACTTTAACATCAATATGAGACTTCCAAGTAAGGTTAACAAGGTAGTTATAGTCACAGAATAATTTTACTTATATAAGTTAAGGATACAAAATTATATAGTTTTTCCCACTGTTAAAATCCGCAGAAAACGGTTCACGATTGTTCGCAAAAAGACTAAAGGCGTAAATTGAGGTTGCAAAAAAAAAACAATAAAAGCAAAACACATCGACATGAAGAATAAAAACTATAAAACGAAAAGTATAAACTATGAAAACAATAAAAAAAAAACAATGACGACGATGAAACCATAGAATGAAACTAAACAAAAACTTACGGAACATCTATCCAAGAGATAAACGTATACAACCTACACAAGTACATATTTAACACTGCCTTTTCTATTAAAGAAAGCACAAAAAATCAAAAATGTGGAAAACTTGTTAAAACTTCTCAAAAGATATTCGACTTGTGTTAAATTAAATTTTACACGAAGCAAAAAATTACAAAAAAAAAGATATATACAAAATTTGTTTGTAAGACCAGGCAGATTTTGGGGAGAAAATAGGAAATGCGTTTCCGCAGCTAAAATTGTAATTTCCTGAAAAACTTGATATATAAATAATTTTTAATTAAGTAGAAGAAAAATATCGGAAAATTCAAGTTTTTAAAATGTTAAAAAAAATATATATATAGAGACTATTGTATTAGTATTACCAAGACAGAAAAATGTTTTTCTAGCAACGATCCATCGTCATTGATGCTATCTAGACTGGAACTTTTTTATTACCGCTCTACAAATATTGGTTGAAATTTTTTGCATTTCTTTGCATATATTTTACTTTAGTTTGGTAATGGCCATCGGAAAAGGAAAAAGTCCATTGGAGGCAAATCGGGGCTATGGAATAGCTAGATTATTTTAACCTTTTTTCGACATGATTTTCTGGCCAAAAATTTCACGTATGGTAAACCATGACCTGTTGATTGAGAAGCTTTAAACAGTTGGATTTAATGGAATCTTCTTACGTTGGTTTGAATCATATTTGAAAGGCCGCAAACAATGTGTTGTTTTTAATAATTCCAAATCTCGTTATTTTGAAGTAACTTCTGGTGTTCCTCAAGGCAGTCACCTTGGGCCTATTTTATTCTTGATTTTTATAAATGATCTCCACAGTGCCATAAAATTCAGTAATATTCTGATATATGCTGATGATGTAAAGCTTTTTTCAAGCATTGCAAAACTAAATGATGCCACTTGACTTCAGACTGACTTAAACAACTTTCTCGATGGGTGTTCCGTAAACCTTATGGAATTAAATCTAAATAAATGTAAACTCATGACTTTTACTAGATATTCGCCATTTTCGACCAAATATTTTATTAATGCTACTGAGCTAATAGCTGTTGAATCATGTGTTGATCTTGGGATTTATTTCGACAAGAAATTTACTGCCCGGCTCACGTTGTCGGTTCGTAACCGTTCGTCATAATCTTTAAGGTCAAAAAACCTATTCCGAAGCCATTTATAAGCTTTATTTTTTCTTGGTCCTGCATCATTTGCCTTGTTTACCTCCGATATATCCGTTAGTTGACCTTAAGCTGCATATTTTTAAGGTAAAACATTAGCGAACGTTAACGAAACGACATTGTGAGCCAGGTAGTTAATTTCAATTTACACGTTACGTTGGCTGTGAATAAGACGAATAGTGTATTATGTTTCATAAAACGCTGAAGAATTTAATGATCCCTATGTGACGAAGAATTTATTCACATCTTTAGTAAGACCAATTCTTGAATATGGTGCTGTAATATGGGCTCCACAGTACAACTTCTAAATTAAAAAGATAGAAGCAGTTCAGAAACAATTTTTGTTATTTTGTCTCCGTTCTCTTTCATGGAATCCAGCTGAACATCTTCCGCCTTATCGTAGTCGATTGTCACTTATAAAACTCCCAACATTGAAAAGCAGAAGGATTGTATCGAACATCTCATTTTTCATAAACTTATTTCAAGGAAAAATTAATTATTCCCAGCAGACAACTTAGATTATATGAGTTCCTACATCTAAATTTTAAAAGAATGAATTTCTTAAACTTCGACTGAATTCGTAGAATTTGTTCGGATATTAATAAATTTTATTATCTTGTAGAGTTATCTGATCATGATAATATTTCTAAGGCAATACTTATAAAGTATTTAAAGTATTGTTTTAACAAGTCGAATTAATTATGTATTTATTTTTATTCTTTCTCAGCTCAAATATTTTATAGCTGTACAAATAAATAAATAAATTTCATTTTGTGCCATCCGTAGTGTAAGCACGCGTAGTATAAGTATGCGTAAAATGCACGTTACGCTCCACTAAATGACGCCATGACACAAAATTCTCAAAGGCCAGTCTCCAGTTTCGTGTACCCCTACTCCGATCCGTCCTTCCTTAGACCGTATCTGGCCTATGAACCCTTAAGTGTATGCTTGGGCCTGGCCAGGCATTTTTTGACCTGCAGTGTGATAGGTTTTGATCTAAATTTTGTTCCTCCGAACAGTTTAGAAGGTATGTGCACTGATCAGTTCTAACTAATTTAGTTCAAACATTTTAAATGCTGTGACCACGTTAGTTTTGTTCTTTTCATATTGTTATTGATATTTGTGAGTCAAATTTCCACTCTTTCCGTCTTTTCTTAATATATTTTGTCGTGTGCACACTGTGTGTCGGCAAAGCAGTTTAAGATTGTAAAAAAGAAAAAAACGTATACAACATTGGCTATAAGTTGTATGGCAAAAATATTTAGGGGAAGATGGAGTTGTTGGGAAATGGAAAAAAAAGAAGAAGAACTGATGGTGAAAAAGATGTTGATTTTTTTTTGGGGCTGCTGTAATTGAAGTGCTATTTGAAAATATTTTATTATTTTATTGCTAATTTTTGAAAAAAAAGAGTGAGCTGGATTGGCCGGCAAGAACCACTCCCGATCGGCGAGCCAAAGCCGGAGCATCCGCGATCATGCCAGCACAGCCGGCAGTCCAGCAACACTACACCAAAATGTTCAACATTTTGTTTTTTATTTTTGCACCAGGCACACTACAATTTCCTTACTTCCAGTACAATGCATTACATATGTTGGGCCTGCTTCCTGAATACTGGTGCAAAATAAAAAATAATGGTGACCCTATCAACTCATGAATATTTGTTTGCCCTCGTATGGCCATATATGTTGGAAGAGGTCTTCGATAGTTGGACCTCCAAATTATGTCTCAGCCCCACGGCTCATATGCCAGAAGCTACATTTAAATTATAACGCCGGAGTATTATCTTTCGAATCAAGTAAATTTCTTGACAACTTTTTTAAATTCATCTTTATTTTATTCCCTTTCAAGGTTCTATACCTGCAAAAAACACTCTCTACATCGTAAAATCTTAAGGTTTGATTAGAGTTTGTTGTGTAACTGTGTATGTATATATACCTATAATATGTATTCCCTGATTTCTGTTGAACAATACTGACTTAGCAACATTTTTATTGCATTGCTGATTCACCTCTTGATTCGTAACATAAATTTGAACTGCTGTCAAACAAATCATAAAAGAAAATTAATGACTAAAATTTCATTAATTCGCTTAATGGTTTCAGCTGTCAATTCTTGACGTTAAAATTTCAAACATATCTTTGTGTAGAAGGGAAAGAAAAAAAAAATTATAATTCTGAATCTCTTACCCTTCTGCTAAGCAATATTCTAAAAATTTTCATAATCACGATTTTAACAAATCGCAAAAAGTTAATACCCTTTTTGTTGTGCATGTAGGAAAAATAACTGCTGATATAAATCTTGAAGAATAAACAAAAAACCAAATCAGTGGAAATTTTCATAATTTATCTCAGCACACAGAATGTTGAAAATGGAAAATTTATCATTAAATTAAAAAAAAAAAACATGAAAAAAATTTATTAAAAGTAAAAGACAAAAACCCCAAAAATGTCACCATACAAGTAAAAACTTAAAAAAAAAACATAAACCATTCTTCATTCATCTTTGTCAGCGTGCTATAAAAAAAGGATGTGCGTTAATTTTCTCATATATTTTTTTTATTCATACGCAAACATTGTGACATTTTTATATCCTTATAAGCACACAGACACATTTAAATACTCACGTAGATGAAACAAAAGATTTGCAGATGGAATATCTTCTGCTTGCTGGTGACGTTGAATTTACTTTTCTATCAATTCTCCCTTAACACCTTTATGCCATTACGATGACAAATAACATTTTCTGGAGAAAAAAAACCAACTTTAAGAAAATCCATCATAGTTTTGAGTTTTTTGTTCAACAATGTATTAAAAGCACAAAGTTTTTGTTGTCTTGCAAAATGGGAAGATGGATATTGAAAAGTTGTAAAATAATTTTATATTATTTTGTGTGTGTGTTTAAATCATCAACTTTTTTGTAAGTAAGCTTATAAACAAATTTGAATGAACAATTTCTAATATAATAAATTTGTTAATAATATCTAAACTAAGATACGGTTTATTCTTTTACGACAGGTCATCAGAAAATTTTTGAAAAAAAAAATTACTCCTAGATTAGTAACAAGTGCTGCAATTCGCGTTGTGTTTGCTGCGTTACGGATAACTTTAAATTGCAGCTCTAATACGAAGCGAAGGAAAACATTTTGCTTATATCGACAATATATGACCCAATTATGCAAAGTTTGGATGGTAAAAAGAAGAAGTAGAGCTCAATCTTCCTTATCTAACGCATTGAAATTTTCCCAAAAATACCATTCCACTTTTTAAATCTGGAAATAAATCCAATATACAGCACTATTGCAAAGCCTAGTGCTACCCCGAGGAATGCATTACGGATAATTAAATTCATCAAATTTCTTCCGTTTTGTCAAATCAACAACATGGTTTTAAAAAAGCCCGATCGATAGCTATCTACCTCTTGGAATTAATTTGCATAGTTAATAATGGATTTGTAAATAAACCTTCAACCCTATTTCTTATTTTCCTCAACGACCTTCTATATCAAACTTACAACCCTCTCCACTCTTTTGCAGATGACAGCAGCATTTGCTATTCCAACTCTTTCAGTTATAGGCCCAGCCTATCCGAAAACGTTGCCAAAAGGCAAAATATGAATGAATCATTGATTAGTAATCTTCTGTTAATCTCTGAATGGGGTCACAAAAACAGGGTCGCCTTCAACGCTCGTAAAGCTACGTATACACGGTTGTCAGATCTTACAATATTGCCAGTAAAATTGAAAATATATTACAATCGTGTGAATTGCCAATTTTTAACTTACTACATTGTCAGAAAAACCATTGTCAATCAATTGTAAGACGACAATGTTGTCACGCATCTGACAATCGTGAGAACACTCTTCGTCGGCATTGCCAGATAATTGGATGGCATTGTAAGCTCAGTTTTAATTGTCAGATGTATAAAATTAATGCATCTGACAATGGCATCATTGTCAGAAAAAAATTTTGGGCAACACTGCCAAACAAGATGGTTGTTGATATGTCCGGCAATTTTTTCATCTAACAATCTGACAACCGTGTGAACTGACAATTTTTGTTGTCAGATGAATTATTTGTCAGACCATAGTCTGACAATGAAATTGTAAGATTTTCTTACGATCGTCTGAACACACAATTTACTTCTGCGGGACAATTTTTCATTGGCACTACATTGTCACCATGTTGCCAGATCTTACAATATTGTAACATCTGACAACCGTGTGTACATAGCTTAAGACCCAGTGCTGTTTATTAACGCCCAAACAAACGGCCGCAAATGCTGCTTCAGCTGTACTCATGGATGGTATAAATATTGAGGAATCGGATGCTCTTGGTGTGCTGGGAATGAAAATACAATGGGATGTTCGCTGGAGCGAAAATATTTTTCATGTCTCTTAAGAAGCATTTAAATGCCTCGTTTTTTTGAAACAGTGTAAGATGTACTTCACTCCATCAGATCTCCTTACTATTTACACCACTTATACACGACCGAAAATGGAGTATAACTCTCATGTTTGGGCTGGTGCCTCAACGTCTATTTTGGGGTTGCTCGAACGTGTGCAGGAGAGGGCGAAGAAGTTTATCGGTAACAGTAGGGCATCCAACTCTAATGACTCACTGGAGCATTGACGCATTAAAGAGTGCGTTACTCTGTTCTATGCCGTTTTCTTTGGCACATTTTTCCATTTTTCAAGAAACTCTAAAGTTCCTTTCTTTAAACGACTAAATCAAATTAACTAATAGATGAATTTGGGTAAAATATCAACAGCTGAAGTTTGCCGTTTGCTCGCAATTTCAAAAAAAAAAAAAAATTGTTTTACTGTCATCTAGCATCTAGGTAGCTTGAATGTCAATCCGTCCTCGTATATCTAAAACTGTAAATAAATAAATTCTAGTTTCTTACTTTTTCGTCCTTAATTTACTCCAAATTTTATCTAAATATTGCTGCTTTAAAATTTAAAAAAAAAATTAATATAATTTTCTTAGCAATTTGCCATAGTGTCATGCCTTGAATTTATTTGGTAAAAATTCTCACACTCAATTTCCTTTGTGAGTTTTTTGTGGCTTTTGTTTGATGTATGTATGTATATGTACAAGTATTGTAAAAATTCTTGTGTCGCTGCACACATACACACACATATACTTAAACAATGTGCTTGTGTACGAGTGTGGTTCAATGCCTTTGTGGCATCAATCTTTGATTGCATTTTCGCTGTTTTTGCATTCTGTCATTCAATGCAGCACAACTATACGTTCAAGTCAGTTTTGTTTTGCCTTTTTTTTTTTTTTTTGTTTCTTTTCTTTCTTTTTGCTCTTTAGCAAAATTAAACTTTTTATTGCCAGCAAGACTCGTGATGTTCTGCTTAAGATAAAAAAAGTTTCAGTTGCTACGAGTACTTATAATTTTATAACGTTTTTTTTTCGCAGTGATAATTGTGTAAAATACAGTGCAGGCAGACATACCTAATTTATAATTACATACTCGTATATCGCTTATAAGAATATTTATCGGAAAGCAGATTAAAGTCCAAGTCTAGCGCAGCGGGTTTTATATGACAAACTTTAACCTTTAAATAAAAATCTTAAATCGTGGTTACAGTAATATTTAGCATTTGAGGGCTTGAAGGATCTATATATCTAATGCTGGATGTCCTGTAACTCAACGTCAAGCTGAAATGGGGTGACAGAATCGAATATAACCAGCATGAAAAAAAATCTATTCCATGCAGTTTGAAAATTATGCGCCTTTAACTGTAAGCACTTTTCGGTTATTGTGGTTAAGTTTTATTATTTTTGTTCATTTAAATGAATTCACGAGGATCTACGTGTTCTGTTGGCTAAAGACGAATTCTTCTAAGTACGCAACAAAGTATTATATCAATTAAATTGGAACTTCACCCAAATTTAACGGCTCTTCAGCTACACTACCGTGAGCTACACTATCGTGAACTGAAGAGCCGTCCACCTCGTGTAATAACGATAGAACAGAATAACGCACCCTACACTGCGTCGATGCCCCAGTGATGCATAGAGTTGAATACCTTACTATCACCGATAAGCGTCCTCGCCCTCTCGTGCACATGGTCGACTAAACCCAAACTAGACTTTGCTCTCACATGAGAGTTATATTCCATTTTTGGTCGGATAATAGATAAATACTAAGGTCGGTTACATATGTTGGCAATATCAGGCACTTTGGATTGTCAGTTTGTGTTTCACAGATAAAAAGGTTAGTCGTGTTTTGGTGTGCTCTTCGAATTTTTACTATTTGAAAAAATGGGTCAAAGAAATTGTATTCAGTTTTGTGTAAAAAATTAAATTAAATGCGCAAGGAATTTCAAATGTTGACTGTGGTGTTTGGCGAGTGTACTATGAGCAGATAACCGGTTTGAGGAAGGCCGAGCAAATGTCAATGACGATGCTCGTCCTGGTCGCCCTAGCATGTCAACAACCGATGAAAACATTGAAGCAGGGAAGAAAATGATTATGGATAATCGTTGTATAAATAGTAAGGATATAGACAAAACAAAAATGTAAGTTGATCATGATTGAAATGTGTGGTTTCAAATTGATGCAATTTTGTTCCATATACATAATTTTGTCCAAAACCATAACAATAGTTTTACTAATTGTTTAACTTTTTGGAATATGCTATAGGCTACGACACTCATTTATTCTCACACTCCGCCCTCTCCTGCACACGGTCGAGTAACCCCAAAACAGACTTTGAGGCACCGGCCCAAACATGAGAGTTGTATTCCATTTTCGGTCGAATGTTGGTGGTATAAATAGTAAGGAGATCGGATGGTGAAGTACATCTTACACCGTTTCAAAAACCCGAGGCACTTGAATGCTTCTCTATGACCATTCCAGCGAATATCACACTGTATTTTTATTCCAAAAACATGAAGAGCATCCGATTCCTCAATATTTATACCATCCATGAAACCAAATGAAGTAGCACTAGCGGTAATTTGTTTATGTGTTAATAAACAACACTGGGTCTTACGAGCGACCCTATTTTTACGACCCCATTCGGAGATTAATAGAATATTTTGCCTTTTGTCAGCGATCTTGGGTAGGCTGGGCCTATAACTGATATGTATATACAACTTTGGATTTAAAGCCCGATCTTCATGATAAATAAATTCATATCAATCGGACAATAACTTTTTGGTTTACACTTTTACCTCCAGCTAATATTCTCAGTTCCATTTATGCATTACTTTCTTGTTCCCTAGAAATTCCCAGACGCGTAAATATTCACTTTCTACGTTAAGCGGTTGTATATAATAAATTTATCGAACGCCTTCTCTGCAATACTTCACAATTCAATCCAATCAAAAATGTACTTCTACTTTTTTTTTTCTTCTGTTTACATTCAATTTTTATTCCTTTTTCGCTATTTGTTTTGATTACCATGAATCATCGTTGTTTGTTCGCCCTGTGTACTTTTGTTTGTCATCGCAGCCATTTACACCGTCTCTTCAATGCGAGGCGACCCTTTTGCTTTTTCTGAGCAAATTTTTGTTACGGATTAAGTTGTTATGCTGACATTTATGCCACTGCAAAACAGCAGTTTGTGCGCGAGTAACAAAAACTCTTACAAATACAACAAACAAACGACGACACCAACAACAATATCGCCAGTTATATAAATCGTTTATTTCACATAAAGGACATTTAAATTTATGCACGTGCAAAGTGTACACTAAACTTGATTTATATGGATTTATCTTTATTTTTTCATTTCTTTGCTTTTTTCCACAATCTTTTATATAACTTTGCATTTTTTTATGATTGTGACTCTACGTATTTGTAAACCATAAAGAATTTCAAACTTTGTGCACGTTGTAAAACACTGTGGCGTTTTTTTTTTATTGCTTTTGAGTGTTTTTAATACTAAACCACAATTAAAAATGAATATGACGATGATTAAGAAAATAATATTTTAAAGCACATAACAAATTGCTGGCAAAAGATTTGAGAGATTTTTATCTAATAGTGGTTTTATTACACTGCACAACAGAAATTCTGATAACTGGGCTATGTTACATGATATTAGCCCCATTTTTAATAGTGATTTCAATTTCGTGAATGAAATGACTTTTATGACTTCAATGGAAGACTTTTTTGCAATAAAATATTATAAATTTAGATATACTATAATTCTATTATATTTTTATTTTATAATAATTTTTACAATATTAGAGAAAGGCGGCGCACAGTGGGACCAAACTAAGGACAAAAAAGAATAATAAATATATATCTTTGAAATTTGCGATCTGATCATAAAATGTCTATGAAGGAATTATAGAGCAAAAACTATGCTATAAGAATAATGTAACTACCAATAATGTAACAACTATTTTGTTCTATCATATGGTGACCTACAGGGTGTCAAAGTTGACTACCTCGGCTATGAAAAAGTTTGTTCACCTTATAATTTTTGTAAATACTATCTGATTTAAATAACTTTGAACGTGATGACATTCAAATTATGGTACATGATCTTAATCACTTGGAAACTATTGTGAATAAGGAGCTCTTATGTGCTATGCAGGGGTGTGTATCTAACTATATGAGTGTGAATGCATCTAAAACCAAAGCAATGTACTTTTCGAATACTTTGAATCGGCCAAACATAATAATTATGAATGATGCGGTGGAATTCGTCAGCTATTGCCAGACACTTGCAATTCATTTGGATACGAGACTCGACTTTATGTATCATATTAATTGGCTTATACTGCGTATTTATTTCCTCTTAAAAAGTCATTACTGTGTAGGGTTCTTTCTGCCTCTTAATGTGAAAAGAAGCGTTGCTCTGTCACTGTTTTTATCTGGAATTGAAATATTTATATTTTAATCGAAAATTTTTGTATTGAACATTTTTAAAAGTGATGTAAATTTCATAACGCTTTAAACATAATCATGAATATCAGATATACGAGTACAACAGATAATGGCACACTTTGTCAAAAGGTTTTATCATTTTACACACTGAATTATTGCAGTTGTTCATATATAAAATAAACTTGGCGTTTACATATATATACGTATAATACACACACACAAAAAACTATTCTTGAAAAAATGCGAAGCATTAACTCAGCTTTTGTTAGTTTATAATGCATGCGTTGCATTTTATTTCTTAGAAATTTTCTAATGCAACTAATTTAGTTTGCAATCAAGCTGCTCTTTTCATTTATTTTGCTTTTTAACAAATAACGAAGGTAAACTTAAAAGTCATCTTAAATGCAACTCTAAATGGTTTATCTCTAAAATAAAATATAAACTACATCTATTTCAACAAAAGTGTATTTTGCATGGCACTCTTATTTAATCCATTTCATTTTACTCTTCTAGTATTTTGTTCAATTTGGCGAATGGTAGCATATAAAGTTGCATTATTTTCTTTTTATTGGTAAGAAGCCAAAAGCAGTTGAAATTTAACGATTTTCTATAGCAAAAGAGAAGAAAAGAAAAACTGACGTCAAAAGCAGAAAAACACAAAGGAAAACCATTTATTGTGCAAAGCTCAAATTTCTTCTTGTTCGATTTTCAATTCATGATTATTTCGTTGCTTTTTTATTTTTCTGCTTAATTTTTAAAAAGCACGCACAAAATTTATGTTTGACTCATTAATCTGTCAGCTGCAGTGTTAAGTTTATTTAAGTAATATGCTTTTAGAGGTCTCACCCGCATACAAAACCTCCATGCCACACAAACACATTTCTGTATACGGCAAAGAAAAGTCATTGTTTTTTTTCCACTTTACTAATGAAAAAGGAAATAAATTTTTAACTTCTACTCAAATCTATTTATTGGGGAAAACATTTTTTAGGCGAGAGTGGCACAGCATCTAAATATATTATACGAACAAAAGACGTGATCTCAAAAAAATTTTTTTGGAGTCCAAGGCAACAGCCAACATTTTCTGTAAAAATATTTTACGTCAATAAGTTCATTTTTTTATCTAAACTTCTATTTTCACTGTAAAAATGAAGGGTATGTAGAGTACAAACAATTCAAATTTGCCAACGAATATTGTACTCATTCTGATTACAAAAATCATTTAAAGATATGGAAAGTTTAAGGAAGCATTTGAACAAAAAGTTAACCTTTAACAGTTAATTTTCTGGGAGCTATTCCAAATCCGAATTAACAAACAAACACAAACGTAAACAGCATTTCCATGCTGTATACAGAATACAGTCGAATTATTGGTTGGTTGATGATATAGTTCACTGCTTGCCAACAAACATGTTGGAGCAAACAAACCCTATTTTGATAGAACCACTCTACACAATGGATGTATAATACCTCATAGTAAATCATCAAAGTCTTATAGCCAACTTATCGCAGCTGTAAAATATTGCAGTCAGTCATTAAGCCTAGACCATGATAGCTCAATAAGATTGGAAACTACATAGTTTCTCGGAGGTCGGAAATTATACAATTTCTATTTTCTATCTTTGAATCTGTCACAAAATTTATTATAGAGAAGGCCAAGTGGACTTACATATATTTTTCTAACATCTTGTACTCAGTTATTAACGTTGGTAATAAAAATATATTTTGCCTGCGATGGATCATTGTCTAGTTTGTTTCCCATCAAAAGTTAACCACCCTGCATATATCAAGTCTTCGCCATGTTCTAATAGCTTTACCCAGAAATAGCTCAAAAATGCCGGAACAAATAACCCATATTGGCATTCCGATCGATTCCGCAAAGGATATATGCACAGGTGATCTCGATTAAGTAGCTTCTCTGCACATTCATTACTCTACTCTACTCTACTCTACTCTACTCTACTCTACTCTACTCTACTCTACTCTACTCTACTCTACTCTACTCTACTCTACTCTACTCTACTCTACTCTACTCTACTCTACTCTACTCTACTCTACTCTACTCTACTCTACTCTACTCTACTCTACTCTACTCTACTCTACTCTACTCTACTCTACTCTACTCTACTCTACTCTACTCTACTCTACTCTACTCTACTCTACTCTACTCTACTCTACTCTACTCTACTCTACTCTACTCTACTCTACTCTACTCTACTCTACTCTACTCTACTCTACTCTACTCTACTCTACTCTACTCTACTCTACTCTACTCTACTCTACTCTACTCTACTCTACTCTACTCTACTCTACTCTACTCTACTCTACTCTACTCTACTCTACTCTACTCTACTCTACTCTACTCTACTCTACTCTACTCTACTCTACTCTACTCTACTCTACTCTACTCTACTCTACTCTACTCTACTCTACTCTACTCTACTCTACTCTACTCTACTCTACTCTACTCTACTCTACTCTACTCTACTCTACTCTACTCTACTCTACTCTACTCTACTCTACTCTACTCTACTCTAGCCTCTGCTCAAAACTGTTTTATTGCTGTCATGTAGAGCTTCTGTTACTCATACGTATGTACCTTCAACACTTAATAAAATATGTGCTTTTGTTCTATGGCCAGCTTTGGTGTACGAACTTGCCAAATCGTATTTTATTCAACCTTTCTTTTTTTAGCTTTAAAAATTTTTCGCGCATCTCCGGCCTGCATTTGAATTTCTTGTCCACTTAAAATTTCTGTATTTACATACATTCTTGTCTATGAATTTGCACATAGATTTAGCGTTTGTGTACTATACGTGCCATTTTATATATAAAAACGTTGAGCCAAAATATTGCTGTAGTTGCTTGGCTTAGGATGAGACTTGAAAATGTGCTTGTGTTTTGTGATTCGATATGGAAACCTTTGTGTGCATGTTTGTGATTACATATTGAAGAAGGTTTCCAACTCCGCATTAGTTTATGCAGCAATTTGGTTATTTGTATTGGTTGTAGTGACCAATGGCTCTCTGCAACTGTCGTTTGCATAGTAAAGTAAATCTAAAGTGCTTAAAATGCTTAAAATTCTTTTATTTTTTCCCATTTTTGTTTTTTTGTTTCTGGCAGGAAATGCACTTTCCTTCCGGCTTTTTATGTTTTTGTATTTTTCGACTTGGTAATATTATGCCAGAAAAGTGTATGTGTTGTTTGTATTTGTACAATTGTATGTATTGATATAACTTCATACATATATTCATGAGCCACACACACACACACATACACAATGCATATATATCTATGTATATTTATTTAAGTGCCTGTATTCATTCTGGTGAGAGTTAGTATACATAGGTTATAAAAATAGTTATTTATTCCATGTACAACTGCTGTAGAATAAAGAAAAAAGCTGGACTTTTATTTTTAAGTTTGGTATAGTTTAGCTTAACTTTTTTCACGCATTGCAAGTCAGATTGATGCATTGGAATAATTGATGGAAATTTTTAAGTAAAGTGTGCATACTTTACTATTTCGCATGTAAATAGAAATTTTGGAACTTCTACGAAAGTTTATCAAGCATCAAGTCACGATTTTTGTTTGGCTTTCAAAATTAAACTATCACTCTTTACAAGAAATTTCGAATATACCAGTACTATTGTAGGTTCTGGTACGAGTATTATATAAAATTACAGGTTAAATTTTTTTAAATTAATTAGCTCATTTTACTGAATGTACTTTTCAGTTACGTAAAATTTAAAATTTTTTAAGAGCTCATTAATAAGAGTTGTAATAAAAAACGTGATTGCTATATATACTCGTATATGTGCATACATATGCATATTAACATGTATCCATTAGGAATAAAGAAGTACGAAAAATCACAATGATATTTACTAATCTTATTTAAATTTTTTACTACGCTTATATTACCTTCACTAGTATGTTTGTTTTTTGTTTATTTGTATGTGTGTAACTCTGCCAACCCCTGTTGTATATGAGGGCTAATCAAAAAATAACCGTTATTATTACTTTTTTCAAAAAGTATTTATTCATCAATAATTATTTTGTCCTCTTCAAAGTTATACCACTCAGGTATAACTCACTTATGCCAGCTTTAATTTCCAAACTTCGAAATAGCTCCTGTTTCGATTTTTCTTTTATCTCCTCAATCTTAGCAAAACGCTTTCCTTTCACCGGTGTCTTCAGTTGTGGGAAGAGAAAAAAGTCAGCGGGGGCCGAGTCTGGTGAATACGGTGGTTGAGGCATGATAACGGTTTTTTTTTTTGGCCAACAACTCACGCTCAAGCATCAATATGTGAGCTAATGCGTTATCATGGTGCAAAATCTATGATTGTTGTTCCACAATTCTGTGCGTTTCTGACGAATTGCTTCGCGCAAACGGCGCGTAACTTCAAGCTAGTAAACCTTATTGATCATACAACCTTGTGACAAGAATTCAGGATGCACCACGCCATTGCAGTCGAAGAAAACAGTGAGCAAAGCATTCACAGTTACAGCCAGCTAATGCTTTAATTTCACCCATGTTTCTAAAGGAAGCATATCCAAATTTGTTATAGTAGCTGTAACGAGTTGAGTCCTTAGACATATTTCTCATTGTATCTCTATTGGCAGCATACCAATTAAGCATGCGGCTCACAAATATGGAAATCAGTATTACGTTCTCTTCAGCACCAGCGACGAAAACAATGAAGCTATGCTACATTGTACATGTTTGAAATGTAGAATTTTTGCGGTTTGGATACCCTTTACACGTTGAAGCCAATTTAATAGGAATGTGTTCCTATTCTCATGCCTTCGTATATGAAAATCAACTTCAAGGCTTTATTTACGCTTGGTCCTTTAAAATAAAGTCGGGCATAACAAGTCGGGATGAAACGTGTCTGGCAGAATTTTCAATATTTGTTTTTTAAGTCCGTTTATTTACTTTTTAACTTATGCTATTCTTACACTACAATAAACTTTAATATGGATATTTACATATTTACATAAATGCATTATCCCAAGCACGGGCTCTCGAGTATTTTTGTTATAAAAATTAAATTACTTTTATTTAGAATCAAACTATATTTAGATCACTCATTGGCGTTCTTTGTCGCTTATACCTTTATCAAATCTTGATGAATTATTTTGCAGATTGATATTCAGCTTTATCATTAGCCCGTCGTTGGAACACCATTTTCACTTTGAATTATTTTTAATTTATCTAAATATAAAGTTCAATATCTCGCAGCCAAAAAGATCGCATAATCGAGAGCATCATTAAAGCCATAATGACACTTAATTTTTTTCAACTTTTTAAGATTTTAAAGAAAAATATAGATATATTACTACTGAAATTATTATTAAGAGCAAACATTTCGACTATATTGAAAAAAATCTAAAAACATCAAGAATTTTCAATATGTTATCGATAAAAAGTGGGAATAAATCTATAAAATGGTTGCTTAAAAGTGACGTTTGCAGCTTAAAATGCTACTGTTTTGGTTACTTTTTAGTTTAATGCATGTAGTGGGACTATGTAACGTTTATAACAATAATCGAATCGTTAAAATAATTATAACGATATCTTATCGAATTTGCTATTCTGTAACATGTTTTTAACGATATTCGCCGCCGATCAAAATCGGCTGTTAGTTTTACGGCCGATTGTCGATATCTTAAAGACAAAAATTTTCTTGTTGTTTATTCAATTGTTAAAGCATATTTTTTTTTTTTTATTAAATTGTGCTTTCATGAAATAGAGTACTAATAATCTAATTTTCAGTACATAAAAATATTGACTAAATACATAAATTCATACAAAAAATATTTATTGAATACCATATACATTTTCAAAAACAAAAATTGCATTATAATTTTTTCAACTGGTTAAGTGTGTTTGGTGTTGAAACGGCTTTTTCTTTTGTAAGGAATGGAACAAGTTTTAACGCTTCGAGGGATAATCAGTGTGTTCCTCTGGAATTGGCCAATTCCTTTGGGGTGACAGCAAATGAATTTGAAAAGTTATATAGACTATCACCAGCCTTAGTTGTAGTCATTCTGTATATACAGAAATTAGTATATAAACAAATGAATGAAACATATGATTATTTTACTTACCGTATTAAAAATAATATAATATTTTTTATCACTTAAAAATCAATATTTATACATTATTATGGGAAAAGTTTTTTTTTCTTTTTTCTTCTCTGTGGTTTTCGATTTTTTTTTTTTTTTTTTTTTTTTGCAGAGATGACGCGTATTGTTTGCATGAAAGAACAGAAAAATAGATGTATTTACTATTGTTAGAACTAACTTACAGAGCCACTCAATCGTTAGTGCAAGCGATGAAATTTTATGACAAAAGTTACGATTATCGGATCGTTAAAAGTTAGAGAATTGTACTACTGAATGTAGAGATTGTTTCTCAACTAAACGATTTTTTCATGCATATAATAAGGACTCATCACTGAATGTTAAAAAAAATAAGCAAAACAAACGCAAAAACAAAAATATTTTACAATTTAAATATGTTTGCCAAATTATAAATTAAAATTTATAAACGATACCAATGTTTCACTACAATAATTAACAAGAGGATTTTGCCTTTACACTTTTAGTTTTTTTATTTATAATAATTTTTCACTAATTTAATTCAACAAAATACACGAAAAAGTTTTTTTTTTCAACAAAATTGCTTGTTATTTTTGCTTTGTTTACATATGTCGTATTTATGTGTACATAGAGGGGAAATGTCTAACGCATGGTCAGATACTGTGGCCACATAGTATTGGGTATGTGAGGCTTGCACCCACTAAAACCCCTATCTTTTGTTTGAGCGTTGTCTCCACCCCGGTACCGCTTTCGCTTTGATTCAGGATGGGGCTCCTCCTTTTTTCCTACCGAATGGCACGTGCCATGCCCACGTCTATATCTTGCTTCTTGTCTCGTAGGATCTTCTCAATATAAGTCGCTATTGGACTCCATTTCCTCTCACTTTCCATCATAGCTTCTACCACTTTTTCCGGTTTTATTTCTCCAACATTCTCTTCTTTCCTGCCTCCATTTGTCACATCCGAAGAATGTGTGTTCTGTTTCATCCAAGCAGTTGTAACTTATATAATGGTCCCTTTCTATTATTGGCTATTTTGCTCTTTCAATTTTAGATTAAGAAAAGTTAAAAAAGTGAGTGTCATTACGGGTTTACTTGCTCATTTATGTTCAACGAATTTGAACGCCACAGTTTGTTGCACAATATTTATTGAAAATTGATTTTTATAAAATCTAATCAGATAATACAAATGTCAAACTGATTCGAAAAGAAAATTACTTAACATACAACACAGTGGGAACACTTCGATATGATTTCTTCAAATCAGTTTAATCTGCTTATTATGCAAACGTACTATAAGTTTAAACTTATTAAATATTGTTAAATTTTTTTTAGTGTAATATTGTACAAGGACCCATGTTTGTGTTCTTTAAACTTAAAACAAATACTAAATAAATAAAAGGGGGAGAGCACTTTCTTTACTTTGTTAAGCTTTATTTGTCCCCCCCTTTTTTTTTTTTTTTGTTCAAAATAAAAATGTAAAATTTTTGATTATTTATTAAAAATGTTTATGGTCAGCAAACGTGGCCAACATTTCAAGTAAAATATTGTTATTCTTTAGCAACAGGCACCATAAAATATTTCCAGCAATATTGGTTTATGAATCTTTAAATTTTGTTAAGTGATTTTTGTTAAAGAAAATTTATTTTTATTAAAAAGTTTACAAAGTTTGCTATATTATGCTTTATTACTTCTTTTATGCAATATTTTTATTAAAGATTTTTAATATCAGGTAATTTTTTTTTATGCTGCGTTCGTAGGAGAGAAAGAGAGAGAGAGAGAATATGTACTTTGGTGGAGTTATGGCTTAAAAAATAACTGTCTTGTTAGTTGTTGATAAACCTGATGTTGGCATTTATTTACGCCCAATACTTGAAGTACAATTTCTTTTTCTCTTTTGGTTTATAAATTCTTTTAAAAAGTTTTTATTTCATTTGAAACCTTGCTCGCTGTATCGCATGTTGTTTTCATTTGAATTTCTCGTATTGAAAACGGAAAAGATTTTTTTTTTGTTTTCTTTTATCTGTTTAACTGATGCATTTGAAACTTTTAGTCTTTTGCTGGTCTTCCATTTAAAGTTTGTTGTGCAGTGATTTATCATCTTATATCTTCTTCTTTAGTTTTTAGTCAGTCGTTATTTTCCTGCCTTCCGCTTTGGTATCATTGGTTTTCAGTTTTCGCGGTTTTTTCCCCATCAGGTTTGCCTGCTTTTCATTCAAACTTTAAGATTTCAAAAAGTTTTTTTTTTTACTGTTCTTTACTTGCTTCAAGTTGCTTTTTTATTGACAATTGTTAGTATTACATTGAGTTTGTTTTATGCGATAGTATTCACGCGCTTTCACTCCTAAGACTTAACAAATATGGTTCGAGATGTACAATTCGTTTTCAGATTGAAAAACAAAAAATGCAATATAAAGAAGATGAATTAAGTTTGTTGGTGGTTTTTCTTTGGAAACTATCGAAGAAATGTATACAAGTTAAAACTTTGTGCACATATTTTTCTTTTTTTCTCTTAATTTTTTACTTTGTTCGAGATAATTTTATTACAACTAGTTTCAGAATGTTGGGTTTTCATTTCTTTCCACATTTTCTGACTGAGGATAAAATTCATTTGCAATGTTTTTATATTTTTTCTTCTCTGTTTTTTTTTTTTTTTTTTTTTTGCCACAGAATGCCAAAGTTGTGGAAATAAATGTAATTTTATGGCTAAAGTGATCAACAGCGTATAACAATTTTGATTACAGTTTCATTGCAGCTGCAGATAAAAGAGGGGTTTTTTATTTAAATTTGACTGATATTGTTTTATTTCGAAGGGTCTCGTTTGGCTACCAAAAGATTTACTTTAATGGCAGAGAATGTTACAATTTGCTTATTACGAAACAATATTGGCTACAATAAAATGTATAGAAATATATATAAGTTGAAGTAAAATACATCTTTATAAAACTGCTGGTTCTTAAAAAGTGTTTAATTGTTCCGCCCAACTGATTTTTAGCACTTGTAACTTAAGCGTCATGTGCTGGGTGGAAGAAAACTACCCTTGGGGCTGGAATATTTAAAAAGTTTTTGATTCATTTTTTCGTTTAGATTATATAAGCACTTAATGAAAAAGCAATGGTGGGATTTACAAAACAAAATTATAGAATTTTTTTAAATTCCAAAAATTCTGATTTGTCAGCATGCAACGTGTTTGACCCTAATTAAGGCGTCAAACGTAATTTATCTGTCAGAAAGGCGATTCTATAAGCCCAACTCAGCCAAACGAGGTAGAAGTAGTAGTAGAGGTAGCATACTGGGCCCTACTTTGTATTTGATTTACGTCTCTGACATGCCAACGACATGAGGAATCCACACTTCAACCTTTGCAGATGACACAGCGTTTTTGAGCGTTCACGATATCCACCAATTAGCTTCACGAAATTTATATATATATTATATTTCTAATACTATATGGTGATGGGTAGGTATCATTCGTGTAGCTCGAGTTCAATCCTGGCTAAAGCCAAGAAATATTTTTATTTATAATTATAACAATAATTGCCGCGATCAATAACTCTTGATCAAAGAACACACTGGAACTTCACCCAAATCCTCTTCCACGCAACATACTTAATTTTGGCGCCCACTCTCGGTTGAGAAGAAGGGATACCCTGGCCACCATCAGAACGTTAAATAGGTGATTCTACCGATATTATTCGCGCGAAATGAAACTCTTTTGTCTAGCAGTGGCTGGACTTAAATAACTTTTATATTTAGTATTAAGATTTGAATACTTATTGTTAGTTCATATTTTGAAGATTCAATAAATAAATGAATGACAAAAAAAAAAAAAACCAAAAAAAAAAAAAAAAAAAGACAGCAAACAAATAATTGAATAGACTAAAGCTGGGGGACAACTAGCTGTTTCACAGTCACTACACTGCTCATCAGCACTCACTAGGAATCGAACTCAGTACCATGTAAACGTGATGTATTTTTAATACGGCTGCTTAACCAACTCACCCACTGAGCTCTCATTTATTTTTTCGTCTATATTTGTCTCATATTGATCACATATGCAATTTGTTATAATCCCAGTTGTTTGTACTGCAGTTTGCTGTCACTGAACAACCAGTTATTTTTTATTATTTATCAACGTACGTATGTATGTATGTTATATTTATATATTTCAATATTAGAGAAATGGCTAAAGCTTCGGAAAATCAAAATTAATAAATAAAAATGTACACCTGTCACATTCACACTATCCAACGCACCAGTTCCGCAGTACAATGTAATCAAGTACCTTGGTATACATCTCCACCATGGGCGTACGTGGACGTCTCACTTTAAAGCAAAAGTAACTTAGTTGAAACTAAAAGCAGCGCAACTTAATTGGCTTATGGGCAGAAACTCGACATTGAAGTTGGATTGCAAACTTCTGTTTTAGAATGCAATTCTAAAGTCTATCATTGTCAAATATTGAAAAAATTCCAAGGCGACAACACCAAATTCTTCGAACGATTACTGCAGCTCCATATGGTACATAAAAAATTCACGAATTCATAAAGATCTGAGTGTTTCGCTGGTAAAAAAATGAATTTTCTTAGTACGCGTCAAGGTATATCAAAAAACTGGAACTTCATTCAAACCCTCTTGCGCACAATATACTTAATGTTAGCGGCTACACTCGGCTAAGAAGAAGGGAAATCAGTGCCCACCATCAGATTATTCAATAGGTGATTTGATTGAAATAGCTTCCGCATAATAAAACCTTTTGTCAAAATTTTGACAACTATTCCTAAATTTTACCAACAAAATACATGTTGATGTTTGTTGGTGTTGTATTTATTGTAATTCTGCCACTACCTGTATAAAGCTGCCTTGCTACTGATGATAAGGATAGCTGCTATGAAATGTCAAAATGTTAACAGCTGTTTATAAATTTCTTGATTGATTTAAACTTTTCTTGATTATTTTGCTTTTTTTTTTTTGTTTTTACTAAATAAAATCCGCTAATCACTGTTTCGTAACAGTTAAAATGCATATATGCCGACTATTTTTCAAGTCGGGCTTTAATCTTATTCAAATATTTAATGGTATAGTTTGTATAGCACATAGAAAGCGTGTATATATCGTATACAAAAAATATGTTTGTTGACGAAGTTTCCACAGCTGAATTTAATAATATATTTAACAAACACGGAATTGTGCTTGGAATTTTTATTTCTCATAATTTTTATGCCAAACCACAAAACGCTTCATGTCACCGTTTAAAATCTGCATGAAGGCTTATTTAAATAAACAAAAAAAAAACATATCAAATCAAAATGCTTATAATCCAGGCAGGACCATAAAAAAATTACTAAATGCTGACACTAACATTCAAGAGCATGAAACATGTGAATTAAATTTTCTAACACATGCTAACAGTATTTTCTTTTTGCAAATGCCAAAAAAAAAAAGAAAAAGAAAGCGTAAAGTGAAAAGGAGGAAAAAAATTTTAAAACCTACCAGGCAGTAAATGTCAGTTGGCTTAAAATATATGGTCAGTTCGTACAAAGAATTTTAAATTGGTACGAGTGCCAAGTGCAAACTTAACACTATATATGTTTTGGCTTTCTCCTTACGATTTGAATGTTAAAAAGGGGTAAAAAATAATAAAATGCTGGTGTAAAATAAATGTATCCAGGCCATGGCTAGCATAATAATAAATGGCATGGACACAAAGATAAAATAAAAAGTTAAACACATTAAGGTTATATAAATATCATTGATCCCCTCTTTTTTTTTATCAAATAGCACATTTTTATCTTTAAACAGAAAAGCAAAAATAAACAAAAGGAAAAAAGGAAAACTAATTATAAGCACAGAAGACTTTGTTTCTCGAAAAAAAATTCAAACAAAAATAAGTTGGGAACTTTTAGGTATTATAAGCAAGCAATAAGAAAAAGTATAAATATATAAATAAATCCATAAACCAATTAAAAAGATATGCTTAATTATTATGTCATTTTAGCTAAAAAGAGGCCACAAAAGAAAAACTTTGGAAAATAAACGTTTTGTTTGCTGTGTGGATTCTGAAACATAATTTAATAAGAATTGCCTCCACTAAACATGAAATAAAAATTATTTTTGTGACACATTTCGCAAAATTTATATACAACAATTATAAAACAAAACAAATACAAACCAACTTTATTGGCAATAAAGTTAAACTTAAATAAGTGTATAATACGAACTAAGGTCATTGGGAAAAACATCACTGCACTGAATCTAAACTACGTTATGTTTAAGAACGCATACGTTTGCCACACTACAAAGGTCTTGAGTTGTAAAAAAGCAGCATAGTTACACAAAACTTTTCTGCAAAAATCCATAGCATATCTTAAGGGAATCAACATATAACGTATAAATGCGTATGAGCAATATCAATGTAGTTACAGATTTATACGAGTATTTACTTTCGGGAGCTTAATTTCAACAAAAATACATTTCTTCATCTAATTTCGGTTTTGCGTAACTTTTTTTACTAAATGAAAAGAAAAAATATTTTGGGTTTGGAAAATGTATATTTGGATCTGTGAAATGTGTGCTGTTAATTGGAAAATATGGTATCGGCCGCCAGTGTAGAAAAGAGTACTTCACTTGTTGTTAAAAACATCGTTCAACACTAACAAAGGCATAAAAAACTTGTATTTTATTTGCAAATGATCAAACTTGCCCACACACTCTCATATGTTCATCCGAACATATACCTCATTGTTGGTTCTGATGGTTTACACATCGGCTGACTCATAAAAATAATCTTCTTTAAAGTGGTAATGAATGAAATAATCAAACTTGTTCGAACTTTTTTAAACGTTATGGTAATCGAACGATATGCAGGTTGAACACTGCTTACTTTTATCATTGGTGTAATCAAACTTGTCAACTCGTGTGCTTGTCCTTTCCACATAACACTCAACATTTTGATAGAAATTGGGGTACAGAAGAATCAGAAGAAGCTTTACGTGGGTTCCTACCTTGATGGCCTAACGCCATGGTGATTCTCTCACAAGGCGAAAAAACGTTCACCCGGACGTCCCCATGCATGACAAATTGTCACACATGACCATGTATGCATGGCAGCCGGTTACAGTGCAACTCCACACCGAGTCCGAAAACTCTCCCCACATTTGGGTTTTGAACCACAACTACCACGTTGCCCCCGAAGGTCCTCAACCACAGCCGGGTGAGAACAATGTTCCCGGGGCTCCCGGCTCCCGTGGTATAAGAAAATAATAGCCTTTGGTCAGATTATCGCAGCCCTGAAAAAGACTGCTACAGTTTTAAGTCCCAAACGGTTCGAGGAACTGCTAGCCCCCCTAAATAACCACACAACAACACTTATCACACCCATTAACACCATAAACACTATCATAAAAACAGGAACAAACATCAGCAAAACAGGAACACATGCACAGCATCACAAAAAATAATAAAATCATGAAGACTGGAATTGAGGAATACATATACAGCAAAAACTCAGCATTATAAAAATAATAAAATCAGGAACAAAGAACAGGAACACTGGAACTCAGAAAAAGAAATATACGGCAAAGAACACAGCATTACAAAAACATCAATACTCGAAATCACCAGCACACCCACACAGTAAAACAGGTAAACTGGACCTAATACCAGGATAATAGAACGCACAACAGCAATGAGGCAAGGAGGCAGCAAAATACACATGGAGAATAGCAACATCATCATCTCAAAGTGGCGGGGCAGAGGGAAAATTGCATAGCCAACGAACAATCCAGCAGCCGTAAGCAACAGGCGGACATAGGCCCCTTCCCTATTAAAAGTTCCGCGTGCAAAAACGCCGAACCTACTAAAAGTTCGATCATCCTCTAAGCCCCTACTACAATCATTTAGGGTACAGAAGGCAAGAAATCATAATGTATTAATTCTTTCATTCCGAACAGCAACGGAAAGTTTTTGTTTCTTTTTTATAATTTACATTATTATCCCACGGGTTACTAGCTTTTCAATGGCTGGCATCCTCTTAAACCTACATTGGTTTTTATAACAAAATATTAATTTTATTTACAGTTTGTTTTCATTTGTTCTCCTTTCCAGTGGCTTAAAGTAAAACTTTTATCGTCTGCCATATTTGCATGTGTATTTCGGCATATGACGATTGTTGGCAGTAGACTTATTGGTCTACGAGTATGGTCGACTTCCTAAACGCAAAGTGCAATGCATAATTTAAAAAAAATGTGTATGCAATGCTTAACATGTCTTAAGTACAACCTTGCGTTGCAGAGACATTTTTTGCATTTTATCGGCATTTAGGAACGATGCTATGAAACTGATACATAAAACAAATATCAAACACATGTTATAAAATTGAAAAAAAAATTTTTTTTTGGAAAAATGGAGGCAGCACAAAATTATTTATCCATTTTATTGCTGAGGACTTGTCTCAGGCTAAACCTTCAAAAAATATTGATTTGCTAAAAAACACTTATTAAAAAGGAAAAAAGAAGACACAACTTTTATTAAGGACAATAAAAATAAGGAGAAGAAAAGTGATCAAAAGTAAAAAATTTTTGCATAAAAAATGAAAATGATGCGCGATTCTACCAGCTGATACTCATTAAAATGAGTTGCTAAACGATTAGGAACATTGGACGTTGCCACAAAGTTTACGTATGCGTTTACGAAGTATATGCATTGTAAATATGCATTGCAACTTGCATTTAGGAAGTCGGCTTATATGATTCCACTTTAGTGTAGTTAGGTGTGCCATTATTACAGTAAGTTCAATTAATACTATAGTTACTTGCTATTATAACCAAGGCGAATTCATACCAGGTCAATGCAAGAGCAATAAATACAACACTACAAAAATCTTTTTCAAATGTCAAGAAATAAATATAAACACAAAAAGAACTTAAAAAAGAAACTTCAAAAAAATTTACAATAAAAGACAAACATTTACTTATTTGGTGAAACTTATGGTGAGAGTTATTTCGTGAAAATTAAAGTCACAGATCATAGAGCTTAGAAAGGTGAAAATGGCCAGCAAGAGTGGCAAGGATTCAGAATAATAGCTGGCGCTCAAGATGCAATTAAAACATAAATTAAAAAATTGTTTTGAAATTTTTTTTTACTAATTTCCATAAAAATTTACAGTAAAAGAAAAACTTAAGTCACAGATCATAGAGCTTGAAAAGGTAAAAATGGCCAGCCAGATTGCGGAGGATTTTGGGTGATATCTGGCGCTCAAGATAGAATACATAATTGAAAAAATTGTTTTAAATTTGTTTTCCCCCAAATTTGTTTTAATTATGCCATTGACATCTGAAACAGATTAATATTAAAAAAAAAATGTTATCAGCTGCGCTGTCACCCAAATCCACTTGCACGTGGCGGCCACTCTCGGTTGAGGAGAAGGGATACCCTTGCCACCATCATAACGTTAAACGTTGATTCTACCGGTATTATTCGTGCAAAATAAAACATTTTTGTCTAGCAGTGGCTGGACTTAAATAACTTTTATATTTAGTATTAAGATTTGAATACTTATTGTTAGTTCATATTATGAAGATTCAATAAATAAATGAATGAAAAAAAATCTACGCTGTCAATTTCACCTGTTATGAATTCGCCTTGATTATAACTATATTAAACCAAAATATAGAATATATTTTTTTAATATTTTTGACAATATTATGGAGAGTTATTTCAATAGTAGTTTTAATATAACAATATAGTGTTATCAGGTACAGCCATATAATTTAAGAACAGTATATCGCCCTTACAAAATTGCCACATCAAACATAAATTTTTTTCTCCGTGTATATATAATTGGGAATAATTCATTCTGCGATTTTATATTACAAATTGGTTTGACTAGATTATGATGCACATAAAAGAATCACAACAAAAAAGCATGTGAATGTCAACGCACAAATTCTAAAATTAAATGAGCATTTTGAGTTGTAGCTTCTTTTACATGTTTATATAGGCATTGCAAAGAATGCTTCTAAACGGGAATTTCACACACAAAAGGCTTGCCTTTTATCAGCATGTTTTTAAGCGATTTTACCCAACGTTTTATCCTTAGCAAACAACTTTGTGCGAATTAGTATTTTTGTCTGAGTTAGTACAAATATGTGACCAACAAAAGCAAGATTTTTCCATGATGATGAATTTCTGTTTATATTTGTTCAACTATTTTTATTAAAAATGTTCATTTCAATATTGTAGTTCATAGCAGCTCTACGAAAAAACTAACTATGGCATGTTGTGTTACTAAAATAAAGTTGTTGGGCATAATTGAAAAAAGAAAAACAGTCAAACACCTTAACAAGTATTGTGACTTTTTCGTTATTATTTCATGTCGGCTTTAGTGTCATACCTTAGAAAAAAAATCAAACAACTTATATAAAATTTTTTGCAAATTAGTTGCATGTTTTTGTTTCTGTTCCCTGTAATTTTTCATTGTCCTGTGTTTGCATGCTCGAATAACAAATTTTATTTGTTGTAAGACAAAAAAAAAAAAAACCACCACGACTTTTTGAACAACGAAATTTTCCCCTCCGCTGTGTTGAAACAGAAATAAAATCAAATATTAGAGCTATTCAGGTAGCATGAGACCAAAGTAAACAAAAGAACCACAAAAACTTTATTCACTTGTCTAAAATAATCTCCGGAGTAAGTCAACAAAAATCCTTCGGTAATTATTTCTTCCACCTTACGTACATATATATTTTTTTTTTAGCTGCTCAAGGTCTTTGTTGTATTAATTTTTTTCACTGCCTTTACATAGAAAAGAAGTCACGTTTTTAGATTTTAATGCTGGTTTGGCTATGCAATTTCATATAAATATCACGACCAGTTGACAATTGTATAAAATTTACAAAGTTGTAGTGTTTTATCATTTTGCCTTGTTTTCTTTCTTTTGAAAAAATATGGTAGCAGAAAGCCTCTGACTAATACTTTGATAAAATTCTGTTGTCTTTTATTCTTGTTTTTCGAATTTCATTTTCTATAGTTTAAGCTGTTTATAGGGAACTATTTGGTAATGTATAAAGAAGCTGAATAATTATTTGTTTAAAATTTTTTTAAGGTCAACAGAGCAAAATTTTTGTTTGCAAAAAATTTTGAACTGAAATTTATTCGTAAAAACATATTTTCTCTTTCTCTCTCTCTCTCAAGAACAGAGACGTCACACAACATATAAAAAAAATTTTGTCCGGACAAAAATGTTGTTCAGAAACAATGTTTGAATACAGCTTAAGTCGATTTTGAGTTTAGATCCATGAATTTCTGGGCAAAACTTTAAAGAACCTACCATCTGGTTCACAAAAACATTGAGCGCCCCTTCACATTAAAAAATAAACAGCATAAACTTCATTTAGAAATAACTTGAATTAATCTTAATTTTTAATGCTTTTGCTGATATATAAATGAGTCATCATTGAATTATTTCTATGCCAAATTTGCACGTTTAAACAAATTGCTTTCATAAATCTTTTTTACACTTGTGTAAAAATGAAAACAAACAAATTGGAAAGAATGAAAATACACAAATGTGGCAGTCAAACAAAAGATTAGTTCTATAAATCACCGAGTATCTGGTATTTTCAACACCTTGTTTGTCATTTTAAACCCCGTGTTTGTATATGTATGAATGTTTGAAAATTATGAGCAAGAACAAATACATTAGGGTACACAAATGAATGAATAGCGAAAACAAATTCATGGATTGTAATGTATATTTATGTGTGTGCGTGAGAGGCAGGTGTGTCTTAATACCCTCAAGTTTGTTTTCACGTTTGTTAACATTTTGTTCACAGTCTTAAAATAAAAAGAATTACGAAAATATTACGTTTTTCTTAATTACTTCATAAAGTATACATTTTGCCCGAAAATAATTTATCATTCCTTCCAAAAACAGATTTTCATTTAATACTTGATGAGTCTCTTTGCTTCATTAATTATTTACTTCTCTCAAGGAAACTTGTAAACACAAATACTCTCTCTATGTTAAAATATGTTATTTGAGCTTCTAAAATATCTCAGTTATATTTTGTGAATTCGCGTTCCTTCAAAGTTTTCACTTTAGCTGCCTATACGTTAACATTTGAACTGGTTTTTTTGAAAGTGTTATAAGTCCATTTTTTCATGTATTGAGATATTTAAGGGTTTGCATTTGAATCAATTTAAAAATATTGGCCAACTTTAATCAGTTCGAGTGATGTTATTTACACTATAAATCTTTGTGTAGTGATATAATAATTACTAAAATTATTTGAAAAAATAAACGATTTTCTTAACTCCACATGGACTTATGCCACTTTCAAAAAGAACATATAGCAAGATATAAAAATAGTAGCGTAATAAGTCCACTCACACTTCAACACTTTAGATGCTGTGATAACTTTTGTTTTGGTCATTCCGTGTGTTAAGTTCACAAACATTACTCCCTCTTTCCTCCGTCTCATAATCTATTTTCCTACACTGAAAAGAATTCCTTCATTAATATAATGAATTTTGACATTAATCTAATGAAAATTTTCATTATTTTTCGGCCAATGATGGCCTTCATTGGACTAATGAATCTTCTTTCATTAAAAATTCTTTAATGAATACATTCGTTAGATTAATGAAAACTTCATTAAGTTAATGAAGAATAAATCATTACATTTATGAATACTTTTCATTAAAACAATGAAAAAATTCATTAGGCTAACGACTCAATTTCATTAGTTTTATGAATTAACATTAAGTAAAACTTTCATTTCTTTAATGAATCTTTTTCATTATTGAAACGTTATTTGTTCATTAGGCCAATGAATGTGTTACATTATTTTTATGAAATATTTTCACTATTTTAATGAATACATTCGTTGAACCAATGATAATCTTCACTAATTTGGTGAAAAATTTTCTTCATTCTAATGAAATAAAATCATTAGTTTAAGGAGGAGTTTCATTATTCTAATGACCTTTTTTCATTAGCATTGTGCTACTGAAAATAAACTAAACAATTTTTTTATATTACGCATAAAAGAATTTTTTGTTGTTTTAATAATAATGGAAAATAATATAAAATTAATAATACTAATACATTTCATTTGGAATGATGGTTAAAAGAAAATCAAAACATTTTAATTCAACACAAAATAACTTAAAAAATAATATGTAATGTTACATATGTAAACATTTTGGATAATTAAATAAGTTTAAACAATGGTTATGCTTTTGGAAACTTGTGATGTTTTGCTTTTTGAAGAACAAAAAAAAAGTCCCGTTGCGTGCAAAAACAAAACGTTTGCTTTGGGTATAGATACATAATTGTTCACAACGAACGCTAAGGAAAAAATTAAGTGTGACTTTGTTGTTGCATTTGTAACGGAATAAATATTCTTTTAACCAAAAAACGAGAGAAAAGCCCATCTCTTTGCTTTTGATTTCAACTATGTAGGTATTAAAAATGAGGGTAGTTTATGAATTCTAATGAAAAGTTTAGTTAATATAATGAAAATTTTCATAAGAACTAAAAAACTATTGAAATTTTTATTAAAATAATATTTTACACAGTAATTAGTGTATAAAATAATTTACTTTGTCATTTAGTTAGTAGTTATAATATATTTATTTTCTCACTTTTAATAAATCTCTAAAATTTTGCACACAGCCTTCAAAAATTTTTTACAACAAATCCAATGAAATTTTCTAATGAAATTATGAAAACTAATGAATCAATTTTAGTGAATATTTTCATTAATGCTATGAATTTTCATTCATGGAACGTAATTTTTCATTCCGTTAATGAAAATTATCTAATGAATGGGGTTCATTGGAAATATGAAGCAAATATTTTTCAGTGTAGTTCCAGTACAATGCACTGCATATGTAGGGGCTATCCCCTGAGTACTTGTCTAAGATAAAAAAAAATAAATATTTGCAGACATAAATGATTTACTGAATTAGATTTTTATGTAGAAAGTAATAGTTAAAATGAATACATATAAATATACGAATAACCAAGTTTAGTAGGAGTTTATTTCAATTATTATAAAAATCATTAAGATCTTTCTGACGCTTACTTACCACCATCACTTTCAGACAAAATTGACGGATTGTCGTTTTCTTCACAAGTATATTAATTTATTGTAACAAGTAATTTTGCTCATTTAAACGTTTAATTTTCTAGTTTAACAGCAATTATACCAGTATTTAAATAATACTATTTGCATAAGAACCAAGGCCCATAGGATAACTATACAAAACTTCTCATCATTTCATCAGAACAATAATACTTTTAAAATGTAGACAAAAAATCTTCGAAACGTTGAGAAAAGAAAACACAATATGTTTTTATTATTGCAATTATTATATTCAATAATAATTGCAATAAGAAAGTTGTTTTAATTATTTACTTATGTATTAAGAATGGATTTATTCCACTTTCAAAAGAAATTTGTTTGCGATACCATTGTGCAGCAAAACTGTTTTTGTTCATTTTATTTCAAAAAAAGAACTGTATTAAAACTGTGATTATTACTATAGAGAGAAGGTGCCTGTTGCTCATTAAAACTACCGTTAACTTAGCTGTTTTAAAAAGTGGACTTATACCATTTTCAAAACAGTCGTAAAGCAGCTCTGGGCTGGGGAACAGCTCTCGCGTCATCGTAATTATTTCTTAAGTGCGGTCAGGCTTGTTGTTGTTGTTTGGCCTTCGAGAGTTTTGCGTCTCACTCTCATTGGTTAGCTGTCTACCTCAACTAACTGTATTAGCTTACAGCTTTTGTGAGGTATTTCGTTGTTAACCACGCGGCAACTTCCTATGCAAAGGCATAGGTCGGTACAGTTAGTCACAGCGCCGCAAAAGAAATACTGTTAATACCATCGTGGGCATAAGGTCTACGTTACTCCGCCCATGCTGTGCATACTATACTTTGCAAATTTATTTGCAACTGTACAGTTTTTAATACAAATACAAATACCATTTTCAAAACAACCAGTTCATTTCATAGGTGCTAACCTGGTTACTGGTAGGCTTGGAAACCTTTAAAAAATATGCTGAAACTGTTAACTCTATGCTTAACCATTTTTTTTATGCGAATTAAGAAGCAAAATGTGTTAATAGTACTTTCCCACAGAAAATATAAAATTTTATCTATATATCGACACTAAACTTGATTTTTTTCAACAGGTAAATAGTACTGTGGCGCGAGTATCTTTTTTTTTTATCTTACTCACGGAAAATTTTAGTTATGTGTATATGTACTACGAAAAATTGACACGATTCACTCATTCGTACTCTGTAAACTGCGCATAAAATTGGATCATAGTTTAATGAAAAAAATTACATAGTGTGTCTTTTAATAAACCGATTCCAATTTTACAGCAAAAATATATTCATAAAAAGCTTAATACGACTTAAGGCTTTAAAACTTATGCAAATGTGAGCACTGCTTTATCAAATGGAACACAAAACAAACAAAAGAATTAAATACAGCTTGATTTTTTTTATATTTTTGTTTATTTATTTTTATTTTTTTGTATTTTTAAAACTTAAATTTGTAACGCTACATATAAAATTAAAAGGCCTTGTAGCGTAAATAATAAAAAAACAAAAAAAAAAAAATATAAAATAAAAAAAAATAAAAAAAAAAATAAAAACATTTTACAGTAAACTATCCACTTGACATTTGACACCTACACAAGTGTATAGACACACTTTTAAAACATTCATACAAATGCATAAAAAGACACACACATGAGTACTTTTCTGTTTTTCTGTATTTTTTTTCTTTTTTCTGCCAAGCAAGTAATTGTAGAAATATAAATTTGCACGTAGTATCTACTCATACTTTGCAACATTAGTATTCACATGGCGAATTCACGTGACCCAAATGCTTGCAAGTGTGTAAAAAAAAGACAAAAATTTATATTACAAAAAAAAGAGACTAAAAATACACAATCACACAACTCCAATATTTATGGCACCCAAATGTAACTAAAAATAAAAACGCAAAAATCAGAAACATACATCAGCTGCACATACAGTTTCAGGCATACGAGTATACATTTTGACAGTATTACTTATTGTCATTTTTCCTTTATTACCGATCATACGAAAAGATATAAAGGTATTTGTTGCTATTTTTCCAAAAACATTTTATGCATTTCTGTTATGTTTTTAAAAAATAGTTAAATTACATAAATGATACATGTATAGGGTGCCACAAAACTACCTTTATGGTTTGAATGTTCAATACCTTTTTTTGTTTATTTATAACTTTTATTTTTATTTCAGAAAATTGCGAAGAAAACTTACGGAATTTAACACGGGAGACTGACTCCACAACAGAGCAGTGATCAAAAATTGTTAAAAAAAAAAGGTCAATTATTTTGACGTAATGTGCTTTCGTCATATAGTGGACCTCCAGCACCGACATAAAACCGCCTGGTGGCAAATTTTCAACAACATGGTACAGTAGTGAAAAAGATAACATCAGGACCTGCCTTTACGGCCCTATCTGATGACCATTCATGATTTATCAGCGTCCCACGTGACTTACTATGCACACACAGGTAGCAATTTTGTCATATGGTTGTGGCCATATGGGCAAGCCCTTGTTCAAGAGTTCAAAACTTCTAATTCCTCCTGTATGCAATTTCCCAGCACTCAATAGAAGACAAGACTTAATGAGTTTGTAGTCCGAAAGCCACTAAGAGCATCAGCCCTTAAACTAACTCACCCGTCAACAATCACCAATGCTCCCTTACAGTACAGGTATCTGTTGTAAAGGCAACAAACCCTCGGGAGATTGTTAGTCCCCACAAAAAATACACACTAACCAATTATCACTAGCTCCCCCTTCCTACGTTTTAGGTTTCAACCACCGCCAGAACATTCCATCTCGGAAACCATGATCAGCCCGGGGTTGAACTGTAAGCCAAGCTGACCCTCTTTCTGTCAATTTATACCCTTGCTAAGGGTCTCGGAAGCCAACACAACATAAGTCATGCGGCTTGCTAAAGTTTTATTTGCCACAAAAAAACTAGGGACGCTTTTCACTCTTTACCCGAAAAACAGAGATGCCTGGTTAGGAATACGCCAAGGCAAAACCTATCCCCAAGGGAGACAACATGGTACAGTTGTGAAAAAGGTTTACATCATCTCCTGCCTTGCGGCCGTATCTGATGATGGACTAGTTCCACGAAGTGATTTATTCACGGTTCCCCAGCGCCCCCGTGTGGCTGTTTAGGCTCACACAGGTAGCAAGTTTTGCCATATGTTCGTGGTCATATGAACAACTTCTTGTTGAGGAGTTCGGGCCTTCTAATCCTTCCGGTGTGCAATTTTCCAGCAATCAATGGAAGACAAGGCTTATCGAGTTGGTAGGCCAAAGCTCACTAGCAGTATCAGCCCTTCCTTACAGTACAGGTATATTTTGTAAAAGAAACAGACTCTCGGGAAGTTGTTAGTTCCCGAAAAAACCACGCCAAACAATTATCAAGGCCACTAACACCTCCTTCCTGCGTTTTAGGTTTCAGTCACAACCAGAACGTTTCAGCCAAGGTAGGCACCTCAACCATGATCAGCTCGGGTCGAACCGCAAGCAGAACCACCCGAAGGCCATGCTGATCCCTGTTCTGGCAATTTTAACCCTTTATAAGGGTTTCGGAAACCAACACAACATAAGCCATGCGGCTTCCTAGAGTTTTATTTGCCAAAACAGAGAGCTCTGGTTAGGAATAAGCCAAGGCAAAACCTGTTCTCCGGGGGAACAACATGGCACATCAAAACACCTTCCATGTACTGGAACTACACGTACGGTCCACACGGAACAAAATATCAAACATAGTAGTGTACAGACTAGTCCAGAGTCATCAACACGACGATACTCGGCACAACTGCGGGGGTGCTCTAAGAAGATCTTGACCACATTGCACATGTTCCCGCATAAGGTTCAGCTTGTGCAAGAATTGCAGCCAAGAAGAGCAGCGTCTTAAATATTCGTCGAGCAATCAATTCAATTGAACCAAGTTTTCTACAGCGTGTGGCGCAGAACATAAGGCTCTGTTTTGAACTGTGTGTTCAAGTTGCCGGAAGTTATCATGCATGGAATCTGCAGGCTGCCGTTAATACGAAAGAAAATAGTTGCAAGTAATGGGTAGTACTTCGATTATATTTAAGTACCTTTCTTTCAAAATTAGAGTTTTTTTGTATTAAAAATTGCAGAAACTAATTTGTACTCTAGGCAGCTTTAAAGCTGCCTAATTTGTACTCCCAATAAAACTTTTAAAAACAAACATACATATAAATAATTTTACACATTGTGGTGTCACTAAAACAAAAACAATTTTCCGAATATATATAATGCAGCGTATACTGGAAAAATCAAAGAAAACAGAACATTAAATCTCAGACAAGCATAAATGTCCTGCAAGGGAAAGTAGAGTTATGTGCCAAATGCGTTTACGTTTGCCTTTAATGCGCTTAAAAGGCCTTAACCCAAAAACAAACATTTTTAAATGTGAAAATACCAGAAAAAATACATAAAACTCTTTTTACAAGCCAAGTTCTTTTTTATATTGTTCGTGTGTATTTTTGTTTGTTGGTGCTGCAGTTTAACGTAAAAAAAAAGAGATTTTCAAAATGCGCCTGCATTTGAGTGTGTATCCTGACATTGTTTTATTGTTGCTTACATTTTCATTTAACCTGTATTATTGCCTGGCATCTACTCTTGCCATTCATATTAGCAGATATGCTGTTGGTATTAACAAAAAAAAAAGAAAAAAATGTCGGCTGTTATTGTGCTTACAACACACTGCAGCTGTGCCAAGTCACTTGTTGTTCTACTTTGTGCTGCGTATAAATGGAAAAAAGATACCATTTTTTCCACTGATACTTCTGTTTAATAATTGTTGTAGTGATTATTTAAAACTCGGCTGTGACTTCATCACAATTTCACTTAGGAACTGAACTGTTATATAATAAAAGAATTGAAGCCGCTTAAATTAAAAATTATAAAATATTATTTGAATATAGAAGTAGTTATATTGTCTTCATATATTTTATAAAGAAAACACTAATTATTATATATAAACTAGCTGTCCGCCCCGGTCTCGCTCGGGAAGTATTTGCAAATGGATATATAGAATTGCTTGAAATTATACAATAATACTCGTACAAATATATCAGTGCAATGAATTTTTCTCAATTTATTGCTTAAAAGATTCTTCTAAATTCTAAATTAGGTTATTAATATAACTACCCAGCGAAAACTTCTATTGCAAAGTAATGTGTTAAAATGTTAATAAACATACTTTTCACTACTTCTACTTTGCCATTTTAAGTCATTACATTTACATGGCGATGTCATTGGAGGCAAGTACTTACCATTCTCGCTTACAAATTACTACTTCAAAATGTCATTACAGAAAAACCATTAAAAAAGCTAGTTGCTTATAAGTCCTTGATTTACGAATTGATGTAGATAAAATCTATCAAAATGGCGGAAGATGTTTTGTATATATGCATAACTTTATATAATATAAAAAAGGCATGACTTTAAATCATAGTATAAATGCCAGCTTTATAAATTATTTCAAACAATATTTCTTGAAAAAGCCCTTGCAGAAATATGTGTGCCTTTTCAAAAAGCTTTTTTTTGATAAAAATACCATTTATATTCAATGCCTTACCAAAAAAAATAATGTTTACATCATTAAATGCAGTACGGAACTTATTTTTAGCAATGTGGTTTATCAGTTTATCATTTTAGAAATTTATTGTTCATACATTTTACCTAGGCCGGCAAAGCATATGTAATGTTAAGGTCACGTGTACATCGGGTATTCATAACTTTTACGTCGTAATGACAGCAAAAGAGAAGGACACGAATAGTAAAATTGCCAGAATAGCAAAATTTATTAAAGCAAATATTGCTATACTACATTTTTCATTTTGTAAACATTTTTAAACCTGTTTCTATTACCTTAACTTAGCTAATCCAAATGTTATTTTATTCAATTTTTATTGCAAATATTGTACATGTATATTGGTCAAGACCAGATAATAAGTCATTATATAACTACTACTTAGTAATGCAGGCGGTAAATACAAAGATATTGAAAATTATGTTCTTACGCAAGTGCAACACATTACCAAGTTTTCGCTGGGTATTTAACAACAATCAAAAAAGAAGGTAAAAAAATATACCTCATTTTAAGCTTGCCTTAGTAAACAGCGTTTTTAGTTTTTCTATCAACTGGTTGTAGGAAAAACATGCAGATTCTAACCCATACACGTTTGACAATTTCCCTTGAATTTTATTAATTGTCATAGTGATAAATCAGTTGGAGTTATAGTTATTCCAGGGATAAGAATTTATTCGGCTTTAAATTTGCTTATTGTTATATTTGCTATAATAGTGTTTGTCATCAGCATTTTAACAAAAAATCTAATAGCATCGCTTCGTGTTGGCTGACTCAAGTTACGTAACAATACAACTACTGATCCAATGTTAAACTGTACATTAAGTGGCATTTGCAATAAGTAAAATAATCCAGGGACTTTATCGAATAGTTAACAACATAACCAGGTTCTGTAATCGAATCGATTGCCGTATACGAATGCAATTCGTCATTAATTAATTTTTTGATTTTTTAGTTTAATTCATCAACGTTCTTATATTTTGCTACTGGAAAAGCGCTTTCACTCAATCCAACGTAATTACTGTAATTTTGGACAACTTTTGTGATAGAAAATCTCGCTATTTCTAAGTACTCGTAGAGCAGTTGTCCTGCAATCGAATGGCTTGTATATATTCTAAAAGAAAAAATTGTTAGGTTTGCAGATGTTGTTCATTCTGCCTAATGCATTGCGTTTGCTTCCGAGAAATTAACTCATTGCCCATTCTCTATGTGCACAGGTAAATGGATTACAGTAGAGTAAGATATTTTATCAGCTTCATTGCTGCTAATATATCTCCCATCCTGGTGTTGGGAAAAATAGTAATATCATGTCGTTTCCGCCTGTAGCATACTAGCAAACGTATTTCATGTACTTAACGGACTTGTTGTCTTTACATAAAGTAGTTCTTAACAAACAATATCTGCGAAAACCAAAATCTTCATTAGTTTGAGGATACGCACTTCTCGGTCAGATTATTCAGTTTACAAACACGTTAGCATGCCACCATTTATCCATGTCTACCCTCGTTTTGTTCATCATGCCAATGTCTTGTTTCGATCATCGTGTCAATCGTACAAACCTTAAAAACTTTAGCTTTAACCGTTCTTAAAATATAAAAAAAAATTAATATTAACTTTACATGAGAGGTACCATGCCCACTGTTCCAAAATTTTGTCTGTAATTTTTATTGAACGTCATGTCATTCGTTCCAAATTTAGAAACTTTACTTTTAATCGTTCTTAAGATATACAAAAATCAACATTTGCTTTAGAACCTTTACCTTTAATCGTTCTCAAGATATACAAAATTCAACATTTGCTTTGTATGGGAGGTACCATGCCCACTGTCCCTACATCACCCACTATTTGACAGATAACTTAAATCGACCATCATTTCATTCATATTAAATCTAGAAACTTTAGCTTTTTCCGTTATTAAGATATACAAAAATCAATGTTTATTTTGTATGGGCGGTACGACGCCCCGATTTCGCCTCCTCTTTGCCCGATGATTTAATTTGGCTTTTTAGCAAACTGGAGTAAATGAGAAAATCTTAATGTTACTGTGTTTAAGTCCCCCGGGGAACAGCTTTTGACTTGGCGTATTCCTAACTTGGGCACTCTGTGTTTCGGGGAAAAGAGGGGAAGGGGTCCCTCGTTTGGTGCAGCAAACAAAACTCTAGGAAGCCGCATGACTTATGTTGTGTTGGTTTCCGAAACCCTTACCAAGGGTATAAATTGGCAGAACGGAGATCAGCATGGCCCCCAAGTAGTTCTGCTTGCGGTTCGGCCCGGGCTGATCATGGTTGAGGTGCCTACCTTGGCTGTAACGTTCTGGCTATGGTTGAAACCTAAAACGCAGGAAGAGAGTGTTAGTATCCCAGATAATTGTTTGGTGTGTGGCTTTTTTCGGACACTAACAATCTCCCGAGGATCTGTTGCCTATACAACAGACACCTATATTGTAAAGAACCAGTGGTGCTGGTTGGTTTCAAGGCTGATGCTCTTAGTAGGCATCGGTCTACCAACTCATTAAGCCTTGTCTTCCATTGATTGCTGGGAAATTGTATACAGGAGGGATTAGAAAACCCAAACTCCTTAACAAGAAGCTGTTCATATGGCCGCGTGTGAGCCTAATCAGCCACATGGGGGCGCTGGTGAATCGTGAATAATTCACTCCGAGGAATTGGTCCACCATCAAATTAGGCCGTAAAGGTAGATGCTGATGTAAATCATTTTCGCACTTGTTACTGGGTTTAAGATATAAACAAATAATTTTTCATGTTCTTACTATGCTATTAATTATCTTGCAGTGTAGGAGGCTTTGCACTAATTTTTGTTAGAGTGAACTGTGTCTAAATTATACTCGTATATATTTGACACTGATCATTTCTAACAAATTTAACTCCCTTATTTTAAATACTGTGACAACGTTTGTTAAAGTCTTTCCGTATTGTTATTTATAGGTGCAAGTCAAATATCGACAAACGCTACTGGCTATTTCCTGCTCTTCATAAGCTATTTTCCAAGTTCCATCCAAGGTCATCCCCTGAGTACTCCTGCAAAGTAAAAATAAATATTTATACTAATTTGAACTGATTTTCTAAACAAAATACACGTCTTAAATCGATCAATTTCTTAAAATAATATTAGGAAAAAGTGCACTTTTCAAAACATCTGTTTTTTTTCCTTTTCTTATCCATTATCTTTATGCTTTTGTTTCCAAAATAAACTCAATATATTTTAATATTTCTCTTTCCACGAATTATTGCCACATTATTAAACACGCATTATTTTCACACCAAAATATCATGTGCAACTAACAAAAACAACTGCTGTTTTTGATCGATTTAACTGTTCATATAATATGATGCACTTCCAGATTATAAATGAGAATAAAAATGAATACATTTGTAAAGGAATCATAAGAAAGAACTGTGTAAGTGTGTGCAAGAAAACATCAAAAAATGTTGTTCATGTGTAAATACTCGTCGACATCTCTAAACATGATGTGTATTTAAGTGTGAATATAGAATTATATGTAGAACCAACCACAAGAAGTTAAGTAATGTTTAAAATGTACTTAGATCCACAAAAACCACAAACCTTAAATGATTTAGAAACAACTTCATGGTTTTATAAAGTTTTTCATTATGATTAAAAAATACATATTATGGCTGGCAGCGGGCTAAGAAAATCGTTAGTTCTTTTTTTCGTTTAAAAAACATTAGGAAAATCAATCGCAAAAACTCAAGTCGAACTGGGACTTCGCATGTTGCATAGATAGGCAGGCCGCTGAATTCTCCAGAAAGTACCTGGATACTCTAGCCCGCTTGGGTTCTGAAGGTCATTCCCTTTGTGATTCTGCATGTTGTGTACTTCTACCTCTATTAAAAAAGTTTTTGGTTACCTAATTATAATACTTTAGTTTCATTACACATATGAAATTATTGTTGCTGGCCGAGAAATTAAGCAACAAAGAGATAAATCTTCACAGGAAAGATACCTTAAATTGTATTGGGTGTACAACTTGGCTTCCGCCGTTTTGAGATAGAGATAGCGGTAGTGATAAGTGGCAGTCGAAATAAATAGGTCGGTAATGTTATACAATAAGCGTACATATTTATAATAATGACGTAAAAATATCAGTCGATTTGTCTCTGCATCATAAAGTTATTCTCGATTGAAAATGCCAGCTTACACGCAAAGAAAAGGCAGTTTGAAACATGGTTACAATAACATTAGTATATACGCCATAGTATTGTGTATTGTTGTTAAGAACAGCTTATTATGGACATAATTATAGTTTATTTTCCCATAAATGTGTGTTCGTTTGCGTTTCTGTAATTCTAATGTTATCGTCTCTCAATTTCAGAATATGGTTGCATACAATGTTAATATTGTATGTAATTTTGTTTTTAAACAACAATACTTTTTATTACACTCAATATTAAAATACCTATTTTTATCATATGTATGATACGTTTATTCACATGTAACAAATATGAAGCTACAGAATAATCTTACTATTGTAAGCATTATAATTGTTTTATTTTAGCCTATGGCATATAATTTTTGTTTAGTTTTTTTTTTATGGAAAAACCTTTGTTTTGTTTTAAATTAAAAAAAAAAAATGCTTTTTCATCAAAAAAAAAAAAAAAAAAAAAAAAACAAAGAAAGGAAAAAAACTTAATATTAAAATTGTGCAATTATAGAGTGTTTGCAGAAATTCGAAGGTACGTTAGTATATTAAGATCTTGATATTTGTACGAATGTTGTAATCAACAATACTATAACAAAGTCAACCATATTGTCGGCCAACCATATTGTACGAGTGCAGAATCACACAATTGTTACAACCATAAGAATTTTAATGACGAACTATGTTATTGGTGAGAACACCGTACTATGTTACAATAAATAATATAAATATGGTTATATATATTTTTTAGTTATGCCATTATTTTATATTTCAACTAATAGAAGCTACAATCCGTTGAAATCGATATCATTTGCATTTGTGCAGCCCGAATATTTTTGCCAAATTATTTAAATGTTTTTATATTAATTTATTATTATAAATATGTATATTATTTGAAATAGATATTGTAGTATAAATAAATAAAATAGTATTGTTTATCCAAAGATGTTCTCTTTTTAATTATTATGGTAAGCTATGATAAAATTAGGGTTTTCTGCCGAAATATATTATGGTTATTTATATTTTTTTCAACAAAACTATAGTGCAGTATATTAATAACATTTCAAATATGACAATATAATATTATCAGCGCCAACCATATAATTCAACAATAGTATATTGCCCTTAGAATATTGTCATGTCAACCATATATTTTTTTTTCTACGTGTATGAGCCAAATTCTCGTCATCTGCAGGAGTTTTTCATTTTCTGGTTTAATATGAAGAAGTCTGTGGCTTAGGCTAATCAAGTGCTCTGACAAACCTACAGTGAGGTCGCCATTGGTTAAATAACGTGCCGAGAGTGTTGTCAACGCCTATAGAACGGTGATTTTGACGTCGTAAGCCATTATGGCGGTGGAAGAGAAACGGTAGTCGAAGATGTAGAAATAGAACCATTACTTGATCAAGATTGGTGTCAAACGCAACAATAATTCGCAATATCATTTTGAGTACTCATCCGGTTAGGAGGTAAACGCCAGAGGTTTTAGCTATTAAAAAAACGAATTGAGTTTTATTCACTATATTAGCTTCTAACACTGATTACAACGCAAAAATTATAAACAGCTGTTTTCTATGCTGCCCAGCTGTCTATATGTCGACATTTCATAGGAGCTACCCTAAACATAAGTACACATTGAAAATTTTTGAAAAATATTCTCAAATATTCAGCTTTCTATCCCAACAATCCAAATAAATTATTGGGGATTTAAAAAAAAAAATGTTTTAATAATATCTGTCAAAACACAAAAACAAGCTTTTTTATTCATAAACGTCTCTACATTTCTTTATACCTTTCAAACAAATGAACAACCGTTGGTTGCTACGATTTGCTTTTTGAAAGGTATTTTTAAAACAATTTCTTTTTAAATTCTCAATAATTTATTTCGGTTGTTAGCACATAAATTTGAAAGTTTGAGAATATATTTCGAGCATTTCCAAAGCCTACAGATGATTAGGGTAGCTCCTATGAAATGTCGACATATAGACAGGGAAGCATAGAAAACAAGCTGTTTATAATTTTTTGCTATTAAAATAAGCAAAAATTTATTAAACAAATTAAGAGAAGCTATATAATGAAATCTAATCCAAATACCAATCTTTGTAGAGTAAAAACAAATCGGAATTTCATCAGCCAGCAGCGAGTGACTCCGACACCAAGAATTAAAATGCCACTTTTCTTTTCCTGGTGTCTATGGCAGTTTGAAACCAGTAGGGCCCTGTCCTACACTACTTGTGTTATGTTCATGTGTGTCCTGAAATGTGGCTGCTAGTGATGCTGTTACATAAGACACTGAACACCGCTCAAGTTAAAGTACAAAGTGTCGGCGCGTGTATTAGCTGCTGCTAGGTTTGCAACCTGTGTTAACATAACCGGAGTATTCTTTGCACAGTTAAACTGAATTTAAAATTTACATGGAATACTTTTTTTCCTGAGTAATAAAGTGCCGGCCATCCGTAAGCGTATGATATTTTTTTTTTTTTTTTTTTGAGTTATTGTGATGCAAAATGTTCGAATAGAAGGTAACATAATTTTCTAATTGAAAATCTAACAAATTTTGTTATATCTTGCCAAAGGAATTTTTAATTTCAGTTCATACATTATATATCCTTACATCACATCAACTAAAATTTGCTGCAATTTATGTTCAAGCATACTCGTATATACAAACTTTCATTCGTAGTACCACCATTCTATGCCACAGCGCTTGTGCTGCAACATTGTGCTACATCAATGCTTTTAAGTACAGGAATGTGATTATAAGACATACATGATTTGTAAACCTTAATAATTTCGAACAGGTTTTCTTTTCAGTATTTATGCTTTTCATTTTATAAACTTGCTCTCAGACTCACCTTTTTTTTCTCTTCTTTGATAAAGAATCTTAGTAATTTTTTGCTTCAATTCATGCAGCACAAAGTAGGAAATGAGGCAAAAGACATATTTTTGTTACATGAAATTTTTTTTTTTTTTTTTGGAAAAAGACGAATGAGGAAACTAAAAAAAAATATAAAAAATTTCCTACAGTAATTCAATAGTGATTTGAGTTTATTGCTTTGTGGTGCATTGCACTTTATTTTCATTGAACATATTTACGTGTTTTCTTACATATTTCTAGGTTTCCTATAAAATAGTTTTCTGGCTTCCATGTTTTCCTCTCTATTATAATATGCTTAATTTTTTCTTTAAAATATTTTACACTTTGTAAAAAATTGGAAAAGATGGCAATGAAACAAGTTGGGTAGGAGGCACACTATGGAACAGAACAAAGTTTTTGTGCAATGTGTGGCAAAATTAATTAATTAATTTCGCTTTTAAATGACTTTTTTACTAAATTAAAAAAAAGTTATTTTGATTACTGAAAATTCTTATCTTAGCCTGTATTTCTTTACTTTTAGCAATTTTTCCGCTGATAACTGTTCGCATTCCGGTAGAATATTGTTGTTAAGGTCTGCAACTATCTGGCATTACCGCTTTACTTCAAATAGCTCCTAAGTAAGAAGTCTGGGATAGTTAATTTGCGGAATCTTGATGGGCATGCCAAATCTCTAAAATAGAATATTACGTGACTATGCTTCTTCCACAACAGCCATTAAGGCGGCTGCTGAATAAACGGCATGCTCACCAAGCCTTATTCATTCAATTTCGACAGTAGGAAGTCACTTACTTTGACCCTGTAGGGTTCGCCAGTAATGGGGCCTTCAGAAAAATACTATCCAATCACACCTCCCACGTAAACGCCGCAGCACATAGTACAGTAAGTCTGGTGGGAAATTTATTTTTTTGAATACGATTATTTCAAAAAGTAATAAACGGGGCGGACAGACGATAGCACCGTTGGAATTATCGATTGTGCGGATTTGTCAGTCAGTCACGATGTCACAGTGGTCGAGTGAGTACCACGCATTTGTAGTGGACACATTTTTTAAGAAAACTGACTCTTATGTAACTAATCGTAATGTCACAGTGGTCGAGTGAGCATCGCGCGTTCACTATGGAGACATTTTTTAAGAGTAATGATTCTTACGTAATTGCTCGTTGACAATTTTGTTCAGAATTCGGTATTCGGCGAATTACTTATTGGATCAAATATAAATTTAATTTGTTCATGGGTGCAGAGATTTCGCACAATCGCTTTCTGGCTATGACTTTCCCACGGCCAGGGTCAGTCGATCTTCAAGGACTTCCGAAATCATTGAACTGGTTGAAAGCAGTTTACGTAAAAATCCGGGTTTTCAATGTCTCACTGGGATTTCTAACAGTGATTTATTCATAAAATTTTCAAAAAAGAATCTGAAGTCCCATCTTTTCAAATCGTCAAGAACTGAAGTAAAATAACTTTGATTTAAGCGAACATTTTTGTAAAATGATGTTGGAGCATTTTCGCACTGACAAAGCTCACTTTCACTTAATCGGCCACGTCAACGAGCAAAACCGACTTTGTAATCTTCAAGAACACATAACCTTCGATTGAAATATCAAAAATCATAGCATTGCCCTAGGGTCCTTAAACACTGACCGGTGACTTTGGTGACATCCCATGGCCTCCGGGTCATCCGAGCTAACTCCCACGGATTTTTTTATAGGGCTACTTCAAAGAGGGGGTTTATAACGATACTCCCCATTCACTTGTGGCTTTGAATGAAAATATTCGTCGAGAAATCAATACAAATGAATCAATTTTACTGCAGCGTGTGGTGTAGAATACAAGGCTGCGTTTTGAGCAGTGTATTCATTTTGATGGAAGACAACTGAATGCAATACTCGTTAAGACATAGAATCAGTATATTCATCCTAGCGATCGATGTTCTTAATAAAACTATGTGACAATTGTTACATTTTTATTTAATGCGGTGTTTATGGGACACGTCTGAATGGAAGTTTTTATGTAATGCACTCAAAATATTGAGTATATTTCATAAAAATTTTCTAGAAGTATCACTTATTCGCGTCCCACAAACACCACATAAGTTTGAAAATAAAATTCTGCTACCAGGCACTCTGTCTTGAATTGATGTACATGACACGCGGACTTTCTTTGACCCAGAATTGCAGATGTTATTCGCTTATACAACCATTTAAATGAAAATTCACTTCTTTCCTCATGATAATTTTCCACTCAAAACAGGGTTAAAAAAAAACCACGCAACATGTCCACAGTGTTGTAAAGTATTGTTTGTCTATTTGGTTTCTTTAGCTGCTTAGTTTCCAAATGTGAAATCTAAAGGCATTTACAAAAGCTATAACAACTTGCGATAGGGTAATTAACTCACTGGAGCTAAGATTTTTTCACAATTTCAGCAATTTGCTTAATATTTCTATAGATAGATATAGTAGATTGAAAATAAAGGAAAATTATAAAAAAAAAAATTTTTTTCCACGAATATCGTTTATTGTACTAATGTCATTTTTAACAATATGCAAACTTGCATACGATCTTTTTCATTTATGAACAAAGAAGTATCACGCTTTTCAGGTAAAATACATTCAAAAAGGTTAATATGAAAAAATAAATTTCATAAAAAATTAAATAAGACTTTTTATTTTTAAGCTAAACTGACGTAAAATCAGTCGACCATATGTGTCTTTATGTTTCCTTTTAATTTTTAAAGACTGTTTTCTAATTTCAGCAATTTTTTGGTATTCGCAATTTGCTTTTCTTTGCTTTAATATCATGTTGCTTTGCAATAAACATTATAATAAACTGCTGAGGATCTAAATATGACCCAACATTACTTTGAAAATGAAAGCAATTGGGTAGCTTGGCACTGGAGAGGTGAAACATCTCTTCAAACAACATTTCTTTGAAAACTAAAGTGAACACTGGTGCATGTCAAACGAGCATTTTTAAACTGAACAAAGTGATTTAGGTGGCAGAAAATAAAAAAATTATATTTCTGTTTTAATCTTCTCTATTTTACTAAATACTTTTAATGATACTTTTATGGAAATGAAGATTTAAATCTTGCAAGCTTATTTTTGCCCCATAGTGTGTATTTGTGAGTTTTATAAGCAATAAAGCTTATAAATTTGGAAGTATTTCATTTCCGTTTCCTGTTATTTCCGTTTCATATCGTATTTATTATGCTTAACACCCACCTCTGTCTCCACTTTCTCATGCTAAGCTAAAATAAAGTTGATTTTGATGTTCTTTAAACAGATGTTAATGTTTTTTTGATTTATATCATAATGTACTTACAAAACTATCAAACGAGTATTCATCATATTTAGGTGGGAAAAAGTACAGAAAACTCCAACTTTAAGAGCAGCCAGAAGCCAAAGAAAATAGTAATAATAAGAATTTAACTCAAAAATGATTTCATAGTGCGGTTTATGTGCTGGCGGCATCATCGGGCCGTATTTTTTCCAAAATGAGGCCGGTCAGGCAGTTACTGTGAATGGTGTTCGCTATCGTGAGATGATAACGAACTTTTTATGGCCCGAATTGGAATATATGGATGTAGACGATATGTGTTTTCAGCCGGACGGTGCCACTTGCCACACAGCTAACGAAACAATTGCTCTTTTGCGCAACAAATTCAATGGCCGTGTTATCTCACGTAATGGCGATGTCAATTGGCCGCCAAGATCATGTGATTTGACACCGTTGGACTTTTTTCTTTATTAGAAAGAAAAGGTATAAGGGTTATTAGAAAGAAAAGGTATACGTCGATAAGCCAGCAACAATTCAACAGCTGAAGGATGAGATAATTCGACACATTAACGGCATAGAACCTCCATTATGCCTCAGGGTCATCGAAAATTTGGACCATCGGATGGAGGTGTGCCGCCGTGGTCGCGGCGCCCATTTGGCCGATATTTTGTTCCATACATAATTGAATGATACCAATATATCATAATAAAATAAAATTACAATAATTTCCTAAATAGTTTGTGTTTTATTCAAAATCAACATAGGCCCTTGAAATTTAACCACCCTTTACAATATAAATATCCAGTGAAGTATAAAACTTGATTCTGGACAGTATAAATTCAATTTATTAGGGGTATTCCTAAGGTCGCAGAAATTTTGTAATTGCTTTTATACAACTTAAATCTTATCTCAACTAGAAAGACCCTAATAAAAATAATTGCAATTTTGCTGCAGGAGGTAAAATTGTAATGGCAACTGTATAAATAGGTACATCTAAAAGTAACTCAACTCAAGTGCTCAACTGCTTGTAAAAGCGATATGTATGAAATTATATAATAAAATCTTTGTGATACTGTGTATTTGTGTGAAACGTCATAGAATCCCTAAAAGAGCTCAATTCAGGAAAAATACGAGTTAGGGTCTTTCTACACTGAAAAAATTTTGTTCAGAAATTCTCTGAATTTTGACATTACTTTTATGAATTCTTTCATTATTTTTCAGCCATTTTAACTTTTCAGAGAAATAATGAAACAAATTTCATTAGATTATTTTAATGAAAACCTTCATAAAAGTAATCAAAAATTTTAATAATAATTTCTCTAGATCAAAGAATCCATTTCATAAAGCACATGAAAACTGTTCATTAAATTAATGAAAAAGTAACATTTATTTCATGAAATAACTTCTTTGTACTAATGTAATATATTCATTAAAAATATGAAACTCCTTCATAAGGTCAATGAAGTTATTTCATTTATCTAATTTTATTATTCATTCAGCACCTAAAAAATTTACATTAAATCAATGAAATAGTTACATTTGTTTAATGAAATAATATCATAACACACATTAATAAAATATGTTCACAAATGTACGTAATATGATCAATGGAATTATTTCATTTATTCATTGTTACTTTATTTCATTACACAAACAATACTATTCCTTGCTTTTGTGAAATTGTACCTAATTATGATAAAAGAAAATTTTGAACAAGTATTCACCAAATAAAACAGATTTTATTAATTCAAATGACCTCAATACACTGGTATTTACATTTTTTTAAACTATGATTATGCTGATTTGAGTACATGCACATATGTACATACATACCCAAGTTCGGTAGCCAGAAATTTATTTGTCATTGATCTAATGAATTATATTTCATTGGAGTTATGAAACTCAAAAAACTTACATTTTAATAAAAAAAACTTGACACATTTTAAACTAAAGCTTAAGATTAATAAATGCCCATTAATATATCTTACCAAAATTCGAAGAATTTAAAAAAAACTTTAATTTTGTTGTAGTCATAAATTCAATGATCTTTTTTAATGAAACTATGAAACTTAATGAAACCATTCTGATGGAATTATTTCATAATATATATGAAGTTAAATGCATATTGTGAATAGTTTTCATTGGATTAATGAAAAATATTTAATGAAACAGGTTCATTAATTATATGACGCAATATTCTTTCAGTGTACGTGAAAATAACGTTATATTTTTATATTTAATAATTAAATGCATTTCATATTCTGTCGGAACAAATCTGACTAGATTTCTGTCTCACAAACAACTTCAATAATTTTTTTTTTTTTGCATTCAATCTTCAAAATGTGAACTAACAATAAGTAAAGGGTGGTTAAATTTCAAAGGCCGATGTTGATTTTGAATAAAACACAAACTATTTAGGAAATTATTGTAATTTTATTTTATTATGATATATTGGTATTACTTAATTATGTATAGAACAAAATATCGGCCAAATGAGCGCCGCGACCACGGCGGCACACCTCCATCCGATGGAGGTGTGCCTCCATCGATGACCCTGAGGCATAATGGAGGTTCTATGCCGCTATTGTGCCGAATTATCTCATCATTTAGCTGTTGAATTGTTGCTGGCTTATCGACGTACACCTTTTCTTTCAAATAACCCCAAAGAAAAAAGTCCAACGGTGTCAAATCACATCATCTTGGCGGCCAATTGACATCGCCATTACGTGAGATAACACAGCCATTGAATTTGTTTCGTTAGCTGTGTGGCAAGTGGTACCGTCCTGCTGAAACCATATCTTCCAATTCGGGCCATAAAAAGTTCGTTATCATCTCACGATAGCGAACACCATTCACAGTAACTGCCTGACCGGCCTCATTTTGGAAAAAATACGGATCGATGATGCCGCCAGCACATAAACCGCACCAAACAGTCACTCTTTGTGGGTGCATTGGTTTTTCGACAGTCACTCTTGGATTCTCATTCGCCCAAATGCGGCAATTCTGTTTATTGACGAATCCACTGAGGTGAAAATGTGCCTCATCACTGAAGATGATTTTCTTCGAAAATTGATCATCATTTTTATAATAAGTCTGGATAACTTTAACACGTTGTTGGATTATGTATCTCTCCATGGTTCAAATTGAATAAGTCTGAAATAGAAAATGTCGAATAAAATTCGGAAAAAAAACTTAGCGTTTAGGTGTGGTTCACATTCAACGTTGGCCCTTGAAATTTAACCACCCGGTATATAAATCTTAATATTAAGTATAAAAAGTTATTTAAGTCCAGCCAAAACTAGACAAAAAGTTTTATTTTGCACGAATAACATCTGTAGAATCACCTTATTTAACGTTCTGATGGTCGCATAGGTAACCCCTTCTTCTCAAAATCTTTAGTCAGAAAAGTACTGTAACATTATTTCAAAGATAATGGGAACTTGGCGGCGGCAATTTGAAAATTGTATACGAAATATGGTTTTAACTAATTTACGAGTAACTGTAGGGTTTTCAATTAGTAAACGAAAAAATTTATTAATCTATTGAATTTTTGTTGAACTTTATAACTTTTAAATTAAGTTTTTCCTTTGAACATATGTACATTGAGTTTTAGTTCCAGTTTGTCCTTTCTTAAGTTTTTTCTTAAGAAGGATTGTTTACAATACAAATTTGCTGTGATCAGTAATTTAAGACAAGAAATAGATAGAAAATAATTAAATGCTCGGTAGCTGAGTGGTTAAGGCAGCAGATCATGATACGTCATGACTCGAGTTCAATAAAAAATTATTGATCACAGCAAATTTGTAATGTAAAAAATCCTTCTTAAGAAAAAACTTAAAAAAGAAAAAAAAATTTTTTTATATGGGATCAGTACTCAGGGGATGACCCCTACATATGCAGCTCATTGTACTGGAATTAGGAAAATAGGTTATGATGACGAGGAAAGAGAGAGTAGTGTTCGTGGAGTGTTAACAATAACAACTCGAACGACTAAACAAAATTCTATTGCAGCATTTGAATTGTTGGAATAAAATTAGTTAAAACTTGAACTAAAACCCAATGTACATACAAATGTACAAACAAAAAAATTTATTGAAAAAATATATTGTTTAATGTGTCCAAAGAGAAACGAATTGCTGAATAAAGTTCAAACAGTAAGTAAAGTAATTATATTTAAAAATTAATAACCCAAGGCGATGCAATCTATTTTACCAGCTCTGATAAAAATTACTTACTCTTGATATTAGCTTTTGTGTCTGTTTAAATAACTTTGCCACAAGCATTACTCAAACTATTTCAAATTCGATATTATTGCCTTAAAATGCAGACTTATACAAACTTTTTACCAGTTGGCTGCACTCAATCGCATTCACCAACTTTTCATCAACAGTACTTACGACAGTCATACACAATCATTCATGCATTTGTTCTCATTATTATTTACAAAGCGAACAGCAAATGCTTCTCCAGCACTTGCCACAAAACAATATTATACTGCATTCAGTTTTGTGTAACTTAAGTAGTTGCCTGTCACCCACATTGAACTCGTATTGCTTTGAAATTTTTTGTTTTACTAAAATGTTAATGCAGTTACTGTAACTTTTTTTCGTTTGCCCCTTAGACAACAATTGATTTTCCTCATTTGGTTTGTATTTCGTTTTGTCAAACAGCAATTTCTTGATATAATGGTGACCATCCTGGTTCTTCCATATTATCATATTTTTGGAAAATAGTTTGTTATTGATCCAAATTAGATAAAATTCTGCTGAGAGAGGGAGCAAGTAGATGGAGTTAAATCCTTTAGTTGTGCAGAGGGAGAAAGAGAGCAAGTAGAAGGGGCTTATTTCTTTTAATTTATTACCGGTCAGATATTTAGTGAATGATATTAGGATTTTGATTGTGTGACGTTTGCTACTTTTCAACAATAAATAGCATTAGGATAAACTGTATTCATGCTCCATGTAGTGTTAGTCATGTTCCATGATTATTAAAACAGCATCTTGAAAACAAATTATATTACAAAAATGCAAACATAACTAAGATGAATCAAATGCAGAAAAATTGCATGAAACTTGTACTGTATTGGCATATAAAACTAATTGAATGTATTTTAGCAATCAAACAAGACTTATGAGAGTCTTATCACAATACGCTATTTCTCTCTGCAAAAGTTTAGATACATTAAAAAAAATCTACACGCAGAGAAAAGGCAACTTGAAATATGGTTGCGACAACACTAGTATATATTCTATAACATTATGTAACATATTATTGTTAAAAACGGTCCATCATCAATATAATTATAGTTTGTTTCTCTATAAATATTTTACTGTTTTTTTTTTTTTTTTGTTTTTTTTTTTTTTTATAAATGTATTTATATTCATATTATTGTAATTTCCCAGTAATATTTTTATGCCTCAGCGCCAAATGGCTTAAAGGCAACTAGGTACAATTTCGCAAAAAAAAAGAATCAATACATATTTACAATGTCTTATAAAAAATTGCACAAAAATTACTCAGAAACTGAATAAAAAAGATTTGACTAATTCTCACATGCAAGAAATAAACTTACATTTTCAAGAAAATAATCTTTTAATTCATTTTTAAAGGTTGATAACACCGGAATATTTTTTAAACCTTCTGGTAGTATGTTATATTCACTTGGACCGCTAAATTTAATGCGCTGCTTAGTAAGCTCAGGTCTCTTGGCTGTCTAGTATTCATCCTGGATGTTGATATGTTCTGTTGAAATAAAACAGAATGCGAACCAATTCTATTTATACATTTTAGAACATATAGAAGCAGTTGGAATTTTAAAAAGTCCTCTTACTGTTGAAAATCTTATTGGAAGGTTAAACATATTTTTCAAAGCCCTATTCTGAGCCGATTGTAACGTCTTTAATATGGTACTTGATTTTGATGCATACATTATTGGAAGGTATGTAAGATGCGAGTGAACTAAGGACTGATACAGTAACAGTTTTGTTGTAGTAGACAATTTGTTACTAAATTCCGGAAGCAATTTTTGCTTTATCCCATAGAATATTATGACTTAATTATATTTCTATAATTCTAGTTTTAACATCTTTACACGATGTCTGATCAAAAAATGGCCGTTATTTTCAAACTTTTCGAGCTACGTATGTTCGATTTTTGCATTTTTTCTCTTATGTTCGTACACATGTCTGTTATATATATTGGCAATATCAGCCATTTTGGATTGTCAGTTTGTTTTTGACAGATAGAAAGTTTAATCCTCGAAAAAATGGATCGAAGAAATTGTATTAAGTTTTGTGTAAAAAATGAAATTAAATGCGAAAGATTATTTGAAGTGTTGACTGTAGCATTTGGCGAGTCTACTATGAGCTGAAAACAAGTTCAATTGTGATATAACCGGTTTAAAGAAGGAGGAGAAAATGCTAATGACCTTGCTCGTCTTTGTCGACCGAGCACATCACTAACCGAAGAAAATATTGAAGCAGTGAAGAAAATGATTTTGTATTAATTTATTGAATTTTTTGAGTTTTTTATAAATTTTTAAATTCGATTTTTTATTTTTGTACATCGGGCCTTAGTTGAAGTTTTGTCTTTCTTAAGTTTTTCTTAAGAAGGATTTTTTACAATACAAATTTGCTGTGATCAATAATTTTTTAATGAAGAAGGAAAATGATTTTAGATAATCGTCGAATCACAGTCAGAGAGGTTGCTGATGACGTTGGCATATCGTTCGGCTCAAGCCAAAGAATTGTAACGGATGTTTTAGGGATGAAACGTGCAGTAGCGAAGATTGTTCCAAAATTGTTCAAAGCAAAAACACCATCGCATGGACATCGCTCAGGAGCTGATGAATATCGTCAACGACAATACAAATTTCCTCAAAAAGACTATAATTAGTGCCAACTAATAGCTGTATGGCTATGACATTGAAACCAAAGCCCCATCATTCGAATGGAAGCACCCAGAAGAGCTAAGACCGAAAAAAGCACATCAAGTTCGGTTAAACGTGAAGGTTTTACTCACTGTTTCCTTCAACTGCAATGGCGTGGTGCATCATGAATTCTTACCATAAGGTCGTATGGTTAATAAAGATACTACCTTGGAGTTATGCGGTGTTTGCGCTAAGCAATTCGTCAGAAACGCAAAGAATTTTGGAAGAAATAGTCATGAATTTTGCACCATGATAACGCACAAGTGTTTTGCGTGAGTTTTTGGCCAAAAACAAAACCGTTATCATGCCTCAACCACCGGAACTAGCCCCGGCTGACTTTTTCCTCTTCCTAAAACCGTGGACACCGATGAAAGTAAATCGTTTTGCTATGATTAAGGAGATAAAGGAAAAATCGAAATATAAGCTGTAGGCGATACCCAAAAGCGTGTTTCAGAGGTGTTTTGTGGATTGGAAAAAAATGCTGGCATCTGAAGTTGAGTATTTTGAAGCAGACAAGATAGTTATTGATGAATAAATAAACACTTTTTGAAAAAATTTCAAATAATGTCTATTTTTTATCAGACCTCTTATATGAAGATATGGCTACACACAATAATAGCAATTGTGAACTTTTAAAGTTTTACTAATTTAACAGCATATTTAACCTCAAATATTGCCGTTTCTTGCATTAACGTTCAATTATTAATATTTCCAACCTAAACTATGCAGCAAACCATGATTTCTCAAGAGTTCTGCTAAATGATATTGATGTTAATGATTATAAGGGTGATAATACTTCAACTGGCCTCATTAAAAGCGCTAGAGTACAACAAAAATTTAATAAAGAGAAAACTAGAAAACAGAAAAAACTGAACAAAAAAATATTTGTAAAAATATTTTGCAAATTTTCGTTTCTTTAAACCACCAAATGCAAAAATATTGTGTAAGAATATAAACGACGAAGGAAATCAAGTACCTAATTAGAAGCATAAGTCTCAAACGTTTGCTAAGTGCGATAGACAGAAAATATTACAAATGGGATTTGTTATAAACTGTTATACTTTACACAGACAAATGCCACTTCTTGGCTTAGCAACAATGCAAAAAAATATATATAAATAATTTAAAAAATTTATATAAATAAAGCCTATTTATAATTTACAATCTTGGCTGGTAAAGTCTGTAAAAGATTTTTTTTAAGATGTTTAAATTATTTGCGTTAGAAATTATTTACATTCAAATCTTATTTGTTGTTGAAAACCGCTACAAACCCCTTGTTAAAGGGCTGGGGCATTTTAATATTTCTTGTATGCAATTCTTCAGACAGTCAATGGAAGACAAGGCTTACTGAGTTGATGGGTCGAAGTACATTAAGATCATTAGCCCACATCCGTATAACCATTACAGCTGGTTCCGTACTTTACAGGTATATGTTCCAAGACAACAGCATCTCTTGGGTTATTAGCCCCGGCATTATGTCTTAGATACCAGGGAAACTAAATCCTCTTACTCCTATTTAGTTGTTAACCGCAGCCAGGCCGTTTCAGCCAAGGTAGGCACCTTAACCATGATCAGTGCCAAGATGGGCTGCAAGCAGAACCTTCTTTGCTGAATACCATTCTATGGAACAGAAGTCCAGAACAACAAATGTCATGCGTCTTCCTAAAGTTTTATTTGCTACAACAAACGAGGAACTCCTACCCCTCTTTGCTTCAGAAAGCAGAGCACCCTGGTTTTATGTACACCAAGGCAAAACCTGCCCCCCCCCCCCTCCCCCGCGGAGTGTGGAAGAGGCTTTTAACTTTACAGATCAACTAATTTGATAATCTTTATTGTAATATAAACAAAGCATTAATGGAATATCGTAGTTATTACGATGATTTTTCCAGTGCACTGTTTTCAGCGTGGCATTAGCTGAATTTGATGTCTTAAACTCGCGAGCATAGAAAATGTAAAATTTGGCCTTTGCTGCTGAAGTTTCACAAATGCATATAGCATACTAACTTATGTAAGTACTTATGTGCACGCATACACATGAATGTGTTTGTAATATATGTATATGATATAAGAGATATTATAAAATATTATTCCTGGCTACAAAGAAAGCAAAAGAAAATACGTTTAAAATCATTTCGCTAGAAGCAACACTTTTTATTGCTTTCTACATTTAACTATTGTTTTAATATTTCTGTAAAACTATTTGCCTTTGTAGCATTCTTCTTCATTTTTAATTTTTCTCACTTCCATATGAATAAATATATTTTATGATTATAGTGACTGTTTTGTCTCATGCCTGTTGTTTACTTGCACTTGTGTGTATATGTGCGCATACATACACATACACACATACATACATAATTCTTTTTTGTTATTTTGCAACTGACTCTAACTGTTGACATAGTTTTATTATTATGACATTTTGTTCTGGTATAAAGTGTAGTGAGCTGAGAATATAAGAAATAAACGATTATTATTAAAAAATGCTCGCACATGCTTACACCGCTTTTTATTTCAGAACAAAGTGTCAGTGGAGTAGGTCAAATGGAAAGCATATGCGAAAAGTAACTATTTTTTAAACGTTATTACTACCTTTCTATTAATTCATGAGCCCATGTGAATAATAGGGTAGGAGGGATTAGTTAAGAGATTAGCTAATAGAGGAAATAGGGATTTGAAAGTAAAAAAAATATTCTAGAAATTTTTATCCTACATGACTTAAAGCAATAATAATTTTAGAATTTGTTAGAGTAATAAATTTTTAAGCAACTTAGTTTTCTTTTAAAGATATATTTATGAAAATCAAAAAACAAAGCTGGAATTTGGGACTTGCTTTTCTTTCTCGAGATTACAGCACTAGACTTTGGCTGTCAAGTTTTAATACACGCACATTTTTTACTAACACGCACACTTTTAAAAACTGAAAACAAGCTTAACTCACAACTAATTAGTTAATATCGTACATATGTATATAGCTAAAAATGTTCACTTATTAATGATTTACATACAAATACGTCTCACAGTTAGGAGAATTATTAGTAAATAATAAATTAAAAACTGGTTGTTCAGTGACAGAAAATCCTGTACAAACAACTGGGGTTATATCAATTGCATATAAGTGATCAATATTTGGCAAACATTAACGTAAGAATAGTTAAAGAGCTCGTTGGCTGAGTTGGTTAAGCGGCCGTATTAAAAATACATCATGTTCTCATGATCCTAAGTTCGAATCCCAGTGGATGCTGATAAGTAGCTATATGGTATTCAATTATTTTTTCTGTTCTTCTTTGGTCTTATTGTTTCACAGCAACTATAGTTATAATTAAAATACAATCCTTCTTCTCGACTGAAGTTGGACTTGAACTCACAACTAATTAGTTAATACCGTACATATATGTATAACTAAAAATTTTCACTAATTAATGATTTACATAAGTTTGTTTTATATTTCCCTCACATATTTTGTTTAAATTTACTTTCCCGAAAACTTACTTCTGTTATAGGCAAGTGGGCGTTTAACAGTGACAAAATTTCAGCGCTTAATATCAATAGCAGGGAAATTGATGACTTTAACGAGCGCACTGAAGTTCAGTTTCATTATTTTAGAGTTTTCTGGCAAAACGACCACCTCGTACTTATGTCCTAATTACCTGCAGGTGGGATTGGAAAGCTCAAGATCTTTCACAAAATGTTTGTAATATAACCAATATACGAGTAATTCCTTGTGAGAAATGTACACCATGCAAGCTCTATAAGGCTGGTGGTTGGCCGTTAGCTAGTTTACCCGTAGATAAGATTTAGCCCAATTCTCAAGAATAATTGCCCTTAATCGTATTCCAGACACGACAAAACTATTTATCTACACGATAGTTCATCCGCATATAGAGGTGCCAGTGAAAAACTTTTTGAAAATGCTTTATTGATAATAAAAAGCTGGCGCAAAATCAATCACTTTATTGTGCCATCTAACAGCTTTTGCAAATTTCATTATACGTCAATCATATATATCATATATGTACTAGAGAGCTACAGAATACAAGTAGATCAATAATGGAACGCTATACTCCACATGTAGAGCCATTCTCCTTATCAGCAACAAAATAGACAATAATCGAAAATAGTCATGAAGTGCGAGGTGAAATTTTATTTAATAAGTAAAATCTTCGCTTCTGGGGTACTAAAACTTTGCGTGTGATGCATGAAAAGCCATTACATCCACTGTAAGGCGCATTGTTCACACGGGAGGTGTGGTTGGACTTTATCGTTTTGAGAATGCCATCGGCAATATTTTTTCTTTTTTTAGTGAATGCCAAAAGGCCATGGGAAATTGCGGTGCAACCGGTCATTTAACTGACCACTTGTCGTTCAATACTGTACCGTTCACTTTTAAAAACTTACATGCTTATGAATAGCTTTCGTTCAAATTTTTTTCGTTCTTTCTATGTCACAATTTGTAGTTTCAGTTGATATTTTCTGTATTCATTTGCGTATCGCAGTGGTATGCCACCATTTTTTTGTTATTTAATTAATTTTTTTTTTTTCATATTTAATAAACTTTTGGGAAATTGGATTTCAACAGTTTGTGTATTTTTAAAATTTAATAGATTTTATAAAAATCAAGCTTAATCGAAATTCACATTATTACAACTGACGAATAGTTAACCTTAGGATTTTATCGTATAGAAAATTTTTATTTATTTACTTTTTTTTTTTTTTTGTTATTCAATATTTGCAAATAATTCGTTCAGCTCAAGGTCCTTTTTGTTTTTTAAAAAATATTTAATATACTTTTCAATATTTCTTCTTCTTTCTTCACGAAAGGCAGACGAAATATTGAAAAATACATTAAATATTTTTTAAAAAACAAAAAGGACCTTGAGCTGAACGAATTATTTACAAATATTGAATTAAATAAAGGTCAAAGCAAATAGGATCAAGAATTTTTTTGTTATTACGAGTTAATATTAACCTAACTTAACAGCAGGTTTATCCTCATGGTAAATTTCAAAGTTAACTTTATAACTTTAAGCATTTGAAGCTGCCATACTGTCGCCTGAAAAATGGCAAAAATTTAATGTTGACTTGATCGTTCACGTTAAGTAATGTTAAGGTTAACTATTAAGAACTTTATCGTTGGGTTATAATAAAGGCCCGAAATGATTTTTAACATTGTCTTTACGTTTTCAAACAATAATTTTTTATTTATCATATAACTGTTTCTTTAATTATCTTATTTTGAGTGTCTTTGTCAGTTGTGCTGATTAATGAATGATCGGAACATTCCAATTTTGGTACCGCGCTGCGCCTTTCCTTCGAAATGACCGAGTGAACGAAATGAACGAAATTAGCAATCTTTTGTAATTGAATGAAAATGAGCGGTCACTAAAATGAACGACCCGGCACAGCACTAATTTACAATTTTATTTAACTGCATATGTAATAATCACTCATATGACAGAGATTTCGAATGTTGCAAACATACAATTAAAACTAATATAACCGTATTAAAAAGAAACCATATTATATTTATATATAATAATTCAAAAATAAATTTCACCTTTGAAAGGTAATATTTAGCCAAATTATAAATACAAATTCCGTGGGAATTTTATCGCTTTTCCCTTTCCTCCAATTATGAACAAAAATTAAGTATGAGGTTTTCTATTTTTTCTTCTCTCCATTCGTTGAAAACACTAAAGGAAGATCAACTCTTCCATTCTCACGGACAAAAATTGTTTTAATTTGAATTAAAAAAAGTACTTTATGTGCGAAATAAATTCCGTGAGAAATAAATTCCGAGAGAAATAAATTCCGTGAGAATATTCATAATTGTGCTGATTAAAATCTAAGAAATGATTTAAATTCCTCATGACAAGAGATATCGATGTTACAATAGTGACGAATTTCGGTTCTCCCAAATCGATTCACTCTACCCCACATCCGAAAAGAACGTAATTAATCTCAAATTTTATTTTGTTTCTTCTTTCTATTATATCATAATTTCTTCATCCCACAAGAATTATATTCCCAGTAGATTCCCGTTTTCCATCCATCCTAACCTCGTTTGTTAATCTACGAGTAAAGATTCATGCAAAGCGAGCAACTTTTTCTTTGACCAGCAGTTCAGAAGCATTGGGTTAGCATCAGTTTTGTTTAAATGCCATGAAATATAATTAAATACTCTTGTGGTACAATCTGTTTTTAATTGTTTGCTTTTGATTTTGATTTTAAACAAAACAAAACATATTTTTATTAAAATAAACTTAGTTTGTCAAGACATGCAGCAAATTTGTTTACCATTGTCTGTACTCTTTACTTTCACATAATTTCAGTTTTGCTTAAGACCAATTGAAATTTGCTTGCAGAAATGTAATATATTAAAAATATACTTAAAGCAAATATGTAGCTACAGTATTTTCAAAATTACATTAAAGCAATAATTCAAAGTTTATTTATGCTTATTTATAAATATGTACTTTGATGAACATTGATATGCAACTCAATTTCCAAGGATGGATTTTTATTTATTTGCACACAATTGCTTGCGTTGAAAAAAAAAATGGAAAATAAAAATCTACAAATACACATAAAGTTATCCGTACAGAAACAAATTTAGCACAAGTGCATGTGCATAAATGAGGTTTTTATACAGAAATGAGAAAAATCTCTTGTGTTTATAATGCACTCGCTTGTTCTCGAACATGTAGAAAACAGTTACAAGGTTTATAAAGTGCAAATAAAAAAATATGAGAAGAAAAACGTATTGATTATGTTTAAGTGTTCGATTATGTATACAAAAAAAAAAAAAAATATTAAAGATTTTGGAATGCATAAAAATATAGTAAAGAGAAAATTTAAAATACAGGGATTAAATTCAACACTAACATTGTGGTAATTCAATAAAGTACCACACATTCACAAATTGGCACTGGGAGTTTGAAGGAAACCCACTTCATTGTAGCCACTGATTCGCTGTATATATTGCTACGAATTTTTATTTATTCTTACCCACTGTGCAGTCATTGATTTGCTTGTTAAAAATGTGCATAAATATCCACACATTAAGCTAGAAACAAACAATATATGTGATCTAAAGAACGCTGAATTCCAAGTACACATACAACCAACGATATTATTATTGTTGTATTATATTGCAAGCAGGTGTGCATTTGAGCATATGCGTAGTACTTGCATTTGCGCATTTGTATCTCGAATGCCCATTAACGAATCACTAGATATTTCATGATTATGGTAGAAGGCATAAATAGCAGGCATATGTTCGGCAAAGGTACAGTTTAATTTCAAACATGGTGAAATACGATCATAAGTCAAAAATGTAAGCAAGTCTAGTGTGTTAATATACAGTGGTATTAAGTGTTAATAAAATTGTGAAGTATTTCAGTACTATGTAACAAACAAATATCTGTGCCATTATTTTATTTGCAATTGGCTAATCTGAAAAATATTTTTAAAACGAAAACGTAACAATATGTGTCAGTACAAATTTCACGTAAAGAAATAGTATTTACTCTGTGGTATTCCGTACTGTTGCAACTAGCAGTATATTATAATTTTAATAAAAAATAATCCTCTACTTATATATCAGTGTCGAGTGTTCCACATTCTATTTCATGTTCTATTCTTACATTTCTATCATTTTGCAATAATAATAAAAAGATAATTTGAACACAACAATAGCTTTTGTTATGTACAATAATATACAGCCCAATTATGAATATTCTCACGGAATTTATTTCTCTCAGAATTTATTCCTCACGGAATTTCTTTCTCACATAAAGCACTCTTTTCACTTCAAATTAAAGAGAAAAGCACAATTTTCGTCAACTTAACCGTAAGAATTGAGGAGTTGATATTCATGTAGTGTTTTCAATGAGTGGAGAGAAGGAAAAAATAAAAAAACCTAATACTTAAGTTTTGTTCATAATTGGAGAAAAGAGAAAAGTGATAAAATTCCGACGGAATTTTTATTCATAATTGGGCTGATAATGTAAAATACTTATGTATCTACAACAAATTTTCATTAAACAACTATTTTTGTTGGACATTTTCATATATATTTTTATTTCATTTCTTTAATTTTAAAGCAATCAGTTTATTTTCATGTGTGTGTGATTATATGTACATATATTTATTAATTGGAGAAAATGGTCAAAAATAAGCACTTTGAAATAAAAAGGTTTGTATGCGAATTTATATATAAAAATATGTATGTATGTGTATTAATGTGTTCGACTTTTATATGTATTTGTTGCCGAGGGAAAATGCTTTTTGTTACCAATGGAAAATATGTACTGCAATCATTCTAGAGCATCCAGATTTTGCCAAATTTTATTAGTTTTAATATTTGTTAAAATATGAAGTAAAAAAAATATATTTAATAATTTACAAAAGTATATTGTTAATTATTTATAATTATAATTAATTAGAAGTTATGTTTATAGTTCGACGTATGTGTATACATTATGTTATCATATAATATTGTAACGTTCAATACCAGTACGATTGGTTGTGATAATAAAATTTCCAATTTTTCGGAAATATGGTCGGGAATGCTAATGTAATGTAATGGGAAATGACAATAACAGTATTAGCCGTGATCCAAAAATGATAAGTTTTACCAAATATCTGGTTATATATTATAATTTAGCTTTTAGCTATACTAGGTATCATAAATAAAACTTGAATTGAAACCATATTATGTGCCTGTGTTCCACCATATAATTCAACAATAATATTTTTTTTATGTAAATTTATATGAAATTCCTACCAACAAATTTACCCTTATCATGTAGAAAAATGAACTCAGCAAATTGATTTTATTGCCTGTAAAAATGTTTAATTGGATCATCTCAGTTTTCGATTAATTTTATTTTGGTATGTGGTAAAAGGCGTGATTATTTTTTAATTATTTATTAAAAAATAATAAAAACCAAAAAAAAAATAGTTTTTAGATTTAAAAATTTCTTTATATAGTTCGTATAGTTTTTTTTTGTTCATTATAAGAATTCAAGGCTTGATTGGGCATAATTATCCTTGACAAAATATGAGTGTGGTTTTATTACATTCAAGTATATTAATTTTCCAGATAATTAGTTTTTTTTTTATTTACAAAAACGTACCTTTAAGGGTTAAGATATTAAAAATAAGTGAATTATAAAGCGGTATTTAAGCGGATTAAAAAAGAACAATGGTATGAAAAATTCTACTTTTTTGGTATTGAAAGCGTTTTTATAGCACACCGAACTGAGAATTAATAAAGTAAAAAAATTAAAGAGTATCGACTTTAAAAGTAGGAAATAATTAAAAAATAGTACTAGTATTTTTCATTCAATATTTCTTTACACTTACTTATGTAATTATGTCTTATATTTTAGTGCAAAATCCTTTGAAAACGTGTTTTTTAGTTTGATTAAACTATAACTATTATAACTATGGAGATCATACTTCTTTCAACTTTCAAAAATTGGAATCAAAATGGAAAGCATATTTTAGGTGTTATATCTTCAATGTCTAAGAACTTTCTTACGTCAGAAAAAAATATAATTATATTTTGTTGTCAGTACAATGGAAAAAGAGTTGTTTTCAATTTATATTCACCTGCAAAAAAATTGTTTTTTCTCATAAACCTTTAAACAAATGAAAACAATTAAGGGCATACATTTATAATAAACCACAAATGATAACTTTTCATACATATAAATTGATTTATTAAGTTAAAGCAAATAAAACCAGCTCTTTTGGGCATTTTGCTTAACCCTTTTAAAACGATAGCATTTTTTTTTTTTAGAAAATAATACTTGTTTTATGCATATTGCTTAGAAATGAAAAACACAAAAACGGTGTCAGAGGAGGAAAACGTCTTGAACTGTTTTTTTATGTCTAATGAGGCACATTTTGATTTAAACACTGCTATATCTCCCTATAAATAATATATCACACGACAAGATTTGCAAGAGTCACAAACATACAGACATGTGAAGCTACGTAATAAACTCAGTTCTAATAGAGTATTTTTATATAGGTTTATTTCCTTCCCCACCGCAATATATAACTGAAATATTATTTACATTACATTAAATTGATAAAATGAAAGTTGGTTCAATAAAGGGTTAAAACCAATGTAGTCTTTAGATTTTAAGATAAAACTGAAAAAAGCTTCCAAACCAATGTGTTTGTCTGTATATATGAACAATATATTTTTTGTTATTGTTATTTTTGGCAAACAAAAATTCCAAGTAAATATTTTGTTAGGTAATTGAATTTAATTGAGAATAAAATGAAATTTTCTGCAACTTCTGCTCATGTTTACTTAAATAAAAAAAAATCTTTTGTCTAAAAATAACTTCATAAACAACTTGCTTTTCCCAAATATATAATCGTAGATGTGTTTATGTTTGTTATTAAAAAAAAATTCTAACGTTTTTTTTTATATTTTATAGGATTGTTTCATAGAAATAATTATGCATTATTTAAAAATATAAAGAAAAATATGTTTTCATACATTATTAATAATCTGCGATGTATTTTTTTTTTTTTTTTTTTTTTTTTTTTTTTGCCTTTGAGTTTTTAACATCTATATTTTAAAGCTAAAGTCGTATTTAATCGAACGATTGTTTTCTTACTGCCTTATTTATAGAAATTTTTTCAAGTTTATTAAGCTGTTATTGCACTGATTTCTGTACAAAATTTGTACAATAAGAGCTTAATAAACATGAAAAAAATTTTAAATTTAAATTAAATTTCAAAATAAGGTCGTTAGAAAATGAGCATCGCTTCAGTGATTGGCTTATGTGGACAAAGGGCAACGTACTTCACGATAACTGTGTTTTGAAAGAAATTCCACTCTAGCAGACCAGCTTTAACATTTTTATTAAAGTAATTTAGACCATCATCTTTAACCAAGACTGAGCTATTTTAGTAAAAGCCTAGTAAATGTTTGTTTTAGATTTTTCATTCATTTGTCGAAAGACCACATTAATAATATAATCCTCATCTAATAATAACACGTAAACTATTTATAAATAATACAAATCTATTAGCAATATTGTGTAAAGAAACGTATGACTAATAATGATTATATTAGCATATTAGGTTTCATAGCACTCATACGCTGCGACTACTGTACGAAAAACAGGAATACTAATGTATAAAAAGTGGCATCACTATATATTACGTTTAGTTGATCATTAACTAGCTGGTAACCGCAACTTTGTGTGCAGAAAACAATTATTTTCAGAAGCCTGTTTTAACGTAAAATACGAGTAAAAACTAAAAGAAATAGGTTTTATTATATCAGTAAATCATTTCCTTTTTAACCTTTTTACGCCTAAATCGTAAAGAAATTTAAACAAATGCGGTATACAGATAATTTAAAGTCCGAGAATCAATATAGGATAGTTTTTATTCTGAAAATTACCGCGTAAAGAGAAGAAAAAGGAGCAAAATGACAGTTCAAAAATAATCTTTTAACTAAACGGTAGAGCGTTTATGAGCCAAGTTTTTCTTTTGAAAAGCCTGAAAATAAGAAAGCTTTTGCATATCGAACATACAAAGTGTTCTTTAAAAAAAAATTATATATTGAGTTGCTTATTCGCATGCCAAAAATATAGAATGAATAACGTTGGTTCACTGTGCTACAATAATGTAATTAATTTGGGCAAATATACAGCTAAGACAGCTGTGATAGGTTTTATTTAACACTAATGAATTTTTTATGTGAAGTTCAAAGTCATAAATTCTTTTATTTGATCACATCAGTTTATTTAATGAATAGCTCAAATTATTATTAGTTTGAACAATTGAGTTTTATTCACTATATTAGCTCCAAACATTGATACCAATCCAAAAATTATAAACAGCTTTTTTTATGTTTCCCAGCTGTCTATCTAGCTAGTAGCTTCTATGAAATGTCGCCATTTCAAAGGATCTTTTTTTTTAGCTTGGCCTAGTACTCAGGGGATGGCACCTACATATGCAGTGCATTGTACCAGAACTAGGAAAATAGGTTATGAGGAGGGGGAAAGAGGGTGTAATGTTTGTGAACATTTGACTTGAACTTTCCAAAGTCATAACAGACAGGAAACACATCTGCAGGCAATTTATTCTACAGACGAAACGTACGGCTGAAAAACGAACTCAGCTCTGTAATGCGTAGTACGATTCTCTGGGCAATCGACCATAAATGGATGAGCTCTAGACGTTGAGCGCGTGCTACGTAAAAATGTGCTGATGATTAGGATCTACCCTAATCATCAGCAGATTTTGGAAATTTTTGAAAGATTTTCCTAAACATTTAACTTTCATATCACAACAATCTAAATAAATTATAGAGAATTGCCAAAAGTTGGATTGTGTACAACAAAAGTCCAACCATTTTGCAGAATTTAGGGCACAGATGTCCTTTCCAGGCACCCAGACCTAAGTAATGTGGTTCTAGTTTGTCAACTGCTTAGGGCTCTTGGGGACTGAATGAATACCAGAATTTGTATTCCTAGTTCATTAAAACAAAAGTTTACAAGAAATTTTTTTTTTATCTTTTTTTTTATATGATTCAATAAAATCTTCCTGCAAAAACTTCAAAATAATCTAACTGCGATAAAATGAATTAGTGTATTATGATCCCTCATGCCTGTAACTCGATACAGCCAATTGTCATTTGCAAATCTTTTCAATAAATCAACATGACACAAAAACAATCATCCACTTTTACACACGCACACACACACAGATGCATTCGTATGGAATGCCAAAATTTTCAGGGAAAAAAGTTCATGTGGTCGACATCATTATTAACAACAACGTCATAAAGTGATGGGCAGGTTCGAGACAAATCTCTTTCTCATTCTCCGTCATGTTTAGCATTTTTTGATGATGAAAACTGGAATGGTTTATGATGTGGTTTAGTAATGCAGCATCCGTCAAAGTTTTTATCGTGCATAACAAACATGTGCTGTGCTCAAATCTAGCTTAAAAACGACTTCCAATAAGCAGTGGTAGCTGGCGCAGGAATGGTGTCAATGATTGTCATTTAGTGGTTTTGTTATTTTCGACATTGCTTTATTGTTGGATTATACTTGAAAAATTTTAGTTTTTCAATAAAGTTGTATCGTTTCTATTTTTTTTTTTTTTTCTTTTTTTTCTTTTTAAGCTTTGTAGCCCAATTGGTCACTGCTAATGCAAAAAGGCAACGTTTATTATCGAAAAACAAAAATAGATAATAGCACTGAACCATTAAATTAAAAAAGATTAATAGTGTTTGGAAAAAAGGATTTTTCGTGCATACCATTCAAGTTGAAGTAACCAAGGAGAAACAATTTTGAATATAAATTTTGTTATATTATTATTAAAACAGCCCTAAAGAAATAGAGAAGTATGAAATCTTAAATAATTGTGTAAATATGTATGTGTTATTTTCATATTTTTGTTTTTTACTGGTAAAAAATAAAGGAAACAGCTGCTGCATAAAATTTATGAACCTGAAAATTAAAACTAGGCGAAACCAAATCTCCAGAGGTTGAGGCCATTATGGCCAAGAATAAACCAGAGTATTAGTTCTTCCTAACTACAAATTGAGAATTCTTTAGTGAGTGGCTTAGGGAAATGCATAAGTTTTAGATAACGCAATATTTTGTGGCGGCAATACTAAAAATCCTTGGAAGCAAACTTCTTGGGATCCTAATTAGTTGAATCTTTTTTTAACTTCAAATGGAATGTTGCTCAAGTTTCAGGTCTTTTTTGTTATTTTAACATACAAATTCTTAAATTATTTACTGTTCAATATTCCGTTCTCCTTAATATTTGTTTGTTAATTTAAAGGAAAAAAAAACATACAAATATTTAAAAAAAATGTTATCAAGAAGTTTTCATCAAGAGAACGAAACATGAAACATTTAATAATTTAACAATTTTTATATTAACCACAACAAAAGAAATCTACTTGAACAGCATTCCATTTGAACTTGAACATGAACTCTCAATTTATTTTACAGCGTGGACGCTATGAAGACTATATACATATTTTTCGCTATAAATTTGTTAAGCTTGAGGTCTTTTGGGATTTTACTTAATTGGTTGTTAAATTTTTAATCAATATTTCGTTATTCGCTAGAAAACTTCATCAAGAAAATTTTATTTTACAGCCATGTTCTGAGAAACGCGTGTTCTGAAAAACATTTAATTTACTTTTAGGTGTTCTAAGGAACGTCTTTTTACTGGCCTTTCAACTAAGAAAAAATACAATGTGATTTTTTACATATATATGGTAGTTATATAAAGCCAAAACAAATTGGCAGCAAATGAATAAATTCTTTCATTTGATATTTCGAATTGAAAATGTGTAACATTCTTTTTAATTTTTATTGAAATAAAAAGGAAACATACATGTTCTGACCGTTATTTTCAAATATCGTTAGTTACGTATGTTAGTTACCTCTTTGGTATAATTCGGGTAGATTTCAACATGTGTCCTAATCAGACTGACAGATTCTACTTCTGCAAGCCTGCACGTTACACAAAACCGAGAATCAGGAGTGGTGTTTGCATTTGGTGGCGGCAGCAAGGAAGATGTTTCTTTGCTATTCAGTTTTGAAGACTTCGTTTGAGGTTGCAGAGAAGCTTTACGTTCGAATTTTTTCAATACTTCAGACAATTTTAAGAATTTGTTTTCGACGCAGTCACCGAAACGTTTATGGCTAATAGGTGAAGTAGCTGAAGAAGGTGACGCTGATGAAGTTTCACATAAGCTACTCGAAGACGACGAATGTGATGCATGATTTAAGGAATATGTTGGTAACAAATTTTCCATGTATGTATGTTGGCAATATCAGCCATTTTTGACAGATAAAAATGTTAGTTGTATTTTGGTGTGCTCTTTGATCTTTTACTCAATTTTTATCAAAAACAACGTCGCATGGACATCGCTCAGGAACTGTTAAACATCGTCAACGACGATCCAGATTTCCTCAAAAAGGTCATAGTTCGTGATGAATAATCCGTGTATGGTTATGTATGACATTGAAACCAAAGCCCAATCATCCCAACGGAGGCATCCAGTGAATTCCAGACTGAAAAAAGCACGTCAAGTTCGGTCAAATGTGAAGGTTTTGCTTACTGGTTTCTTCGACTGCAATGGCGTGGTGCATCATAAACTCTTGCCATAAAATCGTACCGTCAATGAGGAATACTACCTTTACGCTATGCACCGTTTGCGCGAAGCAATTCGTCAGAGACGCACAGAATTTTGTGGAAAAAACAATCATGAATTTTGCACCATAATAATGCACCAGCTAACACATCGATGTTTGTATGTGAGTTTTCGGCCAAAAAGAAATCCATTATCATAACTCAACCACCGTATTTACTGGACTTGGCACGCGCTGACTTTTTCCTCTTCCCAAAACTTAAGACACCGATGAAAGGCAAGCGTTTTGCTATGATTGACAAGATAAAGAAAACTCTAAGTAGGAGCTGTTGGCGATACCATAAAATGCATTCCAGAAGTCTTTCGAGGACTGGAGAAAACGCTGGTATAAGTGCATTTTGTCTGAGGACGATTCGTTTAAAGGGGACAAGTTATTGATGAATGAATAAATACTTCTTGAAAAAATTTAAAATAATGGTTATTTTTTTACCACATCTCGTATTTGTATATGTGTGGATTTAAGCAAAAAAACAAACTTCAAATTTAATAAAAATAAATAAATATATATTTATTGATCGAGGAAATAAAAAGGTAAGTAAGTGTAGCCAACAATGTTATGATGAAGCCAACAATATTACCCATACAACACCATCTGATCATATTATGGTTATACCTTATCATACTATTGTAACATTTATTAAGAATTCTTACTGACATCCAATCATTTTTATCTGGCTATCAGCCATGTCACAGAGCTTAATTCCGTTCAGAAACGGAATTGAATTCTTTTTTTAATTCTTTAAAAAGCTAAAAGACTTTTCGGAATGAAATCATATCAAATTGAAAGAATGATACTAGTATTATCCTGCAGAATTGATTTTATTCCGAAAAAGTTTTAAATTTTCGTTTTTAGAAGAATTAAAAAACCGGTTCAATTCCATCTCCAAACGGAAGTGAATTCTGTGACATGGCCGTATATATGACATTTTAAAGTCCAATCGTAAAGGAAACACCAATAAATGATTTTATTTTGATATTAATTACAATCACACGCATACAACCAGTGTGGTTGCTCACGGTAATTAGGGAGCAAAAGTGTAATAAAAAAGACTGAAGTTACCGGATAGGCTGTTTGTCGCGGCGGAAGGTGTGAAACGGTCACGGAACGATTCTCAAACAATATTCGGTAATTGCAGGTTTTGGGCTTCCTTCTGGTGTTTGGTGTGGAGGATATGACCGTAACTAACGATTAACACACTGGGCTGGTGGGTTTAAGATCCTTTGGCTCACGTTGCTACTGAAAGCCTTCAATCCTTTAGGAATTCTTTATAAACTCTTTATAAATTAATGAAAACCACTTGAAATTTTAAAGCTGTTCAAAGTGTTCTATTTATACACTTTGGAACATTTGTAATAAAACTAAGATTTCTAGGTCTTGGTTTGCACAACACATGAGTAAGCCTTTCTCCCTTTTTTCCTCAATAAAATATTTTCCTTCTTTTTTGACTTTGTCTCTGTTCAAAGTATTACAATTTAGATTGTAGTATAATCTTAACCATGTTGCGTCTATATAGTTTTTCATTGTATGTAAAAAATCACGTCTATAGAAAATTAACACTGTTAAAGTAATCTTACTTCTACACGTCTCCGCACAAAGTGAATGTTGATGCGAAACGAAAAAAGGGAAAAAGCCTTCTTGTCAAAATCAACGAGTAGTATTTCGTTGGTTTTGACAACAGTGCTGCCAGGTTTGAATACAACTCATATTAATATTTTGGAATTATTACTTAGGTATGTCAGTATACTGGAACTTCATCCAAATCCTCTTGCACGTAATATACTTAATTTTGGCGGCCAAACTCAGTTGAGAAGAAGGAATACCGTTGCCACCATCAGAATGGTGATTTTACCGATATCGCTCCCGCATAATAAAACTTGTTGTCTAGCATTGGCTGGACTTAAGTAAAAAGCACATTTTTTTTTTAATTTTTTTTTTTTAGTATTAAGATTGGAATACTTATTGTTTCTTTTGAAGATTCAATAAATAAAAAACACTTAACAAAAAGAAAAATATTACAGTATTGTTTTATTACAATAAAGTTATTTGTGACGTTATTATGATTTACTAAATATATTTTTTATGAATAAGTAAGATTGATTGGTATAAAAATATGGTTGGATATGACAGTAATATGGTAATTTCAATTTTTACTATGGATACTCACTATAACGACTATGTAGAAGCAGAAGTTTTATATGTAACTATACCATAAGTTACATATAAAATTTTTCTATTAGAACTATATTAGTCCTATCAGATGGGGTTTAAGTATAACAATACAATATTTTCGGCAACAATCATATAATTCGACAGTAGTACATTGTCCTTAGAATATTGTCGTATCAACCATGTATTTTTTCTATGTGTAGGTATCAGATTTACTAACCAATTTACAAAGCACCTCATATATTTATAATCACAGTTATTCTTGTTCCTTCTCTTTGAATTTTCCGCGAATTTATTTTTTTAATAATTACAACACTTTTCTCTAATACACATTTCGTCACAAAGATTCAATGAAATAGTTTGATAACTAACGACTTTAAAAGCAATTGTAGTAAAGAAATATGTATTGATTTATACAGTTTCTCTTAGGTTTTTCCTTCACCTGCAAAGTTGCAATTATGTTAGTTAGGGCCTTTCTACATGACATCAATGACATACCGCTTTTTAAGGTATTAAATTGGCCGTCTTCATTTTCTTTCCCCTCAGCCAACAACCTTATAAAATTTTTATATCATTAACAAATATCTGTGTAAATAATTTAGAAAGCTTTAGACCTCTCTTCAAATCTACAAGTATTAACAGTGAAAATTCAAAATGAAGGATTTTAAAATTTTAAAGGGTTCCAAAATTACATTAAATCTCTTGCGTCATTTTGCAACTTATATTTTTTGAAATCCTTGTACTTTATCATCAGCCACCTTATATAATGCTAGTGAATTTTATATACTTTAATATGTACTCTTCTTACTGCTGATGATGATGATTATAAACTTGTAGTTTTTGTTGTTTTTGTTGCTGGCACTCAAGCGTATCGTAAGTTAAAATGGAAATTCATGAAATATTCATAAAATATACAAGGACTTAGTGAGCAATGTCTAAGTGGCTTTTTATACTATTTATGTTTTTTTTTTTTTTATATAATTTTCCCTTTTTTGTTTATGTTTTCGCCTTAAATTTGCATATGTTTGCTGACGTCTTTAGCAAGACGAAAGCTGGCAAGTTAATGCTTTCATATGTGTGAAGTTTTCCCAACAAAAAGCAAAAACAAAAACGATTTTCAGCATGTGTGTAGAAATTGTGTAGTGGTAAGTACTTAGTATACTATTATTATTTTTTTTATTTCATTTGAGTCTTGGCACATTATTTAAAGAGACGCAACACATTTTACTTACTTTTTTTTTTTTTGTATTTAATTTTAAATCCTAATTTCATTTCGGCAAGAAATTTGTAGTTGTCAAGATGTTTATATAGAGTGATTTTTTTGCTATTATCTTTTTGGCAACACTAGTTTTGACAGCTCACGCACGTTTTGTATCTTGTGTCACTGTCAAACATCTTCAGTTTGGTCTATAATTTAATCATGAATCATCTTACAAACGAACAACGCTTGCAAATTATTGAATTTTATTAGCAAATTGCGTGCTCTGTTAAGAAAGTTCATCGCGCGCTTCTTCCATTTTATGGTCAGTTTAATCGACCTACAGAGGCTTCTATTCGGGCTATTGTAAAAAAATTTCGAACCAAATTTACAGTGTTGGACATTAAACCACCAACAAGCTTACGTAGAGTGCGAACTGAAGAAAATATCGCAGCCGTATCGGCCAGTGTTGGTGATGACCGTGAATTATCGATTCGGCGCCGTTCGCAGCAATTGGGCCTCTGTTACTCCACTACGTGGAAAATTTTGCGGAAGGATTTGGGTGTGAAGCCTTATAAGATACAACTGGTGCAAGAATTGAAGCCAAACGACCTACCACAACGCCAAATTTGTGGTGAATGGGCTCTTGAAAAGTTAGATGAAGATCCACTTTTTTATCGAAGAATTGTGTTCAGCGACGAGGCTCATTTCTGGTTGAATGGATACGTGAACAAGCAAAACTGCCGTATTTGGAGTGAAGAGCAGCCAGAAGCATTGCAATCCACAAAAAACAACCGTGTGGTGCGGATTATGGGCTGGCGGCATCATTGGGCCGTATTTCTTCAAAGATGATGCGAATCACAACGTTACTGTGAATGGTAAGCGCTACCGTGCGATGATAACAAACTTTTTTTTGCCCAAAATGGAAGAGCTTGACTTGCATGACATGTGGTTTCAACAAAACGGTGCCACATGCACCACAGCACGCGAAACAATGGACCAATTGAGAGGCGAGTTCGGTGAACAGTTTATTTCACGCTTGGGACCAGTCAATTGGCCGCCCAGATCGTGCGATTTAACGCCTCTAGACTATTTTTTGTGGGGCTATGTTAAGGCTCATGTCTATAGCGACAAGCCCGCTTCGATTGACGCACTGGAAGCCAACATTGCCAACATTATTCGTGAGATACCGGCCGAAATGTTGGAAAGAGTATGCCAAAATTGGACTAAGCGGATGGACCATTTGAGGCGAGCGGCGGCCAACATTTGCATGAATTAATCTTCAAACATTAAATTATATCGACCCAACTATCGATCCGAATAAATATTTAATGCATTTTTCTGAATTTTATGTGTTTTTTTTTAAATTTCCGATAGTTCTTATAAAATCACCCATTATGTAATAAAAGCTAAGAAAATATTTATTTAAATTATTTCCATATACGAATATAAATATATATTAACATATTTATGTAAACAAAAATATTAAAAGAGAACCTGTTTATAGCTAATATATAAAAATTATATCTGTCACATACTATTTTTAAACCAAGTAGGCACTACACTTATGCTAGTGCCTTTAAAGTCTCAAACTTTTTGTTATCATTAATTGAAAGTAACATTTATTATGAGATTGTTTTTAAAACCATTTTGTTTTTGAATCAATAAATATTGTATACATTTGTTTCTAAATCCAGTCAAACTAATACTCAGTATCACGTTTTTTATTAAATACAAGCTATCGCAAAACTAATCATCTAATTTTATTTTTGGTTAAATCCTGAGCTAAATAAAAAAACTTATTTTCAGTAGTGGAAACCTTTATTTGAACCTATACTTTTTGTTTCTGGGCTCAACAATACCTTAACAGCCAATTAGCCACCAATACTGATACACACAGAAAAAATTATAGTAAAAATAAAATCAACAAAATTTTTGTCTGAAAAAATAATAAGTATGCATATACCTATATATCCAAAAATAAACTTTGATATCGTATTTTGTTGTTGTTTAAAAAATCGCTGTTTTCGATCAATAATTATTATTGCTAAACTTTTGTTTGAATCCACGAATTCCTGTACAGGTCCGCATTCAACCAATTTATTAATTGATTCAACGAATTTTGTAATTGAACACGAAAAAAATTTTTTTGTGCACATTTGTGCCCACTATTTTCCACTACTTACAAGAAAATTTCTGGCAATACAATAACTCTTCGCATTTCTATCCAATTTTCTATTTAAGGGCTGCTATTATCTGGCCATTGTGAGCATAAAACTGGGATTTCAAGTAGCTTCAAAGAAAGAAGTCTCAGATTGTTGAATAGGAGGATCTTGCTGGTCATGCAAAATCGCCAAATCGTAGATTACACGTGCAGGAAATGTTCCCTTCAATTTTTAAGGGAGCATTTCCTGGTGGCATAATCTACCATTTTGACCAGCTGTCTTGTGCAGTCCCTGCTAAAAACTGATGCTAATTACTTGAAGCTCTTGAACGGAGTCCTAATCGTCCTGTCTATATCGCTTGTTGTAACTGAACCCCAGTTCATCCACGAAAACATTTCTGGGAACTTCACTGTGCCCCCGTATTTGAAACAAATCCAGATTCACACGTTCCGCTACCTTGTTTAGAACTATCCAGAATTCAAGCACCCAACACGTCATACGTATATCCACTAGTGTATTAAACACAGCCCTACTATTAGTAGGCAGTCAAGCATCCTAGACGTCATACGTATATCCACTAGTACATTAAACGCCGCCCTACTATCAGTAGGCATTCAGATATCTTTCCCGTATACCGTGTAATATTTTAAACAGTTAGCTACTTTCATTACTGAAGCAATTCCTGGCTACGTTACGCTATACCTATTATGCAGTCTACTTATCCTCTTTTCATACAGTTGTGACATCCTGCTTTATTGTCTAATCTCATGATGGATCAACTCCACGAGATGAACTATTCACGAATCACCAGCACTGCCGTCTGGCTTGCTAGGCTCACAAAAGTCACAAATGTTTTCCATAAGTTTGTAATCCTGTAGACCAACCCCTTGCTGAAGAGTTCGGGCCTTCTAATCCTTCCTGTATGCAATTTGGAAACCATCAATGGAAGACAAAGCATAATGAGAGTAGAACGTAGGCTATTAAGAGCATCAGCCCTTAGCCCACACACCCGTTTAACCAACACTCCTGGTTCCTTACAGTACAGGTATCTGTTGCAAGACAGCAGCACCTCGAAGGGTTGTTAGCCCCCGAAAAATAGCGTGCATCATAGATATCAAGGAAACTAATTCCCCTACCTGAGATTTTAGGTTTAAACAGCCAGAACGTTTCAGCCAAAGTAGGCACCTCAACCGCGGTTAGCAGCCAGAGATCTGCAAGGCAGGGCTTTGCTTATCCCCGTTCTGCTAATTATAATTCTTGGTTCAGGTTTCGGAAACCCAACACAACATAAGACTTTTAATTTAATGAATTTTTGTTGAACTTGATCATTTTTAAATAAAGTTTTGGTTTGTGCATCGCGTTATAGTTCACGTTTTTCCTTTCTTAGGGTTTTTCTTAAGAAGGATTTTTTACAATACAAATTTGCTGTATCCAATAATTTTTGATTGAGGAAAACAAGAAACATAATAACCAAATCTTTAGCTGGTGGACAACTAGCTGTTTCGTAGCCGCTACACTACTTATCAGCACAGCAATCAAAAATTATTGATGATAGCAAATTCCTAGAGTTTTGTTTGCTAAAATAAACGAGGAACTCCTTTCCTTTTATGCCCCAGAGAGCAGAGTACAATGGCTACGCTAAGTCAAAGGCTTTTCTCATACAGGGGGATAAATAAACCCTCACAATTAGCTGTTTCGTAGTCGTTACACTACTCATCAGCACAGCACTCAAAAATTATTGATCACAGCAAATTTGTATTCCTAGAGTTTTGTTTGCTAAAATAAACTTGGTCTACGCTAAGGCAAAGGCTTTTCTCATACAGGGGGATAAATATACCCTCACCACCCCAAGAATTCTACTGGATCCATCTGTAAAGATCACAAAAATATCCTCTTGACGATGAGCTATGCCAACCACTTCCAAGACCGTGCCTAATAAAATTACATCAATCCCTTGTCAGGCATTAGAGCCGGTGAGTAGTAATCAATATTCTCTGGAAGGACCACTATTCTTTTCATAACTGAGCAAATATATTTCCTATACAATCAGTATTTACATATCTTTTTATATTTTAGACGCATCATTTGCATATTTTGTTTTATATTTTACTCACATTACTTAATTGATATTAAGACTCCATCTACTAGGGCAAGTATAAAAAAATAATAGGGAATCAGTGATTTAAATACAAATTTGATGAAGTCTTCACTGGCATCTATTCCAAAAAAAGAAATTTTTCAATTCCAATGAGTAAGGTGTCCGATCTAAACCACATCTAAGTCCATTTTAGTAAAAGTATAAGACCTTCGTGAGACCAATATGTACAAAAAGTCTGTCTGAAATAAATTTTTGTCATGAACGCACCTAGCGTCCAATAAAAAGTTAATTGCATTTTCTTTTTTTCTTAAAAATTCTTCCAAATTTAGAGAAGAATCAAAATGAATCTAAAACCATTTGTGTATATGCTCGTATATGTTTAAATTACAAAGCATTAATTAAATAAAGTTCGACTAGAAAGCCAATTAAAAATGAAATTAGTATTAACTTTTTGTGTATTGGCCACAGCAGCAATTCTTGACCCGATAAGAATTTCTGAAATATTCTGCTTTTGCATGTGTGTGCTTAAATATATGTATTTGTACATTAGGATATATATGTGTGTATGTATGCAGTTGCAATCACTGAGTCGAACCCAACCTATTGAAATGAGAAGCCATTATCGTTTCTTTTGTAATGTTGCAATGATATTTGTGATAAACGTTAGATTTGAAATTAGTTCAATTGTCAATGACAATGAACATGCATCTATCTAAGCAGTTGTATTGAATTAATTTAAGCAACAAAGAGAAAACAATGTTGACACTAATATTAGTAAGTAAGTAAATATAAGTAACTATTTGTAAACAATTTGCATGGGTTTGTTGTCGATGATTAATTGTTTTCTCTTTGTTTTTGTTATTTATTTATGTTAAATTTCTACATAACAGGCACTTTGATACTGTACTTGTATCTCGGTAGTAATCAGAATAATGGAGAAATTAAAAGCAATTAAATCTAGTAGATTCTGTTTAACCCTGGGCGGTAAATAGGGGTTTATTTATGCACAATAGACAGTCGGGGCCATGTGTGTATTGAGTGGTATCAAAATTTAATACACAGGATGGCTAATCAATTTTGCTATATTAAGAAACTCAAATAACTTTTTGGTAATTTTATGTAATTTATTTTTTAGTATTTCATTTTTTTTTTTTTAGCTTTTATTTATTTATTGAATCTTCACAATGTGAACTAACAATAAATATTCAAATCTTATTACTAAATACAATAATTTAACTAAGTGCAGCCAATGCTAGACAAAAAGTTTTATTATGCGCATATTATATCGGTAAAATCACCTACTTAACGCTCTGACGGTGGCAACGGTATCCCTTCTTCTCAACCGAGTGTGACCACTAAAATTAAGTATGTTTCGTGCTGATATACCTTTTCGCATGCTTTGAAAACTCATCTTTTACCAGTGGAACACACAGATCCTTGTGACTTCGGGAGCTTTTTACGTACCATGGTGTTCTTCGAACACCATGGTACGTTGAAGAATTTTTTTTTTGTCGTCTTTGAATTTTTTCAATGTTTGACGCTGAGGCGGTGCCCCATAATTGAACTCCGTAGCGCCATATAGGCTTTAGCATTGCGTTGTATAACAAAATTTGCAATCTAATTTCAATGTAGAATTTCTGCCCATAAGCCAATTTAGCTGCGCTGCTTTTAGCTTTAACTGAGTGACTTTCGCGTCAATGTGAGGCTTCCACGTCAACCTACGGTCGAGATGAATACCAAGGTAATTGACTTCATTTTGCTGCGGAATAGGTGAATTGTTAATTTGGATAGCTGAACACGTTTGTCTACGCAGTGTGAATGTAACGTGAGTACACTTTTGTTCATTAACATTAATTTTCCAAAGTTTTAACCACATCTCTAATATTGAAATATACTCCTGCAAATTTCGCGAAGCTACTTGATGGTTTTCATGTACGCTGCAGAATGCTGTGCCATCTGCAAAAGTTGAAGTGTGAATACCACATCTGGTTGGCATGTCAGAAGTGTAAATAAAATATAAAGTGGGTCCCAGAATGCTAACTTGGGGAACTCCTGCCTCGATTGGCTGAGTTGGGCTTATAAAGTCGCCTTCTCTGATAACAAACTTACGGCCGCATAAATAGCTTTCCAAAAGCTTGTGAGCGTTTGCAGGCAAGTTCAGCTTTATTTTGTGCATTAATCCCTCATGCCACACTTAATCAAAAGCTTGGGAAACGTCAATGAATAGAGCTGAGCAATAATTTTTGTCCTCAAAACTCTTTCTTACAACATTAACTAGTCTATGCGTTTGTTCTATGGTGCTGTGTTTAGCCCGAAAACCAAATTGATGATCCGGGATGCATCCTACATCAATCAATATTGGAGTCAACTTCGCCATTAACAATTTTTCGAAAAGTTTTGAAATTGTTGGCAGTAGACTTTTTGGTCTATATGACTCTATTTTAGTGGAATCCTTCCCTGGCTTGGGTATCATAGTAACCATAGACACCTTCCAGTAATTCATAAAACATTTTTATTAAAGTTGTTCAAATTAGCATATAGAGCTAATTAAATATGTATATAAACATTTATTTGTATTTTTCTTGAATTATATTTCTTATTACATTAAATTTTCGCTATTTTTATTATCAGTATTATTGAAAATTGAAACATTTGAAGAATTACCTTAATACTTACTTGAATTTGCACAGTATTACCGACATTATTATTAACACTTTTTTCTGTAAGCCCTGGCGATGTTAAGTTATTAAATAACATTGGTATTTGTAAGAGTTTTACTGCCAAAAGTAAACAGATGGCAACTAAAATGAGCCTTAATGGCCACTAGCTGAAATGCTTCACTTCACTTGCTTTATGATAGTGACTGAGTGAACATCTTGAACTAAAAGTTTTGCTTAAATAAATTCTAGAATTCAAAAATTAATTGGGTATTTTTTTCTGGGGTACATATCGGATCTGTCGGGCTGAAAAATATCAATTAAACATCCCATCAACAAATCCTTCAGCCATTAGAGTTGATTCCTTGGTCACATGATATAAAAAGGAGAGACGGTGAAAATATTTTGTTCAGTGGATCTATGATCCAATGCAAACTATTATTACCATCAAACTATTATTACCTGGAGCGGGAACTGCCTCAATTACCGTTCGAATGGATTACTTTAAATCAGCCTGTAAACTTCTCCTTTGCAATAACTCCATAAAAAAATCAGATGCAGTGAGCTCAGGAGGCCTGAGAGGCCAACGGAATCTGGAATTTCTTGAAATCAGTTTATTGGGAAATTTTTGCCTCAATTCTATCCGTATAACCGGCATGGCTATGTGACAAGTTGCCCCAACTTGTTGAAACCAAAAAGAGTTGAAAGGGATTCTCTTGCGGCGTAACTCTGGAAAGAAAAACTCTTTCAACATCTTTAAGTAACGGTCTCCATTGACCGTAACAGTAAGACCGTTTTCTTCAAAAAATTAGAACCCGATAATGAATTTTGAAGAAACTGCACGCCACACTGTGATGCCAAGTGGATGTAATTGAATCTGATTGAGTATCTGTGGGTTAGAATTACTCCCTATTCGACAATTTTGTTTATTAACATTGCCGTTTAAATCAAAATGTGCCAGACATATTTAGACAGCCATAGAAATTCAGCTCAGACAAAAAAATTCAGTTCAAGACGTTCTCATCCTCTGACACCATTTGAATGATCTTTTTACAAAAGTCCAAGCGAATCGGGAAGTCTCTAGGGTTATATTGTTATGATGATATTATAATCATCGAGATCGTTTTGTTAGGACGCAGAAAACTAAAACCAGTGCTAAAGTTTCGACAAGGAGTTTATCTGCTTAAGTGGGTGATGGCAGATAGTCACTGCAGACAGTTTTGCACCAATATTTAAAGAAGGCCTTATGGCCTTCTGGCGATTGTGCCACGCTCGGCAAAGTTCTTTACGATTTAAAGCACGATTTAAAGCTCAATCTATAAAACACAACAAAAATGGAACATGTTAGTGACACAGAAAATAAGTTAATACGTTTTTTTTTTTTTTTTTTTTTTTTTTTTTTTTTTTGCAGCTTTCATCAGCCACCCTGCAACTAGGCAGACCGATATTGCATGATTTTACACATATTTCGGAATATACAATATTATAAGAGGAATAGATTGGTTTTGATGGTCTGAAGTAAACCGGTGAGTGTTATATAGTTTACTAAGATACCGGTCACCCCCAGGCTAGACAACGAGGTTAAATTGGACCCCAGTGAGCAGCCTTTAAAGATCATCATTTTATAAGCACACTTTTGTAAAATTTTTTCCTGAAGGAGTTTTCGACATTTAAACGAAATATTAATAAAAACCTGTTATATTTTTTTAGCCAACTAGAGATCTTAACCTTGCTGACAATTAAAAACTCCAATTTCTCTAGAATATTTCTCCTTTAAAAACTGCAAAATTGAAATATGGTCAACCTAAAGTACAATATTACAAACATTTGTTGATGGCAATGTATTTGAGCATTGTCATGTACAGTTTTGGTATTGTTTAATCTTTTGTTATAATTTTGGTGTCTCATACATGATTGATGATTAATGCAGCATTCATGTTCAAACAATACATTTATTAAAGTCATTGTGGCCATTATTGTGTACGCTTGATTGTTTTATTTTTATTTTTTTTATTTTTGCGCATATTATAATATTCAATTTAAATTCTTTAAATTTTATAGCAATATATTATTAGATTTAGTTCAGTGAAGTAAGATAAAGTACATATTTGGCAAATTTTGTAAAATTATTTACTTGCGAGTGTATTTGTGTTTTAAAGTAAAAACAAACATGAGTAAATAAAACTGATTTAAGTAAATACTAATTATAGTGTCTACTTAATAAAATGGAAAGATAAGTAATATCTTTGACTTCAAAACATACAGATACATAACAGTGTATATTACCTGCTAAGAACAATTTGTAAGATTTTGATACGTACTGAGAAAGTTGTATATTCGTCTTCATGTTCATGTTCATGTTCATGTTTATGTTCATGTTCATGTTCATGTTCATGTTCATGTTCATGTTTTTTTTTTTTTTTTTTTTTTTTTTTTTTTGTGATACATGAAGTTTCTTATCTATCCTAAGTTCCTTTTGTGATCTTTGACCAGTACTCATTGGCGATCCCTGCAGTGCATTGTATTGCGACAAAAAATAGGTTATGAGAAAGAAGAAAGCAAGAGAAATGTTTATAGACGTTTGACTGTAACCTTTCAACGTTACATGTGGCAGGTAACAAGTCTACAGGAAACACGTTTCACAGACGACCCGTACGGCTGAAGAAGGAACTCTATCTGCAATGTATTGTTTGATTATCAGGAAAACGATCCCGAATGGATAAGCCCTGAACAATGTTGTTCAGGGCTTATCCAGATCTCTAATCTCCACAGAGCATAATTCATTGTAGTAGCGATGAAAAAGATAAATACGTACATCCCTCATTGAGGCGATTCTCCAATGAGTCAATAGGGTTGGATATCCTATTGTCCCTGATAAAATAATTCGCTCTCTCTCTCTCTCCCTCTCTCTCTCTCTCTTGTACTCGAACGCGTAAACCCAAATAGACTTCGAGGCACCAACCCAGACATGAGAACAGTATTCCATATTCGGTCGGCTATAGGTTTGATAAATAGTGAGGACATCGTATGGAGTAACGTACACCACTGCTAAACACCAGACTACTTGAGTGCTTTTTTAAAAACATGAAAAATATGTTCATTCGCGCGAACATCAAACTGAATTTTTGTTTCAAGAAAATCAAGGGCAAGCGACTTTTTTTTTATCTCGGACCAGTACTCAGAGGATGACCCTTACATAAGCAGTGCATTGTACTGGAACTAGGAAAATAGGTTATAATAGGATGAAAGAGGGAGTAATGTGTTTGGAAGTTTAACTTGAACAACAACAACACTATTACAGCAAATTTTGTACGATACAGATGATTTACGATCATGGTTTTATGTGTTAGCAAACAACACTGTGGGGTCGACTTCAGCGCCCTGCAGACCAACCCCACGCTTATTACCCCATTCGAAAATTAAAAGAAGATCACTACTCTAGTAGTAGTGACCCATTCATATATTCCATCTGGGTAGCAAATGTCTCTGTCGTCCGCAAAAAAGTAATTAGGGTTAGAAATTGGATATTAACGGTCATTAAAAAAAGTTAGGAATAGATTAGCTGAAATATCTAGCTTTGCCGTACCCCTGAATCAATCCTGAACTCGGTCGGTGATACGTTCAACGGACTTAAACACTCCAGACTATTTCAAAAATAATAAACCCAATGAAAACATCTGAAGTTTTGCGAAAATTACTTATTCTCGTCATTTGCTCAAGGTTTTAATTTTCTGCTTTAATATGAAGAAATCCGCGGCTGAGGCTCATCGACTGCTCTCAAATAGCTATAGTGAGGTTGCTGTGAGTGAAAGAAAAATCAGAGTGTGGTTTTAATGGTGATTTTACGTCGAAGATCATCCTGGCGGTAGAAGAGAGCTGGTTTTCAAAGATGCAAATTTGAAGGTATTATCTCACCGAGACTCGTGTCAAACGCAACAAGAATTGACAAGATCATTGGTAGTGATGCAGAAACGCCTGAAAGTCATGGTAATGATACAGAAACAAAGAAATTGAGTGCAGGACGAGTTGAAACCAAGATATGTTGAACAGCATTTGTTCACAAGGTGTTTGCAAGACAAAGGTGGAAGAGTTTTCTTCATCGCATTGTGATTGGGACGAAAAATTTGTTCATAAAGATAGTGCCAAGCGCAGAAAATCATGGGGATATCCAGGCAATACTTCCGCGTCGACGGGTAAACCGGTTCCAAAGTCATGATCAGTATTTGGTGGGAATAGCTCGGCGTAGTGTTTTATGAGTTGTTAAAAAAAAAATCACAGGCGATCGCTACCGACCGCCACTAATGCGCTTGAGCCGAGCATTGAAAGACAAACGGCCGCAATAGAACAAGAGATAAAGTGATCTTGTAGCATGACAATACGAATGTGGTCAGGACATATTTGGAAACGCTGAAATGGCAAGTCCTACCCCACTTGCCGTATTCTCCAAACGTTGCTCCCTCTGACTATCACACATGGCCTGGCTGACCAACACTTCTGATCTTATGATTTCAAAAGATTTCCAGTTTTTTCAACGTGAAATTCGCAAGCTGCCCGAAAGATAGCAGAAAGTAATGTCTAGCGATAGACAAAACTTTGATCATAAGTGCTTAACCAGTTTTTTACAATAAAGCCTCGAATTGCGGAAAAAAACACAATGAACGCAAAGTTGTACACCTGTGTAATTTTAAAAATTTTGTGTATATTTCTGTAATTTTTCGTTAAACAAAACAAATAGAAAGATTACAATGAAAAAAAAAAGACACTTTAAATAGCCTTTATCTGATTTGATTATTTGATTAAAGTAATGAAGTTATAAACAATAGGATTAATATAGTAACTTCATTATTTAAATAAAATATATATTAATGTTTTATATGTAAAAAATAATCTTTAAATTACAATATATTAAAATTTTTTTTAAACTAAGTTTTTCTGTGTGGAAATAATAATAAAAACAATAAGCAATTCCATATGGCAATATAATATGTATTTCAGTCATAAAATATTCATAGTATTCTCATGCATCCGGCTATATAACAAAATCAAGTAAATTTTAAATAGTTTTGCACTATTTTTTTTTTTATTACAGAAGTTTTTGGTTTAAGATATTTTCCCTTTTTAAGCATTACTGTCCCTTGTTAAACAATTAATTAACAAACAAAATCGATAAAGAGAAAACAAATACAAAACTTAATACGAGTACATACTTATGTATACGAGTATGTGTTTAGCCATAAGCTCATTAAAAATCTTTTATATTAACAACTAGTACCGTAGTTTACCTAAGTTTTGCTAATTATCTGTGCATATTATTTGTTTTTCTTTTTTTTCAATTTCATATGGACGTGTGCGTTATTCACGTATTTGGCTTGTGTGGTTGTGCGCACAGTTTCAGCACGCTTTTGTTTTGCAATTAAAACTTTTTATGTATTACTTATGTTGTTCACAAACATAAATGAACGCAAACATTTAATATCTGTTTACAGCTGCACAGTAATGCAAAAATCCTACATTAGGTTAGCGCTCAGGTGTATGGTAAACCTATGCAAGGTGTACATTAGTTATAATACGATTTGTCACTAAAAGTTATAAAAAAAAGTTTGTTTAATCATGGCTTGTACTAATTCATGAAATTTCTGAGATGACAGACTCTGACGCCAACTTCCACTAGTAATACACGATCCTTTACATTTAAAAATAGCCACTTGCAGATAAAGAAATGGACAAAATTTATCCTGGAAGCACGTTGGAACTCTGTTAGTGGTTAAACTTTCTCACAGGTTTCTAAGCTATAATGATGCGATGCTGACAATACTGAGGACATTGAAGCTGCCTGCAAGTACCCCTAATAAGCATTTATTGGGAAATAAGAATATTTAGTACTAACATTTTCAGGTTCTACACTCAATAAAGAGATTCAGTGCTGTATTTCATCGCAGGAGATACATACTACTACATGCTTATACGAGGCATGACTAAAGCTGGATTCAGCCATTGTTTCCGAACAAAATTTTTGTCCGGACATAAATTTTTTTACGAAGAGTTTTCTGCAGCACGATTCACCCATTTCAAAAAAATGTTCCGGAAAATCAGAGCTGCCATATGTAAACAAAATACTTTGGACAAAACTATTTTGGATTTAATATCCTATAGCTATATTAGTATATTATGGTTTGAATTTTTTACATATGGGTGTTTTTTTAAGCTAGATAGAACTTTAAATTGTAAAAAGTAACACAAAAAATTAAATTTTGATGAAACATTTTTTTTATTTGTTTCAGTATACTCTTACAAATCATCATGAATAGACTCACGCTTGAACAACGCTACGAAATTATCCAAATTTACTTTGAAAATCAGTCGTCGATTCGCGCCGTTGTTTTATCGCAAAATTGTGTTCAGCGATGAGGCGCATTTTTGGCTTAACGGGTTTGTTAATAAGCAAAATTGCCGCATATGGAGTGAGACCAATCCACAAGAGACCCTACAGACTCCATTACATCCAGAAAAATGCACTGTTTGGTGCGGTTTTCATGCTGGTGGCATCATCGGACCTTATTTCTTCAAAAATGAGGCCGGAGATCGCGTTACGGTCAATGGAGATCGTTACCGCACCATAATCAATGATTTTTTGTTTGAAAATATGGATGACATTGATCCGGAGGAGATGTGGTTTCAACAGGATGGCGCTACGTGCCATACGGCGAACGCAACCATCGACTTACTGAAATCAAAATTTGGCGATAAGTTGATTTCGAGAAATGGACCTGTCAATTGGCCTCCAAGGTCGTGCGATTTGACACCTCTCGATTATTTCCTGTGGGGCTACGTGAAGTCACTGGTTTATGCTGATAAACCAGCAACAATTGACGCCTTGGAGGCCAGCATTGTTCGTGTTGTTCGTGACATACGGCCAGCAGTGCTCGAAAAAGTGGCCCAAAATTGGACGTCCAGAATGCGCTTCGTCAAGAACAGCCGCGGTGCCCATATGCCCGAAATCATTTTCAAATGTTAATGTCACGTATTGATCTTTCGAATAAAAAAAAATTTTGATTACAAATTAATTTTTTGTGTTATTTTTTACAATTTCAAGTTCTATCGGGCTTAAAAAAACACCCTATATATCCCTATAGTTTAATGATTAATTATGAATTATTATAATTATGAAGTGTTAATGAATTTAATTATCTAATACTTACCATTATATTAACTTAATTAATACTTACCAATTATTTATTTGAATTGTCTTATGTGTATACTCACAACTATGTATAGTTGTTCGCAGTGGCAAGCCTAATCAATTGGAACTTTCCAAGTGTCAATTTGGATCATTTCTGGTTTTTTTGAATAAAAAACTTACTTATCATCGAGATAGGCTGAAGACTGCTAGTGCGATCAACTAGGTTTTTCCCCACTTGGAATCCTGCAACCCACTTGTTAACCTACGAGCACTACCCTGCAACCCAGGTGAATAATAAATAAAACCTATTACATTTATTGAAAAGAAATAATAAATCCTCTTTTTATTTTATTTCTTTTCCCCACATCATTATCATTAACTCAACCCGAGTTAATCAGATTCCCAATTCTGCTTTGCATAAAGCAGAGCTGGTTAACACAAAAGTTTGCTTTTAGCACTCAAAAAGCATCACTTTTGTTCACAAAATCCATTAGTTTTGCAAGGTGGTAGTACTGCTTGTTATTATTTTGGTTTATTTTCCTGCCGTATTTTACTTTTCTCAATTATTAGTAAACATTGTGTGATAATAATGGAAAAAAGAATTATTAGCCAAGTAAATAAATATAAAAAAAATTAAAAAGAGCTGCAGTGAGAAGACTTTTAAAGCAAAGAAGAGCAACGGGTCATTTACACACATTCTTCCGGGCTTTTTCATTTATTCAATCAATTCATTTATTTATTTCCGTATTAAAATTATTACTCATTTTTTAATAACTATTTAAACTATGTACATATATCAAATGCCAGCCACAATCGAAATTCCATCAGGATAAAACTACTATGTAAATTTTTTATTCGATGGGGCAACTCAATACAATTTTATAAGAAAAAATGTATCCTATTGGCATCTCAGTTGAATTTTGTCCGGACAAAATATAAAGTTAAACCAATTCAAGTTGGGAGTTGTTCGTAAAAAATATTTTCTCTCTCTCAAGAAGAGAGAGGTCAAACTACATATAAAAAAAATTTTGTCCGGAAACAATGGGTGAATCCAGCTTAACACTTTCATGTTCTACACTCAATAAATAGGTTCAGTGCTGTATTTCATTGCAGGAGATACATACTACTACATGCTCATACGAGGTATGTACAGAACTTTGCAACATTCTCATTGAAGAAATTACTTTGATTCCTTGTAATATCCTGCTCATGAGACAAGAGGGGAAGAGCAATAATTTTAAGAAAATCGCAGAGTCAAGAGCAAACATTTTGGGCTAAATTCCATTATCGTTCCATTCCAGCATGTAAAGCATTTAAAATATAAATTCTTGTTGAGTTAACTCACAATAACTTTTTATGAGAGTTTAGTTTTTAGCACTCTTTTCATTACAATATATTTAAAACTCGCAAAAAAAAATTCAGTTGTCCACTGTTTTAATAAAATTTAGTTATGCCATTTTTAAACTAAGCCATTGCTATAAGTGTTTCTAAATATAGTATATATATGCACATGTATGTAATTTGCAGTTTTAGTTGCCATATAAAAATACTATTATAAATATTTCACTAAAAGCATGGATTTTTTTCTAATGAGCAGGTGTTTTACTGCCATTCGTATGCAAACATTCAGCTGTTTATATATACAGTCATACCAACTCATTATCACTCAGCCGTTTTTCCAAATCAACTTTGAATTTACACACACACACACACAATTCAACTCTCGAAAGCACACTTTATGTTCAGTACGAGTACATGCACACAAACATAAAAAAAGTTTTTAGACATACAAAATGTAATGCGTGATTAAACAAGAAAAAGTAAAAATCTGAAATATTTATTCACTGTTTCTACAGTGAATGCATGTGTGAGTTTGCTGCTGAAAGCAAATCGTTCAGAATTGACTTTGTCTGCTTCTTTGTATGAATTGTAATGCTGAGAAATTGCTGTGGTTTACCAAAAGAATGTAAATTGAAAATTAAATGTGTGAAAGCAAAAAAAAAAAAAAAAGAAACCTTGTAAAGACTTGAAGAAGTTCTTAGAAAAGAAAGCACTAACAAGCATTTGTAAGGTTGAGTCAAAATGACCTTGTAAGTCTTTGTACAAAACTAGCTGAGCTTTTCAAGAAAAACAAGTTTTAATATACTTTTTGAATCAAGAAAAAAAAATGCATATTGTATTACAAAAACTGTAATAAAACAGCAGAATTTTCGAATGATAGAAGACATTATGAGCATATGTTTGCATAGTTTAGCATGTTATGCACGACAACTGATAATTATTGGCGTAAGCGCCCTTAAACAAGAAGCAACTAAAGATTAGAGAAGACATGTGTTGTTTAAGAAATACTAATTTATGCTTAAACTTTTTAGTTTGATTGAGGATTGTTATGAAATTTGTGCATTTTATACATTTATCTTTACTACTAAAGTCGGAGAAGGGTTCCACAAGACTCAATAAGTCTACCGCCAATAATTTTAAAAAAATTTTGAGAAATTACGATTAAGTTGACTCAAATACTGATTGGTGTTGAACGTACTCCTAATCGATTATTCAGCAAAAATAGTAAACATAGTAGCATAGTACAAACATGCTTGCCGGAAATCAGTCTACTTCTTCCCGTAGATACGGTTATGCCGAAGCTATTTTTCCGAGTTCATGTGGTTAAATTGATTTTGGCTGTTCTCGATGTAAATATAGTAAGTCCCCTACACCGGCTTGCTTTCCAACATTGGCTTTAAAGCAGTGTTCTTATACGCTTGCGGGCCCATTAGCACAATGTACCATGTAGGCAGGGCTGGGCAGTATTTGAAATACTTGTATTTGAAATACGTATTTGAAATACAAATACGTTTTTTGTATCTGTATTTCAAATACACGACCTGAAAGTATATAGTATTTTGTATTTCAAATACATAAATTTAAAGTTATTCAGCTTTTCAATTGTTTTGTCCAGAGCAAATAGATTTTACACCAATCAGCTGATATCAATAAGAATTTCTACATATTCGTGCTTTTTCCCAATGCTTTGGATTATATACAGGGAAATAATTGCTATTACGAAAAACTTTTGTCGACCTTACTGTCTGTGAGAACCAGATTAGATCGACTGCAAAGATAATAATTTGAGGCATTTTAGTTGTATTTTAACAAAACTAATGGAAAGTTTGGAAAAGAGATTTCTCATACTGACACGTGAAGTAAATAGAGCCATAATGGCATCATATTTCCACCCCGGTTTCAAAATGTGCTAGTTACCAGAAAACATCTTAAGGAATTGAAATCGGTGCAATAGATACCTTGGAGAAAAATTACAAGAAATATGAAACCAAACGTGAATGCAGCAGAAGAAGTAGTAGTTGCAGTAAAGATTATGAGGACTTTATTGTTTTTATGCATTTATAGAATTTTGCAGCAGCTTATGTTCTTCAGGACTTGTAGGTTTTATGCACTCCTCAACAAGAGGTTGTTTGTCGGATGAGTCATCTTGTTGTTATTAAAGGAAAAATTTTAATAGGCTTTCAATATTTTGACAGTTTTTAAGTTTTAAGTGACTTTACACAACTTAGTTTACGTGTATATGTAAAATACAATATGTATCTAAAGCCCGAGAGGTATATTCTTATGAGATCGAAATACAAAAAAAGTATTTGTATTTTGTATTTGAAATACGCAGCTTGAAAATATTTTGCATCTTGTATTTGAAATACGCAGCTGGGAAGTATTTTGTATCTCGTATTTGAAATACATTAGGTGAGTATATATATAGGAAGGTTGCTAATGTAATGCCAATCCCCGAATGTAGTGAGGCATCTAAACGTAAAAATTAACACCCAATTGCATTTTGTTTTACGCTTACCCCAAAAATGGAAAGTATGCCTAGTTTTAACAGGCTGCCAGCTATTGTAAAAGCCAGCCTACTTAACCTATTTAACATGCGTCCCTATGTAGCAATGTCCCGTCAGATGCACCATAGTAGAACGCAAGCTCATTCGAGGCAGGCCCCTAAGGATGACAATCCTTCCGTTATCATATTTGGCTCATGTCAGCCTTAATATTCGACATTCAATCGAAGAAGACAAGATTTAATAAGCTTGTAGCTCGCTGCCCGTTAAGAACATCAGCCCTAACAATCACTACTGGTTCCTTAGAGTACAGGTATCTGTTGCAAGGCAAAAACATCTCAGACAGTTATTATTCCCAGGAAAACAGCAGGCACCAAAGCTAGCAGGGAAATTAAATGACCTTCTTGCGATTTAAGGTTTAAACCATATATATAACGTTTCAGTCAAGGCAGACATGTTAACCATGATCATCACCGAGAGGTCTGTCAAGCAGAACCTCCCAGGGGGCTTTGATGAAATCCGTCCTGTCAATTTTAACCCTTGGTAAGAGTTTCGTAAGTCCAATATAACATAAATAAATAAATAAATTTCTAATATTATTTTTTTTTATTATTGGACCAGTACTCAGGGGATGACCCCCACATACGCAGTGCATTGTACCGGAGCTAGGAAAATAGGTTGTGAGGAGGGGGAAAGAGGGAGTAGTGTTTGTGAACATTTGACTTGAACCTTTCAACGTTATAACAGACAGGAAACACGTCTGCAGGCAACATATTCCACAGGCGAAGCGTACGGCTGAAAAACGAATTCTCTCTGTAATGCGTAGTACGACTCCCCGGGCAATCAACCACAAATGGATGAGCTCTGGACGATGAACGCATGCTACGCAAAAATGTGCGAGTTTCGGGAACAAGATCCCTGATCTCGTCAGAGCAAAATCCATTGTAGTAACGATAGAACAGAGTAACGCACCCCACACTGCGTCGATGCTCCAGTGAGTTAATAGAGTTGGATACCCTACTGTCACCGATAAGCTTCTTCGCCCTCTCCTGCACACAGTCGAGCAACCCCAAAATAGACTTTGAGGGTTACTCGAGAGAGTTGTATTCCATTTTCGTTCGGATGTAGGTGGTATAAATAGTAAGGAGGCCGGATGGAGTGAAGTACATCTTACACCGTTTCAAAAAACCGAGGCACTTGAATGCTTCTTTAGAGACATGAAAAATGTGATCAGTCCAGCGAACATCACCATATATCTTCATTGCAAGAACATCAAGAGCATCCGATTCCTCAATATTTATACCATCCATGAGTACAGATGGAGCTTGATGGGTTCAATCCTGGCTAAAGCCAAATAATAAATAAATAAATAAAGGCTTCCTAAAGTCTTATTAGCTGCAACAAGGGAGGGATTCCTTCCTCTCTATGCCTCAGTGCCCTGGTTGGGTGTAGTTCAGGCTAATATGCTCCCCGGGAATTACTATTTCAGGCAGTAGTGAAATTGATTTACATCAGCACCTGCTTTTATAGTCTAATTTGATCGGCGGAGTGAATTATTTACGATTCACTAGCGCCCCTGTGTGGCTTGCCAGGCTCATCAAACTAATCTTAAGACATATTTTTATTTTAACAACATCCACTATACACATAATGTTGGTTACGGCTATAGTTAACATACATATATTGACACTTATGTAAAAAATGAAGTAAAATAAGTATTTCTATAAGCATATTTTTTGCGCTTTTATTTGTTAGTGTATCAATTTATTTTGTGTTAGTATATAAAGCAGAAATTGGATTTATTTTAGTGCCCACTCCCAAAACGCATAATTATGTTTGGTGTTTTGATTTCCGTCTCAATCTGTTTCACTCATTCCAGCTGGATGAATGCACATATTGATATTCTAATACAACAAGCGCCAACATTTTTCTATCTGTCAGTCTAAATCTGTAGTTATTAATGCTTCACTTGTAAATGGCTAAAATATTTAAATTTGTTTGCTTTTATTTTTGACAATTGTGTTTTTGTTGTTTTTGTGTTCTCCTAATTTGTTATTTATTTAAATATTTTCGCAGATACATACATATGTCGATATGTATGTATGTATATGTATGCGGTTGTGTGAGCTTGTTAATGTGCTAATGCATGCATACATGATGGTTTTGCGACAACTTTATTTGGTATTTGAAATTAAATTGGATTATTTGTCAATTTTGATTGACCATTCATTAACAGGAAGCAGGATGTGTGGATATGAAATCAATTGAGGTTATATAGAAAATGCATTCAAAATGAGATACGAAATGCAGATTTAATCAATAGATTTTTACAAATGATTTAGTACTGTGACGACGAGCTATTTTCAGATTTATTGTTGAAAATTTAATGCTGATGTTTTTGTGATTTTTACTTAATAAAATTTATGCAGAAATTTTTGCATAATAAAAAGCAAAACATTTTCAAATTTGATAGCAATTAAGCATTGTTGTATAGAATGGTTTGAATATGAAAAAAACATAAGTGTTGTTTATAAAAATTTTAAATAGCAGATGGTGCTTGCTCTATTAAAGTTTTATTTAAATACCTCCGCGCAAATCTGCTGCACGCAACGAAAAGATAGTTTGACATATGATTGCAACAACATTAGTATATTTTCTATAACGTTGTGCATTATTGTTAAATACTGTATATTATCAAATTAATTATAGTTTGTTTCTCTGTAAATATGTCATTATTTGCATTTCTGTAATTTTATGGTTAACATCTATAAATTTCAACATATGTTAACATACAAAAATAGCAATTTTGAACAAATTTTTAATACAATAGCTTTTATCACAGCCAATATCAAAATATATGTTTTTATCATATATATAATCCGCAAATTCATATGCAACAATAATAATTTTGCAGAATATATTTACTATAGTCGTGATTAACTATATTTTTCTCCTCATCGTTGACATATAATTTTATTTCAGTTTGATATTTTCTTTGGAAACAATAAGATGTTGTGTGTGTTTGTTTAAAAATTAAAAAAAAAATATATATATATATATATATATATATATATATATATATATATATATATATATATATATATATATATATATATATATATATATATATATATATATATATATATATATATATATATATATATATATATATATATATATATATATATATATATATATATATATATATATATATATATATATATATATATATATATAAAACGTGAAATTGTAAAAAAATACATATTGAGAACATAAAAAGGTAAGTATTTTTTAATATTAAGATGAAAACATTCCTATATACATATATATCGGGTGGTTAAATTTCAAGGGCCGATGTTGAATGTGAACCACACCTATACGGCAAGTTTTTTTCCAAATTTTATTTGACATTTCCCTATTTCAGACTTACTCAATTTGAACCATGGAGAGATACACAATCCAACAACGTGTTAAAGTTATCCAGACTTAAAATGAAAATGATGATCAATTTTCGAAGAAAATCATCTTTAGTGATCAGGCACATTTTCACCTCAGTGGATTCGTCAATAAACAGAATTGCCGCATTTGGGCGAATGAGAATCCAAGAGTGACTGTCGAAAAACCAATGCACCCACAAAGAGTGACTGTTTGGTGCGGTTTATGTGCTGGCGGCATCATCGGGCCGTATTTTTTCCAAAATGAGGCCGGTCAGGCAGTTACTGTGAATGGTGTTCGCTATCGTGAGATGATAACGAACTTTTTATGGCCCGAATTGGAAGATATGGGTGTAGACGATATGTGGTTTCAGCAGGACGGTGCCACTTGCCACACAGCTAACGAAACAATTGCTCTTTTGCGCAACAAATTCAATGGCCGTGTTATCTCACGTAATGGCGATGTCAATTGGCCGCCAAGATCATGTGATTTGATACCGTTGGACTTTTTTCTTTGGGGTTATTTGAAATAAAAGGTGTACGTCGATAAGCCAGCAACAATTCAACAGCTAAAGGATGAGATAATTCGGCACATTAACGGCATAGAACCTCCATTATGCCTCAGGGTCATCGAAAATTTGGACCATCGGATGGAGGTCTGCTGCCGTGGTCGCGACGCCCATTTGGCCGATATTTTGTTCCATACATAATTGAATAGTACCAATATATCATAATAAAATAATATTACAATAATTTCCTAAATAGTTTGTGGTTTATTCAAAATCAACATCGGCCCTTGAAATTTAACCATATATATGGTGTATCCAACAACACATGCAACCATATTACTATGGTTATATATGACTTTTGAAATTTTGATTGAAATACTTAACAAATATTTTTTTGTTTTGTTGCAGCTAATGGATATATCGACATCAAAGAGGAAATTCTGCATTAATTCCATTGAGATATACTCCGATTATTATTATTTTTCATTAATTGTAAAAATATGCTTCTATTACAATAAAGTTATTTATGATATAAGTATGGTTAGTTAATGAGAGTAATATGGTTATATATGACATTAGTATGAAAGGTTAGTATAATTGAGTATGTTAATTATTATTACAATACACCAGTGTTAACCCAAACCAAACCGAGTAGTGTTTTGTCTTTCGTTCCGTACACACGTGTTTTCCATTATCGTCCGTGTTTTCTACACCTTCACATATATTTATTATTAATTTGTAATAAGCAAAATTTTACCGTAATAGGTAAAGTTTTGCATCATGTGTGCACGTGGTTTTTTATTATATTATTTTTTTACTGTCATTTGTTTTTTCTCTATTTGTTATTATTAAATTCTGTTTTATGTTTCTCCTATGTATTTTATTATCCTACGGTGTTGAATTACTTTTTGTTGTTCTGAGCAGTGTCGAAGGTATGTACACTAGGCACTGATCAGTTTTAACTATAATTTAATTTCAACATTTTAAATGCTGTGATAATGTTTGTTTAGGTCGTTCCGTATGTTAAGTTACCGAACATTACTCCCCCTTTCCTCCTTCTCATACTCTATTTTTCTAGTTCCAGTACAATGCACTGCATATGTAAAGGCTATACCCTGAGTACTGGGCCGAGATAAAAAAAAAAAATAGTATTGCTGCTTCGATTATTTTTGTTACAATACTATCGTGCATCCACTCAATGGCGTTTTAATATAACAATATAGTAATATCAAGTGCAACCATATAATTCAACAATAGTATGTTGCCCTTAAAATATTGTTATATCAATCATATATTTTTTTCTACGTATGGAAGTATAGTTTTTGAGCAATTTTTGTATTTTTTTAAACAGAAAACAAAAAAGTGTAAGAATTTTATATATGATTCAGTTAGTTAGTTAGTCGCAATTTTATACAGTTTAGCATACTAATCAGGTCTTTAAAATATGTAATTATAACTTTCCTAAACACCCTATTAATACAAAACTTTTGAAACATTACGAATTTCTCGTGAACAAGAAATTGCTCTTCTAACAAAGACACTTATAAACAGCAGTATAAGCATTCTTTTGTTAAAATATTGATTGCTGTATGCTGTTAGTCACTGTATATTCTAAGGAAATTATTCGACACGTTCTTGAAAAAGTTTGATAATAAAAACTAAAAATAGAATAAAAAATTATATATTTATTAAACCATTTGAAGTAAAAATATGAACGTTTTTATAAAAAAAAAAAATCATAAAACTGCTTACCAGCAAGTACCTGTATATTGTTCTTTGTTTATCAAACATAAAATCCATTAAGAAATGACATTTATTTCCCTATTTTCAGGTCACTTTCCAAAGTCATTTATCTCAAAACCATTATTCATGTTAAAAGAGTATTTGCTTCTTAGCATATGCATGTACTATAGTTTTTTTTGTTTCTACCTCTCCTACCTGTTCTATATATTTTCTTTTTTTGCGGTTTTGTTATTTCAAAACTATATTTCATGTGTGTTTTGTTTTTAGCTGTGCATATTGTATCGCATAGATGACGCCATGATGCTGTAGTTTTCTTTTTTTTCGTTTTTTGCTTTGTTTGTTTTTCTCATCCATGTATTTCCGGCTTTGTTGGCTGCATGTGAAGAAAATGTGTCTGCATGGAGATTTTAAATGTATTTACTAAACTGAAACCAAGTAATACCTGCTGGTATAGTTTTTTCGATTTTTTATTTGATATAAAAACTTTAAATTGTTATTTTTAGTTGAATACATTTCTTTACTTGTAGATCTTTTAAAACTATAAAAACAAGTTGAAATATAATTTGTATAACTAATTTAAGCATAAAAAAAGGGTTTATTTGGCATTTTTTGGATAAACATAGATACGTATACGTGAAAAGGAAAACAAAATGGTAGGCGGTGTTATAAAAACATTTAATATTAACCCATTAATAGCTACTATTGCATATAAGTAACGACCATCAATCATGTCTTGCTTTTCCATAAAATTCTCATGAACTAAAATATGTAAGATGTTTTATTTATAGACATCATTAAAAAAATCTCGATTTTATATAAAAATTTTGCATTAACCCATTAATATCCACTATTACATAAAAGTAACGACTATCATGTTTTGCTTTTACATAAAACTCTCGGGACTAAAAAATGTAAGACGTTTTATTTATAGCACAGCATAAAAAAATTTCGATTTTATATAAAAATTTGGTATTAACCCAATAATATCCACTATTACATATAAGTAGCGACCATTAAGTCTTGCTTTTCCACAAAATTCTTGTGAACTAAAATATGTAAGATGTTTTGTTTATAGCACAATTTTTTTTTATATAAAAATTTTGTATTAACCCATTAATATCCACTATTACATATAAGGAAAGACTATCAAGTCTTGCTTTTCCACAAAATTATCGTGATCTACAATATGTAAGATGTTTTATTTATAGCACAGCATTAAGTAACTCTTCTTTTTATATAAAAATTTGGTATTAACCCATTAATATCCACTATTACATATAAGTAACGACAATCATGTCTTGTTTTTACATAAAATTCTTGGGAGCTCAAAAATGTAAGACGTTTTATTTATAGCACAGCACTAAAAAATTCTCGTTTTTATATAAAAATTTGGTATTAACCCATTAATATCCACTATTACATATAAGTAACGACAATCATGTCTTGCTTTTATATAAAATTCTTGGGAGCTCAAAAATGTAAGACGTTTTATTTATAGCACAGCACTAAAAAATTCTCGTTTTTATATAAAAATTTGGTATTAACCCATTAATATCCACTATTCCATATAAGTAACGACTATCATGTCTTGCTTTTACATAAAATTCTTGGGAACTTAAATATGTAAGACGTTTTATTTATAGCACAGCATTAAAAAATCTTATTTTTATATAAAAATTGGCTATTAACCCATAAATATCCACTATTACACATAAGTAACGACTAGCATAGCATGTCTTGCTTTTACATAAAATTCTCGGGAACTAAAAAATGTAAGACGTTTTATTTATAGCGCGGCATTAAAAAAAATCTTGCTTTTATATTAAAATTGGCTATTAACCCATTAATATTCACTATTACATGTAAGTAATGACTAGCATGTCTTGCTTTTACATAAAATTCTCGGGAACTAAAAAATGTAAGACGTTTTATTTATAGCACAGCATTAAATAATTCCAATTTTTTTTTTATTATATAAAAATTTATATTAATAGCCACTATTGCATATAAGTAACGACCATCATGTCTTATTTTACGTAAAAGTCTCAGGAGCTAAAATATTTAAGACGTTTTATTTATAGCACAGCATTAAGCAATTTCCGTTTTATGTTTGGAATAGTTCAAATTTGTAATATATAATATACAAGGGCCGATCAAACAATAACCGTTATTATTATTATTATTAATATTATTTTTTTTTTGGACCAGTGTTCAGGGGATGACCCCTACATATGCAGTGCATTGTACCAGAACTAGGTTTTGAGGAGGGGGAAAGAGGGAGTAGTGTTTGTGAACATTTTACTTGAACTTTTCAACGCTATAACAGACAGGAAACACGTCTGTTCCACAGACGAAGCGTACGGCTGAAGAACGAATTCTCTCTGTAATGCGTATTACAGAGATTCCCTGGGCAATCGAACACAAATGGATGAGCTCTGGACGATGAACGCGTGCTACGCAGAAATGTGCGAGTTTCGGTAACAAGACTCGTCAGACAAAAATCCATTGTAGTAACGATAGAACAGAGTAATGCACCCTACACTTCGTCGATGCTCCAGTGAGTCAATAGAGTTAGATACTCTACTGTCAAAAAGTATTTATTAATTTTTTTAATTTTATTTATTTAATAGTAAGTTTTACAGGTTTTTACACTTATGGAAACAAATATTGCACAGAAATCGATTTGCCTTATATCTTAGACATTAATAATTTATAATTAAAAAGTTAAATATTGCAATTCAATAATTTATAATTTTTGAAGGAAAATTATTAACAAAAACCTTTAATTTGAAAAGTATTTATTTATTCATCAATAACTACCGTGTCCTCTTCACAGTAATCCCCCTCAAATTATGAAACGCGCTTTTTGGTATCGGAAACAGTTCCTGTGTCGATTTTTCTTTTATCTCCTCAATCGTAGCAAAGCGCTTTCCTTCAGTTTCGGGAAAACGAAAGAATCAGCGGGGTTGGTCCAGTGAATACGGTGGTTGAGGCATGATAAAGGTTTTGTTGTTGGCCAAAAACTCACACATGCGTTATCATGGTGCAAAATCCATGATTGTGTGTTCCCCAATTATGTGCGTTTTTCACGAATTGTTTTGCGCAAACGGCGCATAACTTCAAGCTAGTATACCTTATAGATCTCACGACCTTTTGGTTAGAATGCATGATGCACCAAGACATTGTAGTCGAAGAAAACATCAAAGTTGACACAAGAAAGCATCGTCAGGAAAATTTAAATTTTAAGCCCCAAAATTGAAGACACCGATGAAAGGAAAGCGTTTTGCTACGATTCAGGAGAGCTAAACAGGAGCTGTTGGTTTTTAATTAAAGCTGGTTTTTTTCTCCAAAAAAAAACATAAAATTTTAGCTTTTCGAATAGGTTTATATATGTGTCAAAATTGGCAACAATTATCTTATTTTCATCCAGGTGTTCTTTTAAAACATCTAAAGAATAGATTGTTGCGCCTAGATATTATTTTATGTTGAAAGAACACCGCAAGAGAATCTAGTGTTCTTTCAGTACAACATAGTTCCGGTCTAAGTAAAACAATTTTATTACGTTTTGCATTGAATCGGTGTATATATAAAATATTTATCATGACTATAATAAATCGGCAAATCTCGATCTCATTATTATTAACTCTGGCGCTACTGAGACTATTTTCTTGACACTGAGACAAAAGCAGGGCTCGCGAACCATAATTTCGCCGACGTCCATGCATGGTCTAGCGCCGCCACTGGTTTTGCCATATGTTGTCCAAACCGTCTTTATTAACTTGTATACCCATTAGTTTTTACCTCTTAATGTTCAATTAAAACTCTAAAATTTATTTGAGTTTTAAACTGATCCAATTACTTTTCTTTGCTACCAGTTAAAACAAACCTATTTCTAACATTTCTCACATAAAACTAAATATTTTTCGCAATCCAATTTTGCTGCTACATTCAAATACTACTGAAAGTTAAATGTTTTTGCTGCTGTTACTCTTTTATTTCATATCAAAAAAAAATTTTTGTTTTTAAGATATTCTTTTGTTTAACCACATCTAGTTCTATCTTTCATTTCATGTTAGTTTAAATTGAATAAGTTTATATCGTCAGAAAAATAAGTAGAAAAAAAAAGAAATAAAAATATTTGCAAACAAAAAATTGTGCTTAAAAGCAGAAAAAAAATAAAAAAATTATATATACATGATGCAAAAAAGAAGAAGAAATGAAATAAACGTGCAATACATTTGATTAAAATTCATGCAGGAAGCCAAACTGCCTGATGGAATACCGCAGAATTTTTGGAGCATTTTGCGACAAAAACATAAAAACTGTAGTTAAAGGTACATTAAATCAGAATATAAACATGCACATGTACCAATTTGCACAAACATGTTTACACGCATACATACATGCATAGGTGCACATACACGTGAACAATCAAAACCTCCGGAAACAGAAAATGAAAATGAATTCTACATGTGCACATATAGATGAGTACATACATACTCGTATGGGTAGTAAATATGCAAGTGGAAAAATGTGTTTATATTCAACCATTTAAAATAAGAAAATGAAATAAATTTTTAACGAGAACGTGATGTGGTTGGCGATGAAAGTGCAAAACAATCGAAAAAACAATTTTCATATATAAAAACTATGAAAATATATTTTCAAAGAATTGTTGAAAAAAGGGTTTCAAAATTTTTTAAATAAAATAAAATTATGTACTTATAAGCTACACAGGAAAAAATATTTTTAAACTTGTTTGAGGCATATTTATTATTGCAAATTTTAGGGAAAAAAGCCTTCAGCGAACCAATGAGTTAACTTTTTATTTCTGTCTTCAAGAAAATCCTGCAATTTTGTCAAACAAAAGAGTTTCTTGATTGCGAGAAATTAATCTGCAGGCCCATATTCAACAAAACATGATGCAGAACTCAAACTCAAAAACAAATTTTGCTTTTCTAGAAACGCCGTTCTTGTGAATATCCCAAATACTAGCAATTTTCCATTCAATAATAGTGAATAAAATTTAATACAGACGTAAAGCAGCTCTGGGCTGGGGAACAGCTCTCGCGTCATCGTAATTATTTCTTAAGTGCGGTCAGGCTTGTTGTTGTTGTTTGGCATTCGAGAGTTTTGCGTCTCACTCTCATTGGTTAGCTGTCTACCTCAACTAACTGTATTAGTTTACAATTTTTGTGAGGTATTTCGTTGTTAACCACGCGGCAACTTCCTATGCGAAGGCATAGGTCAGTACAGTTAGTCACTGCGCCGCAAAAGAAATACTGTTAATACCATCGTGGGTATAAGGTCTACGTTACTCCGCCCATGCTGTGCATCCTATACTTTGCAACTGTATAGTTATAAATACAAATACAAATACAAAATTGAATACTCTACTGTCATCGATAATCTTCTTTGCTTTCTCTTATACATGGTCGAGTAAGTATAAAATAAAATTTGAGGCATCGGCAACATGAGAGTTCTGTTCCATTCTCGGTGGATTTAGGTGGTCTAACAATAAGATCGAATGGAGTGTAGCACATCTTACACCGTTTTAAACAACTGAGACACTTGAATGCTTCTTTAAAGAGATGAAAAGTACGTTCAGTCCCCCGAACATAACAATGTATTTTGGTTACAAGAACATGAAAAGAATTCGATTCCCCAATATTTATACAATTTGTTAGCACAGAAAAAGCAGCATTTACCTTCGTGTGTTTTCATGTTAATAAGGAAGACTGGGCATTATGGGGGTTGAAGGCGACTCTGCTTTTACGACCCCATTCCGAGATTAATACCAAGTCTCTACTCAGTGAGGCATTGCTTTTGCAATCCACATATTTTTACCTAATACGCTTCTCTTTGTCCAGATCTCACTCATTTTAAGGCGATCTTTTCACTTAAAATTTTGGAAAGTTCAAGTCAAACAATACTACTTTTCTATCCTCTTCAAAGTCTACTATCCTAATTCCTGCACTATATGCTGGACATGGCAGAATTGTCTCTGAGTAGTGGTAAAAAAAATCTGATTAAATTGATTATGAAATTGTCTATACTCGTACATATTACTACGTTTTTGACTCAAAAAACGTTACCATATTTAAAGAAGAAAAAAGTGCTCTTTTTGTTCTGTGGACATATTTTTCTTTGCTATTTCGGCCTTCAAATGCTCCAACACCGCTATGTAATACTCACTGTTAATGGTATTTTCTTTCTCAAGATAGTCACATCACACAATACCGGGCACATCACAAAATACCGGGGTCATAAACTTTCCAGCCAATTGCTTTCATTTCGGGCGCTTTGGATGAGGCTCACCAGTTGCTGTCCACTCAAAGGACGATCGTTTTGCTTCTGGAGTGAATTAATGGATTCATGATTCATCTGTTGTCACATAACGACGCAGAAACTCCAATTTGTTCCGTTTAAACATGGCCAAACTCTGCTCAGAATCCTTGTTGCGTTTAACACGGGTCCTGATCAAGTAATGCCTCCAATTCTGCATCTTCTCTCTTCCACCACGATGCTGGTCGTCGACGCCAAAATCAAAACCTCCCGCAAATGACGAGAATTCGTCTAGTAAGCTGACATGTTTAATCAAGAATAACTTTTTGATGCGGACACAAGTCGACTAATATTTTGATGGCGTTATGCTTACAAATACTTAAGCTTATTTTATAACATCTACGATTTATTTATTTCGACTACTACTTACCGCTTTACACAACTATAGCAAAACGGCGGAAGTAAAGTTGCACACCTAATAACTTCAGTAAAGTGAGCAGGATTAATTTTATACTTCAACAAAGTTTTCTTTCCTACCACATATACAGAAACTACATATGTAATAAAATCAAGAAGTCGTATAAAATATTCATATGTATGACCAAGCAATAAAATTTATGAAATAATAAAAGAAAAACATAAAATAAAAAAATTAATGAAGCAAAAAATAACAAATTTTATGCATTTTTAAAACAATAAAATAACAAACATTGAGTTAAATCAGAAGAAAAAATTTTATTTATTTTTTTTTTTTTTTTATTATTATTATATTCGGATGTCTGTGTGTACATTGCAATTAGGAATCACTCAAGCGAGGTTTATTATCGAAGATAACATTGATTAGTTCGTAAAAAAAAAAGATTAAAGTAAAAACGTTTTCAGTATATTACATTAGACGATATTTTGTGTGAATTTGGAAGTATTTTTGTGTATAAAAGATTATTGTATTTACTAAATTAAACTAAAACAAATGTTTTGTAATAATTTTGATAACTGAAGGCAATTTTTATATTTCTACATTATTTATATTTCTATTTCTATAATTATGCGCAAAATAAAAGTATATAGACTTTGAACGCTGACAGAAAATACTGTAACAAATTATCAATGGCCGCAGTAATGCCAACTTTTAAAATTTATTCGCGTTATAATGGGCGCCACAATATTATCGCAAATTGTGAATCAAGTAGAAAACAGAGTTTTTATAGTTATTTCCAGTTTTAATTGGTATCCGCTGACCAGTTATGCAGATATTAACCTTGTAGATGGTATAGAAAAATTTAGAAAAAATTTACGTAATTTTTGATAAAAAAAAATGTCGAAAGTCTTGGACAGAACGAGTAGCATGAAGAGGACTAATAATTTCCCTTGATCAACCTACTTACTTAAAGCTTCAGCAACTTCGCTTAAGGCAGTTAGAGAACTACTATTTTTCCTAAAACCTCATTGTAAGCTAGTTAGCATTTTGTTTTTTCAAGGATTTTTTTTTAATTGTTAACACATCAACATAAAATTTTCTTAACTTAATATATACTTTAGGAAAACAAATTATATAATGTAATAAAGGGTGGTTAAATTTCAAGGGCCGATGTTGATTTTGAATAAAACACAAATTATTTAGAAAATTATTGTAATTTTATTTGATTATGATATATTGGTATTACTCAATTATGTATAGAACAAAATATCGGCCAAATGGGCGCCGCGACCTCGGCGGCACACCTCCATCCGAAGGTCCAAATTTTCGATGACCCTGAGGCATAATGGAGGTTCTATGCCGTTAATGTGCCGAATTATCTCATCCGGTTGAATTGTTGCTGGCTTATCGACCTACACCTTTTCTTTCAAATAACCAGAAAGAAAAAAGTCCAACGGTGTCAAATCACATGATCTTGGCGGCCAATTGACATCGCCATTACGTGAGATAACACGGCCATTGAATTTGTTGCGCAAAAGAGCAATTGTTTCGTTAGCTGTGTGGCAAGTGGCACCGTCCTGCTGAAACCACATATCGTCTATATCCATATCTTCCAATTCGGGCCATAAAAAGTTCATCATCATCTCACGATAGCGAACACCATTCACAGTAACTGCCTATCCGGCCTCATTTTGGAAAAAATACGGCCCGATGATGCCGCCAGCACATAAACCGCACCAAACAGTCACTCTTTGTGGGTGCATTGGTTTTTCGACAGTCACTCTTGGATTCTCATTCGCCCAAATGCGACAATTCTGTTTATTGACGAATCCACTGAGGTGAAAATGTGCCTCATCACTGAAGATGATTTTCTTCGGAAATTGGTCATTATTTTCATAATAAGTCTGGATAACTTTAACACGTTGGTGGATTGTGTATCTCTCGATGGTTCAAATTGAATAAGTCTGAAATAGAGACATGTCAAATAAAATTTGGAAAAAAAAACTTGGCGTTTAGGTGTGGTTCACATTCAACATCGGCCCTTGAAATTTAACCACCCGATACATGTAGTGTAGGGCATATATTCGACCATGCCGCACAACACTTATGCACATTGACTAACGGACGATTAACAACAACAAATACAATTTGACATATTCTAATGGACTTCCACACTCCAGACATTCTTTTAGGTGTATACAGAACGCAAAAATAAGAATACAGGACAGAGTAGAGTGAGCAGTTGCAGCAGCCGCTCGCTAGGGCGTGTGTGTAGGGTATCGGAAAACAAATTAAATCTGCAATTTAAAACTTATGAATTAACTAAAGAATTATAACTTAAAACTAAACTTAAGAATTTTAATTAAAAACTAAACTTAAGAATTGTAACCTAAGACTATATAGAAGTATATGAATTGAATAAATTATTAAATTTTTTTTTTTTTTTTTTTTTAACTTGGACCAGTACTCAGGGGATGACCCCTACATATGCAGTGCATTGTACCAGAACTAGGAAAATAGGTTGTGAGGAGGAGGAAAGAGGGAGTAGTATTTGTGAACATTTGACTTGAACCTTTCAACGTTATAACAGACAGGAAACACGCCAGCAGGTAACTTATTCCACAGGCGGAGCGTACGGCTGAAAAACTAATTCTCTCTGTAATGCGTAGTACGATTCCCTGAGCAATCCACCACAAATGGATGAGCCCTGAACGATGCACGCGTGCTACGTAAAAATGTGCGGGTTTCAGGAACAAGGTCCCTAATCACGTCAGAGCAAAATCCATTGTAGTAACGATAGAACAGAGTAACGCACCCCACACAGCGTCGATGCTCCAGTGAGTCAATAGAGTTGGATACTGTCACCGATAAGCTTCTTCGCCCTCTCCTGCACACGGTCGAGTAACCCCAAAATTGATTTTGGGGCACCGGCCCAAACATGAGAGTTGTATTCCATTTTTGGTCGGATATAGGTGGTATAAATAGTAAGGAGATCAGATGGAGTGAAGTACATCTTACACCGTTTTAGAAACCCTAGGCACTTGAATGCTTCTTTAGAGATATGAAAAATGTGTTCAGTCCAGCGAACATCACACTGTATCTTCATTCCAAGAACATCAAGAGCTTCCGATTCCTCAATATTTATACCATCCATGAGTACAGATAAGGCAGCATCTGTGGTCGTTTGTTTGTGTGTTAATAAATTATTTAATTAAACAATAAATAGCACTGTATTTTTGAAGAAAAAACATCAAGCTGAATAAGGTCATCCTACATACATATTGCAGTTTAAAAAGTTATAAACAGCGTGCTTTCTATGTGTTTTGATCGGTATTTGTAAAACATTTTTCTTTTAAAATTCTTAATAAACTAATAAAATATAAAGTTAAATGTTTGAGTATAAATTTCAAAGGTTTCCACCGATGATTTAGGGTAGCTCCTATGAAATGCCGACATATAGAGAGCTAGGAAATATAGTAACCAAGTTTTTGACAAAATTATTAAAAAACGAGATTGGTGGTAGCCACAAAATATTAAATATTTTTGAAATCCATCAGGCCAAGTGTAAAAATCACGAATTTTAGCTAATAAAGGAGTTTGGTGGTATGCCAACAGGTGCTGTCAGGCCAAGTTCGATCGTGTAATTACCACTTAAGTAAAACTAATTAAAACAAACGTGTGAATTTTTTGCTAATAACCAAGAGCACACTAGTTTCAATAAGCAGTTTGATATGTGGCTATGACTCTTTAACGTTAATAAATTAATAGATTTGTGCCGGGTCGCTCATTTTAGTGGCCACTCACTGTTGTTCGAATACAAATAACGGATTCATTCACTCACTTCGTTCAATCGTGCACTTTGAACGATCAATCAATCAATTCTTAATGCCGGTTAATATTCCGGCCATTGATCCTGTGTAAAAGTGTTCCTTTTTTCCTTCATTGTCGTCTGTGTTTTCTTTATGTATTCATTTTTAATTTCTTCTGAACATACTGTGTAATTCATTACCTTACAGTATGAGAGGTGTGGGCCTAATTTTTGTAATTCTGATCAGTATCGAAGGTATATACACTAAGCAGTGATCTGCTTTAACTAATTTAATGCCAATATTTTAAATGCTGTATAAACGTTTGTTTTGGTCTTTCCGTGTTGTTAAAGTGAAATTTCCACAAGCACTACTCTTTCTTTTTTTTTTGCGCATTACATATTTTCCTAGTTCCTGTACCATACACTGCATATGAAGGAGCTATTACCTGAGTTCCTGTTCAAGCTAAAAGAAAACAAAATACAATGTTCTTCAGCAAAGTTGGTTTCCAAGTCTACTAATGATAAGGTAGCTCCTATGAAATGTCGACTTATAGACAGCTAGGAAACAAAAAACAAGTGGCTGAGTTGGTTAAGCGGCCGTATTAAAAATACATCATGTTCACATGATCCCGAGTTCCAATCCCAGTGGGTGCAGATGAATAGTGTAGCGACTACAAAACAGCTAGTTGTCCCCCAGCTATATGGTATTCAATTATTTTTTCAGTTCTTCTTTGCATGTAGAAAAAAATATACGGTTGATATGCCAATATTCTAAAGGCAACATACTGTTGTTGAATTATATGGTTGGTAGGGAAAATATTATATTGTTATATTTGAATGCCATTCATTGATTTGCCTTAACATAGTTTTGTTAGAAAAATGTTATAAATAACTATACTAAATTCTGGCTCAACGTTGTTATAACTGGAGGCAACCACAGTATTAATAAAAGTTACCATGATAATGGCATACCTAACCATATTATTATGCCAAACAATCATATTACTTTCATTACACAGCTACATTAATTTCATAAACTGCTTAATTGGCATAAGACCACATTTTTGCCATTACTCACAATATTAATTAAAAAGAGGTCGTTTTTGGATAAACAATACTATTTCATTGATTTCAATATTAATAAAAGGAAAATATTAGATATGTTATATTTTTATCAAAAAAAAAAAAAAAAAAAAAAAAACAAATAAAAATAATCAGCCAAATATAGACGGGTTCCAATATAATCGGGTTCAATGGGTTAGCTGAAACAAAACGAATTTCTTATGTATTTCGTCGATAATTGCATGTATAAAATTCATATATGTAACCATACTAATATGGTTGGATGTTACATTGTATGGTTCTCCACAACAATAGTATGGTTTTTCACTATAATTATTGTGGTTTGGATATTAGTATGGTAAGGTACAGCCATAATATGGTTGGTCGTCAATATGGTTAAACTTGCCATAGTATTGTTGATACCGGCACACATACAAATATCAACATCTTAATATTCTGCCGTACCTTTTGATGTCTGCAAACGTTCTATATGTAGTTTTTGTACAATTTCAAGTTTTAACTCTTTTTTTCTTTTTGTATAGACCCACAAATAAGAATTTTTTTTACTTAAAGTCCGTAACACAACTTTTTTTCATGAAACAAAAATAAAGCTAGAAGCAAATTATTTGTCAACGACTAATATAAAAAAATCATTAATACTGACAATAGTATGTATTAGTATCATACATATGATAAAATCGAATATTTCTGTATTGGGTGTGATAGAAGTCATTGTGGTTTTTAAAAATTACATACAATACTAACATTGCATGCAAACATATTCGGAAACTAAAAGGTGGTAATAATAGATTTGCAGAAATGCGCACGAAAATATATTTATGGGGAAACAAACTATAATTAAATCGGGAAACAATAATAATTAACAATAATACACAATCTTAGGACGTATATACTAATGTTGCTGTAACCATATTTCAAACTGCCTTTTCTTTGCGTGTGGTCTTATTGTTTCACAGGAATTATTGTTATAATTAAAAACAAGCTATTTACAAATTTTTGATTTGTATCAATTTTAGATGCTGGTATAATGAATAATAAATTTAGTTATTAGTATTTATTATAAGTTTATTTTAACAATCTAAAAAAAGTGCATAATAAAGATAAAGTATGTTACCAAAAAATTCAAAATACATGCATTTTACAAGTTTTTCCCCTTGCCAAGCACAATAAGAATTATAAATAAACCCTTAGGATAATTATATTATATAAAACTGAATTGTAACCCTGCAATCTTTTGTCTTAGACCTGATACGTAAAATAAAGCAAAACTCAAGAACGCGTAATTTATTACAGTCATCCTCACAAATCCAAAACAAAAAGCCCTGTTTCATTATATTGACTTTTACCATCCCCAACATATCGGAATGTGTGCTCAAATATTGCAATATTTCTGCCTGCATGCATGCATCCGTTTTATTCAAACCAATTTCAATAAAAAAAAATTCCTTCAATATGCCAGGGGTTATAATTTTAAAGCAATAGCATAAAAAGAACTGAAAGCAAAACGCATACATATAAAAGACCTTTGAACACATCTCTTGCAGGAAACTGTTTTATAAAAATATGTTTTTTATATAAGATAAATATCCTTTGAGATGAAAGGTTTTATGTCTTTAAATTTTTCTCTATATACAAATAAAAATTTAACGCATTTTCCCCAAATAAGTTTGGCCAAAAAAGTAAATACTATAATCGAAATTGTTATACATATAAACATACTCGTACATATGTTTGAGTTTTTAATAACAAAACTTTATGTAGCATTCATTTCACATATATAAGTCTTGTACATGAAAACAAAACCATTTTCATGTTCATGTTTATGACAGCATCAGTAAAATTTGTATGTTTATGTTAGTATTACCCGAGGGTTTAATTTGCACTGACGGTTTTCCGTAATTACTTTGTAGACCTTAGAGTGAAATTAAACGTAAAAGTAAAACACATTTATATGCGCCATTAAATTATTTGAAGTTAAGTTTTTAATTAAATATTGTTTATAAATAATAAAAACAGAACTTCAATTACAGTCTGATAATCAAAACTTTGGTACGAGGTGTTACCAAAGATTGGAAGTTTGACATAGACCTTAATACACATAGAAAAAATATATGGCTGACACAATCATATTCTAACAGCAACATACTATTGTTGAATTATATGTCTATTACTGATAATATTATACTGCTATTCAAACAATTAAGTTTTTTATTCGCTATTATTAGCTTCTACCATTTATACCAATAAAAATTATAAATAGCTTGTTTTCTATGTTTCCCAGCTGTCTATATGTCGCCATTTCATAGGAACTATCCTAATCATCAGTAGACTTTGGAAATTTTTGAAAGATATTCTCAAACACTCAACTTTATATCCCAACAATATAAATAAATTGTTGAGAATTTAAAAGAAAAATGCTCTACTAATACCTGTCAAAACACAAAAAAAAGCTTTTTCATTTATACACGTCTCTAACATTTCTTTACACCTTGAATGATTAGAATAGTTCCTATGAAATGTCGACATATAGATAGCTGGGAAACATAGCAAAAAGGCTATTTATAATTTTTATTATACTGCTATATTTTAAGTGCCATTGATATACCACAACTTAGTTTTGTAAAACAAACACTATACTATATTCTAGTTCAACAGTGCTATAAAAGTGAGTAATCTTAGTATTAGTTAAAGTTACCATATAAGTGTCATACCGAACCATATTATTTAACTAAACATCCTTTTTTTTATCAAAATCAACCGTATTTCTGCAATTGTAAACCATAAACTTGGATTTGTCACTCCATAAAATATTTTTCTAAAAACTCATTGGTTTCTTAATGTTTTTGCGAAAAAACTCTAATCCGGATTTTGTAGGCACAGATCCTCGGGAGATTGTTAGTCCCCGAAAAAAGCCACACACTAAACAAGTATCAAGGATACTAACACTCCTTTTCCGCGTTTTAGGTTTCAACCACAGCTAGAACGTTATAGCCAAGGTAGGCACCTCAACCATGATCAGCCCGGGGGCCATGCTGATCCCCGTTCTGCCAATTTATACCCTTGGTAAGGGTTTCGGAAGCCAACACAACAAAAGTCATGTGGCTTCTTAGAGGTTTGATTGCCGCACCAAACGAGGGACCCCTTCCCCTATTTTCCCCAAAAAACAGAGCGCTTAAGTTAGGAATACGCCAAGGCAATACCTGTTCCCCAGGGGGAGCTAAAGGATAAGTTAAATCGGCTCATTAACGGCACATTGAACCTCAATTATGCCTCAGCGTCATCGAAAATTTGAATCATCAGATGGAAGTTTACCGCCGAGTTAACCGAGGTGGTCATTTGGCTGATATTTTATTTCATATATAATTAAACTATAATAGTAATAATATAATACGAAGAAATGTCAATAATTCTTAAATAGTTTGTCGTTAAATATCGGCCCTTAAAACTTAACCGTCCTTTATAACTCGTATAACAGCATTTACAAGCTCATAGTTTTTCACAAAGAAATGTGATCGATTTTGCACGATATTTTTAAGAACCTTAAGGAAGCTTAAGGAAGAACTAAGGTTCTTAAAAATATCGTACAAAACCAGTTGGCTAAAAACACACTTAAAAAACTACTGATCGATTTTGTTTTACTATAGAAAATCAATGTGATAATTTTCTTTTTTTTTTTTCGTAAATTTAAAAAATCTTAAAATTTATTTAAACTTGTATTTTAAAGGACATGCTTATAATAATTTAATGAGCTCATTTAAATTTGTTCAATTTATTATGCGACTACAAACAACTTTTTCCAGTTTCTTGCAAAATGTTTTTAAGAGGATGGCTAAAAAGGTTAAAGAAAAAATGCTAAACATAATTACATTTTTTTTTTTGCTGTTTAGCCCAAATATTAGCAAAAGTATAACACATACATATGCATAAGCTAATACACGTTTTGGCTCTTGACAACAATCCTTTTTTTTAAACACATAAATATTAAATAACCTTAATTATTCATAAATTTTGACGTGTTTTTATATTCAAACCATTATAAACAACAGGTTTTTTTAAATGAAAAATTTAAATTTACCATCAGAAATCACACAATGTTGTAAAGCATTTAGTCCTCTTTTGTTGTTAAACATGTTTTTGATGTGCAAAGTACTACCAGCCCCCCACTCCACAGCATGGTAAGCTATTCAAACATTAATGAAGGCTGTGCGGTGAAAGAGACCTTAAACGGCAACATTTTGCATGAATAAAAAAAAATCTGCCACAACAAGCACTATTTACGCAGTATTTAACTCCTTCAAGAGTTCCTTTTCTTATTCACAGGATTTACCAAAAGTTTATGGGTGAGAGTGTACGTGTGTATTTGTGTGTGTGTGTGTGTGTACGTATCTTTAATTCATTTTTATTATTATTGTTGGTGTTGTTGTTATATTTGCTGCTATTGATGTTGTTTCTTTACAAAAGTCTTTTAACCAGAATATAGAGTCGTCAACGTCATGTAAAACACAGAATATGACTTTGTAAATTATGTAAATATTGTCCTTATTATATGGTTTCTTCTTGTGCTTTCCACTTTATTTCTTGAAACATGTTTTTTGGGTCGCTGGCAAATATGACAACAGAAAAGGGAATAAAACAGTACTAAAGTGCTATTTAAAAAGCCAACAAACAGAGAAATGTGAAAGTTTTGCAGATGAACGGAAAAAAAAGAAACATATGAAATTAAATGCGCTTCATTAAAAATGTTTACGAAAGTAAAGAAAAACAACAAAATAATATAAACACAAGAGAAAACAAATTGTTACAACGCACTCTGGTTTGGCTTATAGAATACAGTAAAAATAAATCAGGACTTAAATGCAGATATATTGCGTTTTTTTTTTTAACTACCACCAACACAAGCAACAGCAACCCTTCAAGTTGCCGAGTCAGTGTAAGACGTAGCACATTTACAACAAAAAATGACAATTTTAAATTTTAATTTTTTTCTTTTCTTTAGAGATGACTTGTTGTTACAAAGGAGGCAGCTAACCGCCTGCAGACAAAACACCACAAAGTGTTAATGAGTAAAGCGCTGGTTTCATACAAATGAATTTTATATGTTAACATTTATGCAGACACTTTTCGTACACCCACTTGAAAGGTGACACAACTAAAAATTCTAATACTGCTGTGAAAGAAAATAAAGGGTAAGAGGTGATATATATCTAATAAAAAACAAAGGTTGGTTTTGTTAAAACTGGTGCAACTAGAGCCCACTAACAGCATAACCCCTTAAACCAACTCACCCGTCAACCATCAACTGTGAGGAACCACAGTACAGGTATCTTTTGAAAAGGCAACAGATCCTCGGGAGGTTGTTAATGCCCGAAAAAAGCCACGCCAAATAATTATCAAGGATAATAACACCTCCTTCCTGCGTTTTAGGTTTCAACCATAGCCAGAACGTTTCAGACCATGATCAGCCCGGGTTGAACTGCAAGCAGAACCACCCGGGGGCCATGCTGATCCCTATTCTGCCAATTTAAATCTTTGGTAAGCGTTTCGCAAGCCAACATAAGTCATGTGGCTTCATATAGTTGTATTTGCTGCAACAAACGAGGGACCCCTTCCCCTCTTTACACGAAAAACAGAGTGCCCTTGTTAGGAATACACCAAGACAAAACCTGTTTTCCGGAAGGAGGTTTAAACCACAGCCAGAACACTCCAGTTTCATGACCAGCCTGAGTTGAACTGCAAGTAGAACCAACCGGTTGCCACTCTGGCCACCGTTCTGCCAATTTATACCCTTGGTTAAGGTTTTGGAAGCCATCACAACATACACATGTCATGCGACTTCCTAGAGTTTTAATTGCTACAACATCTAAAATTATACAACCAGTGTAGCCAGGCGTAGGGATTTTTCCTTTTAAGTACAAATTTTCTGTACAATAAGCCTAATCGTATGGTAAGCCCAATACGAGTAATATGATTAGGTTTATTTGTAGGAAATTTGTATTAAACATAGTATTAAAATATATTATAAGCTGTCTTTTTTTTGTAATTAAATATAATATGTATGTATTTGTGCTAATTATAACAAATATATGGTTTAATTACAATAAAGCTATTCATGATATTACTATGGTTATTTCATGAAAGTAACATGGTTAGATATGCGAAAAGTACGAGTGGTTATCATAACAATATAGTTGAGTATGACAATTATTTGATAACTTTAATCAAAATATAGTATAATTACTTATAATATTTTTTTTACAACACTATATGGTGTTTTAAGTGTAACAATGTGGTATTACCAACTACAACTATTTATTAATATTATTATTATTTATTAATAGATTTAGAAAGTATCTACATATTTTATAATTCATTTACAATGTGCTCAGCAACTAAATCTATAAATGGCATAACTTATTAGTTGTAAGCCAGATTGGCGCAATTTTTAACAAAATTATTTTAAATACTTGGATAGAAAAAGGAAAGAAGACAAGATATTTTATTTTATCACGGAAAAGTTTAAGGTACTAATTCATTTAAAATAAGTTTTCTATACTTTAAGCAGACTTCAATGTATTTATAAAGAGAAACAAAATTCAAGCCATTTAGTATACATATAACTTCATTTTCATTTAGTATGGATTTACTAAAATATTGCACTCTGAATTCTTTGTATGCTGGACAAACACCTATAAAGTGAGCCGTATTTTCAGAAGAATCTAAATTACATAGAGTACAAATACCAACAGTATTGTTGCTGAAGGATTTTGCATTAAGGTTTAATAATCCACCTCTAGCTTTTATTATTAAACTGACTACACGCGGTGAAAAGTTTGAAGAGTAAAGTGATGAAATATTGTAATCTAATTTAGCATATAGGTCGTGAAATTGCGAACTTTTAGCATTTTGCACACAAGTATTTCGTTCTTGAGTTTTTAGAAGATTTAATAAAAGTTTCCATTTTCTACATAGTATAGTGTTACCGGGAAAAAATTGTATATTTTGACAAATCTTTTCCAATTCTTTAGCCCAATATATGTTTTGTTCTATAATTTTTAATGCTAAAATACGTGGTTATCTATGTGGCTTCATATGTATTACGTTATTAATGTAACAGAGATGAAGCTTTAAGGTCGATACATAAAGCGAGTCAAGATTTGTTTCAATATACAGCATATAATTAGGTGTTGCGCTAGGCAAACACAGCATCTTTTTTATAAAAAAACTGAAAAGTTTTTCAACCTCATCGAACTTTTCAAAGCCCCATACTTGAGCCGCATAAAACATAATCGACCTGGAGGCAGCCTGAAATATTTTTAGTTTGTTGTTTTGCGATATCGGCGAATTGCTTATATAATTCAACCAAGTGGAGTTAATCGCTAATTTTGAGGTTGATAATTTATTAGTCAAATGTTTTTTAAAAGAGAGATTGTAAGTAATAACGACTCCAAGAAACTTATAACTATTAACTATTTCAATGTTAACGCCACCTTAGTTCCAGTTTAAATGTGCAGAAATTCTTGTACCAGATCGAAATACTACTACTTTAGATTTATCGAGATTTTCTTTCAAGCCCCACATTGCACAGTAATTATATAAGCCGTTAATCATGTTTTGCAATTCTGTTGGACTGTCTGATAAAATAACAATATCGTCGGCGTAAAGTAGCACTTTTACATTGCAATCAGCAACATTAACACCTCCAGGTAGCACGTCAACTAAATCATTAATGTATAAGGAAAATAATATAGGGCTGTTAATATACACCTATATCGACAGCGAAGGAGTCGGAATACAAATTTCCATCCCAGATACAACTTTCATTATTTTGATATATAAGTTGCAGCAATCTTATTATTTTAGTTGACAGACCAAGACAAGAAAGCTTGTAAAACAAGCTATTACGAGGAATTGTGTCAAAAGCGTACGAAAAATCAACAAAGAAAGCATACGTGTTCTTGTTGTTGACTTTATTGAGATACACAATGTTAACTAGGCTAAAAATGTTGTCAACAGTTGAGTAATTCTTTCTAAATCCGGCTTGAAACTCAACTCAACTACAACTATATAATCCAACAATAGTATGTTGCCGTCAAAATATTGTCGTATCAACCATATATAATTTTTTCTACTTGTGTGTCTGGAATTGCACAATTATTCCATCCCAAATGCCTAAGAATAGGGGTAGAGCTATTGGAAATCTGTGGCATAAATTTACAATTGCATGAATTTGCAATAACAGTTGTCACAAGATTGTGAATAGTGCTAATGCTATTGTGAATTTATTGAATTTTTGTTGAACTTTATAATTTTTAAATTAGATTTTTGGTTTTTGTACATCGAGTTTTAGTTCAAGTTTTACCTTAAGCTTTTTCTTAGAAGGATTTTTGCTGTGATCAATAATTTTTGATTTAAGAAGACAAGAAAAATAATAATCAAACCTTCAGCTGGGGGACCACTAGCTTTTTCGTAATCGCTACACTATTCATCAGCACCCATTTTCGGATTTGAACTCGGATTATAACGTATCATGAGATTTTTTTTTTAATTTTCTTTATTTGAAAAACAAAGTTGTTCATGTACATCTTAGCAGCAGGACACTAGTAGCAACAAAATTACTACATGCAGTTCCAAGAACTTCTTGTCAGTGAAGAAACTCTTGTGACAAGTACGAAGGTGTTGAAGCATATTAGGAACTGTTTTTTTTTTTTCAAAACTCATGCTGCATTTTACTTTTAAATAAACCCAAGAACTATTATCTAAGAAAATGATGGTGGCCAGAGGAAAACATTTAAATATATTTTTAGAATATTGTGTAAAAGCAAAGAAGTCAAAGCGAAATTGTATGATATTTGTAACACTTTCTTAGCCCTCATCGTACCGTAAATATTTAAACTAAAAACAAACAGCAATGATAAAAATTTATAGAAACTTTTCTTACAAGTATTCTTTTCTTGAGTATTACAATCTATATGAAAAAAACATGAAGTAGAAAAGACGTTTTTACTTCTTCGCTGAATGGCAATACAGTTATAACTTGGAAGCGACCATTTTGTTTAACAATTTTCCTAAGAAAATGATGGAAAAAAAGGAAATATGTAAAAAAGAATATATTATATGTAAGAAAGAACAAAGTCATGAAGCTGTCTTGTGAAGTAAAACAAACATTTCAAAGTGATGGTGTTTTGAATGTGAGACAGTGCAAACATGATTTTGAAAAATGTACATTTAAACACTAAACGTTATGAATTAAATCCTTGAAATTATATTCTATTCTGTTTTGTGTTGTTTAAAAGAAAGTTTTTAAAATAATGTTTAGATGGAAGATTTAACATACACTTGGTGATAAAAAATTATTTTGTGAAGAAAATTTTCAGTGTCGAAGTTATTTATCTTAAAATGATGAATGATGGCAAGTTTGTTTCGTTTATCATGCATATATCTAGGTATTTCTTATTTATGACATTTCAGTTCTTTTTTTTCCCATTATGACACAAAGAAACAAAATAAATTTTATTTTCTATAGAAGTAGCATTGAGAAGGTTCTGCGTGCTCATGATATGAATTTCAGAGAAAAAGGTATAAGTAAAAGTATTTGTGAGTACTCAATTTTAATTTTTCCGCATGGAATGGCGCCTTAAATCAGCCTTAAAGTGCGCCAAAAAACAAAAAGTTTTTATCAGTCCCATGATCAATAGATAAAAAAAAATGATGATGAGCTCTTTATTTTAACATAAAAGTTTCATCCATTAAGCAAGTATTGTTTACTAATTTTCAGTAGTGTGATCAAATACAAAAGATCAAATCCAAAAAAAAAAAATTGGAGCTAGATTGACACCAAAATATTGCTAACAAGTGCCAAAAAAAAGTGCTGACACAAAATTGCTAAAACTTAAATATATTAATTTGAAGCAAATAATTTTTTTTTCTTTTTAGTGTTCATAGTTTTCTTATATATGCTTATATGGCCTTAGAATATTTATTTCCATTGAATAAAACGAAATTTTTTTAAACAATAAATTATTTTTGAAACATAAAAAATTTGAAAAACACAACAAAAATAATAATTAACAGCCTTATCCAAAAAAAACTTACTAAACGTTTACTTATCGTTATTGTTACATTTAAACGACTTCGTTCAAGTTTACTTAACGCTGCCATTACACAAGAAAGTACTTTCATGAAATTTTTGTATACGTATTACAAATAAAAATTTCAATGAAATAGACGACTTTCATGAAAATTTCTTGTTCGTCTACACAAGAAAGTGAAAGTTCATTTTACAAATGTCGCCGAGGCAAAGAAATTCAAAATTTGCCTCTACTTCTCTCCACTCTTATTTTGTTTGCTTACTAATCAGAGTTGCCAAACTTATTACATATACAAATTTATGGGGCAATAGTTAAAAAAACTTATCATAAACTTTTCTATGGTGTTATTTTTATAAAAAAAACTTTAATTGTTTTCTTTATGTGTTAAATATACAATACAATGAAAAATGTCATAATTATGTCATAATTTTATAATTATTATTTTACTACAATACTGCAACTTTCTATAATTCTTTGTATGTATATATAATATAATATAATATAATATAATATAATATAATATAATATAATATAATATAATATAATATAATATAATATAATATAATATAATATAATATAATATAATATAATATAATATAATATAATATAATATAATATAATATAATATAATATAATATAATATAATATAATATAATATAATATAATATAATATAATATAATATAATATAATATAATATAATATAATATAATATAATATAATATAATATATAATGTTTAGCAATTTGTCATTTTACTTTCAGAAAACGTCAAAAAATTTGTTTCATGAAATTTTTAATGAAAGCTGAGTGGAAAGTAAGCAAAACGAGAGTGTGTTAGTAAAAAAGTGTGAGTGTATTGCAACTTTCATGAAATTACTTTCCTGTCTAAGCGATAGGTAAAGTCGGATTTATTATTTCAACTTAATATTATTATAAACATGAATTATATACTAAGAGAGATTTAATATATATAGAGAGTACATAAGAGAGTATTAATACCTTACTATATACATTCTACTATATAAATTCTAAGTACATATCAGTTATCAAGCAAAATTCCCTAAAGTATTATTAAAAAACCAATATTTGTTTAATATACTGATATTAATTCTGTGTCATAATTCCTCTTATTGGGTTTTGCCCTCAATATAATTATTCTAGACAAACTCCTATTTGGTCATATATGTATGTAAAAGTGAGAACATGCATGTGTGTATAGAAACGGCAGCAAAGTACTATGGTGAAAAATAATTTATCTGTGATAAAGAAATTTCATGTTTTTGCTGTGTGAAAAAATATTATATTTGACAACATAAAATTTTCGTAAAACAGAAAGTAAAAAGTTTTAGCAATACTAATAAAAAAATGAAATTTATATTTATTATTATTTGATTTTTATACTTTTAATTATAAAATTTTCAATTATATTAATTATATTTTCAATTATTTTCAATCAAATTCCTACATTTCAAATATTTGTATTCTATTGGCAAAATTTATATTAGCCCCTAGAACTAAAAAAAAGTTTATTCCCTCAGAAATGTCAAAATTTTAGTTACGAGAAACGCAAAAAACTTTTTTTTTTAATTTTTTTTTTTGGTACCAAAATTTGTTTATTTCAGCTCTAGGACGCTTTTCTAGCGAGACAAACGGTAAAAACAGTTTTTTGAAAAAAAAATTTTTTGGTACCAAAATTTGGTTATTTTAGCTCTAGGACGCTTATTTAGCGAGATAAACGCTTTTTTGAAAAAAATTTTTTTGGTACCAAAATTTGGTTATTTTTGTTTTAGGACGCTTTTCTAGCTAGATAAACGGTAAAAACAGTTTTTTGGAAAAAATTTTTTTTGGTACCAAAATTTGGTTACTTCAGCTCTAGGACGCTCATTTAGCGAGATAAACGCTTTGTTGAAAAAAATTAGTTTTGGTACCAAAATTTTGTTATTTTTGCTCTAGGATGCTTTTCTAGCGAGATAAACGGTAAAAACCGTTTTTTGAAAAAAATTTTGTTTGGTACCATAATTTAGTTACTTCTGCTCTAGGACGCTTATTTAGCGAGATAAACGGAAAAAAATTTTTCTTTAATTTGTTTAGTACCAAAATTTGGTTATTTTTGCAAAAAGAACATTTTTTAAATTTGTTTTTTGGTTCCAAAATGTTGGATTTAGCGAGGTTACCGCTAAAAATTTTTTTGATACCAATTATAAAATTATAAATAACTTGTTTTCTATGTTTCCCAGCTGTCTATATGTCGATGCTTCATACGACCTATCCTAATCATCAGTAGACTTTGTTTTTTGTGTTTTGCCAGGTATTATTAAAGCATTTTTGTTCTAAAAGTTGGGATATACTGATGATTAGGATAGCTGCTATGAAATGTCGACATAGATAGCTGGGAAACATGGAAAACAAGTTGTTTATATATATATATATATATATATATATATATATATATATATATATATATATATATATATATATATATATATATATATATATATATATATATATATATATATATATATATATATATATATATATATATATATATATATATATATATATATATATATATATATATATATATATATATATATATATATATATATATATATATATATATATATATATATATATACATATATATATATATATATATATATATATATATATATATATATATATATATATATATATATATATATATATATATATTTTTTTTTTTATTTACTGTAATAAAAAATTTTTAATTACTTTTATTCCAATAAACCTAAACTTTTGTTGACTTTGGTTAAAGCGGCGCCACTATCTGTCTCGCTTGCTCATGCCAAACTTGTCCACTATCCATCTTCTCATCATTTTGCCATAAAATGAAGAATCTACCAAATAACAAGCGAATAACCAGCATTTATCTTGAGTAGCGGCTACGAAACAGCTAGTTGTCCCCCAACTAATGGTATTCTATTATTTTTTTGTTCCTCTTTGGTCTTATTGTTTCACAGCAATTATTGTTATAATTAAAAATAATCCTTCTTCGTGACTGAAGTTGGAGTCGAACTCACAACTTATTAGGTAATATCATACATATGTATATAACTAAAAAAGTTCACTGATTAATAATTTACAAACAAACATTTAAACTGAGTAAAATGGGTCTGGCAAAAATCTGGTTATTTGGGGTTTTAATATTTTTAAAATCAATTTTGTCTCCCCGTTTTGGGTTGACGCTGAGTTCCTTTTTTCTTTTTTTTTTTCTTGGACCAGTACTCAGAGGATGACCCCTACATATGCAGTGCATTGTACCAGAACTAGGAAAATAGGTTATGAGGAGGGGCAAAGAGGGAGTAGTGTTTGAGAACATTTGACTTGAACTTTCCAACGCTATCGAAGGCACCATATGAAGATTAAAGCTTGTGGTTGTAAAATTATGTTTCTCTTTTATGAACAACAAATTCAGCATTTTTGCTCAAAGTCATTTGACACCCAAAGGATTCGTTGTTGTATTTTTCTTCTCGTATCCCAATCAACTGTTCAAGCATCATTAATTGCTTGTAGCATTTTGGGGCATAAAATACATACAGCAGATTAAACCCTTTTCAAACAAAAACCTTTGTTTTTTGTTGCTGTACAAACCCAACAATATTATTCAAAAGTAATAATCGTACATATGAGTTTCCCAACATTACGTTTTCTATAGATATGTATGTCTTACCCATCGGTAACACCAGCTAACGACTGTTTTGGGAATAGTTGGCAAATATTTTAAGCTTATTTGTTAATAATGCTATAAAATATTCTTCTTATTAATGTACAATATACTAGAGAAAAACATTAAACATTAATTTAATGCTTTTAAAGTTATTTTCCCACACTTGAGAACTCAAACAAGCAAAATTAATCAAATATTTAATTTAACATTTTCAATTGAGTTATAATGAATTTAATAAATTACTTAATGACAATTTAAACGCTAATGAAAAAGAAAAAATTTTATGTTTATATTTATAAGTATATTAAAAATGCGAAACAAGCAAATTCATTAGAATTGGTTCCAAATTTTTTGAATATGTTATTGAAATAAAAATAGTAATTTTTAAATATCACATAAAAACCTTAATGCATTATATATTTAAATACATTATCATGTATTTCTGTCGTTTTATTTCTGAAACATAAAGCTAATAATTTAATGAGTTTATAGAATAATAATTTTATGTTTTGACATTTTGATAAATTTTTCAATTAAAAGTGTTTGACTTGACATCAGCATGAAATCATATTATAAAATTTGTCATTTATGGAATAACACATCAGTTAAATGCAGTCCACGGTTTGGCATACACATAAACATTCTTTTGTTGAAATTTTCTATGACAACTTTGCACAAATCGCTCCTTTATTGCAACACAGTCATAATTACAAAAAGCTTGTTTCGATAAAAATATATTTCAAATTTTTTAGTTTCCATACAAGTCTTAGAAATTTTTTTTAGAAAATATCTCCTAAAGCAAACAGTTTAAAAGTGATTTGAATAAACTTTAGGCAAAATATAATAGGTAGTACTGTTAACAATTCTGCACTGTTAACTCGAAAAGTTTATTTTTTTAGATATGACTATGTTGCAATAAAGGAGCGAAATGTAGTTGAGTTTAGTTTGGTCTGCAAAATTATCTAAACTCATTTTTATGCTATTTAAGATGGAGATATAACTGTGTCTAAAAAACCACATAGACATAGATATATTTCCCATGCTAAGACAAAGTGGGCTCGGTCCAAAACTACTATATTGAAATGAAGTTCAAACACATGTATACATACTAACTATTTCTTCATTTCGACCTTTTTTTGTCTTCTTAATATTATTTAATTATTCGAGCTTAAGATTTATTCGAATATAGGAGTTTTTGTTTTTTTATTATTACGTGGCAATATTGTGCTCCGAAGAGACCTTAAGCTCGTATAATTAAATAATACTAAGAATAAATATATATACTTGTAAGTATAAAAAGTTATAAATAGCTTGCTTTCTATATTTCCCAGCTATCTATATGACGACATTTCATAGGAGCTACCCTAATCATTAGTAGACTTTGGAAATTTTTGAAATATATATTTCCCAGCTATCTATATGTCGACATTTCATAGGAGCTACTCTAATCATCAGTAGACTTTGGAAATTTTTGAAAGATATATTAAAAAATTTCCAAAGTCTACTGATGATTAGGAAGGCTCCTATGAAATGTTGACATATAGATAGCTGGGAAACATAGAAAACAAGCTATTTATTATTTTTTATTGGTATCAATGTTAGAAGCTAATATAGCAAATAAAAAACACAATTTTTTATATATAAGTATATCTAAAATAATATACTTTTTTAAAACTAGGATTGACTAAAAAAAACTAGGATTAAATGAAATGTTGAATTGTTTTGTCTTCAAAGGAAGACAACAGCTATAAGTTATTACAACACGTTGGCTAAAGAGCGTCAGGTGAAAGTTATTTTTGTATCATTATCATCCCCCCGGGGAACAGGTTTTGCCTTGACGTATTCCTAACCAGGACACTCTGTTTCTCGGGTAAAGAGGTGCAGAGGTCCCTTGGTTGTTGTAGCAAATAAAACTCTAGGAAGCTGCATGACTTATCTTGTGTTGGCTTGCGAAACCCTTACCAAGTTTTTAAATTGGCTGAACGGGGATCAGCATGGCCCCCGGGTGGTTCTGTTTGCAGTTCAACCCGGGCTGATCAAAAACTCGGGCTGATCATGGTTGATGTGCCTACCTTAGCTGAATCGTTCTGGCTGTGGTTGAAACCTAAAACGCAGAAAGGGGTGTTAGTGTCCTTGATAATTGTTTAGTGTGTGACTTTTTTCGGGGACTACGCACCTCCACAACAGATACCTGCACTGTGAGGAACCAGTGGTGATGGTTGAGGGGTGAGTGGGCTTCGGCCTACCAACTCATTGAGCATTTTCTCCCATGGATTGCTGGGAAATTGCATACAGGAGAGTTTAGAAGGCCCGAAATCCTCAACAAGAAGTTGCTCATATGGCTACAAATATATGGCTACCTGTATGAGCCTAGTCAGCCCCACGGGGGCGCTAGGGAATCATTAATAATTCACTCCGTGGAACTGTTCCATCATCATATAAGGCCGCAAGGCAGGCGCTGATGTAAATCTTTTTCACAACTGTCTCATTCTTATGAAGTTCTAAATATAAATATAATTACGTCTGAAAAGAAACGCAGGCTCTAATTCTTTAAGGTACTGTTCAACCTACTTTTTTTATCTTAGACCAGTACTCAGGGGATAGCCCCAACATATGCAATGCATTGTACTGGAACTAGAAAAATGAACTAGAACTATGAGAAGGAGGAAAGAGGGAGTAACGTTTGTGAACTTAACACACGGAAGGACCAAAGCAAACATTATCACAGCATTGAAAATGTTGAAATTAAATTAGATAAAACTGGTCAGTGCCCAGTGTATATACCTTCGACACTGCTCAGACTAACAAAAATTAGTTCAACACCCTACTTTGATGAAATCTATAGCAAAAATATTTTTTTTCTCTATTTATTTATTTTGAAATCGTCTATAAGAAGACTTAAGTCTTTAAATAACAGAAGTATAGTAATAGATATTTTAACACGTCCTTGTGAAAGAAACACAGGAGAACTAAAATAAAAAATTAAATTAAAAAATAAAATTAATAAATGAAATGCTAGTAAGTCATACAAAAATTGCACAAAAAAAAAAGAAAATCTGCATGTACAGTACAATTGCAATAATAAGACTGTCATTAACTAGTGACTAAGAAAAGTATTGAAAATTGTTTCTTTTAAAAGATAAATTGTTGCTAACACTTCTAATATCCAGCGCAATAGTATTCGTATCGTGTATATGAAAATTCGCCAATTTGAAACCAAAGGTTTATTTCTTAGCGGTATTATCATTTTACTTCTGCCAAACCGACTGAAACCGAGCCGGTTATATGGCGCATTAGGTTGAAGGGAAGTCACTTTTGTGTGTAGGAGATTCAAAGCTCTTACTCTCATTAATTCCTTAAACTGAACACCAAAAATTTGCATTTATTAGTCGCTTATATTATGGGTATTCCCAAATATATATTTTGTTATGTTATCAAAAGTAACATTAAGCATCTACTTGATTTTTGCGTCACAGTTGAAGCAAATGCAAGCGCCGTCGAATATTGCTCACTATGTTTCTCTATGCCTCATGTACCTTAACTATATTTTCATTATATAAATACATACATATACATATATGTAGATATATTTGTTTACAAAATCAAAATTTTGCGTCATATAAACAATTGTACATATGCTCATCTTACCTTATGACTACATATAAATTTGAATTTCGTCTTTGCTTATTGATTAAAACAAATTAGTTTGTAATCCTTTTTAAAAATACGTGTAATGGTTTTTACCTTTACTCTTATACAAATGCTCATTTTTACTTTTATAGTTAAACAGCGCAGGCAACGCCGCGGTGTCGCTATATGTATTTCAGTAACTATATAGTATCTCAGCCAAATAACAGAAAACTAAAAAAAAAAAAAATTTATATAATAAAAGTATTTGGCAAAGTTTTCAAAAGTCCATCCATAAAACGCAAAATGTTTGAACTAGTTTCAGTTTTTAAGTTCTTCGAAGCTTAAAGCTTAAAAAAAACGCAAAACAAAAAAATCTACCGCAAATATGTTGCCATTAAGAGTTTAAATGTAATTACAAAAATTAGCAATAACTATTTTAATAAAAACTATTTTGCTTAAATTTCTTAGCAACAAAAGAAGTTCACAAAAAAAAAACACAACTTGTACTTAATGAGTTTTATCTATAAACGTGCTGCTGCTATTTTTATGATACTTCTTTCACCTTTCACGTATTTGTCTTGTGTTAAAGTTCGAATAATACCATAATGATAACAAAAGGGAAAATTTCTAATTAAATTTCTTTATATACAATTTCTCTAAACTGCCATGAAACTATAGTAGAAAAAAAATTTTATCATTTGTTTTATTTTGCAGACAGATGCTCATTTCCTGCTGGTTGCTCAGTGTTCTACTTTAGTTTAAGTGCAAGTATTACAGAAGATCATGTAAACTTTGAGGCATAAGAAAAAAAAAATTGTATTATTAAAAGAAAAGAGATAACATAAAGGAATAGCACAACAAAGTAGCTATTTTTATGTATTTTTTTCGGTATCATATTTCATTAATATATGTACGAGTATATGCTAAGACTTTTTTTCTGAACATGAGTTGCAAGCTGTTCTTTTCACCTACAAACTAAACTTTTTTTTTGCTTTAAACATTTAAGGAACATAAGCAAATCAGGACTTAAAGTTAGTATTAAACACCATTTGTTAAAGTTGATTTGTAGGTACCATGAAATATATCAAGCCAAGGCAGTTTTAATACGGTAATGGTATAAGCCCGGCTGTCTTTCGTTTTATTAGCGTAAATTTGTCAAAAACACATAGACTTCATTGCCTTTTCAAACATAATTTTGACAATTGTTCTTAAATTCTACCAACAAAATACAAGTTGATGTTTTTGGTGTTGTATTTATTGTAATTCTACCACTGCCTACCCAGAAAAAATTATAGTAAAAATAAAATCAACAAAATTTTTGTCTGAAAAAATAATTTGTATGCATAAATATCAAAAATATAACCTTAGGTATCGTATTTTGTTGTTGTTTAAAAAAATTTTTGTTTCTATCAAAAATTATTTTTACTAAACTTTTGTTTGAATCCACGAATTCCTTTGCAGGTCCGCATTCAAACAATTTATTAATTGATTCAACGAATTCCGTTATTGATTACGAAAAAAATGTTTCTGTGTATTACAGCTGCCTTGTATCAAACCTTCGAAAATTTTAAGCAGCTTAATAAATTTCAAAAAGTGAGATGGCAAATAATATTTTTTCCAATGAACCATAATAGTAAACATTGTGCGTAAAAATAACACAACTTTCTACTGTATTTTAATACATAAATTTTCATTATACCTAAGTTTTAAGGCAATAGCAAAATCGAAATTGTATAGTTGGTGTTATATAGCTACAGATTTAGCGGCTAGTAGACCTAAGATTACGAAAAATGTAAAACGCTACTAAACGTTTTTTCTTCCATTCTATAGATACGTGATTTTTTCATTATCGTCCGTGTTTTATTTATACCAGAGAACAGCTTTAAGCGATTGCAAAAACAAAATCATACTTGCCCAACAACAATAAAAACATTACATTTTGTTCAAATACTCACAAATGCTCACTTGATTTTTAAGCAGTAATACAATGAGCAACATCTTAGCAATGTGAGTGTAATCATCATTACGATGTTAGTGCTAGAATATAAATGAATATGCATGTAGTTCGGCAATGAGTTCTTGCATTTGAGTTTTCGTTTTAGAAAAAAAAAATATTAACAAAAACCAATGCAGTGATGTGTTCAACAGTTTTTCTGTGTGCTTCTTTCGAAAAAAAAAATCATGGAATATCGTCTTACTAAGTGTATTGAGCTCAGAAGAGACTATTTTTAGAAATAAATGGTTTTTGGATAAAAAAAAATTCTTTTCCCCACTGAGATAGCTTCAATATCAAGCCGCCCTCATAAATTAGTTAAAAGTGATCAGCGAACAGTGTGGTATACACACTGCTCAGACTAACACAAATTAGTCCAATACCTACCACACTGCGAGGTATAAACTACATTGAAAAGAAATTATTAATTAACGTATAAACCAGTGGTCACCACAAATCATGGTGTTGCTTGATTAACTCATACACTAAGCTTTATAATCAACAAAAATCAAGCAACAAAGTTCAAATCATTTTGTAAACATTCTGAATCTGAACCAACAAAAATCAAGCAGCCAAACTTAACGTTGATTGAAATCAAATCGTCTTGTAAACATTCTGAATTTGTTATCAACAAAAATCAAGCCACCAAGTTCAATGCTGAGTAAAATCAACTTAAAAAAATCAACTGAATAAAATCAGCTTCATTTGTTTTGTTGGCTAATTTAATTTTTTAAATGTTTTTTTAAGAAAGTTCTAAAAAGAAATACAGGGTGGATGATGAAAGCTGATACCAAAAGAAAAACGTAATAACTTTTTTTTTGTGTAACTTTTGTTATTTTATAGATTGATCTTTAAATTCGACTAAAATGGTGACCTGGGACAATAAAACAAGAATTTTGGATAGTGCAACGCTTTCACGTTTTAGAGTCCATTGTTTCCATTCAAAGATAATATATGCGTAAGTTTGACGGCACTCCTTCTAGCAGATGGAGTATAATCAGGTTCGTATAGAATTTTGCCGAGCGTGGCACAATCGCAAGAAGACCATATCTTGATCGCTCTGTTAGGACACAGGAAACTATCGCTGCTGTGGCTGCTGGCATACAAGACAATCCTAGAGTTTCGACAAGGAGCTTATCTGTTCAAAGGAGTGTCAGCAGACAGTCACTGCAGACAATTTTGCACCAAAACTTAAACTTACTTCCATTGAAGATTCAATTAACAAACAAACTGAACCCTAGAGACTTTCCGATTCGCTTGGAATTTTGTAAGACGATCATTCAAATGGTGTCAGAGGATGAGAACGTCTTGAACTTTTGGATGGTTAAAATAAGTATTTAATGTAATGATGCATTTTTATGTAGAGTTGGTGGGTTACCACAAACTGAATTTTTATATCTGACCAGGCACTTTTTGATTTAAACAGCCACGTTAACAAACAAAATTGTCGAGTATGGAGTAATTCTAACCCACAGGTACTTAATCAGATGCAATTACATCCACTTCTCATCACAAAGTGGTGCGCAGTTTCTTTAAGATTTATTGTCGGACCCTACTTTTTGGAAGAAAACGGTCTTACTGTTATGGTCAATGGAGACCGTTACTTTAAAATGTTGAAAGAGTTTTTTTCCAAGAATTGCGCCAAATAAGAATCCCTTTCAATACTGTTTGGTTTCAACAAGACGGCGCAACTTGTCACATAGCCACGTCTGTTATTACAGATTGAGGCAAAAATTTCCCAATAAACTGATTTCAAGAAACTACGCACTCTGTTGTCCTCCCAGGTCTCCTGACCACACTGTACCAGATTTTTTTTTTTGTCGGGTTTAGAAGTTTATAAAAGAAACCCAACAAATTTGGATGATTTAAAGCAATCCATTCGAACAGTAACTGAGACAATTCGCGCTGCAACACTCCAAGCAGTAATGAATAACTTTTTGATAAGATGTCGTACATATGCCACCCTCTACATAACTCTCCCACCCACCAGAATGTTGTGTTGACAAAAATCTATTTTAAACTTAAACTTATAAATTATTAGTTTAAGTTTCAAATACATTTTTGTCAACACAACATTCTGGTGGTTGTGAGAGTTATGTAATTATATTTTGCTTAAAAACCTAAAAAAAAAACTTTAACAGAAATAATTTGTAGTAAGCATGAAATACAAACTGCAAAATTAGCTAAGCAATGAGTTTATTTGGCCACTGCCAGGTGATTAACAAAAACAGGTTATAAAAATACTTGAAACATTTCATGTACAAAAGCATTTTCATGATTCTTTAATTCATGGCTTAAATGGCCATCCACCAAAATAGGTCAATTGCCAAAACATCTTAAAGTTTTCTGCAATGCTTTTGAGCAAAAAATATATATATAAATTACTTTTAAGTATAAATGTAACAATATTTTTCTCGGTTTTTCACTTAAAAGCTTGATGTTAAAAATTGAATTTTCCAACACCTTTTTATATATTGTTAAGTTAAATGTGTTATAACTTAATATAAATTTTTAATTGCAAATAGCCAATTTAATTTTACTGAGCTGTAAAACTTTAATTTTCCTTTTAGTTTTGTAAATAAAATTCTTTAAAAAAACACATTCTTTTAAAATTGTGTTTTGCACTTAAAATAGTCATGCACAAGTTGAAGAACGAATTTAACAAGCACTTTAGCAGGACAATAGTAACACATTCAGCTTTCGTGTTGAAATTTTGAAAATATTTAAGAGAAATTTTATCTGTTTAAAGTCATTTGGTGCACTGTTGTATAAACAAAGTTTGAGTATGTGAGTTCATTTTATCTGGCAGGAAAGTGTCTCGTAAGTAACGGATTTACAAGTAATCAAAGACATATTGATAAATTTAGCTTTTTGTGACTGTTTTCTTTCTCCAGTCAAGTTGAACTTTTTCCTTTTTTAAGTTTCTCGTAATTTTTTTTATTATCTTGGACCAGTACTCAGGGGAGTACCACCCTCATATGCAGTGCATTGCACTGTAACTAAGAAAATCGGTTATGAGAAGAAGGAAAGAGGGAGTAGTGTTTGTGGAGGTTTAACTTGAACAATAATAACACGAATGAGCAGAACAAACTTGCCGGAATTAAATTAGTTAAAACTGATCGGTGCCCAGTGTATATAACTTCGACACTGCTCAGACTAGCAAAATTTAGTCCAACACTTTCTACTGATAAGTTCAGCTTTTTTTATATGTTTTCTTTCTCCAGTTAAGTTGAACTTCTTCCGATTTGAAAAAAATTTAGTCCAACACTTTCCTCACTACAAGAAAATGAAGTACATTCAAAAGAAATTAATAATGAACATCTAAGGAAAATATGAAAACGGTGAAAAAAAGAGGAAAAAAAATTGTTTCATAGAAAAATAGGTTTAGACTATATCTCGGGTATATATAGACCGATATCGGAAATTTTCATTTTCTATATTTTAGTAACCTCCCTATATCATCTAAATTTTTTTTTAACCAAAAAAGAAGTTTAAGTTCGCTGATATATTCATTAAAAAATCGGTTTAGGCTATATCTCGGGTATATATGGACCGATATCGGAGATATTCATTTTCTGTATTTTGGTAAGCTCCTATATTTATAATATAATTTTCGTGGAAAGATCGGCTTACATTATATCTCGGATATACATATGTGGACCGATATCGACTTTTTGCTTAGACTATATCTCGGGTATGGAGCGATAACGGAAATTTTCACTTTCTATATTTATATAACCTTCTTTTACTACCAGCACAGCTTTTAAGCAAAAAAAAAAATTGTTTAAATTCGCATACGCGACATTTTCATGGAAAATCGGTTTAGGCAATATCTCGGATATACTCGTATGTGGACCGATATCGAAAAAAAATTTTTTTTTTTTTTTTTGGCTTTTAAACGTCATGCCAAATAATTGTGTGAAGTTTGAAGCAAAACAAACAAATTTTTATCAAAAGTTTTATACAAGCATTCAAAGAAAATTACTTTTTTCGGAATTTTTCATATATCTCAGCTATATGTGAACCGAGTTTACTGTGTTTCAATAGCAAAACCATGAATCAGTCAAGTAATAGCATGGTGAAAAAAAAACAGTTTCTAGGTCTAATAGTTCTCTCAGAAACGGTATTTCAAGGGCGGGCAGACGGACATCGTTTAATCGAATTTTCTACCAATGCTGATTCAGAATATGTATACTTCATACCAGACATGCCCAGGCCTATGCACTTGATATTCAATTGTTTTTGTAAAAGCGCTTAGCTATAGGGCTGTACTTTTTAATATACGCATACTGCGCTCAGCACTAGCAATGAAAAATATACAAACAAGTTCGTCTTATAACGAGTGATTTTTTTGCTATTATCTTTTTGGCAACACTAGTTTTGACAGCTCACGCACGTTTTGTATCTTGTGTCACTGTCAAACATCTTCAGTTTGGTCTATAATTTAATCATGAATCGTCTTAAAAACGAACAACGCTTGCAAATTATTTACATTGTTGGACATTAAACCACCAACAAGCTTACGTAGACTGCGAACTGAAGAAAATATCGCAGCCGTATCGGCCAGTGTTGGTGATGACCGTGAATTATCGATTCGGCGCCGTTCGCAGCAATTGGGCCTCTGTTACTCCACTACGTGGAAAATTTTGCGGAAGGATTTGGGTGTGAAGCGTTATAAGATACAGCTGGTGCAAGAATTGAAGCCAAACGACCTACCACAACGCCAAATTTTTGGTGAATGGGCTCTTGAAAAGTTAGATGAATATCCACTTTTTTATCGAAGAATTGTGTTCAGCGAAGAGGCTCATTTCTGGTTGAATGGATACGTGAACAAGTAAAGCTGCCGTATTTGGAGTGAAGAGCAGCCAGAAGCATTGCAAGAGCTACCAATGCATCCACAAAAAACAACCGTTTGATGCGGATTATGGGCTAGCGGCATCATTGGGCCGTATTTCTTCAAAGATGATGCGAATCACAACGTTACTGTGAATGGTGAGCGCTACCGTGCGATGATAACAAACTTTTTTTTGCCCAAAATGGAAGAGCTTGACTTGCATGACATGTGGTTTCAACAAGACGGTGCCACATGCCACACAGCACGCGAAACAATGGACCAATTGAGAGGCGAGTTCGGTGAACAGTTTATTTCACGCTTGGGACCAGTCAATTGGCCGCCCAGATCGTGCGATTTAACGCCTCTAGACTATTTTTTGTGGGGCTATGTTAAGGCTAATGTCTATAGCGACGAGCCCGCTTCGATTGACGCACTGGAAGCCAATATTGCCAACATTATTCGTGAGATACCGGCCGAAATGTTGGAAAGAGTATGCCAAAATTGGACTAAGCGGATGGACCATTTGAGGCGCAGCCGCGGCCAACATTTGCATGAAATAATCTTCAAACATTAAATTAAATCGACCCAACTATCGATCCAAATAAATATTTTATGCATTTTTCTGAATTTTATGTGTTTTTTTTTAAATTTCCGATAGTTCTTATAAAATCACCCATTATATTTTTTTGTCGTTCTTCACTGCACACAAACAAGAACTAAGCAACAACACTTTCGCATCTTTGGCTGGTAAACACTAACGACAGCGATTAGCAGTGTGAATATTATTTTTATAAACAATATTCACACTGCAATTATTAGAAAAAATATTAAATAAAAGTAGTTTTTCCTTAAATGAATTGGTGTTTACTCTTCTACATAGAACTGGTGGGCACCACTGCTTTATACGGTCAGAAATGAAAATTGTAGAAATTACAAACAGAATCACAAACTAATATATACCCTTAACATTTTTGTGAAAGCTATAAAAAATGCAAAGGCTTGTGCGAAGAAAAAACATTTGAACTGAGCAAAATATATTTTTATGATTTTTTTCATGATGGTTGCAATCAATGTTGTCTACCTGTTTCGGTTTGATTTTGAGTTCTGGGATACAGGATGTATAGTATCAAACGTGTGGACATTACAAATGTAATTATAATTTACAATATTGCAACAAATATGTCAGCAGAACTAAATTTAAACTAATTATTATGCTCACGTTACAATGAAAGCATTTCTGTTACTTTTCATACAAACCTAAATGTTTGTGTATTTCATGCAGACACTAATAAAGTTTTCGGCCAATTATTTTATTTATTTTTTATTTTTACCATATCACAGCAATTTTTCGGAAAAAGTTTTTAAATCCCTAAAATAGAATTTCCAAAAACTCTAATTAAAACTTAACAAAAAAAAAAGCAAAGTGCCTGCACAATTTTGGCATAAAACTTGTCATCGTGAGTAAATGGTTTAATCATAAGAATTTTCTTATAGCATATTAAATTCATCTATTGCATTCATTTATAAATAATTCATAAATGACCCTTTACAGTGCTCAAAGTACTACAGGATGTCCGAAAATCTTGCCAAAACAAAATAAACAAAATTTTATCGCATTTCTAAATAGCAAAGTTACTAAAAATGCATATAATTTTAATATTTAAATAATAATTTTCTCTCTGTGAATATACATGTACACATATATACATATATATCATATTATATTTTCTGTGGCGATGCTGCAGTATGATAAAAGCTAGTTTGGTTTCACAGAAATCCACTTTCTCCCCTCAATATGCCATTTTCGTGTTGTTGTAGCTTTTTTCTTTTAGTAAGCAATTTTTAATGAGTTACAATTTCAGCAAACAGCAAATGGGCATGCCATGAAGAAATGGTGTTGCAAAAAAGTATGGTTGACACGAAACAGGACAGTACTGAACAAAACAGACTATAAAATGCTGACAAGCTGCAAGTTTTAACACCCAAAGTATTAAATAACCTAAAAACTTTGACGTTGCCCTGTAGAGTAGTGTATAATGATGAAAACTCACCAATACATTCAAGCACTCGAACATTTTCGCTAACGTGTTTGCACACATCCTCCTCATGCACATGCATTTCCATCCCTCACCACCATACATCGCATACTCACACAAAATACACTTATTTGTTACAATTTCAGCAAAGGACATTGAAGTAGTTAAATAACACAATTTAACACAAACTCGCACATTTGTGTTTGTACTGGCGGGAATGTGTGTATGTTATTATTGTATATAAAGAGCATTATGCCATATTTAAAAAGACAATTGTAATTAATTTCTTTTGTTGGGTTAGATGTTCTGTTCCAAGTAATTACATGAATACATACACATACTTATATCATCATACACACATACATAAGTAGTGCAGTGCGGTGCAGAGCTGATTGCGGGAAGGTAGGTAGAATGATATGCGGCAAAGAAGAGCGTTTAGAAATGTATGAGTTGGTTTTAAAATAGAGTTGACTTGGTGCCAGTAGAATTAAACATGACACAATGCAGTTTTAAATAGTTGTACTGTCAGCAAAAGCAAAGTGACTTTCATAAGCAAGTTTTAAATGTGTTGTCACTGCGATAGCAGACAGTGGTTAAACAATTAATATAAAATCTATAAAACACTTTTGGCAGTAAGAGAAAAATATTGTTTAAGTGGGAAATTTCTTGTATTATAGCGTAATCTAAATTGGCGGGTCAGCGCAATGCACAAACAAAATGTATGAGACCAAAACAAATAGCGTGGCGTCAACGAATTGCAATTGGAAAATGCAATTTTGGCGGAGCGCAATAGAGCAAATATTGCTCTCTCTCTCTCTCTCTCTCTCTCTCTCTCTCAGTAAAACTACTCAGCGCTGAATATTGCCTACCACATTATCTCTCTTCCATGATGTGTGCAACACTTTGTGTTCAATGAATGGCATAACACTACTTGTAGGTAGATAAGGAAAGTGGATTGGAAATAATCCAATGTATTGAAACTTACTTGCTGGAGGGGGCTCCTGAAGAAAAAAGGAGATAGTTTATCACTTAAATTAAATTTCGTGTCTTTATTAACGAGCTGTGAACTTCAAATTAGCTGGAAAACCTCTGAAGAAGCTGCTGGTGTCGATCAGTCTTCATTGGGAGTTCGAAAAACAATCACCCTCATAAATTCAAAAACCTTCATCGAACCAGCAATTTCAGTTCAGCTACGATTTCGTTAAAAATAATAAATGCATTCACTATATGTACTTGTGTATAAAAGATTGGGGCACATTATTTCAAAACCGTTAATGCCAACCAAATTCAAGATCTACAATGAACCATATTATTTATGTTTAAACATACTGGCCCCCTTGGCCAATATGGACAATTGAATTATATAGTTTTTGCTAGACGTTGAAGAGCGCGTTGTACACTACGTAAAATGCTGTTGGGCGTTTGAAATATTACTGGCTGCTTCGAGGTGGATTGGGACGGACATACGGGCAGAGTCGATTCTGGACTTTCGATCTATTCGATCTTGTGGAAACATTCGGTGATCGTGATGACGATCGCATACTACGAGCAGTTGACAGGCTTACTCGTACGTTAATGACAACCAAATTCTAGATCTACAATGAACTGTATTATTTATGTTTAAACAGAATGCTAACTTACAAAGTATATGACAATAGTATATGGAGTTCCCAAAAATAAATTACGTTCATCTTTTTTGGCACATTGTACGTATTTTATTTTTTAGTTGTAAATCAAACGTTGGGCACTACGTTGCAAAAATTTTAATTAAAAAAGTCAGTGCTAAAATTAAAAGTGCCTAGAAAGCATTATAAAAAAGCTACAAGAAAGATAAAACATGTAGTGAAAAAAGAAACGAATACAAAAAACAGAACAAATATATTTAGGGCCGTTATTACAATTGACGAATTATTAACATTAGGATTTTATCTTACAGATAATTTCATTTTGGTTATAAAAAGTTAACATTAACCTGAAAAGTTACTGATAACTTAACAGCAGGTTTGACCTCATGATAAATTGCAAAGTTAACTTTAAGCATTTGAAGCTGCCATATTTTCTGCTGAAAAAATTGTAACTTCAGTTGTAAAAATGCAAAATTTTAATGTTCACGTTAACTATAATTAACTTTATCATTAAGTTGTAATAATGGCCCTTAAGGAAATACTCAAAAAAAAAAAATCTGAAGTGCGCAGTAATTCTTCGATCTACTTACAAAGTAAGCGAAATTGTGAAGTGCATCTCTGTAATTATAAGTCTAAAGTAGTGGCAACCTTGTATTAATGAATTCGCTTTGCTTTGTATACACCTTCATAAAATATAAATGATGTTTAATCAATTAGTCTTGGCAAAACCTATAACGAGAACGTTTGTTTTACCAAGGCGAATTTATTACTAGGTGAACTTGACAGCCCAGGTGATTATTTTTTGCTTCTCGCGTTTTTTCCAATGAGACTGTCAAATTTTTTTTCGCGCCATTTTAATCTGAAGATTTTTTTGGTTTTAAAGTTTAAAAATGAAAAACTAATATAATCTGTGGTTTTAATTACAAACAATTATAAAAGTATATATTTATTTATTTATTTATTTATTTATTTATTCAATCAAAACAATAAGCCCATATATTTAACGTTTATGTAAAATTTTTTCCCTGCTGAACAGTCTAAGGCGAATTTAGATTTTGACGTTCTCGATAATAATAACAAAATGCATAGTGCTGAATTCGCCTTCCCGCTTGCATTCACCTGTATAAATTCGCCTTATGTTTTACTCAGTCGATTGACTGAATAATTAACAATTGTATCCGAGCTGCCTACTGCCGACTAACAAAGAATGCGAGATTATATTCGAGCTGCCTGAAGTAATGAGCTTTTGTTGAATGAACACCTCACTATCTCGCTTACTTACTTTGTATACAGGTGGTAGGTGTTCACTCTAAAAATGCGACAATGTATATTAATATGTTCGTACATGAGATGGTGTGCATTACTGACTTACAAGTGTGCATCGGATCATCGCTTCTGTAAGCGAAACTTTGATCACTGGGTCTCTTCCATGCTGTGTGCAACACTTTGCGTTCAATGAATGCTCACTTACAACCGTAGTAGAATTTTTTCTTATTTTGTATCCCATTTATAGGTATGTTTGTATTTTGTTTTTTAGTGGTAAAGTAAACGTTCACTGGTTTCTGTTATTTGGCTATAACTTTTAGAGTTTTTACTCAAATATAATATATTCTCGCTAGTATATTACTTCAAGTCTTACCTTAATATCTATAAATTTGTAAAAAACGTTGTTTATCAACTTTTAATTCTATTTCAAATAAAATTGTAAGACTATACTATGGTCTGCTAATGTGGTATACTATGCCACATTATACGACTACTTCTTTATATCTATTATTGTTTAAAGTTACAGAATCGCTCTACAGATGATTCTTAGTGGATTACAATTTTAGTTATATGATTTTATTTTGTATTATTCAAACTTACTTTCAACACCATAAAAAGCCCACTGTAAACTTATTGTTTAATTATTAAATACTGCCAAATAGCAAGTAATATGAAGAGGAAAATATATTAAAATATACTTCTGTTTTTGTATTTTGTTTCTCCTTTTGTTATTGTTTTCAACCGGAAATTGTTAAATACCTAAAAGTAATTATTTACAGAAGAAAAGATGTAAAAAGGTGTCAGCATTTAATTATTAAAAAAGAATTTTTCGAAAACTTTGCCAGAGTTGTTGCAGCCACACTGATAACAAAAAAAAAAGAAAAGAAAAAACACGATTGTGAAACATATTTAACGAAATTGGCTTAACAGATGAAATGAGATTTTGAAATATTTATATATAATAGTGATAAAATTTTAAACATTTAGCCATTGCTTTAGTGCTTAAGCGACAGCAAGTATAATTAATATTTAAACGCAATTAGTTTCAAACAAAAAATTCAACATTCTAATTTGAAGCTGTTGAACAAATGCTTTCAATGAAGCAGTTAATTGAAATCAAAATATGAATAATATATATTGCACATATAATTTTTCCGCACAATAAATTTTACGATAAAAGTAATCATAAATTTATTTTATGTACGCTGTTTTGGGAATATTTTTTCTTTCAAGTTTTATCTTTGAAATAAACAATCAAATAAACTTTTTTTTTAATTGCTATAGGAGGAAATGTAGGGAAAAACTTGTAACTAATTTGCATACTTTTACAATATCAAAAACAAATTTCTTTTTTTTGTTTTATATGTTTGATAGCAAAGTGTAACTATATCAAGGACGTACCACAGCGGGCTGACTCATATTGTTTACAAGTTAATCATGAAAACAAATAGAAATATATTCAATAAAAACACATCCTACAGAACACGAATTACACATATTCTCTTAAAAGTTTACCTACAACCAAAAAGTTTTAGTTACTTAGGCTTACAAGGCTGCCAGCTATTGTAAAGCCAGCCCACTTGGGTCCAGTCAGGTCCCGTTGTGTTGGTTACTTACACAAATATAAAAAAGTAAAATAATAATACTGGTAGTAATAACACTGTGCTCGATTTTGACACTTTTTTTGGTAACAAACTGGAAACCCCACTGCTAAAGCTAATACGAGTACCCTGAATTAAAAGGCATTAGCCGAAGTTAGCGCCAAAAAATCTCGAGAGAAAAATCGCCTTAAAAAATCGCAAAATAAAACTTGGCGTAAAAAATCGCGAAAAAAATTTCACTAAAATATGATGTACATATTTAATCAAAAGTTCTAAACCTAAATTTTCAAAAAAGTGTAAAAATATCGTTTTTATAATCTATGTATATTTAATAATATCGTTTTTTAAGTGTAAAAATATCGTTTAATAATACAATTTTAAATCGCGAATATGGCGAATTCGAGCGCTAACTTTAAAAAAACGGCTAATGCCGGCTGAATATCTGCCTCACATTGGTTTTGTTCTTTCTGTGTGTTAAATCAAATTTCTCCTTGTCTATTTTCCTAGTTCCTATACAATGCACTGCATATGTAGGGGCTATCTCCTGCGTACAAGTCCAAAATTAAAAAAATATATATATACAATGAATACAACGACTCCGTGCGTTCGGTTTGAAGGTAGGTTTATTACTTAAGACAAATTAACAAAAGAGATTACAACCTGAAATGAAATACGCTGTTGTGTTAACGAGGAGTAAATAATACAATACGTTTTGTTGCCATATTTGCAACAAAAAAAATAATTCACGAGTATGTTTCTGTGTTTTCAACAACCAGTTCAATTCAGTGCAAAAATTTAAAAATAGTACGAAAGTTGTTTTAGCCACTTTTTTATTTTTATATACGAATTTTATATAACTTTTCTGATTCGAACTTACAATAGAAGGTTGAAAAGCTCTATTAAAGAGCGCTTTAAATTTGAAAGGATATTAAAGAAAATGTTATGTGAAGTGTCTTACACTTTCTTGAAATTTTGCTGCTTAAAGAAAATAGCATATAGAAAATATTGTTGACAAATAAAATTTTCATTTCAGTCTAAAAACACACCTACAGCCATGCTGTACTAAAACCTTAGCATGTATGTGTGTGTGTGTGTATATATAATGTTCAATTCTGATCATTATAATTGCATGTGTGTTGTTTCATTATAGAACATTGTTTACTGTTGCAATTTCACACCATTTTATTTTACATGTTTTTCTACTCACTTAGACTTTCAACGAGAGATTTGAAAAAAAAACACAAGGTTTGTGTGTGCATGCAGAGAAACAAATAAAACAACAGTGTTTGATGCAAATAATGTCAAACTACTTGAAAATTCAGAAAACATTCGCTCTTGCATGCGTTTGCATGCACACTCATACAGACTCGTACAATACACAACTAATACAATTATATGTGTACGTGTGCATAAAATGCAAACTTTATTGCGGCAAATGTTATAAATTTCATAGATAAAAAAAAATAATAAAATAATAATAATAGATGCTGCTACTCCTACTGCTTTGACTTTAACTTCCATTTGCAACTGCTACTGTTGTCTGAGACCAAACAAGCGTAATACAATATTGAACACGATATATCGACACGTACGTTCATTTTAACAACATCTTCAGCATTTTATTTAACATATCAAACATAAAAAGTGTTGAAACTATAGACTAGAACTACATCTCGTTGTAACGATGTGGTTAGTAATTTCATATCGTTCTTGTGAACGTTCAGTTGCACACAACACGAAATACATGCAATGTTGTTTGGAATGCACTTCTGCACAGGGGCATGTGGTTTAAACAATCAATATTGTACAAAAATCTCTTTTTTTTTTCTTCTTCTTGTATATGTTTATTAAAATCATTTTGCTTTGAAAAACATATTAAATTAGCAAAACCTTTAAAGGAAATATAAAAAGTTTTATATTTATAGCAAAAGTTTTAAATTTAGATTAAAACAAAATTTGAATTTTGTTTTGATTTTAATTTGGAATCCGTTTTTTAGTTTCTCAAGATGGAAAGCACTAAAAAGTTTTTCGCAATGAGTTGTGGGCTACAAATTTAGGATGCAGCAGACGATGTAATTACGTTTTTTTCCCGTTTGTTGCTTTTCAAGACGCTGATTTTTGACAACAATTCAATGCAATGAAACCTAGTACTATTTCGTAAAGCCGTGTGAGATAAAACTTTGTCGCTTTGCTTGAAGTTTAAAACTTTAACAGAAAAGCGCAAAGCAAAAGGTGTATGTCACAATAAAAAATTTGGCAACGCTCACGATTTGTTTATCTAAAAAAATTGTTGCTAATTTTTCTATTTGATCATTTCTTATGCTAACAGAAGTTAGAAATATTATTAGACGAACTACTGAAATTGGTTCTAATTGTTTTCTTAGTGCATAAAGCTATTAGAAAAAGCTTCAACGCGTAAAAAGATGAGAGTTGCTGAACTTTACGCTTCGAGTTACGTTAAGAGTGCTTTATGTGACATAAGTATATATATTTTATCTTAGATGTCAAAGCGAATTTGCAGCGCAAAGCCAAGCAAAAGTTTTATCTGACGCGGCCTTAATTCTCAGTTGCTTGCCCTAAGACGATTTGTAACTCGTTTGGTTTTTTTTAGCCTTTTTTATAACCAACAATAAGTATTCAAATCTGAGTACTAAACACAAAAAATTAACTAAGTTTAGGAAATGCTAGACAAAAAGTCTTATTTTGTGCGAGCTACGAGGGCGGATGGATGTTGAAGTTGCATAGCGCTAGATGGCAACCCAAAACCATATTTTTTTTAATTGCAATCTGCCAAACGTCAGCTGTTAATATTTCGCCCAAATTCATCGATTAATTTATATGTTGTAGTCGTTTGAAGTAAGCAACTTTCATGTTTCTTGAAAGGGAAAGGGAAAATGGCGAAATAGACAAAATAAAAGTTCGAATAACATCATAATGAGTCTGGTCTGTCAGATTATATAGTAAAATATGGGATTGCTGCATTTAAACGCGGCCGAACAAGTACTGCAACTATACCATCAACAGGAAGGCCAAAAAAGGTTTACTGGTTACTGAAGAAAATATCAAGAAAATCCTCGATATCGTTATGAATGATCACAGAGTGAAGTACGAGTAACGTGAGATTGTTGAAATGGTATCATGTGAACGTGTCTTCAACATACTGCATGAACATTTGGATAAAGCTATCGGTAATATGGATGCCGCGTTTGCTCAGTGTCGAACAAAAACGAGTTCGACATACCACTTCACAGCGGTGTTTGGACATGACAGAGCGTAATCCTGTTGATCTTTGGCGTCGATTTGGTGGAAGTGCTCCGAAGAAGGCGAAGACATTGAAATCGGCTGTCAAAGTTATGGCCATTGTATTATGAGATGCTTTTGAAAAATGTATGAGAACACATGTTCATTTTTACATGTTTTGCGCAAAAAGGTATATCAGTAAATTTGAACTTCACCCAAATCGTCTTGCACGCAATATTCTTAATTTTGAAGGCCACTCTCGGTTGAGAAGGAGGGACACCCTTGCCTCCATTAGAACGTTAAATAGATGATTTTACCGATATTGACCGTGCAAAATAAAACATTTTTGTCTAGCATTGGCTGGACTTAATTAATTTTATTGTTAGTTCACTTTGTGAAGATAAATAATTCAATGAAAAAAAAAAGTATTTTCGAGTAAACTCCATGTATGAAAACACACTATAAAAACACTATTCTATAATATCTTTTACCTAAATACACACAAAAAACTATATAGTCAATGGAATTGTCGCCTACAAAAGGGTTAAAGATTAAATAACTCTGAACAATTTTTTTTTTGCCGATTAATATTAATTAAAGAATATTATTTTATTCTCTTTAACTAAAATAAATATTATTACTTTTTTCCTTTTTTTATGTCTTCTTTGTCAGATCTTTTTGTTTTCTACTTATATAACAACGCTTATATTTATATGAATGTTTATTTAAAACTCAATAGGGATGCATCAATATTTATACGAATACCAACCGAAGAAGTTAATTAATGAGCAACGGTCAAATTATTGACTTCTCTGAGCACCATTTTCAACAAAATGGAAGACAAGGCTGAAACTCGCAGAAAAAAATAATGACTCAAGTCAAATCATATACTTACACACACACACACACACACGCACACGCTCATTTAATACTTGCTCATGGTCACATCAGTAGCAACCATGAGGCTCGTGATAAATTGAAGCATTAATTTTGCTAAATTACTTTAATACATCAGAGACATCGAAATCATTTGTCAAAATTAACCTGAGTGGAGAGTCAAAAAACCGAACAATAAAAACCAACAAGTTTTTAGGACACTCTCTCCAACACACTCACGAACCCATTTATATTTGTATTAATTTGTATACTTGCAATAACAAATATAACAACAACTCTTATCATGTGTATTAATGGTGGTGTACGTGTATGTGTCTGTGTTTAATTCAACGTAAATGAAATCGCTGAAAATGATGTCGATTCGTAATAAATTAATGAGGAAATGTTTTATAAGGTGCTACTGTTGTTCGGTTTTATGGTTGGGTAGTTGGGTTGAATGCTCCGGCCGATTGATTGGTTGTCTGGTCTGGCTGTTTGGTCGTCTTGTTTGTTAATGCTGAAATATCTTAAGTCTCCATGGAATAATGCTTAATGACTCGTATTGGTTTGGTATCGTGAGGTCTGTTTGTATTACAAAAGAAATGAAGTAAAATTAATGATCAAATGTACAAAACTTGAAAAGAAATGATATTTTTTTGATTCGTTTTCAACTTATATTTTGCTCATAACTTGTTTTCCTGAGAAATCATCACAGTAAGTTTAATGAATTTCTTTCTTTTTTTATACATTTTCATTATTTAAGATAAAGAGACAATTTTCTGATACAAGTTTAATATGAAAAATTTAAGCTAAGGTTGAAAAAGGAAGTGTATACTGTCCTTGAGGTGTATTTATTTCCAGTTAATGAAAACATAATAACTTCCAAGTATTGGGTGGTTATATTTTAAAGGCCGATGTTAGACTAAATATTAAGTGTTTTTCTGCATTTCATTTGACACTTCTCAACTTCAGACGAATTTAATTTGAAACATGGAAGGAAAAGTAATCGAGCGACGCGTTAAAGTTATTCAGGCTTAAATTATACTCAATTAATGGCGAGTGATAATGGAAATGGTATTAGTCTGTTGGAGTCCAATGTTAATAGCGATTTGGATTGTATATTGGATTAGTGTCAATTGAACTATTTAACTCTGAACCCACCCAAAACTCGAGCTGCTTCTTTTTAATAATGATTGTTCAAATATTTCTTTAGTTAAGAAACTTGTTAAATAAAAAAATAAATTAAATTGGGTATTCCAGTCAAAATATGTATCGAGCACTTCGTTATTTTTTTCGTCCAAATGTGCGTACAAAAGGACAAATCATGCAAAATTTGTGCAAACCCGGTCTGTAGGAACTGTGCATATACCAGTGGATGATCGTGTAGCTCGTTTTGCAGAATTTATTGCTGTTGTTCGCGATAGTGTGACAGAAGAGCCGTCCACCTCAACTCGTCATCCTGCCCAACAATTGCACCTCTCACGCTCATCGCTGAAGAACATTATGCAAAAAGACTTGCAGTTACACGCGTTCAATGTACAATTGTCTCAAGAACTAAAGCCTCTTTTTAATCTTGGTCCAATAGTCAGGGGATGAACCCTACATGTGCAGTGCATTGTACCAGAACTAGGAAAGTAGGTTGTGAGGAAGGGGAAAAAGGGAGTAGCGTTTGTGAACATTTGACTTGAATTTTGCAACGTTATAACAGACAGGAAAGACGTCTGCAGGCCTTAGTCCACAGGCGAAGCGTACGGCTGAAAAACAAATTCTCTCTGTAATGCGTAGTACGATACTCCGGGAAAGCGCCCACGAATGGATGAGCTCTTAACGATGAAAAAGTGCTAAGTAAAAATGTGTAAATTTCAGGAACAGGATCCTTAATCTCATCAGAGCAAAATCTATTGTACTAACGATAGAACAGTGTAACGCACCCAGTGCATACGATGCGTTACCTGTAGATATCTAGAGCCACCAATTTATTTTCATCGAAATGATGGCATCATTTCTCTGAGAGATATGCCAAAAGATTGCCAGTATAGCAAACCATACGAAATCTGTATTAACGATCACATGCAATTTATGCGACTCTGCACAGAAAAAATAATAGTAAAAATAAAATAAACAAAATTTTTGTCTGAAAAAATAATTTGTATGCATTTACATTAATATCAAAAAAATAACCTTAGATATCGTATTTTGTTGCTGTTGAAAAAAATTGTTGTTTTCGATCAATAATTGTTTTTACTAAACTTTTGTTTGAAACCACGAGTTTCTTTACAGCTCCGCATGCAAACAATTTATTAATTGATCATACGAATTTCGTAATTGAACACGAAAAAAAAGTTTTCTGTGTGGATACCTCACAATGTAGTACTTAACCATACTTTCCATTACTTTGGCAATTCGGAAAGCGCAGAACAGATTACAATTGGGCGGTAATTTTCGTGGTTATTTGTCTCTCTTATTTTGGGAATTGGTGTTACATTAGCAACCTTCCAGCACGATGAGAACTCACCAACATGGTAAAGCATGCTGAAGAGATGCGCCAATGGAAGCGCAAGCGTAGAACATCACTGCTTCAAGACCAGTGCTGGAAAGCCTGGTCTTGAAGCAGTGGTTTAGGTTATTTACGTCGAGGTCGGCCAAAACTCTTTTAACTTCCCGAGCCCGGAAAAATATCTTTGGCATAGTTACAGATACTCTCTCGAACTCGGAAAGGGGTTGTCTGCTTTCGGGCAAGTAGGTACTGCTTGCAAAAATTTCAGCCAGCAGCCTCGTCAGTGGTCACAATGGTGGCTCACAGAAAGTGATTTGCACAATAGCCCTGTATATGTCGATATTTCATAGCATCGATTTAGCATTCGATATTGAGCCCTCAAAATATTGAATATATTTCATACAAATTTTCCAGGCGTATCACTTATTTGTTTTTACTTTTGCGTTTTACGTTAAATTTAAAAAGTGGTTAATGATTTTCTTACGTTCTTAATTAAGAGCTGTCTACCGGAAATGAAATCACTTACATATATTACACATAAACTCATACATACATATATTTAGCTATTAGCTGTAGTTTGTGTTTTTAAAATGCAATATTTAAATATTCTACTATTTTGTGCAGTCGCTATTCATGATGTAGTTGCAATTAATTCAGAATGTATCAAATTAGTTCATTCATTAATTGCTTGCAAACAGTCGTAATCACAGACAAAATTCTGTGATTTAATTTTATTTTCTATATAAGCTTTCACTGCTTGGCATATACGAGTACATACACGTTTACTAATGTGTGCATACCATTCTACACTAACATTGTGTTAAATTTAAATGCATATGTGTGTCTGGAAAAAGAACACTCTGAACAATTTGTGATAGCTCGTTGAGGCAACATTTGAATTTCGCAACGTTGCATTTTGATTTTAAGTCACTGAGGCTGTTGTCTCATTATGCTCGTTATGTGACTTAATGCAATAATGACAATAATAATTATAACGATAATGATGTTGAATAAAGGAGGACAATTAAAACGAAAACTATAACAACGACTGCAGTAGCACCACTATCTCCTTCATCAGCTTTATTGTCTCTATGAGGTTAAGACAGATTTTCAACTATAAAAGTTACTACACAGCTTCGTACACATTTGCAACTGCCGGCTCTATAGCCATGACGACAGTCAGGTATAGAATCAAATGTTTCATGCTCCTGCTTGCATGTGTTTACCTCAACTACCTATACTTAGTAACTTAAATGTATGTATAATTTTTGTTATAGGCATAATCGGATGTGTGTATTTTCTAATTAGTCTATGCATGGTGCATGCCTGCTTATTTTCTATGAATTTCTCTTTCATTTTACTCCGTTAAAATGAAATTGTTCAGTCGTTTGATTTTAAGTCTTGACACCTTCTGGCATCTTTTCTCGTATCTGCAGACAATTTTCTTATGAGCATGAGAGGCAATTTAAATATTATTTCCTTTAATGAAACTCATTTATTATCTCAATTCTTTTTTTCTTTTTTTTTTTAATGAAGTTCTTTTAATACGATAAAGTTAAATCAAGCTGAAAATTTCGTGAAATTATAATTTCTCCTTGAATAAAGTGGTTCAGTTTAAAAATATTGACTTAAGTATTTTCAAACACAAACAATTTTCTTTAAGCCATAGAAAAAATATATTAGATATACACAAACAGCGTGTCCCAGAACTCAACATCAAGCCGAAACGGGGTGACAGGATTAATTTTTTTTTTTTATCTTGGACCAGCACTTAGGGGATGACCCCTACATATGCAGTGCATTGTACTGGAACTAGGAAAATAGGTTATGATGAGGTAGGAAAGAGGGAGTTGTGTTCGTGGAGGTTTAACTTAAACAATAACAACACGAAAGACTAAAAGAAACTCTATTGTAGCATTTAAAATGTTGGAATTAAATTATTTAAAACTGATCAGTGCCCAGTGCATATACCTTCGACAATGCTCAGATTAGCAAAATTTATTCCAACACCTTCCTATCATCTATCAAAATCTATCCCATGCAGTATGAAAATTATGGGAAATTTTTTGTTTTTATTTTGGACCAGAACTCTACATACTTGTATGCAGTGCATTGTATTGGAACTATGAAAATAGGTTCTGAGGAGGAAGAAAAAGAGAGTAGTGTTTGTGGAAGTTTGACCTGAACCTATCAGTAGCAACACGGAAAGACATCTTTCCTTGTTATAACGTTGGAAAATTCGAGTCAAATGTTCACAAACACTATTCCCTCTTTTCTCCTTCTCACAACCTATTTTCCTAGTTCTGGTACAATGCACTGCATATGTAGGAGTCGTCTCCTGAGTACTGGAACAAGTTAAAAAAAAAAAGGGGATTGAACGCTGCATCAACGAAATTGAAACCCATTAATGCAAAGTAGTCATGGAACATTTCCACATAAGTGTATGTAGTGAATTAGGATAGGTCGATTTGGAAGGACCAAAATTGTTCCATATTGTGCCATCGATTTTTCGACAGCATTTGGCTTGAGGATAAATTTCCACTACGTCATAGCACAACAATTTTTTTCGAGGTGTCCAAATAGTATAAACGTTTAAAAAGTCAAAAAATTTTAACTTGGACACCACGAAACTTATTTTTTTAATAAAAACTATTTTGTTCTCCTTCCAAAAGCTATCGAAAAATCTATGGCACAATATCGACTGCTAAATCGACCCACCCTAAACTGCATTCAAAGTCGGGAAGGTAATGTGCTTGATGTGTAATTCTATTAATAAAAAATTATAATTCAAAAAAGACAATTTTATTTTTTACCTAATGCAAATCCTGAAGTAATTTAAGGATACCCTTTATTCGCACAGACTTCTTATATTGCCAAAATGTCTTTCGTCATAAAAACTAATTTACAAAAATTTAATTCAAATTAGTCATCAATTTGGCTTTCGGGCTAAGCATAACACCATAGAACAAACACATAGACTAGTCAATGTCATAAGACAGACTTTTGAAGACAAAAAGTATTGTTTAGCTCTATTCATCGACATTTCCCAAGCTTTTGATAAGGTGTGGCACGACGGACTGATGCACAAAATATAGTTGAACTTGCCTGCAAACACTCACAAGCTTCTGGAAAGCTACTTATACGACCGGAAATTTGTTATTAAAAAAGGTGACTTTACAAGTCTCTCATAGTCAATCGGAGCAGGAGTTCCCCAAGGTAGCATTCTAGGACCCACTCTATATTTGATTTATAGAGTGTTAGTAGTTGGCATCTGACATGCCAACGAGATCCGAAATCCATACTTCAACTTTTGCAGATGACACAGCTTTTTTTAGCGTTCATGTAAACCATCAAGAAGCTTCACGAAATTTGCAGCAGTATATTTCAATATTAGAGAAATGGTTGAAACTTTGGAAAATAAAAGTTAATGAACAAAAATGTACCCACGTTACATTCACACTGCGTAAGCAAACATGTTCGGCTCTCCAAATTAACAATACACCTATTCCGCAGCATAATGAAGTTAAATACCTTGGTATTTACCTCCACCGTAGGCTAACGTGGAAGCCTCACATTGATGCGAAAGTCACTCAGTTGAAATTAAAAGCAACGCAACTAAATTGGCTTATGGGCAGAAATTCGACATTGAAGTTGGACTGCAAACTTTTGTTATATAACGCAATTTTAAAGTCTATATGGTGCTACGGAGTTCAATTATGGGGAACCGCTTCAACATCTAACATTGAAAAAATTCAAAGACGACAAAACCAAATTCTTCGTACGATTACTGCAGCTCCATGGTGCGTAAGAAACTCACGAATTCACATGGATCTGTGTGTTCCGCTGGTAACTGAAGAGTTCTCTAAGTAGGCCACAAGATATATCAGTAAACTGGAACTTCACTCAAATCCTCTTGCACGCAACATACTTAATTTTGAAGGCCACTCTCGGTTGAGAAGAAGGGACAGCCTTGCCACCATCAGAACGTTAAATAGGTGATTCTACCGATATTATTCGCGCAAAATGAAACTTTTTTGTCTAGCAGTGGCTGGACTTAAATAATTTTTATATTTAGTATTAAGATTTGAATACTCATTGTTAGTTCATATTTTGAAGATTCAATAAATAAATGAATGAATGAAAAAAAAAATTAGTTTAAGCTCTTAATAAACTCTTGCCTATCATGTCGTTCTCAGTGAATTATCAAAACAATATTATTGTGCTATTCAAAGAACACAAACCCGTCTAGAAAATTTGTTACTCAATTTTTTGAATGCTTTCCATACAAATGTTTTAGACAAGTCGATCGTCTGTGTTCTATGAACAGCATATATGTCCAATTAGATTTGTATAACATTTTCTTAACACAAGCAAGTGATTTGCTTGAAAAACTTTTACATAATTAATTTAGAAAGTGAGTTTTTTCAGACCCTTTTTTAAACACAAACATTTGTCATAAACCGATCGCTTTTAATATGAAAGCACCACATTCGTAAGCAAACGTGCTGCTCCAAAGCAGTTTTTAAATAAATAGCATTTTTCTTTATGAAGAGTCACTGTTGTGTTTTTAATAAAAAAATAAATAAAGAAATAAATTTGTAATAATAAGAATTGAAAGTTTTTTTTTTATAGTCTACATGGCTATTAAACCTACCCCACCAACATCGCTCCGCCGCAACATAAGTTTATTGTTTTTTAAGTGGCTGGAAATTTCATGTCGCTCGTTTCATTTTACACTTTATGACTTTTCCGCCAGTAGGCGAAAAGAAAAATAATAAGAATAACACAATTGCATAATCAAATATAATGCACATTTTGTTGGCTTATTTTCCACTTACGCTTTGACAACAACAATTGCCGTTTTTTGTTTTCCTCCTCCTTTTTTTGTAAGTTTTGTTTCTGTCATTTTCAAACAATCATCACAATCATTTTTTTGTTTTGTTTATTTGTAAGCTTTGCAAATACTTAAGAGCAATTTACGTGCTTGCATGTTTTCTGTTATTTTGTGCTGGATGAGTTGAGTGGAATGAAATTGTATTTTTTCCAGAAATACAAAAACAAAAAAAAAACATGTTTTCAAAAAAGAAACACAACATGTGATAGTTGAAGTGGCTTAAACTTTTTCTTGTTATTTTTTTATTTTCATGTTATTGTTGTTTTTACAGTTGTTTACAATTTTCTTACATTTTCTACTATTTCCTTTTCTTTATTTACTACCAACTAACGGAAGTTGCAACATATTTATAAAAAAAGGAGGCACTTTACTGCTTCTTGCTCACAAATCTATGAACATATAGCTGTACATACATATGTATTTAGATATTGTATACTCATACCTATGTACATGTGTGTGCTTTACATTAGATTAGCTGGAAAATTGTATTGTAGACCTTTGAAATGACAAAGCGATGACAAGAAAACATGACAAAGGAAACACGCAGTTATTACGTTACCAAATATGCTTTTGCTTGACTATATGTATATGTTATATATAAAGGGTATGCACGTTAGCTTGAATGAAAGTCGCCCATTACTGCATAATTGTATAAAACTCTTCAAGTTTTTACTAGCAGTACCCGCCGAGTTGCCCGCTCTTTATTAATTTTTGTTTAACTATAAACATAACGGGACCAACAAAGGACCCAAGTGGGCTGGTTTTATGATTATTAGACTAAAAGTACAAACATATATTTGTTTGTATGTAGTGATAAATCAACCCACATACGAGGTCTAATCAAATAATAACCGCTATTATAAAATTTCGTGCCTTTGCATTTTCTTTTTTCATATTGGTACACATGTCTGTTATACATAACGAGTGATTTTTATGCTATTATCTTTTTGGCAACACTAGTTTTGACAGCTCACGCACGTTTTGTATCTTGTGTCACTGTCAAACATCTTCAGTTTGGTCTATAATTTAATCATGAATCGTCTTACAAACGAACAACGCTTGCAAATTATTGAATTTTATTACCAAAATGCGTGCTCTGTTAAGAAAGTTCATCGCGCGCTTCTTCCATTTTATAGTCAGTTTAATCGACCTACTGAGGCTTCTATTCGGGCTATTGTAAAAAAAGTTTCGCACCAAATTTACATTGTTGGACATTAAACCACCAACACGCTTACGTAGAGTGCGAACTGAAGAAAATATCGCAGCCGTATCGGCCAGTGTTGCTGATGACCGTGAACTATCGATTCGGCGCCGTTCGCAGCAATTGGGCCTCTGTTACTCCACTACGTGGAAAATTTTGCCGAAGGATTTGGGTGTGAAGCCTTATAAGATACAGCTGGTGCAAGAATTGAAGCCAAACGACCTACCACAACGCCAAATTTTTGGTGAATGGGCTCTTGAAAAGTTAGATGAAGATCCACTTTTTTATCGAAGAATTGTGTTCAGCGACGAGGCTCATTTCTGGTTGAATGGATACGTGAACAAGCAAAACTGCCGTATTTGGAGTGAAGAGCAGCCAGAAGCATTGCAAAAGCTACCAATGCATCCACAAAAAACAACCGTTTGGTGCGGATTATGGGCTGGCGGCATCATTGGGCCGTATTTCTTCAAAGATGATGCGAATCACAACGTTACTGTGAATGGTGAGCGCTACCGTGCGATGATAACAAACTTTTTTTTGCCCAAAATGGAAGAGCTTGACTTGCATGGCATGTGGTTTCAACAAGACGGTGCCACATGCCACACAGCACGCGAAACAATGGACCAATTGAGAGGCGAGTTCGGTGAACAGTTTATTTCACGCTTGGGACCAGTCAATTGGCCGCCCAGATCGTGCGATTTAACGCCTCTAGACTATTTTTTGTGGGGCTATGTTAAGGCTAATGCCTATAGCGACAAGCCCGCTTCGATTGACGCACTGGAAGCCAACATTGCCAACATTATTCGTGAGATACCGGCCGAAATGTTGGAAAGAGTATGCCAAAATTGGACTAAGCGGATGGACCATTTGAGACGCAGCCGCGGCCAACATTTGCATGAAATAATCTTCAAACATTAAATTATGTCGACCCAACTATCGATCCAAATAAATATTTCATGCATTTTTCTGAATTTTATGTGTTTTTTTTTTAAATTTCCGATTGTTCTTATAAAATCACTCATTATATGTTAGCAATATCAACCATTTTCGATTATCAGTTTGTGTTTGACAGATAAAAATGTTAGTCGTGTTGTGAAGTGCTCTTCGTTTTCTTACTATGCGAAAAAATGCATCAAAGAAATTGTGTTCAGTTTTATGTAAGAAATGGAATTAAATGCGCAAGGACATTTCAAATGTTGACTGTGGCGTTTGGCGAGACCACTATGAGCAGAACACAAGTTCAGCAACACAAGTTTATTGTTAAAGGCCGAGAAGATGTCCATGACAATACTCGTCCTGGTCGCCCGAGTACCTCAACAATCGATGGAAACATTGAATTAAACATTAATCGATGAAAACATTAAATTATGCTGCCAGCTTAAGTATGTCCAAATAGTTGTGCAGAAAGTCTATGTTTATTTAACTTTATTCTATTCAAACGATGTGTCAGAACTCAATTAAAATTCCAAAGAACATGCGAACGAACAACAGTGAAATAGAGAAAACCAAATTGAATCGCATGTGAGTGGCAAGATTCCTTTTACATGCAGTTTCTTTTAAGATTGATAAACTGGCTGTAAATACTTCATGGAAACAATAAAATTAAAAAAGTAGCATAAAAGTTTATAAAACTGTAAGATTTTGAGCATATATTTAAGCAAATAAACGAATCGTAAGTCTGAATGTATTTCGTTTGTCCGGATTACTACAAAAATGTTCTTAAATTATTTTACTTTTGTTGGCAACAAGTTCAGCTCCTTACCGTTTATTCTTTCCGGACATTTGTTATTGTTAAAAGGTATTTTGTTTTCGTTTCTCAGCAATTTTTCCTTTTTTTTATTTTTGTTCCTTTTACTCCACTCTATTTAATATTTCTTTGCAAGAGGTTTACTTAAGACATGCAAAAGAAAACTTTAGTTTTAGTTATTCTTTTCACATTTGAATTTTTGCTTGTTAGCAAAAATATTAAGGGCAAAAAGGACATGTTATAATATTTCTGGCAACAAACGATAAAAAAAAAAACATGTCACAAACTTTGAGTAAATTAGTGTTATGAGCATGAAAAGCACAGGTTTTCTTCCAGCAATTAGTGTCAATGTATGAAGTGATTTTAGAAAATGGAAAGAGAATGAACTGAAATTTATTCAAATTTCATTTTGAAAAGGAAATCATTGTTTTGACAACATTTCCATAGACATTTTTAGACAGGATGTTAGTAAGAAATTTATTCGTTTGGCTTTTGTGGCCAAAGAGCTGCATACTAAACGATAATCTGAAATAAAAAATTTTACTTTAACAAATACATTTTTTTTTACTTAACTACATTTTTATGCAATCATTTGTTCATTAAAGTGACTCAGTTTATGAAAAATTTATATAAGGAAAAAATTTGGTTTCTGATTCATTTTTACCCTTATTTTGAAGTCATCTGAGTAGAAAAAATTCATCTTTAGATAACAAGTGTTTTATTTGCAAAAGGAATATGTAGAGCCAGCCTTAAGTGGATGCTATTAAACCACTTTTTCCCCATTTCAATGATATTTTTTTTTAATTTTCGATCCATTTTTATTTGCAAAAAAGGGTTTGAAAACAAAATTGGATTTTCGATTGTTAAAGTCATAAAATAACCCCTGAAGACAAGCTACTAAAATGAAAAAGATCAAATGCAAATACATCTTCTTAAGCCTTTAAAGCTCAGCCCCATTTTGCTGCCAATTCAAAGGCCTGCTGTTTTTGAAATAACTTTATGAGGTTTTAAGATTTTGACTGCACAAATTTCTGGAAAATAAATTATATTTTTTTACCAAGTTGATAATATTAAATTTTTGGCTTGACAAATGCATTTAATATAATAACAAAATGAATTGATACATTATTCAAAGTATTATTCATCGTTAGCCATTACTTTTCCCCCGAGTCGTGTGGGGCTATTAGTAGTAGCCTAAGGGTTGCGAAGTCTGCCCAGAAACTTAAATCTGGTAGCAAGGGAGTTGCGTTATAACTGTGTGCTGTGACTCAAATCTAAAGCAGTTTTAGAAAGACTTCGCTCCTAACCAAGAGAGAGGTCAAGTCGAAACAACATGAGATCGAATTGGTACTTATGCGCGGCAATTGGTTATGTGTGTGGACGCTGGTAGATGCATTGTATTCACGCGGTGATAGTATCACTTGTCCTTAAGTGAATCTATTAAGGGTATTCTGCACCGATTGAAACAAATGGCAGGCAGAAGAGGCGAAAGTTTGAACTAAAAGCCGATGAGCTAAAAATGCCCATCCATTATTTTCCAAATAGTCTTTGACTGATCCTGTAACATGTCTGGTCGAATACTCTGCTACATCTTTGTTTTTTGCTGTCTCCGATAGAATCAATTGTCTTTAGTACTGGTTTTTTATGATCACCTGATCCAATTTTAACGGCGCATAATACAAAATCCCATTCTGATCCCACCAAATGTAGAACAATCATGCATATTCAGCCTCGACATTGATTTCGCCGGTTACCCGAATTGTACATACGGATCTTTATGCCTGGGATTACCGTAATATATTCATTTTTAAGCAGCAGCAACAACACGATGCAAAAATGACTTGTTTTTGAAGCGTTCAAGCGTCATTTCCGAAATGCAGAAACGCCTTTCAATGTCTCTTGACTTCAATTCACATGGGACCCAATTTCCTTGCTGTTGAATTAATCCCAATGGTTTTAAACATAAAGAAATGGCTTGATGTGGGACTTTCAATTATAATGTAAGTTCTTCTTGCATTTGACAATAATCTTCGTCGAGTAATGCCTTCCATTGCTTAGCTCTAAACTTTTTCAGCTGACCAGGCCTCTTCTTGTCTTCTGCGTCGAAATTGAGCAAACCATTCTTTACAAGTTTTTTGAGTTAGCGCATGTTGATAATAAGTTTCTACCAACAATCTAAAACGTTTAGCAACCATTTTCTCCCAATGAAAGAAGGTTATCAGACTTCCTCGCAAAACAACTTTTTTTGGGCACAAAATTCGATAATTTTATAATGATTTAAAAAAAAAATTTTATTTGTACAAACAAAAACCATATGAGATTGTTATTTTTATAAAAACAATATATTGTTTCAGTATGTTTTAATAATAGATATGTTGTGCGATTTTCCGACTGTAATCTTTTTACGTCATAAAATTTTCTATAAGTTTAATAAGCAAAAGGAGTTCAAATTGCTGATACAAAATACTGTCCTATTCAAAAAATTAAACTAGCGTACGACATTTACAATAGAACACTAAAAAGAATCATCTGATGAGTATCTTACGAGCAACAATAATACAAAAAACATATATTTTTTTGGAAAGCAGACTCTATATGAATCTCGAAAAATGTTCACTTTGATTAATATGATGCAGAAGAATAGGCTTCTCTAACACGCCTAAAAGTGATCCTGTTCTGATACTGGGAGATTAAGATGCCACCACCATCTCCCAGGTGCGACTTGGATCTATGAGTACAGAATTGTAGCACATTTCCTCGGTGGCGTATTAGGGCCGCTACACAGACTGTGCTGAACAGGATGACGTCAAATCTCCTATCGGTATTTTCCCAGGTGCGACTTGGATCTATGAGTACAGAATCGTAGCACATTTCCTCGGTGGCGTATTAGGGCCGCTACACAGACTGTGCTCCACAGGATGACGTCAAATCTTCTATCGGTCAGTAGGGTTGGTGAACAGTGATCAATATTCTTCGGAAGGTCCATTATCCTTCCCATTATAGAAGCATGACACTTTTTTCACATCACACTGTGTTTGCGCCTGATCGCCGCACACATGGCTACTTTTTCATCATGAGATCAGCCGGCATCCAACGCATCATCGTAGTCAGCGCTTTAATTGGTGTGGTGCCAGTCACTTTCAAAGCAGACGTATGCAGTATCATCTTAATAACTCTGCAATAGGTGTTTTTTTTCTAAAGGCCTTCATCAAAAAAGTGCCACATACGTCAATACTCATATAGGTTAAATAGCCAGCACGAATTCCGACGAAGGATTTATACCCCAGGTCTTCCCAATAACCTTACGCCACAGATTCAAACCAACAGCCTTGCCTGCCCCGAATTGGAAACCCTTTTGCCAATACTCTTTTGCCCCCCCAAGGTTGGCTGATTTAAAGGTGCAATCTTGTATTTTCAGGTACATTTTACAAGCTCCGTCTTCTATGGTTTCACACCGAGGCCGCTGTAAATGCTCCACTCATTTATAATCCTCAGTACAGATTTCAAACACTGTGAGAGTGGGGCCGAGCACTTACCCGACACTATCACAGCAATTTTATCAGCACAGTCTAAACCACATGGAGTAACCTAGTAACGAATTTAGGGCAAGGTTCCATGGAATAGGAGCTATGACTCTCGCCTGTGGGGTACCAATATTTGACTCCCTACGAATGGTGGTCTGTCGTAAATAAGATGTTATGACCCATTCTCTCGGTAAATTCCACATGATATTTATACTTGACTGATGTATATTCAGTCTTATCAATGCCATAGTAATGACTGTTGGAGACACCTCAAATGCATAGGGAGTCTATGCTCTAGAGTATTTGCTCTATACTCTCAACAGACTTTGGGTATGCTGAAATGCAGACAAAGGCAAGGATTTCTTGACGTCATATGATATAGATCAACCTTCTGCTCCAATGTATATCAGCTTTATAGCCCTGTAATCCTTCGCAGTTGTATGCGAGGTCTTCCCGCACTTAGAAATGAAAATCATCACACATCTACTCGTAAGCATGGTTTGGGTATATATGGCTATCTGAGGCAGGCCTTAAAAATCCGAATCAAGCAAGGCATTATCTGAGTCAAAACTTCTTATCTCCCAAAGGAGTCGGTTCCTGTCGTTCCTGTCCATACTTCCTTCACATAGTCTACTTAGTACATCGGCCATACCTGGTGCCATGTAGGATATACATCTAGGAAAACGCATATTCATGAGTATCTCAAAGGTCTCCTGGCCACTGGTTAACCAATTATCACATTGTTTCTTTGTGAAACCTGGTAAGGACTACGTGGTTGACACGATTTTGCGAAGCCAACTTCTCTCACAGGTTGTTTCTATGTAATCTGCTATGAACTATGAAAGATTTTAGAAACCACAAGCCACTGTTAGATTTATCAAACCAATATTATTCAAGCAAAATTTTTCGCTGTTGCCATAAACTGTTAAAGATATCAAAAATTAAAATTAAATGAATAAAATCGCTCAGTAAATATTTAATACAATAAATCCTCTTTATCAAAAATACTCCCACTCCACTGCTTAGAACAGAACTATTGCATTCAATAATAAAAAATAACGAATAAACTTTACAAAATAAATGCCAGATTTATTCTAACAAGTAAAATTGTTTGATAAATTTATCATATTTCAACAAACAGCAAATATCCTGAAAAATTTTTCATTTCATACTTTTTCCAATCCACATAAAAATGGTTATCTAAACATTGTCTTTTTGCACAAACAACAAAATAAGCAAGCGGAAGTAGACGAAAAAATAAAAAATAGTAAAAATTTATAAAATAAGGAAAATAGAGCAAAAACAAAAGAATGCATGACAATTTTCGATATGACCTCGTTCATAACAAAATAATAATATTGTTTTGTTACATTTCATGGAGCGCTCGTAGTTTTTGTGCTGGCAAATAAATCTTGAACTGAATAACATCCTTGCATGGACTGAAAACCGTTGCTCTTTTTTTGCAAGGAGGTCAGGTGAAAATTATTTTGTACCAAACCCAAATATCAATAAATTTAACAATTGGTTTTTTGGAGGGTTTTAGGCTAAATAGTGTATTCATTTATTATTTATTATTATTTGTCTTTTTTTTGTAAATTAATAAGGGATCAATTAAAAGCGAACTATTATTATCAGAACTGACTTTAAGCAAAAAAAAATTTTTTCAATAAAAAGTCGGTTTAGGCTATATCTCGGATATAAAGGGTGGCTAAATTTCAAGGGCCGATGTTGATTTTAGATAAAATACAAACTATTTAGGAAATTGTTGTAGTTTTATTTTATTATGATATATTGGTATTATTCAATTATGTACAGAACAAAATATCGGCCAAATGGGCGCCGCGACCACGGCGGCACACCTCCATCCGATGGTCCAAATTTTCGATGACCCTGAGGCATAATGGAGGTTCTATGCCGTTAATGTGCCGAATTATCTCATCCTTTAGCTGTTGAATTGTTGCTGGCTTATCGACGTACACCTTTTCTTTCAAATAACCCCAAAGAAAAAAGTCCAACGGTGTCAAATCACATGATCTTGGCGGCCAATTGACATCGCCATTACGTGAGATAACACGGCCATTGAATTTGTTGCGCAAAAGAGCAATTGTTTCGTTAACTGTGTGGCAAGTGGCACCGTCCTCCTGAAACCACATATCGTCTACATCCATATCTTCCAATTCGGGCCATAAAAAGTTCGTTATCATCTCACGATAGCGAACACCATTCACAGTAACTGCCTGACCGGCCTCATTTTGGAAAAAATACGGCCCGATGATGCCGCCAGCACATAAACCGCACCAAACAGTCACTCTTTGTGGGTGCATTGGTTTTTCGACAGTCACTCTTGGATTCTCATTCGCCCAAATGCGGCAATTCTGTTTATTGACGAATCCACTGAGGTGAAAATGTGCCTCATCACTGAAGATGATTTTCTTCGAAAATTGATCATAATTTTCATAATAAGTCTGGATAACTTTAACACGTTGTTGGATTGTGTATCTCTCCATGGTTCAAATTGAGTAAGTCTGAAATAGAGAAATGTCATATAAAATTCGGAAAAAATTCGACGTTTAGGTGTGGTTCACATTCAACATCGGCCCTTGAAATTTAACCACCCGACATATGAACCAATATCGGGTTTCAATTGCCAGGCTTAATAAAGGCCTGACCAGACTATTATACAAGTATAAATAATTTCATTTGATTTTGTAAGATAAATGCCTAAAAACATCTCTTGCGACTGGCAAAAAGTCTAACGTAAATTAGATTTGGCGTTCTCACTACCACACTTGAAATAAACCAAAAAAATTTTAGTAGAAAAAAAACAGCTGTTCGTTATTTTACAAAACATTAAATTGTGAAGTAGGTTAAAGCAGCAGATCATAATACGTCATGACCCAAATTTAAATCCCAATAGGTGCTGATGAGCAGTGTAGCGACTACGAAACAGCTAGTTGTCCCCCAGCTAAAGATTTGATTATTATTTTTCCTGTCTTCTGCAATCAAAAATTATTGATCACAGCAAATTTGTATTATAAAAAATCCTTCTTAAGAAAAAACTTAAGAAAGAAAAAAACTTGAACTATTACCCGTTATACAAATGCACAAATCAAAAATTTAATTTAAAAATTATAATATTACGCGACAAGATATATTAACAAACTTGAATTCCATCCAAATCCTCTTGCAGTTAATACTCTTAACTTTGGTGGTCATACCCGTCTGAGAAGGAGGGATACTTTGGCTACCATTAGAGCTCTAAACAGATGACTGAGTTCTGAAATAATATTCGCTTAAAAATAAATTTTTGTCCAGCAATGGCAGGAATTTAATCACAATTTTTTTTAGTATTAAGAATTGAATACTTATTGTCCTTACATTTCTTATGTAGATTCAATAAATAAAATAACAAAGTTTAAATAAAAAATAGTATAAAGTTCAACAAAAATTCAATAAAATAATACTTTTCATTGGATCAGGGTTGTGTTTTTTTTTTTTACCAAAACAGCTGTTTAAAAATTAAGTAGTCGGCTATTTCGTAGCTGATGGGGTGCCATCACTGCTAGTTTGGGGTAATAGAATGGTGAAAGAAAAAAGTTTCTAAGTCTAATGGTTTTCTCAGAAACTGTATTTCAACGACCGACAACCGGATTCTTCTGATTCAGAATATATATACTTTATAGGGTCGCAAATAAAAATTGTAGAAATTACAAACTGAATCACAAACTTATATATATATATATACCTTTACATTTTTGTGAAGAGTATAATTATGTAAATGACAACGAATAAAACGAAATTATAGTAAATATGGGTATTGCGCATAGTAAATTTATTGTGTGAGTTTAACTTTGTTGTATATGATCAGGATTCTGATCATGGTACCGATATTGATTATCATATATTTGTTAAAAGCTTCGTTATTCGTGAATACGTTGAAACTACATTTTGACTACATAAACCAGGCTCTAAGTTTACCTAATCATAGACTACCTCGTATTCTAGCTGAAAAAATTATCGCAAAACGGACATATTGGGCGAACGAATGGGCTATGTTATGCGAAAATATTCATTTTACACCCGACGATTATAATATTCCTGCGTGCATATACCAAAGAACAATACTCGAGCTTATAAAAGCTAAAGAAAATGAGGACCTAATTTCTAATGCAAGAGATTCTCAATATCATGATTTATACTGCCAATTAGATTATGGTATGAAACATACACTGGAATTATCTTCTCGAGCTGCAAGCCTGATAATAGGAGACCTATTGGATATAAATGCAAGAGCTTTCAGAAATTCTACAATTGGTTTATGCACAATATGTAATCTAGATGCTGCAGAGAACACACTACATTTTATTGGAATATGGAGATTATTCAGAGCAAAGTATTTTAAAAAGACCTCGCTAGATGTAAATGAGGTTTCATCAATTCTAAATGGATGTAGCTACAATCTTAGAACACTACATAAATATTTGGAAGACAGCTTGAAGTACAGAAAACTTATATTAAATGAATTTGAATAGTCTCACTAACGTAACTTTAAATTGTAAAACAGCAAAAATTATGATTAAACTTCTCTTTAAACGTTTAAACCTTTTAAAATTACATTTGTATAAATTTAAAATTAACAGCTTTACAATAACCAATTCCGGCACACAACCACTATGTTATGCCGAATATAGATAAATAAATTAAATATTCAATGTTTAACATTAGAAATATTTGTAAAATAATTATCTATTAAATAAATAAAAAATAATAATAATATATGTTAAAAACAAGTTTCTATTATTGGGTGTAATATTAATATTGTTGCTTTTATAATAATTTCATACAATACCAACATTTTTACTAACCATAGTTTGTATTTGATGGGCGATACCAATAGATTAATACTTGCAGCTCCAACAGAATGGAGCAACGACACATACTGCATGAATGACTACTACATGTCTGAGAATAGATTTACAGGAGTCTGAAAGAATACATATTTATTTAGGCATAAACTATAATTAAGTTGTTTTCAAGAACAATATTCAATACTATACGTATATATTAATGTAGCTGTAACTGTATTTCACATTGAGTTTTCTTTGCGTGTAGAATCGCTAAAACCTTCTAACACGTCGATTAGCAGTTTAGATTTTTGACATAAACTTTTTGTTTTTTGAAACGTTTATTTAACGAGTAATTTATAATATTTTAGGCTATAAATAAACAAATAGTAAATAAATATAAATACGAGTGATTTTTTTGCTATTGCCTTTTTGGCAACACTAGTTATGACAGCTCACGCACGTTTTGTATCTTGTGTCACTGTCAAACATCATCATGAATCGTCTTACAAACGAACAACGCTTGCAAATTATTGAATTTTATTACCAAAATGCGTGCTCTGTTAAGAAAGTTCATCGCGCGCTTCTTCCATTTTATGGTCAGTTTAATCGACCTACTGAGGCAAGAGCTACCAATGCATCCACAAAAAACAACCGTTTGGTGCGGATTATGGGCTGGCGGCATCACTGGGCCATATTTCTTCAAAGATGATGCGAATCACAACGTTACTGTGAATGGTGAGCGCTACCGTGCGATGATAACAAACTTTTTTTTGCCCAAAATGGAAGAGCTTGACTTGCATGACATGTGGTTTCAACAAGACGGTGCCACATGCCACACAGCACGCGAAACAATAGACCAATTGAGAGGCGAGTTCGGTGAACAGTTTATTTCACGCTTGGGACCAGTCAATTGGCCGCCCAGATCGTGCGATTTAACGCCTCTAGACTATTTTTTGTGGGGCTATGTTAAGGCTAATGTCTATAGCGACAAGCCCGCTTCGATTGACGCACTGGAAGCCAACATTGCCAACATTATTCGTGAGATACCGGCCGAAATGTTGGAAAGAGTATGCCAAAATTGGACTAAGCGGATGGACCATTTGAGGCGCAGCCGCGGCCAACATTTGCATGAAATAATCTTCAAACATTAAATTATATCGACCCAACTATCGATCCAAATAAATATTTCATGCATTTTTCTGAATTTTATGTGTTTTTTTTTTTTTTTAATTTCCGACAGTTCTTATAAAATCACCCATTATAATATGGTGCACGCTGTCCCGTATTCGAGCATTCTAGTACATTCTTTTTAGAAATTTAACTTCTTTTTGAGAAACTTTTTTTATAATATAATTTACATGTACATTCTGTGATGTTTGTACATTAATATATTGAAGTAAGCGTAGGAAAAAACAATTGAAAAAAACACACTTTGACAATAGAATAATTAAAAGATATGGGTAAAAAGGAAGAATAAATTAGGTACCAGATCGGTTCGGCCACCAATATTTCTTGGTATGCAAATTCGGCAACATGTTCTTATCCCTCAAGTAAAGGCTTGAATCGTATCTTGTGTTACGTTGTGTAGTTTGTTTTGGCTAGTTATGGCTTTAATATTAGCTCGCCTATAAATGTGGTATAATATTGCAATGCCGACATCATTTTCGTCGCAAATCATCATGAGTAATAAAGCCCGTACCTGTATATACAAAAACAAGCAGAATTAAAGTTATTGGGGCATCAAAAATCCGCATATAATACTTAAACAGCTATTATAGCTACCAAAAATACTGTTGTCTAAACTAGAAACTTCAGCGCCTTGAAAAACTAAAGAACTTGCAGCTCCTAGAGAATGAAGCAGCGATATATAATCGTACTGTATGAATGACTACTACATTTCTGAGAACTCAGAGGATAGCGAATGGCAACTTTTGCACAACCTTGTACATATACACAAAACGTTACAGCAACAACAATGACTTTGCCAGCAACAATGAAAACAAATATACGTGCACAAGTATTGGATTACACAATTTTACAGAAACTTCAAATGTAAAAGCCAAACAAGAAAAAAAATATACATATATATATAATAAATAAAGAAAAATATATAAAGTTTGTATAGATGTTGATTTAAGTTATATGAAACTTTACATTTGTCTTATATTTACATTGTTGTTTGCTAAAATTGAATAAAAAATCTAATAATACAATAAACGTACAAGTATAATGCAAGAAAATACAAGTAAATAGCAGGCAAAGGGATTTTCTTCTCGTAAGTATTTTTTGTGGTGGGGTTGCACTTCTATCATCTGAGTATGTTGTTTATTTAAACTTTATGTATGACGCAGCAGCCTTTGAAGTGGCAGCGGCAGGGGCGGTATTAAATTTTGATATCTTCCCTTGCACAAGCTTAAAGTGATCAGAATTACATTTATTTGAAAAGGTTTAGAATAATCGTAATTTAGTTTACAGAGTAGTAACAAAGCTCGTTTTTTCAATTTGCCTTTATTTAGTTTCCTGCTTAGTTATCGGATAGATTTATTAAAGTAGAACATAAAAAAACTCATTAAGTTATGGCCATAAGAAGTCTGTTATTATCTGGCGATAACAAAAACTATTCGCGATAACTTCTTCTGTCACACTATCGCGAACAGCAGCCAGAATTTCTGAAAAAAGGAACTGGGGGAATATGCAGAGGTGTTTTCATATTTCCTACAGATCTAGTTTGCTGAAATTTGCCAACAATTCTTGAAATTGTGGACACATTTCGCCTCTTTATTGCAACATAGTCATAACGCAAAAAAAACTCGTTTCGAGACAAACACATTTCAAATTTTTAGTCTCCATACAAGTCTTAGAAAATTTTTTTAAAGAAATATCTCCTAAAGGAAACAGTTTAAAAGTAATTTAAATAAAATTTTGCCACAATATAAAAGGTAGTACTGTTAACAATTCTGCATTGTTAACTTGTTTTTGAGATACGACTATGTTGCAATAAAAGAGCGTTTTGTTTGATTATGCTAACCAAAAAATCATGATGTGCATGAAATAAATTTTAGTAAAAGACAATTTTTAACTCTCCATGGTTGAATTTGTCAAATACCGATACAAAGAAAAGTCAAATTAAATTGGGCAAACAACTTGACATTAAGGTGTGACTCACAATTATAATTATGCATTGCTGTTTTTTTTATTTTTATTTTAGACCAGTACTCGTGGGATGACCCCTAAATATGCAGTGCATTGTACCAGAACTAGGAAAATAGGTTGTGAGGAGGAGGAGAGATGAAGAAATAGTATTTTTGAACATTTGATTTGAACCTTCCAACTTTATAACAGACAGGAAACTCATCTGTAAGTAACTTATTCCATAGACGAAGCAGGTAGCAGAAAAACGAGTTCTCTCTGTAATGTGTAGTACGATTACGCAGGTAATCGACCACAGATGGCTGAGCTCTGAACACGTTCTACGTAAAAATGTGCGAGTTTCGGGAAACAGATCCTTATCTGGTCAGAGCAACATCCATTGTAGCAACGATAGAACAGAGTAACACACCCTATACTGCCTCAATGCTCCAGTGAGTCAATAGAGTTGGATACCCGACAGTCACCGATAAACTTCTTCTCCCTCTGCTGCACACGGTCAAGTAACCCCAAAATAGACTTCGGGACACCGGCTGAAAAATTATAGTTGATAGGTGGTATAAATAGTAAGAAGACGGGATGGAGTGAAGTACATCTTACACCGTTGCAAAAACCCGAGGCACTTGAATGCTTCTTTAGAGACATGAAAAATGTGTTCAGTCCAGTGAACATCATTCTATATCTTCACTCCAAGAACATCAAGAGCATCCGATTCCTCAATATTTATACCATCCATAAGTACAGGTGAAGCAGCATTTGTGGTAGATTTTTTGTGTGTTAATAAGCAACATTGGATCTTACGAGCATCAAAGGCGACTCTGGTTTTACAACCACATTCGGAGATCACTATTCAGTGAGCCATTCATACTTTACCTCTTGGCAACTCCACTCCTCTTTTTATACCCTTCACAAAAATGTAAAGGGTATATATAAGTTTGTGATTCCTTTTGTTATTTCTGCAATTTTCATTTGCGACCCTATAAAGTATATATATTCTGAATCAAAATTAATAGAAAAAATCGATTAATCGATGTCTGTCCGTCTGTCGATCGTTGAAATACCGTTTCTGAGAAAACCATTACACTTAGAAACTTTCTTCTTTCGCCATTACTGTTACTACATCGATTCAGGGGTTTTCTATTGAAACTCAGTAAACTCGGTTCACATATAGCTGAGATATATCCAAAATTTCGGAAAAAGCCATTTTTTTGCAATTTTGTATTAACATTTTTTAACAAATTTTTTTTTGTTTTGCTTCACACTTCACATAATTACAACCATGAGAATTACAAGGCAAAAACAAATTGTTTCGATATCGGTCCATATATATCCGATCTATAGTCTTAACCGATTTTTTTATGAAAATGTCGCTTAAGCAACATGGCTTAAAATCAGTTGTGGCAATAAAAGGAGGTTATCAAAATCCAGAACATGAAAATTTCCAATATCTGTTCATATATATCCAAGATGTATCAAGTCTAAACTGATTTTTCGATAAAAAAAATTTTTTGGCTTAAAAGCAGTTGTGATTTTAAAAGGATAATAAAATACAGAAAATGATAATTTTCGATATGGATCCATATATACCCGAGATATAGCATTAACCGATTTTTCCAAGAAAATTTCCATGAAAGATTACCTTTTTGGCATGGCGACTACAAGGCAAAAAAATTTTCCCCGATATCGAAATATCCATGCTCGGATATCCAAGCATATATAGTTCAAATTTGTAATATATACTGTATATTCACGCGACTATGGTGAAGGATATTTTAGATTCGGCTCAGCCGAATACACTACACTCTTACTTGTTATTTTTACTTACAATGACGGCCTTTTTTGATATCAAGCTATGCAAATTTTCTTATTCATTTGGAGACTCGGGAATTTTATCTCTAACTATATCATTATTGTCTCTAGCGGTTGACTGAAACAGCGACCATAAATTGCTTGTTGTGTGAAGTTTTCTGTTCAAGTTGGTGTGCATTTACTTTGGCTTACATTTTCTTATGCTAATTTCATTAAACTCCTGGCCCAATTACGACTTCCAAATCCTAATGGGGAAACATTCATAACAGGATGTTTCATATTTTTTACAGAAAAGCTCTACTAAAGGTCTGTTGTTTTTATTTCAGGGAAATGTGTTCATTTAGAATACCTATAATCTATGCTAGTAAATAATAATCCAAAAAAACGCCACATACATTAAATTTGAGGGCCAACAATAATTTGTGGCTTATTTCTCACATATCATTGTAAATAAATTCAATTTAGCCTTTGCAAAACCAATTAATTTTAATTTATTTCCATTTTTCATACAAAGTTAATTTTAAAATAAATAAAATTTCATTAATATTAGTACTTAGCTTAATGAAATTTTCACACCTAATTTCTATTACTCAAATGAGGGAATGCCCGGTAAATATATGCAACCTTTTTGTTTTGTATCAGTTTTCCACAAACTGAAGTTGTGCTTTTGTTAAAAATAGCAGATATGTTATTTATATTAAATTATTATAAAACATTTAATAAAAAAAAAATTGTTTATGCATTAAATAATTTAAATAATAACTTTTTGTAGAAATATTTACATAAATACCTAAGCACATATATCGACACTTAAAATATTATAATACAATTGCCGCAGCAACTGCCAGCTTGATATATATAGGGTGTTTTTTTAAGCTAGATAGAACTTTAAATTGTAAAAAGTAACACAAAAAATTAAATTTTGATGAAACATTTTTTTTATTTGTTTCAGTATACTCTGACAAATCATCATGAATAGACTCACGCTTGAACAACGCTACGAAATTATCCAAATTTACTTTGAAAATCAGTCGTCGATTCGCGCGTTGTTTTATCGCAAAATTGTGTTCAGCGATGAGGCGCATTTTTGGCTTAACGGGTTTGTTAATAAGCAAAATTGCCGCATATGGAGTGAGACCAATCCACAAGAGACCCTACAGACTCCATTACATTCAGAAAAATGCACTGTTTGGTGCGGTTTTCATGCTGGTGCCATCATCGGACCTTATTTCTTCAAAAATGAGGCCGGAGCTCGCGTTACGGTCAATGGAGATCGTTACCGCACCATGATCAATGATTTTTTGTTTGAAAATATGGATGACATTGATCCGGAGGAGATGTGGTTTCAACAGGATGGCGCTACGTGCCATACGGCGAACGCAACCATCGACTTACTGAAATCAAAATTTGGCGATAAGTTGATTTCGAGAAATGGACCTGTCAATTGGCCTCCAAGGTCGTGCGATTTGACACCTCTCGATTATTTCCTGTGGGGCTACGTGAAGTCACTGGTTTATGCTGATAAACCAGCAACAATTGACGCCTTTGAGGCCAGCATTGTTCGTGTTGTTCGTGACATACGGCCAGCAGTCCTCGAAAAAGTGGCCCAAAATTGGACGTCCAGAATACGCTTCGTCAAGAACAGCCGCGGTGCCCATATGCCCGAAATCATTTTCAAATGTTAATGTCACGTATTGATCTTTCGAATAAAAAAAAATTTTGATTACAATTTAATTTTTTGTGTTATTTTTTACAATTTCAAGTTCTATCGGGCTTAAAAAAACACCCTATATTTGCTAATTTGTATTAGCTACACAAAGAAAAATTATGAAGCCGAACAAAAATTCAGTATTAAATTTTACACAAAAATACTATTTTGTTCGAAACAAATTTTTTATTCATTCCGCCAAATTATTTTGTTTTGAATTTTGGATTTTTTGTACATATGTATGTACGCGTACATCACGTTTTAGTTCAAGTGTTTTACTTTCTTTCCTTAAGAGGTATTTTTTTATTACAATACGTATTTGCTGTGACTAATAATTTTGATTTAAGAAAAGCAGAAAAATAATCAAACTTTTGTAGGTATTTTTTTACTACAATAACTATTTGATGTGACTAATCGTTTTGATATAAGAAGAGAAGAAAAATAATCAAACTTTTAAGCGTTTGAGGCAACTAGCTGTTTCATAGCCACTACTCTACTCATCAGCATCCATTTTGGATTTGACTTGTGCCATGAGACATCATAAAAAAATCCTTCTTGAATTAAATACAAGAAAAAACTTGAACGTAAAGCTGAAGTACTCGTACATACGAGTCTGATAAAAAAAAAAATAACAGTTATTTTCAAATTTCGTGAGTTACGTGTGTTCGATTTTCGCATTTATTCTGTTATGGAAATTCAAGCCATTTCGGATTTTCGGATTGTTTTTGACAAATAAAACGGTTAGTCGTGTTTTGGTGCGCTCTTCGCTTTTTACTATTCGAATAAATGCATCAAGGAAACTGTATTCAATTAGTGTTTTGGTTTGTACATCGGGTTTTAGTTCAAGTTATTTTCTTTCTTAAGTTTTTTCTTAAAAAGGATTTTTTTACAATACAAATTGCTGTGATCAATAATTTTTGTTTGAAGAAGACAAGAAAACTAATAATCAAATCTTTAGCTGGGGGACAGCTAGCTTTTTCGTAGACGCTACACTACTCATCAGCACCCATTTGGATTTTAACTCGGGTCATGATGTAACTCACTGTATTAAGTTTTGTGTAAAAATTAAAGGACATTTAAAATGTTGACTGCAGCGATTCTATTATAAGCAGAACGCAAGTTTAATTGTGGTATAGGAACTTGTGTTCAATTGTGGCATAACTGATTTAAGGAAGGCCGTGAAGATGTCAATGACGATGCTCGTCCTGGCCGCCCGAGCACGCCAACAGGCGATGAAAACATTGAAGCAGTGAAGAAAATAGTTTTCGATAATCGTTGAATCACTATCAGACAGGTTGCTGATGATGTTGGCATATCGTTAGGCTCATGCCAAACAAATTTTAAGGGATGTGTTAGGCTTACAACGTGCGGCAGCGAAGATTGTTCCAAAATTGCTAAATTTTGAGTAAAAACAACATCGCATGGACATCGCGCAGGAGCAAGAAACCTGGGCGTAGTTCCTATGAAATATTGACAGCTAAGAAACATAGATGAATATTACGAGCGAATAAGGTGAGTAATAGCATAGAGAGACGACAGCATTAGTGCGCATTAAAAGCTTTCTAATGTGCATTAAAAATTTACCCTGACAGGCGACAGTAACTGCGTTTGCTTGTAATGTAGTATTTTTTGATAGGTAAATAAATTAAATTGTTTGTTTCTTAATTAGAAGTCACCATGTAATATATAAAAAAAGAAAATAATATTAGCAGCTATGCTGTTGGTGAAAAATTAAAATATATATGACAGCAAGCTCAAGTTACTTGTAGTGAAACTGCTTCATAATAGAAATATTTTACATGGAATAGCAATCAGTAATCTGAACAAGTAAATATTGCATTAGAACAATGGAAAATAAGAGAAAGACAATTATGAAAATTTGTAAGTTTATGTAAAGAAAAATAGAGGTTTGGATTTTATACTCTCAATAATTTACTTGGAGTGTTGTGATATAAAGTTGAATATTTGAGAATATATTTTACAGGTTTCAGAGTCTGCTGATAATTAGGATGGCTCCTATGAAATGTCGACTATTAACAACTAGGAAATATAGAAAATAAGATGTTCATAAAATTTTTGGTATTAATTTTGAGATATAAAGTTGAATATTCAAGAAAATTTTTCAATGGTTTCAGAGTCTACTGATACCTAGGTTAACTCCTATGAAATGTTGGCTATAGACAGCTAGAGAGCATAGAAAACAAGCCGTTTATAGTTTTTTGGTATTCATTTTGGGATAAAAAGTTAAGTATTTGAGAATACCTTTTACAAGTCGCAGAGTCTACTGATAATTAGGAGAGCTCCTATGAAATGTCGACTATTAACAGCTAGGAAATATAGAAAATACGCTGTTTACAATTTTTTTGGTATGAATTTTGGGATATATTTCTTATTTTCCTCAACGACCTTCTCTACCAAACTTCCAACCCTATCCACTCTTTCGCGGATGACAGCAGCATTTGTCACTCGTACTCTTTTAGTTATAGGCCCAGCCTATCAGAGATCGCTGCCAAGAGACTAAATATGAATGATTCACTGAATAGTGATCTTCTATTGGTCTCTGAATGGGGTCGTAAAAACAGGGTCGCCTTTAATGCTCGTAAGACCCAGTGTTGCTTATTGACGCACAAACAAACGACCCCTAATGCTGCTTCATCTGTACTCATGGATGGTATAAATATTGAAGAATCGGATGCTATTGATGTTCTTGGAATGAAGATACAGTCGCTGGAATGAACACATTTTTCATATCTCTAAAGAAGCATTCAAGTGCCTCGGTTTTTTGAAACGGTGTAAGATGTACTTCACTCCATCCGACCTCCTTACTATTTATACCACCTACATCCGACCGAAAATGGAATACAACTCTCATGTTTGGGCCGGTGCCTCAAAGTCTGTTTTGGGGTTACTCGACCGTGTGCAGGAGAGGGCGAAGAAGCTCATCGGTGACAGTAGGGTATCCAACTCTATTGACTCACTGTGGTCGATTGCCCGGGGAATCGTACTACGCATTACAGAGAGAATTCGTTTTTCAGCCGCACGCTTCGTCTGTGGAACAAGTTGCCTGCAGAAGTGTTTCCTGTCTGTTATAACGTTGGAAGATTCAAGTCAAACGTTCACAAACACTACTCCCGCTTTCCCCCTCCTCACAACCTATTTGCCTAGTTCTGGTACAATGCACTGCATATGTAGCGGTCATCCCCTGAGTACTGGTCCAATATAAAAAAAAAAAAAAAATAAAAAAAATATTTGAGAATATCTTTCACAGATTTCAGAGTCTACTGATAATAAGTATACCTCCTATGAAATGTCGATTATAGACAGCTAGAAAACAAAGAAAACAAGCCGTTTATAATTTTTTTTTCTTTTTTTTGGTGTTAATTTTTGGATATAAAGTTGAATATTTGGGAATATTTTTCACAAGTTTCAGAGTCTACTGATAATTAGGATAGCTCCTATGAAATGTCGACTATAAACAGCTAGGAAACATAGAAAATAAGCTGTTTATAATTTTTTTTATATTAATTTTGGGTTATAAAGTTGAATATTTTTCACAGGTTTCAGAGTCTACTGATAATTAGTATACCTCCTAGGAAATGTCGATTATAGACAGCTAGGAAACATAGAAAACAAGACGTTTATAATTTTTTTGCTAAATAATTTTTTTCAAAATATCATGATATTAGTCTTACAGAAGCCGAAAACTTTTTTTTCTATGTGTATTACATGTTGGTTTGCTGCTGATGCCGATCTTTGGTTTGGTTGCTGATTTTTGGAACTCTGACTGTTTTCATATTTAAATTAAACCACAAAAAACTAACTGCTCGTTTGACTCATTTTGTTGGCCTTTAAGCTGCTAAGAGGGAACAACATTTGGTTGTCAGTTTTACTACTGCATGCCGGCTTTGGTGCTACTGGTGGCTCCTTTTTATATTTTGTACTTTATCCTTGTTATTGTAGCATTATATAAACCCATTTTTTATAACCATTCGCATACACTTTATTTTAGGCTTTAAATCTCATTTAACTAGCTGCAACATGAAAATAATAAAAAAAAGCACAAAAACATGTTTGGTAAATGTTTACGACTTTGTTATATTATTTTCGTTGTTGCTTCTCTTGCTTGCTGCGTTATAAAAATTATAAAATATACTTCGACTAGAAAAAAATCAAGAATAACATGCGGCATGTATTATGCTGCAGTAATATCATAAAGTCTGTTGCCTTAAACATAAAGTAAAATATACTGGTTTGATTGGATTTAAGAAGAAAATGATTTAAAATGGAAATACTTGTAAAAATTTTGTGATTTTCTTTTGCAAACATTAAAGCAAAATTATACTTTTATGATCAATTTTATATGTGCTTTAAAAGACAGAGAAAAGTAAAAATTACTAAAATTTTATATCCAGATTGGAAATATATGATGTATACTGTAGTTTCAAGAAACTAATTGTTCAATTAATTAACTATATCACTCGCTTTAACCCTTTGACCACCAAATATTTCCGGCTTAAGTGATTAAGTTTTTTTATATTTTTACGATCTATTATAGTGTTTTTACGTGGTAAGAAGGTTAAACTCTGTTTTTGCAACATATGACATGCCATATATTTTTATTACGAACAATGGTCCGTCCACCTTCCAATTCCACATAATTTAAAGTACTTTGCGCGAATCGGAGAATAGATCATACGACTTCTAGTTCATATTTACCAAGATCTAAATGGCTTAGCAGAACGAACAATGCAGACCATCATCGTTGAAAGCATTGAAAAGTAATTCTTAAAGGAGATGAACAACTCTTAAAGAAGACTAACCAAGTCCTTTTCAGTTACTGATGTCATACTTCTTGAGCACTAAGGTTCCATCAGCTGTAGCAAATCTCTCTCCGAAGTTAGTAAGCGCCAAAGATTATAAAGGGGTTTCCAGTAGGTACGTGACAACTTAGAATTAAATTTGTGGACACATTATTTCACTGAACTTCTATCTGTTACTTTCCTTTTTAACACGCTTGTACGTATGTTTGTTGTTTGTTTGTATGTTCTCAACACTCGAAATCCGTGCCATATTAGTGATTATTACATATGCAGGTGTATAAAACTGTATGTACACTGTTGCTGCTTTAGCGGGAAAGTTGGAGTTGCCGTATTGCTACTGGGGAAGTGGGGAAGGATTTTGGGGATTCACTAAAACGACTTTGGGAACTCCCAAAAAATTAAAAAACACTTCGATCACCGGTTTAGAACCGGTTTTTCATATTCGGTGCACGTTTTTGCCATGTAACATGCATCGAAACTATAAATGGTCCCTTTAATGCGTTAATTGAAGTGGCAGTAGTGCTTCCTGAAGCCGAGTTTGGGCATGCTCAAAAAACTTGGAACCGCTTTGCTAACCGAATTGGAACTGACGGTGCATTTTGGCCGTGGAACGTGTATTTGAACTATTAGTGGTCATTCGATTTAGTGCGAAAATTGAAGTTTCCACTTTATTTCCGGGGGAATGGGGGATTTTGGCGATTTCTGTAGCCGATTATGGGAATTATAAAAAAAATTGGATCGCGTTATTCGGACAATTATCTATTGATATGGATAATTATTTCAGTTTTTAGTTTTTACACTATATTTATTTTTAGTAAACTCAACCTTTTCGCATGGTGGAGCACCATGATGAAAACGCAAAGGAACAACGTAAGAAAGTTAAAAAAATGTACCACCGAAATTCCAAGTCCGTGACCGCAACTTTAAGAGTGTTAACTCCAACGTTACCGAACAAGCAATAACAAGTTTAATGAAAAGATTTAAGTCCAAATATTCATTGTGTGATACTGGCATGCCAGCAGCGGGTTAATCGAAGTGACGAAAATATCCCTGCCGTTCAGGCGTCAATAGCAAACGATCCAAATTAGTGATGATCAAACGTACTCAAGAATTGAAGCCTATGGACCATTTCACGCGACGTACTATCTGCGATTGGGATCTGTAAAAGATGTGCTAAGATGATGAATTTCATCGAAAAATCATCTTCAATGACGAAGCTCGTTTTTGGCTCAATAGATTAGTGAATAACTAAAATATGTGTTATTGGTCTGTTGAAAATCCATATGTGATTCATGAATAATCACTTCATTCACAAAAGGTAACTGTTTAGTGCGGTTTGCATATCAGCGGCGTCATTATACAGTACATTTTCGTCACGATAGCGATGGCGATCGCTATCATGCCATGATTGCAGATTATGTTTGGCCCGAATTGGATATGTGGTTTCAGCAGGACGATGCCACAAACCACGCAGCACACGTTACAATCGATTTGTTGAAGAGTAAGTTTGGTGAGCGTATGATTTCACGCCATGAACCAGGCAATTGGACACCTTATTTATGCGATTTAACGCCTCCAAGCTTTTTTCTTTCGGGTTAAGTCAAATCATTGGTATATGCCAACAAGCCGGCGATATTGGAAGAACTGAGAGCCAACATTGGATGCGAAATAGCGGTCGTTACGGCAAAAATGTGTGATCGAGGCATCAAAAATTCGATCCAACGAATCAACAGCCGCCGAGGTGATCTTAGTGATCATATAAACGAATCGAGTTTCATTCATAAATGTTGTTGATCATAAAATTATGGAAATACCTCAAATGGTTTGCATTTTATTTTAAAAAAAAATGTCAAGTCCTTATTTGAAAACCGGAAAGTAATAAGTTGGAGACGAATTTAAGAAAAAGTTCAGAATAGTTGACTTTTCAAAGTAATTAGTGAGAGCATGAGAGTTATGTTTAAGAAGACTCTAGATGGCACCAAGCGCTTACATAATTTTAGATGGTCTTATAAAAGAAATTTGGAACAGATTAAGAAATCACCAAAAAATATGTAGTAATGTAGAGAAACCGGTAGAGGATTCTCATCGTGAAGATGATGGATAAACTGTAATTCAAAGAATCCTCTAAGACGCTCATTTTGCTTGGCAAATATAGTTGCAAGGAAATAGTTTTGTTTATTTATTCCGTTTGAAAAAAAGGTTTAAGAACCGGTTTTAATTTCATATGTTGACTAAAATACAATAGAATATGAAAATGTACCTTAAGTAGTCTTGCTCGTGATAAGTTTCAAAGCAATCATGGGGTACAATGAAGAGAAAAATAAACATTAGAAAACATTTCTGCGACTATACTTATTCTTTGAAGAACAAGATCTTTTCCAACTGAGTTCCAGCTTTAGCTGATGACAGTTGGTGCAAGTTCAAATTTACTGTTTGATATCATACTGTTTAAACTATAATATTTTTCATTCATATTCTATTCTAAATCCTTCAAGCTTAAGATCCTTTATCGCCGTTTTCGTCTGTGGCATACTTCTGCTATTCTTTAATATCTTTTTTTTTTTTGTTGCCACACTTAAAGTTTTGCAAAAACTATATTTGTAAACTTTGAAATTACTTTGTAGAAAGTTTAAGCTTATTTTCTTCAGAATTTTTTTTTTTTTTACCACAATCAAGTGGTTTGCTTTATTTTTTTGCATTCTTATGAACTGTTGCCATTTTCCTTGTTAATAAAATAAGAAAAAAAGAAACGGAAATTAATTGTCTTGACCACAATTTAAAACTGCATTAACTTAAAGATGATGACTAAACATTTTTATTCCTACTCTTTTCCTCTCTGAAAAACTTTAAGGAAGACAAAAAAAATCTTGTCTCTAGAAGTTTAAGAATACAAATTTATATATACAAAAAATTTATAAAAAAAAAAATTATGAAATCACTAATCGATGACTTTAACTGAACTTTGTTTAATCATTTTTAATTTTCTTAAATAAAATAGTTACCGCGAAGTTACTTATTTCCAACAAAGTTTCTTTTATCTGAATCTTTTTTGCTCCTTAATAATTTTCAGGCTGCAGGTACTTTTATTCTTTTTTATTGTTTTTTTATAACAAAAAGCAAGCCTCTAAAGCTCGAAAATTATTAAAATGAAATAAAAAAAATTAATATTTATATATGAACAAAGAGAATCTGTATAGAGTATATGCAACTCAACAAAGTTACATAAGCAACAGGCACTTTTTGCGTAGAAAAACGTTACTTATATCAAAAGTAACTGGCAAGGAAATTAAATTACTCAAACATAAAGTGATAGTAAAAGCCGTGCGAAAGCACAATAGATATACTGCCTGGCTCACTATGTCGTTTCTTAAACGTTCGCCTTTTTTATTTTTCCCTGATCTTGTTTAACTCCGATATATCCGTTAGCTGAATAACTCCGATATATCCGTTAGCTGAATAATAAAGGGTGTTTTTTTAAGCTAGATAGAACTTTAAATTGTAAAAAGTAACACAAAAAATTAAATTTTGATGAAACATTTTTTTTATTTGTTTCAGTATACTCTGACAAATCATCATGAATAGACTCACGCTTGAACAACGCTACGAAATTATCCAAATTTACTTTGAAAATCAGTCGTCGATTCGCGCAACTTATAGACGACTTCGTCATTTGTATGGCGTACATAATCGTCCATCTGAACAAGCCATTCGTCAAACTGTGGATAGATTTCGTACCACATACTCTCTAGAGGATGCAATAACACCAGCACGTCGAAGGAATGTGCGTACTGAAGAGAATATCGCCGCTGTAAACGAAAGTGTGGAAGAAGATTCAAATTTATCGATTCGTCGTCGGTCGCATGAATTGGAGCTCTGTCCGTCCACTACGTGGAAAATTTTGCGCAAAGATCTCGGCCTACACCCGTATAAGATCCAGCTGGTGCAGGAATTGAAGCCACGAGACCATTGTATGCGTCGTTCTTTCGCCGATTGGGCTCTAGAGCAGTTGGCAACTGACCCGTTGTTTTATCGCAAAATTGTGTTCAGCGATGAGGCGCATTTTTGGCTTAACGGGTTTGTTAATAAGCAAAATTGCCGCATATGGAGTGAAATCAATCCACAAGAGACCCCACAGACTCCATTACATCCAGAAAAATGCACTGTTTGGTGCGGTTTTCATGCTGGTGGCATCATCGGACCTTATTTCTTCAAAAATGAGGCCGGAGCTCGCGTTACGGTCAATGGAGATCGTTACCGCACCATGATCAATGATTTTTTGTTTGAAAATATGGATGACATTGATCCGGAGGAGATGTGGTTTCAACAGGATGGCGCTACGTGCCATACGGCGAACGCAACCATCGACTTACTGAAATCAAAATTTGGCGATAAGTTGATTTCGAGAAATGGACCTGTCAATTGGCCTCCAAGGTCGTGCGATTTGCCACCTCTCGATTATTTCCTGTGGGGCTACGTGAAGTTACTGGTTTATGCTGATAAACCAGCAACAATTGACGCCTTGGAGGCCAGCATTGTTCGTGTTGTTCGTGACATACGGCCAGCAGTGCTCGAAAAAGTGGCCTAAAATTGGACGTCCAGAATGCGCTTCGTCAAGAACAGCCGCGGTGCCCATATGCCCGAGATAATTTTCAAATGTTAATGTCACGTATTGATCTTTCGAATAAAAAAAAATTTTGATTACAATTTAATTTTTTGTGTTATTTTTTACAATTTCAAGTTCTATCGGGCTTAAAAAAACACCCTTTAGTTGACTATGGCTCACTATGTCGTTTCGTAAACGTTCGTCCCATTGTTTAAAGTTAAAAAAACCTACTCCGATGTCTTTTCAAGCTTTATTTTTCCCTGATCTTGTATCGTTTTCCTTGTTTAACTCCGATATAACCGTTAGCTGCATAATAGTTGACGATAAGTCACTTAGTTTTAATATAAAATATTAGGGAACGTTAACAAAACAACATTGTGAGCCAGGCAGTTAAAAATTAATAATAGTTCGGATAGAGATTTAATAATTGGTGGTAACTGAGCTCAAATAAATTGTGTGCTGGCAAATTTATATTCTTAAATACGATTATTTCAAAAAGTAGTAAACGGTTCGGGCGGAGAGCGGCGCCACTTTAATTATCGATTGTATGGAGTTGTCAGTCATGATACAACAGTGGTCGAGTGGTTATCGCGCGATCGCTGTGGAGACATTTTTAAAGAGTAATGATTCTAAAGTAATTGCTCGACGACATTTGATTTTTTTTTTTTTTTGTGCAAATTTAATTCGTTGGTGGGTGCAGAGATTCCACGCAACTGTTTTGGCTATGAATATCAAAGTCAACCTCTAAGGTCACCCGACAACATTGAGCTGGTTGAAAGCATTTTATGTGACTATCAATGCAGAAAAGAACAGCCTTACTGGCACTACCAAGTGCTATCATTTTAAAACTCAAATCGTTTAAGAACTGAAAGAAAGTGACTTTGATTTAGGCAACCATTTTTGTGACGCGATGTTGGAGCGTTTTTGCAAGAACTGAAAGAAAGTGACTTTGATTTACGCAAACATTTTTGTGACGCGGTGTTGGAGCGTTTTCGCAAGAACTGAAAGAAAGTGACCTTAATTTACGCAAATATTTTTGTGACGCGTTGTTGAAGCTTTTTTGCACTGTAAATGATATAACACAACCATTCTTTCGTTAGTTGTAAGACAAGTTGTACCGTCCTGTTAATATCACATATCGTCTACATCCATATCTCCCTTTTCTTTCGAATAACCATAAAGAAGTAAATCCAAAATCACATGACCTTGGCAGCCAATTGACATCGCCACTACGTTTTCAATTTGCCAGGCAAAAGAGCCTGATACTCGTTAACAGTATGGCAAGTGGCACAGCTTTGTTGAAACCACATATCGTCCACATCCATTTCATAGTAAGCCTGAATAACTTTAACGCGTTGCATCGCGTTAAAGTAATTTTTTTTTTAAATTGAGAAATGTCAAATAAAATGCACCAAAAAGCTTGACATTCAACATCGGCCCTTAAAATTTAATCACCAGATAACACAAAAACCAGGCCATACCTTTTGCATACGTCTCTACTTTTCTTGACGTGTATAAACAAACCTCAGACAAATAAAAAAGCTTGTTTTGACAATAATTTATATACTAAGATTTAGAATTATTAAATATTAAGTTGAGTGCTTGAGATTATCTTTCAAAGTCTACTGATGATTAGAGTAGATCCTATGAAATGTTTGCATATAGACAGCTAGGAAACAAAATAATAAGCTGTTTCTAATGTTTTGATTTGTGAAGCTAATAAAGTGAATAAACTAAGTTGTTTGTACTCTTATTAAACAATAGCAAACATATCTTTATTTCAGTTTATTATTACAACTAGGTCGTACAGGCCGCCAGTTTCATGAAATCAGTCCACTTGGGCCCTTTTGGTGTCGTTGTGTTGTTATTATTGCAACTAGGTTCCAGTTAAAAATTAAGGAGTTCCTCGTTTATTGTAAAATACATTTGTAGGAAGCCGCATGACTTATGTTGTGTGGGACTTCCAAATGCCTCGCCAAGAGCTAATTAGCAGAACGAGGATCGTAGAGAAGGTTGCGCTATGCAGAACATTGCGGTGCTGGTCATGATTGAGCTGCCTGCATCTTGGCTGAAACGTTTTTGACTTAAAATTGCAGTGAGTGAAAAATATTAGAAAGCCCGAGCTATTTTTTATTTGTTCATTTGTTCAGCAAACATCCTCCCGGGGAACAGATTTTTCCTTGGCGTATTCCCAACATGGGCACTCTGTTTTTTGGGTATAGAGGGGAAGGGGCCCCTCGTTAGTTGTAGCAAACAAAACTCTAGGAAGCCGCATGACTTATGTTGTGTTAGCTTCCGAAACCCTTACCAAGGGTATAAACTGGCAGAACGGAGATCAGCATGACCCCCGGGTGATTCTGCTTGCAGTTCAACCAGAGCTGATCATGGTTGAGATGCCTACCTTGGCTGAAACGTTCTGGCTGTGGTTGAAACCTAAAACGCAGGAAGGGGGTGTTAGTATCCTTGATAATTGCTTGGCGTGGCTTTTTTCGAAGACTAATAAACTGCCGAGGGTACGTTGCCTTTACAACAGATACCTGTACTGTGAGGAACCAGTGGTGATGGTTGACGGGTGAGTTGGTTTAAGGACTGATGCTGCTAGTGCGCTTCGGCCTAGCAACTCGTTAAGCCTTGTCTTCCATTGATTGCTGGGAAATGGCATACAGGAGGGATTAGAACGCCCGAACACCTCAACAAGAAGTTGCTCATATGGCTACAAACATATGGCATAAATTTCTACCTGTGTGAGCCTAGCAAACCACACGGGGGCGCTGGTGAATCGTGAATAATTCACTCCGTGGAACTGGTCCATCATCAGATAAGGCCGTAAAGCAGGTGCTGATCTAAATCTTTTTCACAACAGTTCAGCAAAGATATAACAGAAGTTGGGAATTGCGGGAGTCTTGAAGCCACTCATGGGTGGTGATGAATCGTGAATAATTCACCTCTGGGGTGCGTCCATCTTAAGATAAGGCTGTTCAGGCAGGATCTGACATAAATCGACGGCACATCCTGCACCTTGTAGGAGCCATTTAATATTTAATTTTCTATTTAACAAAGTTCGTTTCATTGATATTAAAAATATATTCCTTTGTTCTGATTTAAACTTGTGTATTTCTCTAAAAGTGTAAGTACTTTTTTCCCTTTACTGACTAATTGCAATATATTGAAATAGTTACGATTCATATAACAATCAATTACTTTTGAAATTTTATTATATAAAATTGTGAAATTGGAAAGCTAAAATGTTTCGCTAAACCTATAATTTATTTATTATTAGCATCAGTTAAAAAAGTTCATGTGCTAAAATTTATTAAACAAAAAATAAAAAAAAAAAAAACGTCAAAACGTTTTGTACTTCATACCGAATTTAAAAATTTATTATTGACGTTCTTTTTCCATAACATTTAGGTGAAAATATTCACATAGATATTTTTCCATTTTCTGCTGACCCCATAACTTCAAACTGTTACCAAGTATAGAAAATAACAAACTAGAATACAAAAACAAAAGTGAACAGAATGAAAAATGTTAAGTTTATTATAAATTAACCTTGAAGCTAAAAAATATTTGTTGCAATGAATATGTTTTTAGGTCACTACTTCATACAAGCGCAAAAACGAGTTCGTTGAAAAGATTTAAAAATTCAGTTATTCAGTTTATTACTACTCAATAACATGTTATTAAGTTTTCAAAAATAAACTTATACTTTTTCCATTCAGATATGAGTGGAATATTGTTAGCCGCAATATAAAGCGTGTTCGAAATTTATATATGTGCATAATTACAGCAGCACGACGAGTCATTTTAAGATTATACAGCTAGTTAAACATGCAGGTCTGCTGTTGAAGTGCTCAATCCAATGGGCAGCATGGGTTAGTAAAGGGTCTCTCATTAAGTTTCATCGTCAACGACGATGCAGATTTCCTCCACTATGAACATAAAACTAAAGCCCAATCATCCCTATGGAAGTGTCCGGAAGAGCCAAGACCGAAAAAAGCCCGTCAAGTTCGATTCAACGTGAAGGCTTTGCTCACTGTTTTTTTGGACTGCAATGGCGTGGTACGTCATGAATTCCTGCCACAAGATCGTACGATCAATAAAGAATACTACCTTGCAGTTATGCGCCGTTTGCGCGAAGAAATTCGCCAGAAGTATGGTTTATTATGAAGTTTAGTATCAAACTCACAAGCTCTGCTTTCATCAATATCTCAGGGAATATTATCGCCTGATTGAATAGGAAACTGTGATTTGTTGCCATAGACTACCACTTTTCTTTCCCAAAAGGACTGAAAATTTTTATATGGGTGTGGCGACCAGTTCGCATAACTTTATCGCCAGATATTATAATCGCTAAATCTTACCAATCAAAAAATCTATTGTAATAGCATTCGAGCATATTAAGGAAGAGAATCTTTATATAACAAGCCAACTGATTCAAACTGCCTTTCTTCATACTGAGTTTTTCAAGTACTATATTTCATGATTACAGATCACATCCGTAGAAAAAGAAGCTCATATGTAGCACCAGATAATAAGTTTTTTGGAATGTAACATAATCATATAACTAAAACTGTGCTTTGTCATATGTCCAGCTTTATATTTGATTTATGCTTCAGACATGCCAACGAGCTGCAAAATTCACACTTCAACTATTTGCAGATGATACAGCATTCATCTGTGTCCATAAAGACTAAAAATTAGCATAACGAAATTTGCAAGATCATATTCTTATATTGGAGAAATGGCTGAAACTTTGGAAAATCAAAGGAAATAAACAAAAATGTACTCATGTTACATTCACACTACACTACCTTGGTACTCATCTCGACCGTAGGCTCACGTGGGAGTCTCACATTAAGGCTAAAGTCACTCAGATGAAATTAAGAGCGGTGCAATTTAATTGGCTCATCGGCAGAAACTCTATCTTGAGGTTAGATTGTAAACTTTTGTTATATAACGCCAATATGGAGCTATGGAATTCAATTGTGGGGTACCGCCTCTGCATCCAACATTGAGAAAACTTAAACGCGCCAGAATAAAATTCTTCGTACAATTACTGCAGCTCCATGGTATTTCAAAAACTCTCGATTTCACAAAGATCTAGGTGTACCATTAGTGAAAGATGAATTTTCAAAATACGCGGTAAGGTACATTAACAGACTTGAGTCTCACCCGAATCCTCTCACACGTAGCATCCTTAACTTTGGTGGCCACACTCGACTGAGAAGGATGGACACCCTTGCAACCATAAGAACGTGGGAAAGGTGATTTACCAACAAATATATATTAATTAATGAAGTTTTAGTTTTAAGATTTGCATACTTATTGTTAGTTCTTTTAGAAGATACAATAAATAATTAAATTGTTAAAAAAAAAATATGACCCACATAAGAATCGAATCATGCTCCAAGATATCAGCAGTTCAGGTAGCTAATTTTAGTTGCAAGAAAATTTGCTTCATTAACATTCAGTCAATACACTGTACTCAGCTGTTCTTATTACACAGAAAAAAATTTTTTCTGTTGTGTTTAATAACGGAATTCGTTGAATCAATAAATATATTGTTTGAATGCAGACCTGTAAAGTAATTCATGGATTCAAACAAAAGATTAGTAAAAATAATTTATTGCTCGAAAACAACTATTTTTTTAAACAACAACAAAATACGATATCCAAGTTTATGTTTTTGATATTTATGTATGTGCATACTAATTATTTTTTCATATATAGGTGGCAATTAGCCACTGCAGCTGAATACCTTTTATAACTTTCCACACTCTAGTCTTTTTGCTAGCTACCTGCAGTTTTTTATATACTAGTACTCAGAACGTCTGCTAATTATTCAATGTATTGTACCGGAACAAGGAAAATAGTTTATTGGTAGGAGAAAATTAGGAGTCATGTTAGTGGATGTTCTAATTGAATCTTTCTATATTGTAAGTGACACGAAATATGTATAACTGCGGGCAGCTTTTTCCACTGGCGACTCATACGATTATCCACAAGACCAAATGAGCTCCGGTTGATAATCGTTACATAAAAAGACTTGGGCTAGTATTATAGTGAATAAATTAGGCGAACAAGTTAAAAGGGAAAATGGAATGTAGATGGAATCGACATACGAGATCTGATCAACAAATAACAGTTATGTTCCAATTTTGTGAGGTACGTATGTTCGATTTTCGCATTTTGTTTCTGTTATGTTAGTACACATGTCTGTTATATACGTTGCCAATATCAGCCATTTTGGATTGTAAGTTTGTTTTTGACAGATAAAAAAGTTAGTCGTGTTTTGGTAAGCTTTTCGATTTTTTACTATTCGAAAGAATTGAAAAGAAACGGTATTAAGTTTTGTGTAAAAAATTAAATTAAAGGCGCAAGGAACTTCATATGTTGACTGTGGCGTTTGGTGAATCTGCAATGAGCAGAACACAAGTTCAATTCTGGTATAACCAGTTTAATGAAGGCCTGGAAAATGTCAATGACGACATTTTCCAGGCTTGTTGACGACGTCAACAATCGATGAAAACATTGAAGCAGTGAAGGAAATGATTTTGGATAATTGTTGGATCAGAGAAGTTGCTGATGATGTTGGCATATCGTTCGTGTCATGCCAAGCAATTTTGACGGATGTTTTAAGCATGAAACGTGCGGCAGCGAAGATTGTTCTAAAATGTCTAAATTTTGAGCAAAAACAACATCCCTCAGGAGCTGTTGAACAACGTCAAAAACGACCCAGATTTCCCCAAAAAAAGTCACAACTGATGACGAATCATAGGTGTATGGCTATGACATTGAAACCAAAGGAAATCATCCCAATCGAAGCGTCCAAAAGAGCGAAGACAGAAAAAAGCACGTCGAGTTCGATAAAAATTTTTACTCACTGTTTTCTTCGACTGTAATGGCGTGGTGCATCATGAATTCTAGCCCGTCAAGTTTGATCCAATGTGAAGGTTTTGCTCACTGTTTTCTTGGACTGCATTGGCGTGGTGAATCATGAATTCTTGCTACAAAGTCGTACGGTCAATAAGAAATACTGCCTTGAAATAATGCGCCGTTTGCGCGAAACAATTCGTCAGAAAAAAACAGAACGATGGCACACCAGCTCACACATCGATGCTTGTGTGTGAGTTTTTGGCCAAAAACAAAACCGTTATCATGTCTCATCCACCGTATTCACTGGACTGGGCTGCCGCTGGCTTTTTCCTCTTCCCATAACTGAAGACACCAATGAAAGGAAAGCGTGTTGCTACGATTGAGGTGATAAAAGAAAAATCGAAATAGGAGCTGTTGGCGATACCAAAAAGCGCCTTTCAGAAGTGTTTCGAAGATTAGAAGAAACGCCGACATAAGTGTATAATATCTTTCAAGGGAACAAGATAGTTATTGCTAAATAAATAAATACTTCTTGAAAAAAATTTTAAATAACAGTTATATTTTTTATCAGGCCTGGAAATCTCTAGTTGCTAAACTGAAATCATTTTTATTGAAAAACCCTTTAGAAGTCCTCAAATCATATATAAATATACTAATATAAATCTAAAGTAAACTTTGCATGTGAGTGATGTTAAATATTGTCTAGCATGACGCCAAATATTAGTGACTAGACTTAAAATAAAAAAAAAAACAAAAACATGACACGTAATGTTTATAAAGTTCTTTCGAAACGTAAAAGGACGTACAGTTTATGACAGTGGTGTGGCAGTTAAAGTACAAACACGAAACACATTTCAGCGTTTGCAGAATAATAAAATATTATGCCGTCAAGAAAACAGTAATAAAATTAACTAAACATTTTTACGTTGCTCTAAACAAATTTAAGTATCTTTACATGTATTGTTTGCTTAAGAATATTGCAGTAAGTAGAGCAATGTCTCTTTGTATGTTTAGGTTTAAGACGAGTTGAATGAAGTTGAAAAGTTTGCGACTTCCTTTAAATTCGTTTAACAATAGATCAATCCTTGAAACTAAAAAATTCCATATAAATTTTTTTAACCGGTTGTTTCCGGCCGTATGTGTTTTGCCACGTAATGGTCTTTTGTATAACTCTTCTGATTTTTCTTTGTGTCTTATACATGTGTCTTGCTTGGCATATCTAACCAGGAATATCTGGCATATCTGTACTGAGAATTTTCTTCATAGCTTGTATTCCACAAGTCTGGGTCAAGAATAGATACTTTAGTCACCCCAGAGGTAATCTTAATTCTTATTATAGTTAAGTAAATACATAATTTTCTCATATTATTAACAACAAAGCTCCTGAAAAGATTTGTTTCGGCTTAACTCTCAATAAGAGAAAACCTTTTTTTCTGTTTCTAACGAGTGATTTTTTTGCTATTATCTTTTTGGCAACACTAGTTTTGACAGCTCACGCACGTTTTGTATCTTGTGTCAGTGTCAAACATCTTCAGTTTGGTCTATAATTTAATCATGAATCGTCTTACAAACGAACAACGCTTGCAAATTATTGAATTTTATTACCAAAATGCGTGCTCTGTTAAGAAAGTTCATCGCGCGCTTCTTCCATTTTATGGTCTGTTTAATCGACCTACTGAGGCTTCTATTCGGGCTATTGTAAAAAAAATTTCGCACCAAATTTACATTGTTGGACATTAAACCACCAACACGCTTACGTAGAGTGCGAACTGAAGGAAATATCGCAGCCGTATCGGCCAGTGTTGGTGATGACCGTGAATTATCGATTCGGCGCCGTTCGCAGCAATTGGGCCTCTGTTACTCCACTACGTGGAAAATTTTGCGGAAGGATTCGGGTGTGAAGCCTTATAAGATACAGCTGGTGCAAGAATTGAAGCCAAACGACCTACCACAACGCCAAATTTTTGGTGAATGGGCTCTTGAAAAGTTAGATGAAGATCCACTTTTTTATCGAAGAATTGTGTTCAGCGACGAGGCTCATTTCTGGTTGAATGGATACGTGAACAAGCAAAACTGCCGTATTTGGAGCGAAGAGCAGCCAGAAGCATTGCAAGAGCTACCAATGCATCCACAAAAAACAACCGTTTGGTGCGGATTATGGGCTGACGGCAACATTGGGCCGTATTTCTTCAAAGATGATGCGAATCACAACGTTACTGTGAATGGTGAGCGCTACCGTGCGATGATAACAAACTTTTTTTTGCCCAAAATGGAAGAGCTTGACTTGCATGACATGTGGTTTCAACAAGACGGTGCCACATGCCACACAGCACGCGAAACAATAGACCAATTGAGAGGCGAGTTCGGTGAACAGTTTATTTCACGCTTGGGACCAGTCAATTGGCCGCCCAGATCGTGCGATTTAACGCCTCTAGACTATTTTTTGTGGGGCTATGTTAAGGCTAATGTCTATAGCGACAAGTCCGCTTCGATTGACGCACTGGAAGCCAACATTGCCAACATTATTCGTGAGATACCGGCCGAAATGTTGGAAAGAGTATGCCAAAATTGGACTAAGCGGATGGACCATTTGAGGCGCAGCCGCGGCCAACATTTGCATGAAATAATCTTCAAACATTAAATTATATCGACCCAACTATCGATCCAAATAAATATTTCATGCATTTTTCTGAATTTTATGTGTTTTTTTTTTAAATTTCCGATAGTTCTTATAAAATCACCCATTATATGATATCAAAACCACAATTGGTATTAAAAAATTAACTACAATCATTATATGTATGTATGTATGTATGTATGTATGTTAAAATTTGCTCACAGGAATTTTTAAATTAAAATTAAATAAGTTAAAAGGAATTTAAAGTGAATTAAAAGCAAAATAAAAGTATTTAATAAAAAAAACACACACACACACAAAAGTAATACAAAAACCAAAACCCAAGAATCGAAATAAAAATCTTTGTTGTAACAAATGTTCACCTAATCTCATTAGAAAATATTTTACGAGCTTATGCAAGTCAAGTTAACATTTCATTTTAAGACGAAGAATCAAAAGAGAAAAAAAAACAAACGGCTGAAAATTGGTGTCAACGACTTTAAAAAGCACTATATTTCGCAAGAATGTGAAAAAGTTGACTTAAATATATCAAAGATGTGAATGTACTTTAATGCCCAAAATACCAAAATATAATATTAAAAGAAATGTTAACACATATCGTGTTTAAAGCTTTTTTTTATCCTCGACTTGTCACAAATCCTGCAAAAATTGAAGTAGAAAAGAAAATTTTTTAAATTTTGTAGTGTGCAACTACAACTACTACAAAAGAAAAAGGGAAAACTGAAGAAGAAAGGCAACCACAAATGCTGCACACAAACGATAAGTTACAATAAACTCTATGTAAGATGTGTAATACATACATATGCATGTATATACATAGATACACACATACATATATACTACAACAACAAAAGCAGCAGCTGTAGAAATAAAACCAACAGCAAAGTTTAATGGCTTTAAGCAAAAATGGAGAAAAAGTAGAAAAAGATGTTGATGGAGTAAACAATTATAGCAACAAAACTAAGTAAAAAAAAGAATGGCAAACACTGAAGGAACAATTCCTTTCTTGGCTTGCTTACTCATACCCAGCCAACATAAACTATATGTGTGTAAGTGTGCGTGTTTTGCGCCACGTCAGTCAGTGAGTATCCTTTTTTTACAGCTCTATTCACTGTAGGCGTTTAATCCCTTTAGGAATCTACCAAGAGCTCAAGACAACAACTGTTTAAACTAAATGGACGCACACAGGCAAATACACACTGACACAAATTACTTTTCATTACTGTGAATATGTATTTATTTTAAATCTACACAATAAGTAAAATAAAAATAAAATGAAATGAAATGCTCTAAACGTAAGAAGAAAAAAAAACGAATGGCATAAGGTTCACATGCCGGAGAAATCCAAGGAGTAGCAGACATATTTTTGGTATTGTTTTATTGGGATATGACTTCTGGTGTTTTGTATTTGGGAAAGTCTTTAATCTTAAGTTATACAAATATTTAATGTTTCTTGTACTCGTACTATATAATGTGGTTGTTTCTCTTTTTCTTTAATTTACTGTAAAATGGCTGAAAATTGTGTTAAAAATTGTGTTGTCAACAGCAGGTTCTAACAACTAAAGAAGGTTTTTGTTTTTTCATCGCATTTAAAATTCGTTCACTTAAGAGTTGAAAATAAAAACAATATGTTAATTTATAAATAAGAGAGTAAGTTCGCAAAACTAAAATTTTATTTAAATTTCAGCAACATTAATTTTGTTTTTTTAATATAAGATTTACATTTCGGATTTTGATATTTTATGTTTATGTCAATCGAAAAAATTCCAAAGTTTTCCATGGTTGGACATTGAGAAAATTTTCACAATGATTTGAAGCCAAATTTTTTTTTTTTGTAGTGAAAATTTTTGAAGCAGAAAAAGAAAATTTCTTTTCGGCCCGTAAGTTATTTTTTAAAATTGTTTTACGAGTATTTTATATTCGAGAGGTAAGGTAACCACAAAAAACTAAAAAGCGTCATTAATTTGTTAAATTTTTGTTGAACTTTATAATTTTTTTAAATTAAAAATTTTTTGGTTTGTACATCAAGTTTTAGTTCAAGTTCCTTCCTTAAGTTTTTTCTTCAGAAGGATTTTTTACAATACAAATTTTGCTGCTGTGATCAATAATTATTGATTGAAGAAGACAAAAAAATAATAATAATCAAATCTTTAGCTGGGGGAAAACTAGCTATTTCGTAGTCGCTACACTACTCATCAGTACCCACTGGGATTTGAACTCGGGTCATGACGTATCATGATCTACTGCTTTAACCACTAAGCCACCGAGCATTTAATTATTTTCTATCTATATTCATCTCATATTGAATCACATATGCATTTTTGTTTATTGCCTGCATTGTTTGTACAGCGTACGCTGTCTCTAAACTAGCGCTATTTATTTTTTTTTATATATTAACATACCCAGAGATGTAGATATTAATTCGTTAAATTTTTGTTGAACTTTTATAATTTTTTAAATTAAAAATTGCTTGGTTTGTACATATGTACATCAGGTTTTAGTTCAAGTTTTTTCTTTCATTTTTATTTTCATTGCATTTAGAAAAACGACATGACTTAAAAACCGTCGTAAGAATCTAACAGGATTTTGGTAGCAGCTTTAAAAAATCGTGAATAAAATGTGAAATGTTTATACCCATAAAATTTTCATTTCCCCAGTAGGGCGGTTCCGAAACTTCTTAGCCTATCAATGAAAGAGAATAGTAAGTTTTTCAAAAATATTTTTATTTTTCAATATAATCTCCTGAAACTTTAATACACTTAGTCCAATGCTTTTCTAGCAATTCTATCCCCTGATTAAGATAGTTTTCCTCAAGGTCTTCAAAATTGTAGATTACAACTGTACTACATCTTCATTTGAGGTAAAACGCTTGCCAGCAAGGAATTTTTTTAAATTTGGGAACAGGTAAAAGTCACTGGAAGCTAAATCAGGAGAATAAGGTGGGTGGTCAAGCAACTCGTACTTTAATTTGTTGATTTTAGCCATTGTTAAAACACTCTTGTGCGCTGGTGTGTTGTCTTGATGAAAAATTATTTTTTTGTGTTCTAAGCCAGGACGTTTTTCTCCAATTTGTTCATTTATTTGATCTAAAAGGTAGCAATAGTACTCTGAATTTATCGTTTTACCTATTTGTAGATAGTCAATCAATAAAATACCTTTGAATTCCCAAAAAACCGTTGCCATAACCTTACCAGCCAATTGAATTGTTTTTGCTTTCTTTGGGGCACTTCCTCCAGCTTCAGTCCATTGTTTGAATTGTTCTTTTGTCTCTGGAGTATAGTGGTGGATCCATGTCTCCTCAACAGCTCTGAAACGACGCTTAAAATCCATTTTATTTCGCCTAAAACGATCCAAACAAGCTTGAGAAATGTTCATTCTTATGCGTTTTTGGTCGACTGTTAACAAATGCGGCACCCATCTTGCAGAAAGCTTTTTCATCTATAGTTCTTCATGCAAAATTGAATGGATTCGATCATTTGATATGCCCATGATATTAGCTATTTCACGCACTTTTGTTCGTCGATCATTTAATACCATATCCTGCACTTTGACTACAATTTCTGTTGTTGTTGCTGTTTTTGGACGTCCACTACGTGGTTCATCTTCAATGCTTGTACGACCACGTTTAAATTCAGCAAACCAATTTTATACTGTTGCATATGGAGGAGCACTTTCACCTAACACAGTTACCATATCATTATGAATTTCTTGTCCCGATTTACCTTTTTGATGTAAATATTTAATGACACCACGCATTTCTCATTTTTCCATTGTAAAAAAATCGCGGATGCGTCTTTTGTGAACACCTGTTTCTATATGAAGGAGTTACCAGATCTTTTTAACTTTAACTTTTTTCTGTTTATACCGCGCTTTTTGTGCTAGGCTAAGAAGTTCCCGAACCGCCCTTGTACATATGTGCATCACATCAAAGTAATTAAATTTAAGTTTTTTGAATTTTTGATGAACTTTTATAATTTTTTAAATTAAATTTTTGGTTTGTACATTTGTGCAACGGGTTATAGTTCAGGTTTTTTCTTTCTTAAGTTTTTTTTTTTTTTAATGCTTGGTGGCTTAGTGGTTAAAGCAGTAGATCATGATACGTCATGTCCCTAGTTCAAATCCCAGTGGGTGCTGATAAGTAGTGTAGCGACTACGAAACAGCTAGTTGGCCCCCAGCTAAAGATTTGATTATTATTTTTCTTGTCTTCTTCAATCAAAATTATTGATCACAGCAGATTGCTATTGTAAAAAATCTTTCTTAAGAAAAAAAAACTTAAGAAAGAAAAAACCTGAACTATAACCCGTTGTACAAATGTACAAACCAAAAATTTAATTTAATAAATTTAAGTTTTACTTTACCGCCTTATTTGTTTGAACTTCTTGTTTTTACGCAATCAAGGAGGAATAAAAACCTGGTCCAGATACGATTTAAAAAGTTAATATCTGAATGGCAATTTTTTATTCACACTATACGATTATGGAACTCAATACCAGCATCCTTACAAACCATTGGCAATGCAACGCAGTTTAGGAAATGTCTATTCGATTTCTATAATAGAAGTTAAAAACTTGTTGTTTAATTGTAAAATTATTTTGAATAGTAGCGCAAATTTATTTTCAGCTGTGTTTAGCTTCAGCTCGAATTCAATTCTATCCTTTTATAATTTTTTCCTTCAACTTAATTTCTTAATATGAATTTTGTGCAGTTTGCTGACAACAACAACAGCAAAATAAATCTTAACTACAAATGAGTAAAAGAGTATAAAATAATTGTTACTGTTGTTGTTGATCAGATTCCGCTAGAACAAAATGCATTTTAATTTAAAGTATAATTCAATGCAATTGATTTGTCCCAAATTCTTTTGAACAACAACAAAATACATTTAGAGATTTAAATTACTGTTTTTCGGTAATTATTAAGGCGGTATTAAAATAACTATTATAATATTACAAAAAAAAAGGAATGATTAAATTAAACAAAACAGCAATTTGGTAAAATTCATATTTTAAAAATTCAAAATATTTTAAATGCGATCTTATCCGACAGTATCTTTCTTTTTTGTTACCAGTTTTTGTTTTAGATTTTATATATTAAATTGTCTTTAAATCCTTTGTAATTATAAATATAACTAAATTTAAATTGTAATGATTTGTAAAACCCATTCTATAATTACAAGACTCTAAGTCTTGTTGTATGGGTGTACCAATAATTAAATAAATAAATAAATAAAAATAATTAATATACACAAATTCGTATTTTATCTGCAACTTCTTTTTCGCGAAGTTTTTAAATAACTGAGTTGTGATGCTCCAACTCTTATATATTTCTCGATTTTAAATCGTTGCTCTTTTCTAAAGAGCGATATACTCATTTCATCATAACTTCCACTTCTTTATTGTAGTTCTAAAGTGACTTGAACATTTCAACGATTGTGGAGAGCATACGTTTTCCTGGCTATTCAACTCTTTCTCAATAAGTTCGGCAGTTGTTAATTTTTCCTGAGACTCAAATCTTTTTCTTTTAATGGAGGAAGAGTTTTTATTACTACTTTGAACAGATGGGTGCTTCAGAGCTTATTTCATTATCAAGAGTACATAAAGATGTTATGTTTTATTTTTAACGTATTTTGAGTTAATAATACAAATAATTTAAATGTTTGATTTAGCAGATGTTCAAAGTTCTTTTAACAGAATTAACGTTTTCGGCTAATCATTCAGAAAGGCGCTACAGTTTTCACCCCTGAATTATGTTCGAATCTGTAGTTTGCCATATTTTTCTTTATATTCACTGTACTAAAATATGATGATTATGATAAAATATTACAAAATGTAGATTTTATCAAATGTCCTGGTTCATAAATAGACTTCTGGTTTTCGTATATGTAAAGCATTAAACACATAGACCACAGCAGACTACATGACTTCACAACAGCAAATGTTGCAACCGGCAATTGTAGTCGTGTAGGGCACTACTGAATTATTTTGAACACGGCCGCAACATAAATTCAAATTCAAAAAATTATATTTCAGTGTGGCCATCTAAGAGTTTTTAGCTCCACAAAATTTGTTGATTTACAGAACAAGATCTGTTTATATCAAACTTTCATGAATAAGTTCTTCTGTCTAACAAATAAAATTTTAAAAAGATAAAAAGAGTAACTTAACTTAAAAAAATTTTCAGATTATATGGGCCTTCAAAATTTAAAATATAATTGGATATAACTTCTGATCTATAATGAGAACAGCGTAAAACAAATGAAACTTTACGACAATTTATCGAATTTTTGAAACGGGGACCCACAAATCTCTTAAATTTTTTTATCAAAAATATGGAATCAAAACTACTTGTACGTGATGTAAAATCAACTTAAACTGTTATTTGACAAATTTTTATAAACAATTTATCAAATAAGTGTTTAATAAACATATAATATATTTTATAAATACAGCCGTAAGTATATATGCATATATTTAACAATAGTACAAATATTTATTAGTTCATTTAAAACAGCATTTAAATTTTATTGTTATTTTATGTTATATTAGAAAATAAAATATTTCCAAGAGCTAAATTGTTTTTATACACATTGGTCACGCTGTTTTTAATTTGTAGTCAAGAAAAATAGAAATTAGTTTAATTCGAGTGCGACAAAAAAATCAGTATGGACAACAACCAGTAGTCGTGTCGCATTGCTGTTGTCAAAATAAATGTTCGCATTTAAATGCATGTACTTTATATTTGACATGTTGAAGTCGGTTGTTTGCTGGCTTCAATGTGTTTATTGCTTAAATACACACCTTTAAAAAATATATTAAAAGATATATAAAATATTTTTAAGCTGACACTTTGTGCTATGTTTTATAAAACGTGTAATTGCTAGAAAATAAATTTTTTGATTATTTTAATGTTAATATTCAATTTAAGTTAAGAAACAAAAAGTTTTTAAATTCACTTTTCCATTTCACATACATTTAATGTATTATAACAACGTTTATGTAAATTCATGAAAACTTTGTTTTGCAAAAAAGAAAGAAAACATGTCATAAAATTTTAAACAATCACTCTTTTTAATTAAAATTTATGAAAACTTAAATACGATTAAACATTTTCTCACGCGCACAACCAAATTGCACACGTTCGTTTGAACAACAAAAATTTTAAACCGTAAAAATGTTTTTTTAATAGAATAATTAATATTTACAGAAGTAATAAACGCGTACGAATAATAAAAACAAAACAAAAATTGTATTCACACACTACCCGAAAGAAGTCAAATTTAAACATACATTGTAAACAAAGACTCTCGGATAGTGCTTAACATAAGTGTTACAACACAAAAGCAAAACAGCAGGCGGCGCAAAATAAATCGTCCGATTTCGTTTTTGAATAACTTTTTTATTATATAAAAAAATATTTGGAGTATTGGAAATTTTTATTTGGACTTGTATAGGTTTTTTTTTTTTTGATTTGTTAAGTGGAAAATATCAGCCAAGTGATAATTCGTGATAATTATTCGTATCATTTGTATAAACCCGCTACCTCAAGTAACTGCAAAGGAAGAAGTCTAGAATAATTAAATCGGGTGATCTTGTTTGCCGCCAAAATGGAATATTACGCGATCAGGAAGTACTTCCTTTAGGATAGAATAAAGCTCTAAACACTTAGACGACAGCAGACTTCACAACACAAATGCAGTTAGCTTCAAATGCTGCCGTCTCGTCAGCAACATAATTATTTTCAAGACAGCAGTAGCACTATGAGCACTATGTGTATTTAAACAATGCAAATTTCAGAGGTGCCACATATATATTTTACATGAATAAAATTAAAATTACCGACTGAAAACCTAAAAATATCACGTAAAATTGTAAAAACTCATCAATTTATTTGTTTATTTTATTTATGTGATGTTTATTTCTATTAAATATTTCAAAAAAATTTTAGTTTTTATTACTGCTAATTTATATTTATAGTGGCAACACTGCATTTACTTTTGGCTGCTTACGAAAATAGAAATTAATCTAAGTTGGCAGCAGCGGCAAATGCTGTTGTGAAGTCGTGCTGCTGTGATGTCGTTAAAATAATAGTGTGCATTTAAACACCTGTATTTTATTTTTGACAGATTGCTGCTTGCTGTCTGCTGTCGTCTATGTGTTTAAAGCTTAAGAGTATTTAATTACATTACTAAGTATATCCACGGAAAAGACGTAGTTGCTTGTTGTTGTAACAATACAAATAAGCACATCCTTCTAGAACTGGGCTTTCGAGTATTGTCTGAAACGATTAGGACAAGCAGATGGAACAAATATCGGCGGACCAATATATAGCAAAAGGAAGCTGATAATGGCAATGACCCAGTCAATTTTGCTGTACGGGTGCGAAATCTGCCCAAATTTCTTGCAGGCAGAATACCGGACGAAGATGTTGGCAACGGTACAGCATACTGCTGCTCTCAGAGTGCCTTCAGCATATCGCACAGTGTCAGAGCCTGCTGTCTGGGTCATAAGCGGGACTATCCCGATTGACCTCTTAGCAGAAGAGCGTAAAAAGCTGTGGGCACAGCGAAGACAAATTGGCGAGGCAGCAACACCAAGATCAGCACGGGCGTATACTATGCGGAAGTGACAAGAAAGATGGAACAACGAATCACGTGGCAGATGGACAGCGAGACTGAGCATCGATATAGGCAAGTGGATGAACAGAAAGCATGGTGAGATAGATTACTATATAACGTAAATGCTTTTTGGACACTGGTATTTTCTCGAATACCTCCATAGAATGGGGAAGACAGATACATCGATCTGTCTTTATGGAGATGACTGTGTGGACGACGCAAAACACACTTTCTTCAGATGTGACAGGTGGAGGCAAGAAAGATACGACTTAGAGGAGAATGTTGGTGAAATAATACCGGAAAACGTCGTAGAAGTTATGATGGAAAGTGAGAGAAAATGGAGTCAAATAGCGACTTATATTGAGAAGATCCTATGAGACAAGAAGCGAGATATACACGTGGGCATGGCACTTGCAATCCGATAGGAACAGAGGAGAAGACCCATCCTGAAGCAATGCAAAAGCGGTACCGGGGTGGAGACAAGGCTCAAAGAAAATTGAGGGGTAAACTAAATAACAAAATATTCTAGATAACAATTTGAACCTGGATTAGTTTTTTATTAAAAACATACTTTTACAGGACACTGTAGACCGGAAAATCTGACATGCATTCAATGTTCAATATGATTGTGCCATGAAAGTTATAAACCAAAATAAAAAACCACGAAAACTCACAACAGAACAAATTTATTATTTTTATTATTTCTTTTTTTGTTTTTTTTTGTGCAGAGAAAAGATATTTTTAAAATATAAAACAAAAACTGAGTCCTTTTTTTCCCCCCAACAAGATTAATTTATGACAATATTAAATTAAATTCTGTTCACTTTTTGCAACTTCCCTTGAAGCTGATTATATTCCAATAAAATATGAAAATCATTGTAAAGCACGAAACAATCATGCCGGCATATTTTTACTGACATTTAAACACGGTGGAATGTTTAAATATGTTAAACACATGAAGAAGAGCATACATTTTTATAATTAGTTGGAAAGTGCTTTTGCACAGGCTGAAGTAAAAAGTTTGTGTTAAAATATACAATTTTCTTCTTCTCTTTTACATACGAATTGTTAAATACAAATTAATTTCAGCATAGTTAATTAAGTCATTAGCTCATGATGTTTAATAAGAAAAGAACAACAGTATTAAAGTTGGGAAAGCTCCCTGAAGCACAAAGGTTTGAAAGTGATATTGAACTGCCTTGAAATTTATTATTTGCTCTAATTTGTATCAGGCACTTGGGCTTGATGCTCGATAAAAATACAATTTTTATTAATAAGTTATCGACGTTTTATAATGCCTCGTTAAAGCGCATCGCCTGAGCCGGAAACGGAAATACTTTATAAAAAAAAATTTTTTTTTTAATTATTTTTTGTTTTTTATTTTTTTTTTTTTTTTGAAAACAAACACAAAAACTGCTAACCTTTTTATTTATTTGCTTGTCTGCAGTAACACCCAGGGTCTGAAGCAGGAGTCGAACCTGCGACTTCGCGACTGTTGGTCGAGTACTCTACCAAATCAGCCATCGAGGCACTTCAATGCTTAAGAGTATACAATTCTTGCAGCAAGAGAGTTTCTTCTTGCCATAAAAGTTTTATACATATTTTAGAACGCTTTAGAGAAAAATATCAAGCCTACTAAGCAACAAATAGCAACAAATTTGTATTGTAAAAAATCCTTCTTAAGAAAAAACTTAAGAAAGGAGAAACTTGAACTAAAACACGATGTACAATTGTACAAATCAAAAATCTAGTATAAAAATTATAAAGTTCAACAAAAATTCAATAAAAAAAAATAATAAAAAAAATTTTAAACAGCTTATTTTCTATGATTTCTAGTTGTCTATATGTCGACATTTCATAGGAGCTACCCAAAACATCAGGATTGCAAGTCTACTGATGATTAAGCTAACTCCTATGAAGTGTTGACTATTGCAAAACATAGAAAACAAGTTGTTTATAATTTCTTAAAATATTCATTTCTTGCGCGGCTATTTAGTACCACTTCTCCCTCTTATTGTATAACATTCAGAGCAGATGTTAATTCTTAGACCTCAATATAACGCACACCAAATTTCATCTGAATTGGTTGAATGGCCTTGGCGTGCAAATACAGCAGACAGACAAATTAGCTTTCAAATTTGTAATCTAAGCAAAATATTGATTAAACAAAAAATATTTAAAAGAGTATAAACATAAAATATTTATTTCCTCCAGCGATACTGTAACTAATATTACTTAAAACTCTAGCTAAAATATATTTGCAGCTAACAATTTTAAACAAACAGTTGACCCAGTATTTGTTAGCACCAACTGCATGTTCAAATTGTTTTTCCAATTTCTAAAAAGCATATTAAATAAACGAAACAGTAAACATGATTTATGCTGCATACAATGTATCCTGTCACCAAAATGCATCACATTTATAGTCACCTCCCTCTTCTAGGGTGACAAATGTTTAAAGATTTAATAGAAAAAAAAACTCTTTCACTCTGAAGAGTAATAAAAAAAGAAACATTTTCAATAGCACTTATTATTCCAAAAACAAAATAAACAAATCTTTAAGTAAATGAAGTATTATACACACAAAGAAAAATATACTAATAGTTAAGAAACTATACCAAACAAAATATATATACTCGTACAGATATTTTATTTTATGTTTCCAAGCCGCCTATAATTCGAAATTTTTTAGTATTTTATCTAATCCTCAGTAGACTTGGATATCCTGCGCTTTGCGGATCCTTCAATTATAAATAAAATAATGACTCACACACTTGTTCGTTATACAGTAATTAAGTAATTCATAACTTTATTTAAACTTGATATCATTATGTACCAAAACACTAGAATTGATATCTTCTGACTTATGACTGTCTTGCACAAAGCTTAAAAATAAACTGACTGGTTGCCGCCGACCTGCCTGCTATTTACACTTCATTATCATCTTCTACAATCATCATGATCTTTCTAGTCATTTATAATTCTAGACTCAAATTTACAAATATAATTCTTACGCATATACACATTCACACACATGCTTGCAAACAATAGGCAAGTGACAACAACAAACAATAAGAAGAGAAATACCAAAAATGCAAGAATAACAACAACATCATTTGTAGTTGATTTTTTGGAATTCTGCATACTGCATACATCAGTGATGCCCAAAAGCTCTATATGGAAGAGTATTATTTAATATTTTTTGTTGTAAAAAGCAAAAAATTTACAAAAACAAAATTCACACTGATAATCGCTGTCGTCAATGTTTACCAACAAAGCATGCGAAAGTGTTGTTGCTTTGCTTTTGGGTGTGTGCGGTGAAGAACGAAAACAAATATATAAAAGACGAAGTTGTTTTTGTATTTTTCATTGCTAGTGCTGAGCGCAGTATTTGTGTATTAAAGAGCATAGGGCAGTGCTCTTTAATATATCTATAATATATATTTACAAAAACAAACAATTGAGTATCAAGCGCATATGGCTGCGCACACTTGCTTCAAATGTTTTTTTGTTTCGTTGTTTGTATGTATTGTTTTTAGTTTTATCTAGTTCGTGTGAATTAACAACAAACAGACTGGGTTAGATCTGATAGAGGCTCTTAACAATATTTTCAAACACATAACTCTCCCCCCAGGGAGTTGGTTTTATCTTGGTATACACCTAACCAGGGCATTCTGTTTCTGGGACATACAGAAGTTCCTCATTTGTTGTAGCAAATAAAATTCTAGGAAGCCGCAAAATTATGTTGCGTTGGACTTCGGAAACCCTGAAACTGGTAAAACGACGCTGACCATGGTTGCGGTGCCTAAACCTTGACTGAAAAGTTCTGGCTGTGGTTTAAACCTAAAATCGCTAGAAGTAGAGTTAGTTTCCCTAACAGCTTTAATGAATGCCGGTTTTCGGCGGATAATAACCCCCAGGGTGCTGTCTTGAAACAAATATTTGTAGTGTAAGAAACTAATGAATGAGGGTTAGACGGGTGATTTGGTGAAGGACTGATGCTCTTAATGCACTTGCACGATTAGTGCAGCTCCATGGTTCGTGAAAAACTCACGAGCTCATAAGGATATGTGTGTTCATCTGAGCCGAATGACGAATTTTCAAAGTACGTGACAAGATGTATCAGTAAACTGGAAGCCTCTTGCACGCAGTATACTTAATTTTGGCGGTCACACTCGGATGAGGAGAAGAGATACCCTTGCCACCATCATAGCGCTAAATACGTAATTTTACCGATTTAGTTCGCGTAAAATAAAAACTGGTGTCTAGCACTAGCTGGACTTAGTTAATTTGTTGTCTTTGGTATTAAGATATGAATAGTGATTGTTACTATAGGTTCACACAGCAGTAGATACGATGATAAAATTGCGTGAACTACACTTCGATTTGATTGGTCATACACTTTAAAGTTCAGATTTAGCTCTTAGTGAATTTTTCCTGTGTTTTAACTTGAAAAAATAGCTAGCTGGATAAGGATTCATTTCGAACAAAGAAGTGATTACCGAAACTAATGCATATTTTGAGGGGTTCCCTAAATCATATTATTCAGATGGCATAAAAAATTGGTATATCGTCTTAATAAGTGTATGGAGCTAAAAGCAGACTATGTTGAGAAATTAATGATTTAAACAAAAAAAAATCTTTAATTTCCTATTTTGGTAGCTGCGTTATCATTCCGCTTGTACGTAAGGTGACATAAATGATCTTGCAGAGGAAACTCTTGTGTCAACTGACTCTGGAATGGCAACAAATGCAAGCATTTGTGCAAAATTGTGGCTCAAGTTGTTCTTTGAAGACCAAGCTCCTGAGCATGGCGTCGAATTGAGGTTGATGTATTGATGAAGAGGATTATGTTGCACACTTTTGTACGTTGTGGTTGACGCTTGGGCCTTCTGTCTTCAAAATTATTCACTTCACGATAAATAGTACCTTTTGTTTCTCCCACATACTTCATGTAACTTGTGCAAAATTGGGGCTCAAGTTGTTCTTTGAAGGCCAAGCTCCTGAGCATGGCGTCGAGTTGAGGTTGATATATTGATGAAGAGGATTATGTTGCACACTTTTGTACGTTGTGATTGATGCTTGGGCCTTCTATCTTCAAAATCATTCACTTCACGATAAATAGTACCTTTTGTTTCTCCCACCTACTTCATGTAACTTTCTCATCGTCACAGTAATCGATGATTAATTTTGATAAAATGTTTGTTTTAAAGATTTATCGCATATTTTTCAATAATAAATTTGCCACGTGTCTACTTCACGACTGGCAAATATGAACTGTCAAGACTAATGTTTGGCAAAATGGCGGCAAAGTAAAATACTTTCTCGCCGGACACCTGGTATATTTAGATTATATAAATATAAGTAATATGTTTTAAAAATTGAATTGCGGAAATCAGTTGCCGGCAAATCTTTTATTTTTAGTGTGTAAGTTTTATACTCGTAGCTTTGCTTTCTTGGGAATAACATATATCTATAAAAACATTAAACTAAAAGTTTTTTATATGATAATATAAAATAATTTGCTGAACCTACTTAAACTATTTCATTTCGGAGAAACGTTAAAAATATTTATAAAACTCAGAGATGGAAAATATATTAGTTGGTAAAAAAAAATGCTAATTTCTATGGAGTTAATTTAGTATTAAAATTTCTTACTGTCTTGTAATAGTTTTCTTTTTGTAAACAATTTTGAAGTATATAACATAACAAACGGAAAATAGAGAAGAGTGTAAAAAAATACAAAAATTGGCGCAAATGATTTGTAACAGAGAAGAAAAGTAATAATAATAATTTGTACATGTCGCCAATGGCTGTTTGGCATCATTAAGATACAAACTCGGTTTCTGTAACAAATTTGTTCTCCTACATACATATATACAAGTTTTTTTTTATCCTGCAGACTACAAAAATGCAGAGCCAGAAATAAAAATGCGCATACAGCCACCCACATTCAGTTTCAATGTGTTGGTGCAAAAATAAAAACATTTTATTTACAGACAAAAATCATTCAGTCAAACAGACAAATTTGTATTTAAGTTTTACTTTTTATTATTTCCTTTTTTTCTTTTACTTATTTTGTAGTTGAAATTTTTAAAGAAAAAAACTAATTTTTTATGTAGCTTTTTTTCATTCTTTAATATGTATTTGTGTTAATGTCAGTCAGTGAGACAGCTTTAAAAAATGGTTATACAAAAAATCAACTCTAGAATGTAGGTTAAGTGAGGCCAAATGATAAACCACTGTGTTGAAAAATATCTGAAAAGCACAAAAAAATTTCATTTATTTGAATTCGTTTTTTTTTTCTCTGGCTCTCTCTCTATCTTACTGCTGCAATGGTTAACCATTTTGGCTGTCCATTTTTTATCCTTTGTCCTTTTTATAAACATAAGAATGATATGAAACACTGCCAACATTGTTGTGATGGTTGTAGTGATGATGATGATGATGACGATCAGAAATTTTTCTTCCAACTATTATACTACAACAAAAAAATGCATATTCCATAAAGTGTGCAGTTGTTATTATTTTGCAAGATTTTTCAATTCGTCTGGAAGCAAACACTGCAATTTCAAACACATTCGTGTATTCATGTTGTGTTTTTGCTCTCGTTTTATTGATGGGCTATAGTGAATTTAGTTTTAAATAGGAAAGTGAAGAGTTTTTCGGCGTCTTGTCAAATGATGATCTCGGTTTAATTTTTTTTACCTTTTTTTTTTTTGAGACGATAAAATTCTTAAAGGATGCAATAACGCAAGCATGGAGTTCAATTTGGCTAAATTTCTTGGAGTCATCAAAATCGATGCTAAATCAAATTTTTTTTTCTTTTTTTTTTTTTTTTTTTGAGACGATAAATTTCTTAAAGGATGCAATAACGGAAGCATGGAGTTCAATTTGGCTAAATTTCTTGGAATCATTAAACAAGTCGATGCTAAATCACATTTTTGAGGTTATTTCCAAAACTTTACTCATTACGAGTACTAATTGAATGTTAATTTTTATAATTTAAAATTAAAAAAAAAATTGGGCTGCTTAGTTTTAAAATATTCCTTAATCAATTGACACATGAAAAAGTACCACAAAAATACATGTCTGTAAATTTTAGTGTAACAATATATGTATATTTTTTATTTCTAATATTATATAATAGTATATATAATACTATATAATAGTATAATGCCCGACAAGAGATTTGACGTGATCTCATCAAGGACGGCGTCGGCAGCAAACCAAATGGGTCGCCAAGAGGACGTGCTTGAAATTTTCACAGATGGATCCAAGTCGGACGTGGCAGTTGGTGGTGGTATCTTTATGCCCCAGTATCAGAGGAGGATCAGTTTTAAGCTATACGATGAGTTTAGCGTAATGCCGGCTGAAATTACAGCTATTTTGAGAGCAGCTAACTGGTTGAGGTACTATAGGGTATACGGGGTGAATATCCGAATCTGTACTGAAAGTAAGGCTGCGTTAAATGCGCTTGTGGGTGTCTATACGACGTCCTGGTTGGTTCAGGAATGCCGGATATCTCTTAATGAGATAGCGAGACATTCGAGCCTGGAGCTTTTCTGGGTACCGGGGCACAGTGGAGTGCCCGGAAATATTGTGGCGGATGAGCTGGCGAAAGCCAGAGCTCGTCTACAGAGAGGGGACATTGATACGATGGTAGGAGTCCCGCTTAACAGCTGTAGAAACCAAGTGCAGCGTCAACTTGTAGGGACTGCGCAGGACAGATGGTCTGGTGAGGTCACCTGCCGAGTAGCAAGGCTGACATGGCCTGCGTATGATCGTAGTAGAACTGCGGTCTTAAAGGGTTTTCCCCGTCAAAGGTTGCGTATCTTGGTGGCAGTTCTGACAGGACATTGTCTCATAGGGACGCATGCTAGGAGGCTAAATCTTCCATTTAATGATTTCTGCAGAAGTTGCGGGGATGAGGACGAGGAGGAAAGTGTTGAGCATTTCCTCTGTCGATGCCCGGCTCTCAGTTCTATGAGAGCGCTGTATTTAGGCGGACCGATATTGCACGGGTTAGCAGATTTATCGGAATGACAAGTGAACGGGCTAGATTCTTTTATCCGGCTTTCGGGTTGGTTTGAATCTGAACCGTCGTGGGAAGTGTAAGTCTCGTGGGCTGCACTTCTTCCTCAGGCAACACAACGGGACCAAAAGGACTCAAGTGGGCTGGTTTCATGAAACTGGCAGCCTGTACAACCTAACCTAACCTAACCTAATAGTATTCACCAGTCTCTAGTTCAAACCTGGCTTTCGCCAAGAATTTTTCAATTTTTTCAATACAAATAGTTCAATTATTTTTTGCTGTCCTCTTTGATCAAGAGCTATTGATCGTGGCAATTATTGTTATAATTCAAAATAATTCTTGGCGAAAGTCAGGTTTTGACTTGAGCCAGACGAATACTGTCATATAATAATAGAAATATTCAATAAGTTCAACTAGTTTTCATTAAAATAACTGGTTGTTCAGTGACAGCAGAATACAGTAAAAACAACTGGGATCATAACAAATTGCATATGTGATCAATATGAGACAAAAATAGACGAAAAAATAAATAAGAGCTTGGTGGCTGAGTTAACTAAGCGTTGATATACATCATGTTTACATGATACCGAGTGCGAGTCCTAGTGGGGGCTGATGAGCAGTGTAGCGACTGCGAAACAGCTGGTTTGTTCCCCAGCTTAGTATATTCAATTATTTTTTTCTATCTTATTTGATTAAGAGTTATTGATCGCGGCAATTGTTTTTATAATTAAAAAACAATTCTTGGTGATATTCAGGTTTGGACTTGAGTCAGACGAATACTACAAACAATGCAGCACTATACTCTTCCTATATATCATTCTCCATCTTAACATCAGAAAGGAAGATTTTGTGTCGAAAATCATCTTGAGAGACGAGACGAACTTTTATTTAAACGATTACGTCTATAAAGAAAATCTTCATTTCTGGGACACTGAGGGCCATTAATATAACCTAACGATAAAGTTCTTGATAGTTAACCTTAACATTAGTTAACGTGAACGATAAAGTCACCATTAATTGTTTCCTATTTCTACAACTGAAGTTAAAATATTTTCAGCAGAAAGTATGGCAGCAACAAATGCTTAAAGTTAACTTTGAAATTTACCTGCTGCAGTAACTATTCATGTTAAAGTTAACTTGTAATAACTATAAAAAATTATCTGTAAGATAAAATCTTAATGTTAACTATTCGTCAACTGTGAAAATGATTTACATCAGTACCTGCTTTGACGGCCCAACCTGATGGTGGACCAATTCCACGGAGTGAATTTTTCACAATTCACCACCACCCCCGTGTGGCTTGCTAGGCTCACACAGGTAGCAATTCTTGTCATATGATTGCGGTCATATGAACAACTTCTTGTTGAGGAGTTCGGGCTTTTTAATCCCTCCTGTATGCAATTTCCCAGCAATCAATGGAGGACAAGGCTTAATGAGTTGGTAGGCCGAAGCCCATTAAGAGCATCAGCCCTTAAACCAACTCACCCGTCAACCATCACCACTGGTTCCTTACAGTACACGTATCTGTTGTTTGGCAACAGATCCTCGGGAGATTGTTAGCCCTCGAAAAAAGCCATCACCAAACAATTATCAAGGATACTAATACTCCCTTCCTGCGTTTTAGGTTTCAACCACAGCCAGAACGTTTCAGCCAAGGTAGGCACCTCAACCATGATCAGCCCGGGTCGAACCGCAAGCAGAACTTCCTAGGGGCCATGCTGATCCCCGTTCTGCCAATTTATACCCTTGGTAAGGGTTTCGGAAGCCAACACAACATATGTCATGTGGCTTCCTAGAGTTTTGTTTGCCGCACCAAACGAGGGACCCCTTCCCTCTTTTCCACGAAAAACAGAGCGCCTAAGTTAGGAATACGCCAAGGCAAAACCTGTTCCCCGGGGGGAACTATTCGTCAGTTGCAATAATGGCCCTGAAAGTCTGCGTTTGTTGCTTGATAAACGATTACACTTTTGCTTAAATTTGAGGCGTTTTAAGCTTAGCTTAAAAAATTTCACAAACTCAAAAAAACATGTTTTTGGTTTAAACTTGATGTCTGAGCGATCAATTCGCTGATATCATATTATGACGTTTTTGCCTTTAAAAACGATTTGCAGATTCTCCAATCACAAACTAAATAATGATACTTACATTTCTTGATCCTAGTTGTTTTGATCTTTATTTAATTCAATATTTGCAATAAATTCCTTCAGCTCAAGGTCCTTTTTGTTTTTTTTTTTAATGTTTAATTTATTTTTCAATATTTCGTCTTCCTAAAATACTACACAACTTTATTTAAACTTCATACACTTAATACAAATGACTTGCTTAGTTTTCTGACTTATGACTGTCCGGCACGACGTTTAAAACTAAAATCAGCCTCTGCCGAAGATCTGTCTGCAATTTATTGTCCTTTAATACCTTCTATAATTATCATATTATTGTTAATGCCAATCTGAAATGTTAAAGTATAATTCTTACGTATGTACATACAAACACATTCATGATTGCACAGCAATAACATTGTAATAATAGTAACGCAACAACAACAATAAAATTATTGGTGGTAAATTCACTTGGAATTTTGCGCGTTGTAAATCAGGTAACATTGTTTGTGTATCATGTTTTCAGTTTTATGTTGTTTGTGTGGATGTGCATGTACTTTTATAAGAAGCAGAGCCACGATCGCACAATGGGTCAAAAATTATACAATTTCATGACAATATTTTGCAATTAAAAAAAAATTGTGCAGGTCCAAATAAAGATTTCCAAGACTAAAAATATTTATTTTATTTAATTGAGAAAGCTACTAAAAAACGAAAGTGGATGATTAATTTTGCGCCATGTTTCTGACATGCTGTGGCTTAAAGTAATTTTGCGAAACTTGAATGAGATGTAATGGATTCCCAAAGCTCTTCTATTTAAATAAAATTCTAATAAGCCTTCATGTACTTCAGATTTACCGCTGGGTATTCAACTGTATAAATGTATATTTTTGAATGTTTGTGTATTGAACAAAGAAAACACTTTGATGTTGGGGGAAAAAATGTACTACAGGTGGACGACGGTTCAGATAAACGAGCTCATAAAAAATAACGTATTTAATGTGTTTTTGATGACATGTCAAGCAAAAAACCAAAAAATAAAAATAAAGTTTCTTTCTCCTGTTATCATATTTAATGAAACTTGCAAACAGCAAAGAAAAATTCCAGAAAACCTTGTATTCTATTTGTTTTGTTTAAAGTGCAAAAAAAAAGTAATGATTTTTCTAACGACAGCAAAATAAAGAAAAGGTACAGATGAAGGCGAATTGATAAAAGAAGAAGTTATGTCATTTTCATAAGTTTTTGCATATTGTATTATATTTGAATTATCATAAAATTTGATGGTAGTCATGCATCTGGTGAGTATTTATAAGGACAAATGATGAATGGTGTATTGTGTTATGTGCTTATATAAAAGTTGTTCATAACTTTTCTTTTTTAATTGAAAAGAAGTATAGGTTTACAAAATTTGCCTCGAAAACGCCGAATCTTCTTGGTACTTTTCAACACCCCCTTCAGTTTTTGCACAAGTTGTTGCAATTTAAGATTTCGACGTAAAATGCGTCGTTCCATAAGTTACTCCGAGTTGCTGTGAACGGCACCGTATCGACTCTCCACGGTCTTCGTGGACACTCTCAGCCACGGCCGCCATATATTCTTCACAGCATGCTGGACGTGGTCTATTCGGTCGAATATTATCCAATAATGATGCTGCGTGTCAAAGTGGATGATGGTGTTGCGAATAGTATGCTCAGTAGGCCCATATTCCTCACAGAACTTGAATTTTCGTAATAAATGAATGAACGATGTGTAAACGTTGTTCAGGCGTAAGTCTTTCCATCACGAAATACCAAACAATACTAAACAAAAATAAAATGACAGCATGACATGACTCAAATGTGATCTATCAAAATATGGTTATTGAAAAAAGTATCTCTATTTGATTCACCCATTGTTAATGGGTATTTGATATTGTACAAAAATTGAAGTTGCCATATTGTTACCGGGGAAGTGGGTAGATTTTGGGTCTTTCCATCATGAAATACCAAACACTACTAAACAAAAATAAAATGACAGCATGACATGACTCAAATGTGATCTATCAAAACATGCCTATTGAAAAAAGTATCTCTATTTGATTCACCAATTGTTAATGAGCATTTGATATTATACAAAAATTGAAGTTGCCATATTGTTAACGGGGAAGTGGGGAGATTTTGGGGATTGCCAAAGGCGAAATTAAGAATTCTCAAAACAAATCGAAACCACCTCGCTGACCAGTTTGACCATATTCATTGCACGTTTTCGCCGTGGAACTACCATCTGAACTATATACGGCCATTACCTTTAGTGCGAAAATTTAAGCCACTGTATTGCTTCTGAGGAAGTAGGGGACTTTGATGTTTCCTAAAGCCAACTTTGGAAATTGAAAAAATCTCAGAACTACTACGCTAATTGCATAGCAACTAGTTTTTCATATGAGCATCCATTATGCGTTTTAGCCGTGGAACTATTAAATTGTAGTTGTCATATTGTTTCCGTAGAACTGGGGGATTTTCGCGATTCTTGAACAAAAAACTCGGAATATGTTATATGAATAATCATAGAGTTATATGGATAATTAATCCGATATCGAGGCGTGTTGTTTAGTTTTTTAAACTATATTCATTTTATAAATTTGCTCCTTAAAGTTTTCGTATATTTTACTGTTTACAAAAATACTAAACGTTGGACAAATTTTAAGCTTGTCGTGGAATGAAGCAATTTATATGATTGTACAACAACTTTAGTTTAACATGTTTTTTTTCATTTACTGCCATTTTGTTTTGCATCACATCGAAATATCCGCACGCCGAAAACTTTATAAATATTAACAACACTATGAAACACAGTTCATTTGTATTCGGACTCATATTTGTGCAAATGTATTAAAGTAACGTTATTTGAATGGCCTCGACTCATATAAGATTAACATTTAAATGTCATTCAACGATGGTTTTCTTTTTGCATTTCATTTTATTTTATGAATATGTATGATACGGTTACAAGGAAAAACATCAATGGTACGAGTCGCAACTACACAAACTCACACATACATACATACGTAAATATATGTACATACATAAATGTATATAATCATTTGCACTGATGTAAATGTGCCAAAAACAACCAACCAGCCGAATATAAATTGTTGTACAAATGAGTTTGTCCATTATTCGGGATATAGCATATATAACATACACACACACACACACACTTAATTGCATATGTAAGTACATATGTGGATATGTATGTACATTATTTTATATACACATAACATAACGAATACTCTATGGCAACATTTAGATCTTATGTTTGCCAGCAGGCATATTACATTTACAAAATTAATAATTTAAATTTACATTTGTGTTTAAATTGCCCAAAAAGGAGATGAAAAAATAAATAATCGCAATAAAATGCATACAGTAGTTTCTGTCGGTAAAAATGTATATCCTTATTAGTACTAAAATTGTGAAAGTAACTCTGTAAAATAATAAACATCTGTCTTCCTTTCTGTTGCCTTTCCCCGCCTTTCACATTTGCACACCGATTTAGATGGAATGCGTTGCGCAGATATTTTTAACTCCGAGAATCACCAGAGAATAGCTTTTATTCTGAAAGCTACCTCAGAAAAAGGGCAACGTGAACGTTCAAAAAAGTTGTTTTTTAAATAATTCCGCAATTTTGAAAGGGTTACTAAACAGTCTGCCAATGGAAAAGACGAACATTAGGCCTTCAGTGTTTTTTAACTCCGAGATTCAACAAAGAATAGCTTTTATTCTGAAGACTACCTCAGAAAAAGGGCAACGTGATCGTTAAAAAAAGTTGTTTTTTAAATAATTCTGCAATTTTGGAAGAGTTTCTAAACAGTCTGCCAATGGAAAAAACGACCATTAGGCCTTCAATGTTTTGGGTAGGTAATTAAAGTTGCCATTTTATTGACAGAAGTGTTTAATTTTTCCGTTTTGTTCTTAATAACAGTTTATTCCAATGGAATATGACATTTTTTTTTATTTTAACATGTTTAGTAGTTTTATTTAACCACAGTGTAACGAAAAATTTAATTATGCATTCATTTCATTGTTTTTTTTCGTGATGAATACAATATGAAAATATTTATCAAAAAGCATTTACAAATCTTTAAATATTTATATTTATATGTATCTGTTGCCTTATGTGCAGTCATACGTGCATACATGCTTATGATTATATATACATAACGTCAAATTAGATAATGCCCTTGTGAAAAGTTCAATGTAGATGTGAATAACATTAATAACAACAACAAAAAAATAACACTATGAACTACGTACGTCAAATTAAATATTTTTTGTCTCATATTGGTTTTGGTTTTAACATTTTGTTTTTTATACAATTCACAAAATTGTTATACCCTATATATAAGTTTGTGATTCCGTTTGTAATTGCTCCAATTTTCTTTTTCGAGCCTTTAACAAATATACATTCAGGATCTGCATGAATGCATATTCAGCATTGATAGAAAATTCGATTAAGCGATGTCCGTTTCCGACAAAACCATAAGACTTAAAAACCTTTTTCCACCATTCTATTACTCCATCGATTCATAGGTCTGCTATTGATCTGCCCAAAATTAAGACAAAAGAAATATTGTTTGCTATTTTGTGTGAAAACTTTTTATCAAAAAAATTTTTTGTTTTGCTTCAAGCTTAACACAATTATTTGGCATGGCGATCTAAAGGCAAAAAAAAATGTTCACGATATCGGTCCGTATATATCTGTGACGTTTTAACATAGCAGTTTAAGTCGATTTTTAAAAATTGCTGCTGATTTGATTATTTGAATCAATATGGTATTCTTATTTGCAGAAATAATTTTTCCTCTTATTGACAAAAGTTAGTTCTTCTTTTTTTCTTAAATTTAGTCCTTCATTCAAATTTCCCTTTAAAACATTTTTTCATCTTATCTCGACTTAAGCTGATATGATAAAACGCCACAGATATATATGTTAACGAAAATATCGCATAAGTGAACTTGAAAAACTTTTTTCCTTTAAAGCAGTTCTGGTAATAAAATAAGGTAATCTAAAGATGGAAAATGATTTTTTCACTTGCCTGCCAAAAGCAATAAACAGTGTTGCCCATAGACATTTCATTTTAATTTTAATGGGTATTTTTGAAAGAAAAATTCTTCATATAAAAAATAAAAATAAATAACCAAATATTACTCATTTTTTATTTGGAATATAAATTTATTATTTACACTGAGAAAAAGTTATATATATACATATATAATATAATTCCTCTGTAATGTTGCTACGCCAAAACTTGGTTATTCCGCTTTTAGGGTTTGGAAATTGAAAGACAGACATTTTTCTCATTCTGCTTTGAACTTACCGAAACCTTTTAGAGTCGCGAAATTAATAGACGGAAAGAAATTTTTCATTTTTCTTTTCTTTCTTTTTTGTTGTTGTTGTTTTTTAAGCACAGCTAGTGTGTTTATATGAAGTTAATGTTGATATGAGAATAATAATATGAAGCAATAACATGAAAAAATGCGAAGAGAGGCAACTTCAAACGAAAAATGTCTTAAAATGTCCATTACAGTAAAGGTTTACCGCACACTCTTCCGCTTAAATACATCGCCTACAAACTTCGTCTGTCTGCCCATCAATTTCTCAACTGTGAAAGGGGACTTAGCGCAGACATTAAAAGCACGTGTAGTACAAACGTATAGCGTTTGCCTTCGACGACATTTTGAAAATGAAATTGCACTTGCATGTGTAAACAATCGAGCACATTCCAATTTTTTATATTATGTTTTTTTTTTAATGTATTGGTTGTAAGTATTTACACGCAACTTATAACAACTTACTTGCAGGTGTAAACTTAGTGTAAATGCATGCTAATTGACTTCATTTGAAATTATCAACTATTTTACATTAATTTCGTTTATAGTAGAGGCCATTTAAATTCAATTAAATACTGTTTTTTTTTTACTTTCAAACTCATTTTGTTTATCTTTATAAATAATATGACCGACAGACATATATTAATTATTCCCGACGCTTCGTTGGAATACGTTCAACTCTTTCAGGGTTAGTTTTTTTATTTTTAGTAATCTGGCAGCATAAACGAGTATGTGAAACTAACAACATAATACGAGGGCGGATTGATATTGAAGATACCTAGTACTAGTGGCAGCACATAACCAATTTTTATTAAGAAAGAAAAAAACGGTCGAAATAAAGAAATAATAAGCATTTATTTATTTATTTTTATTTTTTTTTTTTTTTTTTTTTTTTTTTTTTTTTTGAAATTGCCATTTATCAAATGTCATCTGTTAAAATTTTACCCACATCCCTCGATTAGTTTATTTGTTGTAGTCGTTTGAAGTAAGTAACTTTTTGTGTTTCTAGAAAAATGGAAAAAAGTGAATTTTCTGCAATGATATTTGCAGAAAATTCAAATTATTTGAAAGGGAAAACGACGAAACAGTCAAAAGAAAAGCTCGATAAACATTACAGTGAGTCTGCTCCATTAGATTACATAATAAAATACTGGATTGCTGAATTTAAGCGCGGCCGAACAGGCACTGCAACAATATGAGTACCATCAACAGCAAGGCGAAAAGAGATGGTTACTGAAAAAAATTTCAAGCAAATTCTCGATATCGTTGTGAATGGTCACTAAGTAAAATTACGTGAGATTAATGAAATGGTAAACATACTCGACTCGTATATATGAACGTGTGTTCAACAGTTTGGTTGAACATTTGAATACGAAAAAGCTATCGGCAATATGGATGCCGCGTTTGCTCAGTGTCAAATAAAAACGAGTTCGATAGACCATTTCACAGCTGTGACATGATAAAGCGTAATACTGTTGATTTTGGCGACGATTAATAACTATTTATGAAACGTGAGTCCACCACTACACACCTGAAATTAAAAATCAATCAAAACAATGGTAGAAAACTGGTGGAAGTGCTCCGCAAAAAGCGAAGGCAGTAAAATTGGCTGGCAAAGTTATATCCACTCTTTTTTTTTTTTTTTTTTTTTTTTTTTTTTTTTTTTTTTTTTTTTTTTTTTTTTTTTTTTGATGAGCACATAATATTGCTAATCGTTTATCTTGAAAAAGGATCCACAATCACATGAAGGGACTATCGTGCATTATTGGATCAATTGATTGATGAAATCAAGAAAAAACATTTAAAAAAATAGTACGATGCTAAAGTTCCGTGAAATACATTTCAAATTAGTTGAGCATCTACCCAGATTTAACTCATAGTGACTGTTTCCAAACTTAAAAATGGAAACAGTCACTATGGAATAATGGTGGAAAATGGAAATGGTGGGAAATGGCTCGCAAGCAAAAGATTCTTCTCAAACGATGAAGTGATTACCGAGACCCAACTATAGTTCTGGAGATTACCTCTTACACACCTACCAACGCTTGCTCATTATAGTGTTAGTATAGATAAAAACATAATCTTGTTTATTTTCTGCCACCTAAACTATTTAATTTATATCGCACAACTATAATTATTAGTCAAAAATTGCTTGAGTTACAATTTCAGCGATATAATTTTTTAAATTTATTTTAAAAACAACAATCCAGGATGTAAAAAAAATTAATTGCGGCATGTCGCCTACTCGTCGTATAAAGTCGTTTTAAAATGATTTAAATTATTTTTGAAATTTGGTTTAAAGCTTTTCAATATTTACATCTTGATATAAATCCCATCCAGGTATGTAGTTATGATTCATACCTAAGTATATGTATGTACATATATCTTTCCACTTAGTCAATTTAAAATATTATTTGCATATTGCCTAAAGTAAAAACATAGAAAACCACTTGGAGTATTAAGAAATTTAAAAAGAAACAAAAAAATAAAACAATATCATATAACAAAAATAAAAAATTATTTACACGCAGTTCCAACAATATAATTTTTCTTAGAAAACGCTTTAATAAATATTTTACTCACATTCATGCATATATTTTGAAAAAAAAAGCGTAGAATGAACGCATTCAATAACATTGATTGAGCACGTACCGAATACTGTCACTAAAATTCTTATAGTCAGAATTATACAAACATAAATAGATTTTTAATAAATATTAAATTCAATACAAAAATCAACAAGAAGTGGCAACGGAAAATAATAAGAATAGAAACAAAAGCTTCATAGAATCATTTAGAGAGTTGTTGAAGCCAACTCAAAAATGAAAAACAACAAAAGCGGTATTAAATTGCAGAAGAAAAAAATCAAAATACACACACCCACACACATAAATGAGAGTCAAAGGGAATAAGAGAAGCGAATGATTTAATAAGATAAATTAGAAATTTTTTCGTGGAAGAAACGAAACGAAAGACATTGATCAAACTGTGAAATAAGTATTTTTACACATGTGGAAGACCTCAATACATAAGAGCATAGTAAGTGATAGAACTTACACAGGGCGATATTTTTTCTTTTTTAACCCAAAAAAAGAAATTTTTAAATATTGTTAGGGTTTTTGCCTCTAAAAATGCTTTTGCGGATTATTCACTGGCAAATGAAGTAATGTTTGTGACACAGTACTTAATAATTCACAACTCTGTTTACCCTTAATACTACTATACATTAAAACAGTAGACTTACTTACTATACTGACTTATGACAGTATTGCACAAAGTTTGAAATTGATAAAGTTTAAAATAGAAAGACATTCGATTTGCCGAGAAATAGACCACCGCAAATTTTAGCAGAACGGACACTTGAACACAATACGCTCTGCGTATCGCACTGGAGTCCTTTGTACAGTAAAATAGGTATTACTTTTGATATTGATACCTGGAGAATCTGTTCAAGTTCACAACAGAAGAGCATTCTTGATTCATTAAAAAATATTGAACGCGATAATTTTGTCGTTTTCACGATTTATATCCATTTTTGAAATATGACATACAACCTTATTTTTGTGACAATTACTCAGCTCATCTGGTGAGTCTAGTTATGAAAGCCAAAGATTTCAAAACAATTCTACAAACTTATGTACATTGTGTAACTCAAATGAAAATGAGAATACGTACCACTTTATTGCCAAATTCCCTATCTTTTCCAATATCCGTTTAAGTATTTTTGGAAAAAGGTGCCTATCACTTTATATAAATTTTTGAAATTTTGCTTGAATTATAGAGAACTTATTATAACTGAATACAGATAACTTTGTTTAATGTAATATTTATTTCATATGTATTTGTATATTTAATTTCTTTTTTCTTTTTTGCGTCATTTTTGAAACCTTACCACAGATTCTTATGTATTATAGTTGTAAATCGGCAATCAGACACACAACATTTTTTGTTATGTCTTATTGATTTATTCCAAGATAATGTTTTTTTCGAAATTGCACACATTTGAAATAAATCATCTATCCACCTATCTAAGCTTAAAATTAAACTGTCTATCTGCTGCAGACCTGCCTGCTATTTATACTTCTTTCTTATGTTCTGTAATCATCATGAGTTTTCTAGTTAGTCCCAATTTTCACGGAGCAAGTTCAGTTGCGCAATTCCTATCAAATTTTCTTTTAAACTTACTTTTATCTTCAGACACAGCAATTTTATTTGAGCAACTATTCTATTCCTTACACTTTCTTAATCTTTAAAATATCACAACTTCACGCCAATATTAGTTTTACCTCGGACGACAATTCAATACCCAACAGAAACACAAATAAAAGAAAATATAAAATTTCTGACATTACGAATGACAGCACAAAACGACTTTTCGAGTACAAGCAAGTCCCCTACAAGAACAGTGACAGTCAAATGACCGGTCATTTGACCGACATTGTTGACCGAAACATAGGTCACAACATTGTACCAAGTTATTAAGGGCAATATGAAGAAAGTGACTGAAAGTTTCGTGTACGTGTGATATTTCTTCTACCACATTCTCAAAAATATTATATACATATAACATTTTTGTGAATGTGTTAAAAATAACATTTTAGTGCATTAGTTTCGGTCATCTATTTCTTGTAGGGTCTGTAATCATTTTTACACTCCCCACTCTTTGCTCACTTATTTGTGATGACTTCTCTCGGTTTATATGGAGCTTTTTCAGAGACCGCACTTTATAAGTTGGTATAGATGGGGTCTCACCAAACGAGTTCAAGATTAGTTCAGGGGTACCATAAGGCTCCGTTCTTTCTCCTACCCTATTTCTTGTTTTCCTCAATGACCTTCGCTATCAAACTTCCAATCCTATCTACTCTTTCGCAGATGACAGCAGCATTTTCCATTCTTACTCTTTCAGCTATAGGAGCAGCCTATACGAGATCGTTGCCAAGAGGCAAAATATGAATGAATCACTGAATAGTGATCTTCTATTAATATCCGAATTGGGTCGTAAAAACAGAGTCGCTTTTAACGCTCGTAAGACCCAGCGTTGTTTATTGGTACACAAACATACGACCGCACGTGCTGCTTCATATATAAATATTGATGTTCTTGGAATGAAAATAAAGTGTGATGTTCGTTGGCATGATCACATTTTTCATGTTTCAAAGAAGCATTCGAGTGCCTCAGGTTTTTAAAACGGTGTAAGAAGTACTTCACTCCATCTGACCTCTTTACTGTTTATACCACCCCCTATATCCGACCGAAAATGGAATACAACTCTCATGTTTGGGCTGGTGAGCCAAAGTCTATTTTGGAGTTGCCCGACCGTGTGCAGGAGAGGGCGAAGAAGCTTATCGGTGACATTAGAATATCTCACGCGTACGTTAAGCCTATGGAGTAAGTTGTCCACAGAGGTGTTTCCTGGCTGCTATAAAGTCAGAAAGTTCAAGTCAAATGTTCACAAACACTACTTCCTCTTTCCCCCTCCTCATTACCTATTTTCCTAGTTTTGCTACTATGTACGGCATATGTAGGGGTTATCCCCTAAGTACTAGTCCTAGATAAAAAAAATTATTTTCGTAAAAGAAAATTGTCATGACCTTATTGGAAAACCCGACACATAAATCGGTGCAGCACACTAGGCGTGAAAACGTAACGGACAGCCACATTTACTGTCCTATTTACATTATTAACAAACTCAAGTAAAACTTTTTTGGCATCCCTAAGTTTTTGATAGATTTTTTATTTCTCTATGTGCATGCTGAAATTGAAATCACTTAAACTTTATGCCACACTTAGCCTTGTCATTTACCTTCCGTTATTCTGCCTAGTTAATATATAAATTTATTAACTTCAGAAACGTAATTTATGTACTTGTATCTGTGCTCAAAGAAACAAATTTCAATCAAACTTTTGCAATCAAAGAGCAATCTTCTTCTTAGAAATTATTGAAAGCAAATGCCTAAAGCAGTTTCCTATGACGTCAAGGGAAAACATGACAGCAGTTATAACGAAAGCATGTTTTTATATAAATAAAAGATCTATGTAATAAGTTATTAAAAGTTAAATTCAATTCTGGTTTATGCTTTTTTCTACAATATTTTTTTCGTTTTGATTTTCATTTTATACCATGTTTTTTATTTGATACGTTTTTTCCATCTACATTAACCAGGTTCATTGAATTTTTCATAGACCACTTGAGTGAAGAACTGGAAAAAAAATTGTCGATTGAGCATAAAAGTGCACAATATCCGCCTGTAAAAAGGCATTGAAATCATAAAATTCAAACTCTCAATAACAATACACAGAAATCGTTTTACTTTTTCTTTATTTTACTTCGTTTTGAGGAAAGCTAAATAAAAAAAAGCTCCAATACGGTTGCTGAAATAAACTAAACAAAAACATAAAAATCAACAATACCACTTGACTTGTACATGAGTTTTAACAAAGTCTGGTGAAATAAATAAATATATTTAAATTGACATATTTGAGGAAAAAATGGCCTTGTAATGTTTTAAAAGCAGAAAAAATGCGGATCAAATTCAAGTAACAAAGAATGAAAATAATAAACCAATTACAATTACTCGTATATGTGAAAACAAATCTGTCTGTTAACTTGTCACACTTAAGCCACTAAATCGAGTTATATGAAATTCGTTAGATAGCCGATTTGAAGTCCAGAGAGAAAACATAGGATACTTATTACTCCGAGAGTTATTTCACAAATTTTTAAAGAACTTCTCGAGGTACGAGCCACTTTCAAAGCTATCAAGCATGTTCTGCGAAACACAAATCGCTTAAATTCCGCGTTTTCGATTTGAAAACGCCAAATAGGTAATCAGACAAATGTTAAAAGCAAGAAGTATGCTTTTGCGATTTGAAATCGTCAAATAAATGAGCATATCGCTTAACATTGGCGACTTTAACTAGCATGTATATATTGAAGTGAACTGATTGAAGTTGCTAAAACTGAACTTGCAAATGGAAAAAAAATTATTCACAATTAAAATTTAATATATATATATATATATATATATATATATATATATATATATATATATATATATATATATATATATATATATATATATATATATATATATATATATATATATATATATATATATATATATATATATATATATATATATATATATATATATATATATATATATATATATATATATATATATATATATATATATAGTGAATACTTTACTCCGCGAAACTGGTCGATTATCAAATAAGGCCGTAAAGCAAGTGCTGATGTGCATGAAGGCTGAACCACCCTTTACCAAATTGTGCTGATGCTTAATAATTATTTCCTTTGACATTTGCTTTTGAGCATTAACGCAAAGGTTGGCTGAAAGTCTTTTACAATCAAAAGTAATTTATTTAATCGCAAAAGACAAACACATTTTCAAACGACTTAATTTTTTTTTTATTTGTACAATAAAGTTTTATGCTCTTACAGCGTTTAAAAAAATGAACTTGCAAATTGTGCAGATTTTTATTATTTTTCATTAAAGAGAATAAAACATAAAATAATTCATTCTCACAATTTCCTGATTTCTGTCACATTTTTAATGCAATATGCTGCAATCAAATTACATTTTCCACAAATCATTTTTTTCGTCATTTTATCAAGCCTCAAGGTTCATTTTGTCTGTCTTAAAGTTGTCAAAATGCAATTGGAATTAAATGCAAAGGAATATCAAAAGAAGTGAAAAATCTAGGGAACGCACATTATAAGTGATTGCATTTCGATAACATAAAGTGTCAGGGAAAATCAGGTAAAATAATATACTTAAAAAACACTCTAACCAACACACATTTATTAACTGCTGGCAAGCAGACAGAATAACAAAATTATTCACAAGATTCGTGTATATAAGAATTTCGTGCAAATTTAAAAGGTCTGCAGGAAAAATTATTTAAGATTTTTTAATTTTATTCTTACAATATTTGTAAATCTTAAAAAAAACTAGTACTAACACCTTTCACGAAAAAAATTAAGAAGTATATTGTATATTTTGAAAGTAAAAAATGTACACAGAAATCATATAATTTTACTTTTTATATTTTTAGATATTAGATTTTGTATACGACATTTTTCTAATTAATTCCTATTTTTGCAGCTGAAGATAGTTTTAGTTTTATATGAAAGATCAACAGTATTTATTTTCGAAATTTCGCTAACAATTTTTGTTACCATCGGCAAGAAAATTAAAAATTTTATAGCCAGTTCACTGATATCGAATGAAAATGTAAGCGAAAGAAAGCTAATCACTCACATGCGAATCAATTTGGGTTTGTCAATGTCACTTTTATTTGTTCGCATGTACTTATGTATTTTAATTGAGTTTTGACACATCGTTCGCATAGAATAAAGTTAGAAAAACCCCAAATCAATTTTCTTTCTTCTAGAGTGCGAATGAAATTATTCTTTCAACTTGGCTGTTAATTTGAAAAATTATCATCAAAAATATTCCTATATACAAGAAATTCATACACAAAGCAAACTTTGTAAATATGTCGTAAATATTTTAAGAAAATTTACTGACAGCTCTATATATAATAATGAAAATTCTTTGCTGGGGTAGCTCAGCACAGTCCAGGGTCGATCCTATGAAATAAAAATAATAAAGAGCCAGTTCTGGCTCTTTATTAACACACAGTCCCTAGTAAGGTGGTACCACTGATGTTTGAGCGTGGTTATTGGCCGCTATGAAGGAACTAAAAACTCCCGCATATTATAACTCGTTTCGCCAACGATCCACTGAGCCTGGTGCCGCGCTAAAGTGGAATTAACAACTCCTCCTGCAAATGGTGAAGATATTAATAGCCCATTCACTGTCCATCACTCCCAGCGTGGGCTAACTGCTCTCAGGAGAACTAAAAACTCTCCCTCGAATATCAACCAGACGACGTGGCAAACTGGATTACAATAGACCACTTAAAGAGTAAGAGGTAAGGAACTAAAAACTTTTCATCAACCACTTGCTGGACACTCTACTACTACTGTGATCACGCAAAGATAAGACCTTTTGAAATAGAATTAAAAACTCTTATTCATAGACAGGTATTATTAGAGCATTTTTCTTTTTAAATTCTCAACAATTTATTTAGATTGTTGGGATATAAAGTTGAATTTTTTAAGAATATCTTTCAAAAATTTCCAAAGTCTACTGATGATTAGGGTAGCTCCTATGAAATGTCAACATATAGATAGCTGGGAAGCATAGAAAACAAGCTATTTATAATTTTTTATTGGTATCAATGTTGGAAGTTAAAATAGCGAATAAAAACTCAATTGTTTGTATTTTTATTTCTAATTTTAGTAATATTATAGAAAACTGAAGGAAAAACCTGTGTAAGAATTTATAATAAAACTTAAAATCTACTTAACTTACTTTACATCCGGGTAAATATTTTTTGAATGCGGTCAGACTTGTGGTTTGGCCATCGATATCTTTGCATCCTGCTTGCACTAGTTAACTGTTTGTCTCAACTTTTTGTACTCGTTTACAGTTTTTTTCTTGAGTTGTTTCACTGCTAATCACGCTGCAACTTTCATGTGAAGGCATAGATCGTTGCATTCACAGCGAATGCTACAAGTATACTGTTAATGCCATCTTGGACATATAGTCTTTATTACCTCACCCATGTGTATTCTTTACCCGTCCTCCGCAAACAAAGTCACTGGTAAAATCTAATATGAAACAAGACCCAAAAAATTTGGATGATCAATTTCATTTCAATGGCTCGTTAATTTATACTTCCACTTATGTATATTTCAGGAAATGGGCAACGGAATTCAAGTTTATATTTGTTTTTTCTGCCCAAAACTCATTGAGGCCTGATCAAGATGTAAATATTGTAATAAACAACCATAAAAAATTTTCATGAAGTTATAACTTTTTTTTTTTTGTCTGCGCTAGACCTTTTTGGTAAAAGCTTTTTTTTAGAGAAAAAGGAGAGAGGGGGAAAAATAATTGACATTTATTTGAAATTCCCAGTGTTATAAAATATAAATTTTTCGCACTGACCCTTTTCTCGCATATGAACACATACGGTGATAATAAAACAGAATGTCATATCTTCAATATGTGGCAAAGGAATGGCAAACGCTGCACAGTACTACTGCTTTTTGTGGCTGCAAGCAATGATGAATACAAAAGACAAGCAACGTGTAGTATATACATACATAGTTGCTTCCTTCTTTTTTTTTTGTTATTTAATATTTCACAATTGTAAAAAAGCGTAAATGCATCAAAAAGACATTGCTTTAATGGAAAAACTAGTAATGTTTTAAATATTTTTTCCCTCGTTTTTCACTTTCGTTTTATTTTCTCTTCTTTTATATTCAAGTGCCCCGTGGCATGTATGCTCTCCTGCTGGGCAAGTGTGAGTTTGTGTGTTAGTTTAGTACCTACAAATGATGGTACTGTTAAAACATTAAGGTATTTGTGTGTAAACAGAAATAAAATACTTTCAACAAGACGAGTTGACGTTATGCCAAAATTCAGACACAATCATATATTTGCTTGCACACATGTATGTATACCGACATATAAGCTCAATCAAACACTCATACACTACGTATGTACGTAATTTCAAACAAACAAAAATCGAGTTGTGCAATTGTTCACCACAATAACCACTGTATGGCAGCTGATGGCAAAGTGAACACTACAGAGTTTCCACTTTTTTAAGTTGTATTTCCGCACCAACACCAAAGCTACCAACATTTGTACACTGACTATTCCTGTCAACATACACACATATACGTATTCATATATACATACATATGTCAACACACAGCAGCAAATTAATACTTACACATACATTTTTACTATTCAGTTATTTCATGCTCGCAGCAAAATTTTGCATATTTCAGTTTTCTTCAATGAGTTTTAGTTTTTTTTTTTTTCTTGTCTTGTGCTCTTTTCTCCGAAAATATGCATGTATTTAAATCTGAAAATGTTAATTGCAGTCGAGTATTTATCTTAATTAAGCATTTCCTTTTTTGCCAAAAGCAAAAAAAGAAAAAATACTGGAATAAATGAACGCTAAAGCTTAGATACATATACAAATACTAAAAGCGTTTCATACTCTTATGGGTCACTCCGTTATCGCGACATCATTGTTCGTTGTCTCTCTATGCAGCACTTTCGACTAAACAGATTTCAAATTGCATACAGAAGGTTTATTAAATCAAGTGAGGTGACTTGATGGATGATTCGGTAGAGTACTCGACCAACAGTCTCAATGATTCCTGCCACAGACTCTAGGTGTTACTGCTAACAAGCAAAGAAGCTTCGCACTTTTTGTGTTTGTTATAAATAAAAGAGAGTACTCGGAAACCAGACCTATATAATTAGGTCATACGTAATAGTATATAGGTAAAACTTCTCCGCTAATTTCCTTTTAAGCTGCTATTGTTGGGTGAGTTCTTGGCAGGTTGTATATATATTAAGAGCTTTACGCTAAAGACGTTGTAAAAATCTTTGGAAAGCACTGTTTCTATTAGAAGCATAAAATCTTGGCAAAAAATATAAATGTGACTCGAGCTTTTTAATTTTATCAATTTTTTTTTCTTTACGCTGATAACAAAAATTTACCATATTAACGTCATATTCAACCGCGTTATTGTATCTATCAACCATATTTAAGTCATATAACCTAACTAACCATAATATTATATATTTTTTGAGCTTAATGTCTGTCTTGGTTTTTTAAATTTCTCCTTCGGATAGCTTCTTAAGGCCATAAGGAGAGCGAAATATTGCCAGATAAAAGAAATTTAAAAAACCAGGACAGACCTTAAGCTCAAAAAATATATGATATTAAAAAGAAAAAGAGGGTTGATATCAAGAAATAATAAGCTAACTAACCATATTTAGGTTAGGTTAGGTAAGCAGGCCGCTGGATTTTCAGCAAGTACCTGGAAACTCCAGCTCACTTGGGTCCTGTAGGTCGTTCCCCTTGTGATTGCCTGAAAAAGTTAGTAAAGGAAAAAGAAAATAAAAGGATATAGGGATATAGAAGGAGTGAGGAAGAGGGAAAACCATATTTAAGTCATATAAATTATTTTCGATTTCTTGACGCTCATAAGAATGCGTAAACCACAATTCCACTTATTTTACGTTGTAACGTAAGCTTAACTCCATGTTATTTTTTTGTGACCAGAAGTAGAAAACTATTCTAAGAGTATCTTAGTATTGTTAAATCATATAATATTATATTGTAATATTTGAATTCTTTCATGGAAATTTTCATGAAAACATCGGTTTAGGCTATATCTCGGGTATATATGGACCGATATCGGAAATTTACAGGTTCTATATTTTAGTTCATTTCAAATCCCAATAGAACATGGCATGAACAGGGGTAGTTGTGTAATTCCTCCTAGATGCGAAGTGTATAGACAACTTCAATTGAAAAAGGTAAAAGAACCGCTTTTCGTAGATGCTCAAGAGATTAGTGATGGAGTTTTTTTAGGTAGAGCTATTATTGATAGGCATAATCCCATTGTAAGAATAGTTAACGTTTCAAACAAGTTTCAATGTATAAATACGTCAAACATAAAAATCGAAAAACTGTCGGATTATAATACGTACAAAATCGATGATGTAGAACCAGGCATGCAACGTATTGAGAAGTTGAAAGGAATTTTGGCTAGTCAGATGCCAAGTGAAGTAGAATATAAATTAATGCCTTTATGTGAAAGTTATTCAGATATATTTGCAATGAAAGAAGATAGAATGACTGTTAATAATTTTTATGAACAAAAGCTCAGACTGAATGATAACGCGCCGGTTTACATAAAAAACTATCGTACGCCACACTCTCAAAGGGAAGAGATAGATAGGCAAGTAAAACATTTGTTAGAAAACAACTTGATCGAACCCAGTCACTCCAACTATAATAGTCCATTGATATTGGTTTCTAAGAAAAGTGTTGATGGTAAGGAGGCATTTAGAATGTGTGTGGACTACAGGGCAGTGAACAAAAAGTTAATAGCGGATAAATTCCCGCTCCCTCGTATTGAGGATATACTAGATAACCTAGGTAGAGCAAAACATTTCTCAATTCTTGACTTATATTCTGGTTTTCACCAAATCCCATTACACGTTGACTCAAGAGACATTACGTCATTTAGCACCAACTCTGGTTCATTTCGCTGGAAGGTCTTACCCTTTGGCCTAAACGTAGCGCCTAATTCGTTCTCGAGGATGATGTCCATCGCTTTTTCTGGATTGTTACCACAGCAAGCATTTTTATACGTAGATGACATCATCGTAATAGGCTGTAGCATGCAACATCACCTCAATAATTTGCAAAACGTGTTTGATGTTCTTCGTAAATATAACCTCAAGTTAAACCCCAGCAAATGTAATTTTTTCAGACCCGAGGTCACCTTTTTAGGGCATAAATGTACTTCGAATGGACTTTTGCCTGATGACTCGAAAATAATAACTATTCGAAATTACCCTGTGCCTACCAATAAAGATGAAGTTAGGAGATTTGTAGCTTTTGCAAACTATTACCGCAGATTTATAGGCAACTTCGCAGTTATTGCAGCTCCTTTGAATTATATTACTCGAAAGAAAGTACCCTTTATTTGGAATGAAAAATGTCAAAAAGCTTTTCAGGACCTAAAATCTAGCTTGATTTCGCCAAACTTATTACAATATCCGGATTTTAATAAAAAGTTTATAATTACTGTAGACGCATCAAAGATTGGCTGTGGAGCAGTTTTAAGCCAAGATTTCAATGGTAACGATTTGCCAGTTTATTTCGCGTCTAAGTCATTTAACACTGCTGAACAAAAAAAGCCAACAATAGAGCAGGAACTACTTGCAATATATTTCGCAATAAAGCAATTTAGACCATATGTCTATGGAACAGAATTCATTGTACGGTCAGATCACCGACCATTAGTTTATCTCTTTAATATCAAAGATCCTTCGTCTAAATTAACTAGAATCAGACTAGAACTTTCTGAATACAATTTCGTGGTAGAATATATTTCAGGAAAATCAAACGTAGCGGCAGACGCTCTTTCGCGAATTTCAATTGACGAATTGAAAAACGCTAGTGGAGAAGTTTTTGTTGTTACAACACGTAGTATGTTCAAGAAACCACAGAACAGTTCAGAAACGGTCGATTCAAACGTTGAAAGAATTCCAATTTACGACAAATTTTCACATGAATTTTCCAAAAAAACACCGAAGATAAGAACGGAACTTTTTTATACCAACAATAAATTAACTTATTTGATCCTTAGGGTCCACAAACGTTTTAAAACAATTCTCTCATTGAGATTCCATATTGACAACGAGACATTGAATTTAGACGATATGCTCTCGCGACTTGAAGAAGAAGTCATTAATATGAACTTTCAACGGGTAGAATGGCCCAAGGATGACACATTTTTCACTGCATACAATATAGATGTATTGAAGAACCATGGTAGGAAAACATTAAGGAGATTAGAAATCATATTAACCGAACCAATAGAACAGGTTTATGACAGAGAACAGAAGGAGAAGTTAATGACTATTTATCATGATGATCCACTTTTAGGAGGGCATTGTGGGAGAAGTAGAATGTATGCAAAGTTGAAAACAAAATTTTTTTGGAAAAACATGTCCAAGGACGTGGCAACATTCGTGAAGAATTGTAATAAATGTAAACTGAATAAAGTTAGACCGCAGAATAAGGAACGACTAGTTTTGACACCAACACCGACGAAAGCTTTTGATGTGATTATATTGGATACTATTGGTCCCTTACCGGAATCGAAAAATGGCAATAAGTACGCTTTGACCCTTATTTGTGACCTCACGAAATATTTAGTGACGATCGCTATACCCGATAAAAGTGCTTCTACTGTAGCTAGGGCTATCTTTGAAAAATTTGTTTTAATATATGGTTCAATGAATAGCATTAGATCAGATCTCGGTACTGAATTCAAGAATCAGGTACTCGCAGAATTGTGTAGGCTTTTAGAGATTGAGATGGCTTTTTCAACTGCCTATCACCATGAGAGTTTAGGAACTGCGGAACGTAATCATAGAACTTTTAATGAATACATAAGATCATATATAGCTGAAAATATTACCGATTGGGATACTTACCTTACCTACTTTACGTTTTTTCATAACACCACCCCTCAGACTGTTTTTGATAACAAACTAACCCCATTCGAATTAGTTTTTGGCAAATCCCCTTCGATGCCTAAAGAATTGCTTAGCCGAACAATTGATCCTATTTACAACGTAGAAAACTATAGTAAGGAAATAAAGTATAGGCTACAAAAGACAAATAAACTAGCTAGTGAACTTGTAGAAAAACATAAACTTCGAAATAAAACGTTTTATGATAGATACGCGAAACCTCTAGATATAAAGTTGAAAGATAGGGTACTGATACGCAAGGAACCCTACGATAAATTCAAAAGTATTTACGAAGGTCCTTATATCGTGAAGAGAATAGAAAACTGCAACGTAACGCTATACGATGAATCCTCTAAAAGAGAAAGAACAGTACACAAAAACAGACTTCGAAAAGCATAGATACAAGGAAAATGAAATGACGTTTAGTTTATATATGTAACGAATTTTATAATAAAAACAATAAAAATATTTAAAAACGACATACAGTCGCTCTTAAATTAACAAACACTTGGATTTAATGAATCACAAGTCATCTATTTCATCATGCATAATCGAAATTAGTATCCACAAACACATACATTTAATACTTAATACAAAATTTTCTATACATTTATATACAAATTACATTCAAAAGTAAAACTGTCAAAATACTTGCTTAAATTTATATATATTGGAAAAATAAAATATATACACAAAAAAAATATATTTTTTATAAAAAAAAAAAATATATAATAATAATAACTTTGAAATCAAATAGAAAAAGAGGACAAACAATATAAATAAGTACAAACAACACTATACTGTAAAAACACAAAGAAAAAAGTAAATCAAATCAAGTAAAAATATAATGTACAAAAAAAAAAAAAAAAAAAAAACAAATTCAGAGCTGATTATTTAATATTGTACATACATATGTAAAAACAAATTCAATTTTTCCACAATATTAAATGTTGTGATTTATGTTTAAAACTAATATAATAATATAATTTTCAATATTATAAAACTAAAATATTATAATATTATAAAACCAAAATAATAATTGTTATAATATAAAAAAAAAAAAAAAAAAAAAAAAAAAAAAAAAAAACATTTATTGCCCTTATTCAAAGGAAAAAAGTGCTTTAATTCAAATTTCATAAACAGCATTTTGTAACATACGCACTAATTTTTGAGTAAAGGCATTAACCAAAAGATTTTAGGTACATATATTAACGTAGTGATGCTAAAGAAAATTGTTTATTTAGAATAAAATCTTGGATCAATACAGCCTGATCATCTGTGTTGACCCAACATTTTTCACAAGAAGGGAGGTGTAATGGCAATGCCCATACTCTTCTTTAATATGGCAATGCCCATGCACCACCTTAATATGTCAATGCTCACACTACTTTCATATACAACCTTACTTTAATATAAATAGTACTTTTATATACAACCCTTAAAATAAGTATCATAGAGATAAGAGAATGAATAAAAGAGACAGTCATGATTTAACCATAAACCACAACAGACGTGTTTCATTAATAGATCCTTTTACATGGCGACCGAGACAGGACCAGGCAGGCAATAGTTGAATTTCTATCGAAGAACGTCTCCTGTCTGGTTCTGGTGAAACAAAATAAAACAAATTCAAGTAAATTTAAAAAAAAAGGGAACATTTATACCTGTGTGTATAGGAAAATAAAAAAGTTAAAATTAAACTAAAGTGAAAATGATAGTATGGCGAAAAGTGGAAAAAGACGGAACTTTAAGCAAGTGCACAAAGAACTAAAAATTGTGGCAATAACAGCTAAAACAACATTTAATAAAATATTTTAATAAAAACAAAAATTATACAAAATCAAGTGATAATACATATATGTATTTGGAAAAATAGATCTGGCTTTACATTTTTTTTCAAAAGTTCGTATAGAAACCTGTTTAACGGGAACAGACACAAGTTTACAAGGAAAAAAGAACATAAAATATCCGTTATAATATTACGGGATTCAACATAACAAGCTTAAAATAATGCCAGAAATTGTGAACAGAATGAAAAAACGCAAAGCGAATAAAAGAGAACATTGATACATAAACTAAAGTAAAATATAAATTCAAAATGGAATATAACCAAAATTGTACATAAACGAAAATCAGACTAAGCATACATAAAGAGGAAAAAAAGAAAAACCAAAAGTAGTGTAAATTAAAATAAAACTTCGGAAAATGTGTTAAAGTAAAGTAATAAATAATAATAAAAAGGAATTACCTATAAGAAAATTTAAACTTTAATAAACGAAAATTAAGTAATGAAAAAAATTATAAAATAAATTTGTAAAAAATCACAAATCATCAAATGTCTACTTGCTATTCACTAAATCATTTACATACAACAAAAACAGTACAAAATGAAAATTAAAAAACAATTTTTCGCAACAACAAACAGAAAGAATGAAGAAAAAGAACAGAATCTCACAAAAAATTAACAAAAAGATCAAATCTGAAAATAAGGACGAAAATATTTAACATAATTATGTATATAAAACTATAAGAATATATAATCAATTAACAAAATTACAAAAACTGGAACATCGAAATAGAACAAATTTGCAAGAAACAAATTTTAAACATAAGATAAGCGAAAAAAACAGAAAATATTGAAGTACAAATTAAAAGAAAAGTGATAAACAAGAAAACAGAACAAATTTATAAATATCTTGAAGAGATTTTTTAAGTTTAAACATACTTGAATTTAACAAAATTGGAAAGGAAAGAAATAAATTGAATTAAAATAACACACAAAGAATTAAAAATGAGATAAAAGAACAAAAATACCCACAATAACATAAGAAAGACATTTCGCAAATAACACAAAATATAAAATAATAAAAAAAAGAAGAGAACAAAAGACCCGAAAATGTCAAAAAATTTATCAAAGAACTAAAATATATTTGAAAGACGATGAAAAACAACAACATAAGAAAGAAAAAATAAATATACAACAACGAAAAAAATAATAATATGAAGAGAAAGAACAGAAAAAGCGGGAAAACTACATTTAATTTTTTGATTTGGTTCCGAAACACGAATAACATTATATATGAATGAACATTATCAACTAGAGCTAGGAAACACTTAATAAATATATACAACGAACAATAAGAACATTGGATCTTGAAAAAAATAAGTGAATTTTGTGTAATTTTTATAATAAAAAACAAAGTTCAACACAAAAAGGGAAAAAATGTTCTTAGGAACTTTCAAAAATTTAAACAAACTCAATAAAGTAAAAACTACTTCGGCAACAGCCTATATACAAAATAACAAAAAACGGATTCAACAACAAATCAACGAAATTCATCAATAAGAAATGAAGAAGTGCAAACAACAAGCTTTTAAATGTCATCATATGCCGAAGAAAAAGCATTCATACGTAGGCAGCACCAAAATGATGTAAATTTTTTTTAGTTATATTCTATTATATATTAACCACAAAATTAATATAAGTTTTGTTTTATAGTATTTAATATATACTATTTATATGCATATTCATTTTTAATATTCACATATGTATACAATATAACACGATACATAAAAACAATATTATACCTACATACTTTTTATAAATATTAATTATTAGTGTTAAAACTATTCTAATACATACTTATATAACATTTAATTGAAAAAAATCATAATTAAAATTTAATATTCTCCTATTATATAAAAATATTAAAACTATAAAACGTAGTTTATGAATAAAATTTAACACAAAAATAAAAGATGAATTAATATATATATTTTTTTAAAATTATAACTGTTATTATCATATTCATATATACATAATTACTGTAAACATAATAATAGAAAAGAAAATTAAAAGTATCTTGATACAAAATAAAATAATAAACAAAATTTCTTTAATACAAAAAAAAAAAATATAATAATAATAAAATGTCTTTGTTATGTGTTAAATTAATTTTATTTTATCAAGTTTGATTTTGAGAACAGATGTAAAATACCGGGATGAGATCTAAACAGTTTACATATACATTTGCTATACATATATAATTAATTTAGAAAATTTTGCACGAATCAATTTCTTTCCTATCAATCTAAATTATGTACAATGCATAAAATTAAACATATGCGACAATTTTTTTAAAGTTGACAAAACCATAGAACATACAAAAGTGAAAATAAATAAAATCATATAAATAAGTTAGTTTATGATTGTTAACGAAACATATAGTTGCGACTATTTGCTTTCGAAGCTTAATAAAAGGCTGGCAATCTTAAAAACTACAATATTATAATGGCCAATTAATAATTAACATTTTTTTTATAAAGATATTAAAGAAATAAGAAAAAACTCTCGAGATAATTTTATTTAACACTAAAATAAAGATTTTAGTAGAAGAGGAAAAAAAAACATATTACCGAATTTGTATGTACATAAATTGAAACAAATTTTATGCAAAATTTTCTATATCTTTTATATATTAAAAATATAACAAACGAAAAAATTACAAATAAAAGAAAATCAAAACAAAAATATATATCCATTTTTAGCTTTTGAAATCAAAACTTGGAAAACTTTTTGGAAATATATATAAAATTAAACAAAAAAGAAAAATTTAGAGAAAAAAAAACAAACTTAATATGTAAACACATAAAAAAAATTGTATTGTACAAAAAAAAAACTTTCAAAAATTAAAATTGGAAAAATAAAATTCATAGAAGATAAATACTTTCATGGCTTTAAAACGAAATGAAAAACAAATTTTACGAAAACAAACTTATAAATACAAAGTTTAATGTCTAAAACTAAATTTATATAAAAAAATATATATATAAAATAAAATTCAATATATAAACATTAAATAATAACTGTCAAAATAAATTATAAATTTACAACCTAGTTATAACATTATGCTCTTGTTCAAAAGAAAATTAAACTAAAAATATATTTTAATTCAAATGTAAATAAAATTTTTTTTACACGTATTATATAATTCATATTTTTTTTTTTTTGAGCAAAGGCATTAACTAATTACAAAGTTATAACTATATTAACTTAAAAGAAATATAAGTTCACTTACTTAAAATATTTACTAGAAATTAAAATGTACTGATATATAAAATAAAAAAAAATCTTGAATCAATACAGTCTGATCATCTGCATTGATCCAACATTTTTTTTTCACAAGAAGGGAGGTGTAGTGGCAACTCCGATACATTCCCTTTTAATACAACTGTTAGCATTAAGAAACATAGAACATAGGTAATAGTAAATAAAGAGACAGTCATGATTTAACCATAAACCACAACAGACGTGTTTCATTAATAGATCCTTTTACAAGCTCCTTTTGTTACCAGAACTGCTTTTAAGCAAAAAAAATTTTTTTTCATGAACAAATGAGCTTAGGCTTTATTTCGGGTATATATAGACCGATATGGGAAACTTTCGTGTTCTGTATTTCAGTAACCAGAACTGGTTTTAAGCAAAAAAAAATTTTTCATATGAACATCGGCTTAGAGTATATCCCGGGTATATACGGACTGACATCCGAAATTTTCAATTTCTCTATTTGGTAATATCCTTAAATGATTTTAAGTAAAACAAAGTTGTTTAAGTTCGCTTACAAGACATTTGCATAGAAAAATCGGTTTAGGCTATATCTCGGGTATATATGGACCGATATAAGAAATTTTTATTTTCTGTATTTTAGTAACCTCCTTTTATAACCAGAACTGCTCTTAAGCAAAAAAAAATTTTTTTTCATGGAAAAATCGGTATAGGCTATATCTGGGGTATACATGTATGGATCAATATCGGAAATTTTTATTTTCTATTTTTGGTAACCTTACTATATTACCAGAACTGTTTTTAAGCAAAAATAAGTTGTTTAAGTTTTCATTTTCATGAAAAAATCGGCATAGACTATGTCTCGGGTATACTTATACCGATATTGGTATTTTAGTAACCTCCTATTATGACCAGAACTGCTTTTAAGCAAAATAATAAAATGTTCATGGAAAAATCGGATATATGGATAACCCCTTGTTCAGGGATTCTGGCCTTTTAATCCCTTCTGTATGCAATTTCCCATCAATCACTGGAAAACAAGGCCTAATAAGTTGTTAGACCGAAGCTCATCAGCGTCATCAGCCCTTAAACCATTATCCGCCGAAAAAAGTTACGCACCAACAATTATCAGGGGTACAACTACTCCTTCCTGGGTCTTTAGGTTCAAAGCATAGCTAAAACAGCTCAGCCAAGATGCTGAACCATGATCATATCGGGCTGGACTGCTAGCAAAACCACCCGGTGGCTACGCTGATCCCTGTCCTGCCAATTTATAGCCTTGGTAAGGGTTTCGGAAGCCAACACAACACAGGTTAAAAGGCTTCCAAGAGTTTTATTTGACACAACAAACGATGGACTCCCTCCCCTCTTTAGCCGGAAAACAGAGTGCCCTGGAGATGACAAAGGTAAAAAATAAAAAGCTTGTTTTTTATATTATGACGAGTATAGTTAAAGCATATTTCTTTTTAAATTCTCAATAATTTATTTTGATTATTGGAATATAAAGTTGAATGTTTGACAATATCTTTCAAAAGTTTCTAAGTCTAGTGATGTTTAGAATAGCTCCTATGAAATGTCAACAAGGCAAGATATTTAAAATTTTTTGGTTTGTATCAATTTTACATGCTAGTATACTCTGAGTTGTTTGACAATTACTCAACTTAGAAAGTTCAAAGTGCCCAGCAAACCCGTTCACTATAAAGTTGACGGCTCAGCTTAACACAAAACGAGTTCAACTTTGTTCTATCTAAACGATTTGATTGTAGTCACCCATATTTAAATATGTAATCATTTTCGAAAAATGTTCGTGCCATTTGCATTCAAGAATTTTTATTTCTTTTTATATGACACACATTCCGATAAACACTTTCTCATTGAATTTTCAGTGCAATTTTTGAATAACGTCAGCCACAATTTGCGCCTGCTGTGTCTAGTTTTGCAACCGTGAACATAGTCTGGAGAGGGGTCGGAGGAGATGAGAGGATGAAACTACGCTTATTATTTACCTATCTACCACATATACGTATGTATATAAATATACAATCGTATATATATTTATAAATTTTTGCACATATGTTTGTGGAATTATATGCAGAAAATTCACGTTTTTGCTCATATTAAGTTGTGATATTTTTTTATCTTCTTCTAGAAAATTTCTCTCGCACACAAACCCAGTCACATCGCGCACATATTTGTTTATGTCGTTGCTCATTTTTTATTCCTTTTTTTATAGAGCACTCATTTGTTTACCTCAATATTTAAGTGTGTACCCTGAGTTGTGTGCGTAACCCGGTGTTTTTTTAACTGTGGGAATATTTTCTTGAAAGTGTAGATTTTTATGTCTATGGCTTTGCGGCAAAAATATCAATCTGATAAACATGTGTGTGTGTGTGTGTTTTTACGTTTGAATGCTGCTTACATATTTATATTGCAGTTGGCACAATTTATTTATTGTGTGTTTAATGCAATGAAGTTCCGTCTGTTATGTCAGTGGAGAAGATAAATGCATTTTATTCGTTGCCGCATAAAACAACTTTAAATGCATTTCTTTTTATCTACATATGTAAATGATTTTTCTGTTTTGCCAAAAGTGTCATTAAAAAATTGTCTGGTAAGTAAAATTACTGAAAAATGAAAAATGAGATTAATATATAATAATTTAGAAACTTCACAACTCAAGTAGGCCAATATTTTGTAGACTGTATTGAATGAGTTTATATAATTACAATTTTAGGAATACGTAAAGAACACGCAGTTTGATATACATATGGTTGCGACAACATTAATATATATTCTTTAACAGTGTGTATTACTGTTAAACACTGCATATTATCGATTTAATTATGGTTTGTTCCTCTATAAATATGTTACTATTAGCATTTCTGTAATTCTATTTTTACCAGCTATAAATTTCAAGATATGGTTGCATACCATAATAGAAATTGTGAAAATTTTTTTAAAAAACAACAATAGCTTTTATCACATACAATATAAAAATGTTTGTGTTTGTAATATGTATGATATGCTAATTCATTTGGATATGAATATGTTTCTATTACAATAAAGCTATTTGTGACATTAGTATGGTTATTTCATGAAATTAACATTGTAACATTTCACTATTTCACTATGCTGAACTGGCTGCCGGCTGATCTCATGGTGAAGGAAATAGCCATGAATTCGGCTATCAGGCTGTGGTCAAGCGGGACGTGGAAGGAGGCGACATATGGTCATGCCTCAATAATAGGAAGAATAGTGAACCTTCCGGAAAATATTGATTACTGCTCGCCGGCTCTACTGCCCGACAAGAGATTTGATGTAACCTTATCAGGCTCGTTCTCGGAGACGACTGGTACAGATCGTCAAGAGGACGTGCTTGAAACTTTTACAGATTGATCCAAGTCGGACTCGGGAGTCGGTGGGGGTATCTTTATCTCCTTGTATGAGAGGAGGAGGAGTTTTAGGCTGCAAAATGAGTGTAGCATAGCGCAGGCCGAAATTGCGGCCATTATGAGGGCAGCTAACTGGTTAAGATACTACAGGATATATGAGAATGATATCCGAATTTGTACTGATAGTAAGGCTGCGTTGTATGCACTAGCTGGAGTCTATACGACATCCAGGTTGGTTCGTGAATGCCGGATATCTCTAAACGAGATAGCGAGACATTCGAACCTGGAGCTTATCTGGGTACGAGGGCACAGTGAAGTGTCCGGAAATCTAGTAGCGGATGAACTGGCAAAGGCCGGTGTCGAGCTACAACAAAGCGAAATTGATGGGTTCGTGGGAGTCCCGCTTGCGAGCTGTAAGAAACTAGTACAGCGTCAACTTTTTCAGTTCGCTCAAGACAGATGGTCTATTGAGGGTACCTGTCGAATATCAAGGCTGACATGACCCAGATATGATAACAGGAGGACTATTATCCTAAGGGGCTTGCCCCGACGGAGGTTGCGTTCTGCTGTGGTGGTTCTGACGGGACATTGCCACATAGGGATGCAGGCAAGGAGGTTAAATCTTCCATTTAATGACTTCTGTAGAAGTTGCAGAGACGAGGAGGAAGAAGAGAGCGTTGAGCACTTCCTCTGTCATTGTCCAGCTCTTTCTTATATAAGGGCATTGTACCTAGGCAGACCGATGCTGCATGATTTGACGGAGGTATCGGAATGCGATGTAAGTGGATTGGACTCCTTTATCCGATCCTCGGGTTGGTTCTAAGCCAGTGATATGTAGATCTACTGAGATACATATCAGATCCAGGCAACACAACGGGACCTGACTGAACCCAAGTGGGCTGGATTTATAATAGCTGGCAGCCTGTTAAACCTAACCTAACATGGTAGCATGTGAGAAAAGTATCAGTGGTTAGTATAAAAATATGGTTGAGTATGACAATTATTTGATAACTTTAATCACTATTATTATAATAATGTTAAACCAAAATATACTTATAAAATTTTTTTTATAATACTATCGACTGTCCGTCCTGTCAATGGTGTTTTCAATGTAACAATGTGGTATTATCAAGTACAACTATAATGTATGTTGCCCTTAGAATATTGTCATATCAACCATATAGTTATTTTTTTTTTTTCTACGTGTAGGAACACGGAAAGATCAAGCAGTTTTAAATCTGATTATAGAAACATTAGTATGTACTCTACAATATTGTGGCTTGTTTACAAGTGAGGATTGATATTGAAGCTATCTAGCGGTAGAGATGGCAGCACAAACATAATTTTTTTCAAATCTGTCAAACGTCAGCTACTGAAATTTCACCCAATTTCATCGATTAGTTTATTTGTTGTAGTCGTTTAAAGAAAGTAACTTTGGTGTTTCTTGAAAAATGCAGAAAAGTCATTCTCATGCAGTGATTAAACGCTATTATTTGAAAGGGAAAACAGCAAAAGTGACAAAAGAAAATCTCAATTAATATTACGGTGAGTCTGCTCTGTTAGATTACATGGTAAAATATTGGATTGCTAAATTTAAGCGCGACCTAACAAGTACTGCAATCATACCATACATGGTTACTGAAGAAAATATCAAGAAACTCTTTGATATCGTAATAAATGATCGCCGCGTCAAGTTATGTGACATTGTTGAAATTGTAAACATATCATTTGAACGTGTGCTCAACATTTGGCATGAATATTTGCATATGAAAAAGCTATCGGACAAATGGGTGCCTCGTTCGCTCGAACAAGTCATGCTGTTGGGATGTCGTTAAAATAATCATTTTCATTTAAACACATGTATTTTATTTTTGACAGATTGCTGCTTGCTGTCTGCTGCCGTCTATGTGTTTAAAGCTTTAGTGTAGAAAAATTTCCATTTTGTATATTTTATAATCTGAAAAAAATACAAAATTATTAATAAGCGAAAAAGTTATTAAAATTTTAAGCCCCATGGTAACTTCTGGGCCACCCTGTTTTTGCATTAAAAGCAAATTCTGTTCAATATGATAATTAATAAAACTGAGGCTAAATAGAGACGTGTGTTTTGCAAACAGTCACTAAAGTTTGAATCGGTTTGCTTACCCCCTGACGCCCCCAAGCAACTCGAATGTGACACATTAGAACTCTTGTTCGTGTACTACTTCTATACCAACATTCTCAATGAAGAACTCCAATATATTTTGAGAGTACAAATGTATTTGTTTGCTTAAAAAAATTTTTATTTAAATTTGTTAAAAATTTGTTGTTTGTTTAGAATGAAAAATTCTAAGGGGATTCATGTAATGTATACTTGAATATTTAAATTAATGCTGTTATTTACATTATCCCTTTATCCTTAATTATAAATTCCATTATATTTACTTTGACTCCTTGGATTTATTCTGCCATGAGGGGAATTGTATTTCTAATACTTTTATCAGCTTTTGGTTTTAATATTTGTTTTTTCCTTTTTGTGTTTGCGTTTTGTTTGTTGCTATAAACATTTGGTTTCGAAATAAATAAAATTCAAAGGCAAAAATTATGCTACAATAAAAAACAAAAATGGGGGATTTTTTAAGCAATGCCAAGCCCTTTACAAATTGATATGTTCCAAACAGAAAATTAAACATTAAGGTTTAAAGACTTTATTAACAAAAGCTGTATAAGTATCAGCTAAAAAATAATATTAATGGTTGCAAAAGAGATAATAAAAAAAAAGTTAAATTAATGAAATAATTATGCGCATTAGGGTGCGCCTAAATCGTTCTTTTATTGCAACATAGTCATATCTCAAAAATGAACTTTTTGAGTTAACAATGCAGTATTGTTAACAGTAGTACCTTTTATATTGTGCCAAAATTTTATTTAAATTACTTTTAAACTGTTTCCTTTAGGAGATATTTTCTAAAAAAATTTTCGAAGTCTTGTATGGAAACTAAAAATTTGAAACGCGTTTTTCTCGAAACAAACTTTTTTGCGTTATGACTATGTTGCAATAAATTTCACACAATTTTTTTCTCAAAGTTTGGCATGTAACTCCCTTCAGAAATTTTCTCTGCACCAAGAAGCTACTTTGTGGAAAGTTATAGGCCCACAAATTTTAAAAATTGTTTAATTTCATATAGAAGAACCGCAAATGCTGAGTTGAGGATTGACTTACGAAATATTCTGAACATTTTCAACTGGATTATAGTAAATTCATTTGTTCTGAGTGTAAAAACGTCTTTAAAATTGTAATTAGACTGCGTTTTTTTAACGTTATGACATTCTTTCATACATATGCTCCAGCCATATATTGAGTTTAATATATAATATATTGATTTTAATACAAAACGGTGAGTCCCCCAATTAAAGCGTTTTTTATTAAATCAATTCTTTCACTTGAGAAATAGTACTGGTGTTAGCATGCTAAAAGGTAAAATTGTTAAATAAACAAATAAAAAAATTAAAACAAATAAGTTTATGAAATGGAAGAAAATATAAATAAACTGAACACAAGAGAAAAAAACAACTGTATGTTTTGACTATGATTGCCAGCCAATAATAGGTGCTAAGCTGACTTCTAATGCTCAAGTTTGGCTTGTATTGTCTTACAGCATTAAGAAGGTAAAGTTAGAACTTCGTGCAAGTGCTTCTCTTGTAGTAAAAGAAATAGATGTTTAAAGAACAAAGCACAAATCTCAATAAGATCTACTGAGAAATGTACTTTGAAGGTTTAAAGCTTATATTTTCACGTAAATTTAATAATAATATGGTTGATATAACAATATTTTAAGGACAAAATACTATTGTTGAATAATATGGTTGAGCACAACCACATAATATGGTTTCAATCTGAATTTTTTTTTTTTTCACAACTATGTACCGCCAAGAACCGACATTTTATTATTTAACCATATATATGGTAAAAGTTTTATTAATGACTGGCAAAGTTATTGTAAAAATTAAAATTCAACTGTCATATGCAACCATATAATATTATCACTCCTACTCATATTATAGAAAAATTGTAAATTCTATTGTCACATTCAACGGTACTAGTGTTAAAGGTCACAATGTTATATGATTATGTATACGAGGGCGGTTCGGAATCTTCTTAGCCTAGCACAAAAAGCGCGGTATAAACAGAAAAAAGTTAAGTGTTTTGGAAACTTCCATCATTCTGAACTGCTTCATATAGAAACAGGTGAACACATGTTAAATTTTGTTTCGACCTGGTAACTGCTTCATATAGAAATAGGTGTTCACAAAAGACGCATCCGCGATTTTTTTACAACGAAAAAATTAGAAATGCGTGGTGTCATTAAATATTTACATAAAAAAGGTTTATCGTGACAAGAAATACATCATAATATGGTAAGTGTGTTAGGTGAAAATGCTCCTTCATATGCAACAGTAAAAAATTGGGTTGCTGAATTTAAACGTGGCGGTACAAGCATTGAAGATGAACCACGTAGTGGACGTCTGAAAACAGCAACAACATAATTCAATTATAGGGCATTACATCAACGTCAAATATTGAAAAAATTCAAAGGCAAGATAAACAAATTTTTTGAACGATTACTGCAGCTGCATGGTACGTAAAAAACTCACGAGATAACAAGGATTTGTGTGTTCCTCTTGTAACAGAAGAATTTTCTGTGTAGGCGAACTTCACCCAAATCATCTCGCAAGCAACATAAATTATTTTGGCAGCTACACTTGGTTGAGAAGAAGGCATACCCTTGCCATCATCAGAGCTTCAAATATGTGATGTTACCGGCATAGTTCCAGCAAAATAAAACTTTTCGTCTAGCATTAGCCGGACTTAAGTAGAAAACACATCTTTTTTAAATAGGATTTTTGGTTTGTACATTTGTAAAATGGGTTTTAGTTCAATTTTTTTTTATTCTTTATTATTAGTATTAGGATTTGAATATTTATTGTTAACTTACTGCGAAGATTCAATAAATTAATAAATGCTTAAAAAATATTTAAAGAAAAATTGAAAGCAAGTACTCTTTTAAAAGATTGCATTGTTAAAAAAAGGGAGAGAATTAACACTTGAAAGCAAAATTTAAAGAAGACTTGAACATATAAAGACCTAGTAAGTTATATTCACAAGTTTTTAACAGGAGTTTCCTTTAGATGTTGTTGAATTTGTATTCTTCCCGCTTTTAAACATAATAACTCAAACGTTATAATCTTTTATTTTTAACACAAATATACTTATGTTTCCTGATTCTTTTGTGACAATAACAAATCATACATATTTGTATTGATTTTATAAAGAAGTATCTGCTTTTTAGGCTTTCAATGCCTTTTTATTTTATATCCTGTTTTATAGTATTTGACAAATATTTTATACGATTTTTATTTAATACTATCTTGTTCCTCCTGTTTGCGATTTTATGTATTCTCTTTCACGTCCTTTGCAATCTTAAGCAATTAACCCAAAAAAAAAATTGGACTATTTTAAGAACGACCATTAAAGAAAGAAGACATGTACAAAGTAGAACAAAGTTGAAATATACTTACACACACAAACACGCATACACACGCTCAGAGATTATAACAGAAAATCTTATTTAAATCTGTGTAAGTGAATGTCTGAGAGTATGTCATTACTGGTTTGTTAAGACAAACGATTGACAATGTTTTATAGCCTCATCATTATTTATATACATTTTTTTTTTTCTTTTTGTAAACGCCATGTAAGTAAATTGTTTTACTTGCAAAAAAAAAAAAAACATCCACAATTGATTAAATAGGCGTTTGTTCATGCTGTTTTATACGAGTACATTAAAAAGGTTGCAAGTAAGAGACTCTTTAATAATTTAAGACGAAAAATAATTTTAGCTTCATACTTAGCTTTGAAATTAGGTATCATGGTAGTGTTTGAAAACATATTATCCTTATAATATTACATATGTGAAAGTATTCAGATATTTTTAACTTTTTACATATATCCCGGAAATATCAGAAAGGTTGGAAAAATCTAAGATATATAATAAAGAAAAGTATATGATGGCCCATAAGACGTATAAAACATTAAGTACATTGTTCAGTAAATTAAAAAATAAAACAGAAAAACTTGAGATATCAAATGTAGTTTATAAAATCCCGTGTGGTGGAAATGATATAAAACATTGTGATAAGGTTTATATAGGAACATCTAAAAACAAACTTAAAACTAGATTAGCTGATCAGAAATATAGAATGAGGAACTCAACACAAAAGACACCATTGACTGCACATTGTACAAGTTCAAATCATTTCCCTAAGTTTGAAGACACAACAATTTTGAATAGAGAGAATAATTATAAACGTAGACTTACACTAGAGATGTTACAAATTATTAACTCACCAGAGGATATTTAGAGAGAGAATTAATTTTAAGACAGATATTGAGAATATAGCCCAAACATATAAGTATTTAGTTAAAATTAGGGGTTGTTTGTAAAATGTTGTTATTTGTGTTTGTTGTTGTTTTTAACTATGTACCTACATGAATTTGTAAGAAATTAAAATATTTTCCTACCCAATATATATAGAAAAATATGAAAGGAAAAGAAAATATTTTTATTTCAATTTTTTTTTATCTAGGACCAGTACTCAGGGGATGACCCCTACATATGCAGTGCATTGTATTGGAACTAGGAAAATAGGTTATGATGAGGTAGGAAAGAGGGAGTAGTGTTCGTGGAGGTTTAACTTAAACAATAACAACACGAAAGACTAAAACAAACTCTATTGCAGCATTTAAAATGTTGGCATTAAATTATTTAAAACTGATCAGTGCCCAGTGTATATACCTTCGACACTGCTCAGATTAGCAAAATTTAGTCCCACACCTTTTACGCTACAAGGTAATGAAGTACATTCAGAAGCAATTAATATTGTGCATATAAAGAAATCGCGAATAACGGTGAAAGAAGAAACAAAAAGAAACGCGTGTACACATACTGCTACCTATTCCGGTGCACTTTGATTTCATACGAAATTAATAATGAACATATGTATGTATATAAAAAATACGAACAACGGTAAAAAAAAGAGAGTAAGAAAAATAAACATATGTACACAGTTTACAACCTATTACGGTGCAATTTGGTTTTATATGAATTTAATTAATGAACATACACATATAAAAAATACGGACAGCAGTAACAAAAGACATGTGCACACGACGAGAGACAGAACACTACTTCCATTTTGTTTTTGTTGTTTTAATTTTTCAAATATTCTACAAATTGAAATTAAATAAATATTATTTGGCCTGAAGAAGCTATCCAAAGGAAAGCGAAATATTGCCAGATAACTAAAAACCAAAAAACTAAAAATTCCAAAAGAGACCTTAAGCTCAAACAATTACACATATTTTTTATATATCTGTACTTTTTTATTTATTTGTTTAATTTTTTAACTATATATTGGTTTAAGTACGTAAGCCATCGTCTTTAAAGGCTCATTTAGCCAATCGTAAATGTAGTAATGTAAATATACTCGTAGTTGAAACAGCTGATCGTGTTTGTTATACGAACAACCATGAAAATTGTTGCCTGGGTGTAATGAAATGTAACCGTAACACCTCAACCTGTAGAAAATAGATTTTCATTACGTTCTTACATGAGAAATATTGTCAGTGATGGTATATATTATTGTAAATGGGAGAGTGGCACAAAACCGTTGTTTTGGTACTTCTTGTTTATTTGATACTTGAACTGTGTAAGTAGTTAAATTTGTACACACACATAATATATTTTAAGAAATTTAAAATTTTTTCTGTGACTTGTGCACGCCAAATGAATGCACATACATAGGTAACATAATTTATATGCTGTTCTATAATCATAATCTTCGAACCATAAAATGACTTTTCAAAATCGGTTTATAATGCAGAGTTATGCTGCTATAAATGTTAGAAAGCAGGGAAGTAATAAAAATGTAATAGCAAAAAAATTTTCATAATTTTTAAATACAATACATTAATAATACGTTATAATATAGCTTTTTATCAAAGTTATTACATATTGTAGTAATATAAGATAAATTTTAGGTACATTTTAAGCAAGTTTCGTACTTTTTGTATATGTACTGAATACTATGAACTCTCATCAGTGCTATGAACAGCTGTATTGCTTTTATTTTATTTTTATAATTTATTTGATACAGGAATATGGACGATGAAAACTTAATTATTTTTTTCAACACACAATAATATAAAAATGAAAAACAGAACGTTTTTCTTCACATGCTTTTTTTTTTTTTTTTTTTTTGTTTATGTCAAAAACACATGAGTTCTATAAGTGCTACTACATTTACATTTACGATACAGTTACAATTTCTACGGTCGACTATATATGGGCCTTAAGGCTATAGTACTCATGAAACGTTATGACTTGTTTTCAAGTCAAAAAGGTTTAGGAAATACAGTAAATTACATTGTGGCGAGTTCATTGCAATGATAATAAATATTTGTTTAAAATAAGTCCTGTAAAAATGGTGGCAGCAGATTGTCTGCTGACACCCATTTGAGCAGATAACCTCCTTGCCGAAACTCTAGGATTGCATTGTATGGCAGCAGCTACAGCAGCAATAGTTTCCTTCGTTTGAACTGAGGGATCTTTATGTTAAGGCCTTCTTGCGATTGTGCTATACTCGGTAAAATCCTTCACGAGCCTTATTATAGTCCATCTGCTAAGAGGAGTGCCCCAAACGTGCGCCTATTTTTCCTTTGGACGGAAACAATGGACTCTAAAATGTGAAAGCGTTGCACTATCCAAATTCTTGTTTCATTGTGCCAATTCTTCATTTTAGTTAAATTTAAACATCAATCTATAAACAACTGTGAAAATGATTTACATCAGTACCTGCCTTGACGGCCTAACCTGATGGTGGATCAATTCCACGGAGTGAATTTTTCACGATTCACCACCGCCCCCGTGTGGCTGACTAGGCTCACACAGGTAGCAATTCTTGTCATATAATTGCGGTCATATGAACATCTTCAACATGTATGCAATTTCCCAGCAATCAACGGAAGACAAGGCTTAATTAGTTGGTAGGCCGAAGCCCACTAAGAGCATCAGCTCTTAAACCAACTCACCCGTCAAACCGTCACCACTGGTTCCTTACAGTATCAATCTATAAACAGAAGAAAAATGGAACATGTTAGTTACACAGAAAATAAGTCATTATGTTTCTTTTTTTTTTTTTTTTGTTTTTTTGTTTTTTTTTTTTTTTTTTTTGGTAGCAGCTTTCTCCAGCCACCCTGTATTTACATGACTATTGTGAAGGCTATTTTAAATTCGACCCAGCCAAATATACTACACTCTTCCTTGTCTTGTTTTCAATAACATTCTAGTGGTAAGGATTTTTAAACAAAATCCAAATAATTTTTTTTTCTTTTCAAACAAAACTTTGTGCTTTGAAATATAATTCAATCAACAATGATGATTAATTTAAGAATTTTTATTGATTTCATAAAGAGAATTTTTGTTAAGAGCAAAAGCTTCTTCATTTGATGTTTTTTTAAATAGTTTTAATACTCGTATGTATACTTAAAATATTTTTTATTAAATAGTTTTACTGTTTCGCTTTTTGATATTTCAAGCACTTTCAAATTGAAAAATAATTGGCAACATTTTTCCAAGCATAACACAAATTATCAAAACTAACAGGACTAAAATTTAATTAATCCAAAACTTAGCATTTCAAAGTATTTATATTCTTAAAAAAAAATATTTTTTATTCTTGAAAAATATATTCATATGCACTTCTAAACCAAAAAATAATGTTTATAGTTGCAGTAAAGTAGTTACTTTTGCATAAACATAACAGTTTATATCGAACTAATGATGATACGTTTTGCACTTAATGACTACTTGAAAAATAATCAATAGTTTTATTGCGAAAAACAGCAAAACCAATTCAGAAAATTTGCATTTTAAATACGTATTTTAGCATGAACAAATATTTTACACCAAAAACATTTATTACAGATTTGACTGGCCGCAATGCGTAAATGTAAGCCCGCACACTTGAATACTGTTTGATAGACAGTTTTTGTGAAATGAGAGTTATAACGCTTAAATAATATGGCAAGGAATTATGCTATTAACAAGAATTTAAAAAATATTGATAAGAAAATAAGATCAATTCTAGGGTCAATTTTGCTTTCAATATTTAAATTCTTCTCAGTTTTTTTTATGACTCTTCAATAATAATATCAAAAGCTCTTTAAGTGTTTGTTAAGAATATGAAAAACTGTAAAAGCAAATTAAAAGTGATATAAGATTAATTAATGACACTAAAATTTATGACAGACTTAATTATGATAAAATGTCAGAACTGACTGGATTTGCTTTATAGCTCAGCAATTACCACTCAACTTTTACTCGTATTTGTTTCAATAATAGTGCACTTAACTCAAACCTGTTTTCAGTGGTTTGCTATTATGTAGGGACTATTTTATCAGCGTGTTAGCTGTGCGAGGCAGACGGGGGTTAGAGGTGTAATAAGAGATAAAACTGGACTTACCGATATTCCAACAAGGGGGTTGGTACGGAGAAGTGATGAAAAGTTGGGCACCTGATCTTTGGTGATGACCACACTACGATGAGATAATGTGGACGGTTGAACAGCGCGAACAATGGGCTATGAGGATTGGTCATGCGGCTGTCTTTTGTGCAGGAATTCCTTACAATGTTGCTGAGTGTTCACGTGTTGAGAAACCTCTGAAACCAAAGCGATTACTACGGCAACTGGTTTCCAATCAATCGGAAAGTGTTCCACGCTGCGTTTAACTAGGCTGTTTGGCAGATAGTCAAATGTTACACGCAGTTTTCTCCTTTCCACAAGGCCTTTCTTGGAAGTTCAATTGGCTGACTGATCACTTTAGTTTTGCGGTTGGTCTTGAATCTTGGCGCGAGAATCGGCTTTTACACTTGTTGCTGCGGAAATAAAAACAGCGGTATCTGCTCGTTTGGCAACTATTTTCGGATTAGAACCAAGCAAAAAACTGAACCTTTAAATTTCACGAGGTTCTTTCCACCAAAAGTGAGACACAGTTTTTTTTTTGTTGTTTTCTTAAGTTTATTAAATTGTGATTAGTTTTATTAATTTTTAACTAGAAAAAAAAAAATTACAATTTCTTAGAACACTTAAAAAATGATTTTTCTTTGCCGCTGTTGTTCACGATTGCACTGCTGTCGAAAAAAGAATGACAAAAATGCCGCCAACCCGTTTGACACAAAGAATCAAGTTCGATAGGTTTGGCCGCGACAGGGTTGCCAGACGGGTTGATTAAAAAACTGGTTGCCAACGTGAACATTAACTTTTACCCCAAAAATTAGCCGACCACTCAAGCATGACTTCACCGAGTTTCGTAAACTAAACTCCAGAAGTTAAATTAAAATTTTATTCAAATGGTTGCGTAGTTTTCGTTCGGCGTTCGCAGAAAAATGTAAAATCAAAAGGAACATTTTCGTCATATTTTGCTTTTTTATTTCCGGAAAAAAGAATTACAAGCTCATAAAAAGCTACATTTGTGCTGTTTATGGCGACGAAGACTTGAAAGAATGATCAGTGTCTAAATTGGTTTGCCAAATTTTGTTCTGGTGATTTTTCACTCAAAGTTGCAAAACGCTCTGGTCGTCCAGTTGAAGTTGACGACGAACGAATCAAAGCAATAATCGATTTGGATCATCGCAGTACAATACGTGAGATTGCAGAGAAACTTCATGTATCACATACATGCATTGAAAATCACTTAAAACAACTTGGCTATATTCAAAAACTCAATACATGGCTTCCTCACGAACTGAAGGACACGCATTTAATGCAACGCATTAACAGCTGCAATTTGCTTTTAAAAAAAAGCGTAATGAAAATAATCCAGTTTTAAAACGACTGGCGATGAAAAGTGGCTTGTTTGCAACAATATCAAGTGGAAAAGATTTCGAACAAGGACAGGTAAACTAATTCAAACAAAAACAAAAGGAAATTTTGTTATCAGTTTGGTGGTATTACAAAAGAACTGTCTACTTTGAACTCTTACCACCCAACTGAACAACCCATTCTGATATCTACACAGAAAAAATTGTAGTAAAAATAAAATTAAGAAAATTTTTATCAGTAAAAAATTATAAATAGCTTGTTTTCTATGTTTCCCAGCTATCTATATGTCGACATTTCATAGGAACTACCCTAATCATCAGTAGACTTTGGAAATTTTTGAAAGATATTCTCAAACATTTAACTTTATATCCCAACAATCCAAATAAATTGCTGAGAATTTAAAAAGAAAAATGCTCTAATAATATCAGTCAAAACACAAAAAACAAGATTTTCTATTTATAAACGTCTCTAACATTTCTTTACACCTTTCAAACTGGTATAAATGTTAGAAGCTTAAATAGGGAATAAAAACTTAATTGTTTGAAAATTTTTATCTGAAAAAATAATTTGTATGCATATCAAAATGATAACCTTGGATATCGTATTTTGTTGTTGTTTAAAAAAATAGCTGTTTTCGATTAATAATTATATTTACTATACTTTTGTTTGAATCCACGAATTCCTTTACAGGTCCGCAATCGAACAATTTATTAATTGATTCAACGAATTTCGTTATTGAAGACGAAACATTTTTCTTTCTGTGTACAATGAACAACTAATGAAATTAAACAAAGCAGATGAAGAAAAGTGGCTCTAAATGACAAATCAAAAAGGTGTTGTATTCCATCACGACAATACAACGCCACACAAAACTTTGGTTGACTGACCTTGGATAATCTGATTACTTTTTGTTTCGATCTTTACAAAACTCCTTGAATGGTATAAACTTCAATAATGATGATGTTAAACGTCGGATTGAGTTTTTTGCTAATAAAAACCAGAAGTTTTATGAACGGGGGATTATGATGCTGCCTGCAAGATGGCAAAAATTCATTGATCAAAATTAGCAATACATTACAGAATAAAATTATTTAGTTCCATAAAAAAATGTCTTTCAATCTCTAAAAAAATCCTCAGCTACTTAGTTGCCATCCCAATAGTTAATATCAGAAAAACTATAATGATGCCCGTGCATTTGTTTCTTAATTTCTAGTGCGGATATTATTACACTTTTAGAAGTGATGTCTATATAATAATGTCAATGGATATTGTGACATTTTTGAAAGTGGCATAATATCCGTGGACATTATGTCACTTTTAAGTGCGATATATCGACCATGGCCCTTATGTACTTGGACACTAACATGCCACCATTTAAGAATTAATTACGATAATGCGTGAGCTCTTCTTCAAGCCAAAACTAATTTAAAACTGATCAAGTTGGATTTTTTTTTTTATCCTTTTTAACTATATTTTAGTGGCATGTCATAATGTCGAGTGTCATAATGTCCGTGGACACTGTGACATACATTAAAATGGCATAGGCTCCATGGACAATATGACACTTTTGAAAATGTCGTAGTGTCCATGGGCATAGTGACACTTTGTAAATGAACATTATGTCATTTTTAGAAATGTTATAAGGTCCTTAATTAAAAAAGAACATATTTAAGTTTTTGTAATAATAGACGCCGATTTTTTCTTTATACTTCTTTTGTAAGTAATCAAGCAATGCAAAGTAATAAAAATTATCAAATCCAAAAACTTGATCAGCAATTGGACACTGGAACTACATATATCAGTATCTGAGGATTTTCATACTATTATCAGCACATAAAACAATGTTATTTCATTTGATTGCTTATCAGATAAATTAGATTGCTTTCGCTTTATATTATCATATACGTATATATATCTTTTCAAATATCAGCACTTTGAAAACACAGAAAATGTAATGGCAAAATTATAAACAAATCATGTCAGGTGACAAAAGGTGTTGTCATTTTGACAATATTCGTTCTTAATTGATCAAAACGATCTCATCTTAACAACAAGACATTTTCAATTTAATACCGGTATTTTTGTGTCATCTATTCGCAATTTGCCGGCGGTATGTTCACAGTTTGACAACGGTATGTCCACAATTTAACGAGATATGCGTTATCGTTCGCTGTCAAAAATCGTTCATATATTCGTATATAGTTATGATGAAGGTATTACAATTAAAATTCTAAAAAAGAAAAAAAATTCTTGCTTAACTTATGGACGTTATGACACTCTGCAAAGTACCATAATGTCCACAGGCTTGATGACAACTCTCTGATGGACATTATGTCACTTTAAAAAGTATTTTAACGTCTTTGACACTTTGAAGTGTGTCATAGCGTGCATGGACTTGATGTCACTGGACTTTATAATATGCCACCTATATTTTTAATAGCGGTGACATGTCATATTGTCCAGTATCATACTGTCCATGAACACAGTGACGCACTTAAAAGTATCATAAGATCCATGGACAGTATGGCATTTTTGCTAATGTAACTACTAATGTAATAACTTATGGACGTTATGACACTCTGCAAAGTGCCATAATGTCCACAGGCTTAAAAACAACTCTCTGATGGACATTATGTCACTTTAAAAAGTGTTTTAACGTCTTTGACACTTTGAAGTGTGTCATAGCGTGCATGGACTTGATGTCACTGGACTTTATAATATGCCACCTATATTTTTAATAGCGGTGACATGTCATATTGTCCTGTGTCGTAATGTCCATGGACACAGGGACGCACTTAAAAGTATCACAAGATCCATGAACAGTATGGCATTTTCGGTAATGTTATAGCGTCCATGGACATTGCTACACTTTCCAAATGAACATTGTGTTATTCATAAATATGTCATAAGATTCATAATTAAAAAGAAGTTAAATAATAATACATTAAAGCTTTTGCCAACCTTCAATTTCAGCTACTTCAATATATGTAGTTGCATAAGTATGAATGATTTTAATTTTTCTTGTTCAGTTGTTTTGGCTGTTCGTTATCCGCTGTTGTACTTAAATTACCATACGGTTAAGGGAATTTGAACTACAATTCTAAGCTGTACAGATGAAACGATTCTTGCTAAATATTAACATTTGACCATCAGCTTTGCGATAAGTATAAATTGCAGATATGAGAGAGCAGGTTTAGTTGAATTTGTGTAATAGAAAAGTATTTTTTTATTGTAGTAAAATTGTAATAAAAAACCCCCCGAACGAAACAGCATGTGTTTTATTTGCTATAACAAAACATTAAATGAACATAAAACAAGAAACAAATAATGGCAAAAAATAATGACAAAGACTCGACAGGATATTAAAAGGGCTCTCAAAATACAGACCACACAAACTTACACACAGTAAAAAAAATAAAAACTTTTTAAATTAACATCAACGAAAGTTTTACTTATTGACAGTAAGTTTTATACATGTACAATAAAACTGAAAGTAAAATCAATGTAAAAGGGTTTGCTTACAGTTTTCCGACAAAATTGGAAATCTTTCACTGCCACAAACTTTCCGAACCACGGAAAAGTTTGGAATTTCTACACAAAAGTATTAAAAATACTTGCAACTAGATGACGGTTAAGTCAACAAGAATATTTAAGCATGGTTAAACTATAACAAACAATTACTGTTGAAACTGTTGAGAAAATTTTTTGCCAAAACTTTTGGTTGCCATATTTCCGCAAAAAAAGTTCAATTAATTAGTAATTTTTCCACATCTACGAAAAACTAACTTAAATGTCTGTCTATCTTGGCATTTTCGGCAAGAACTTGTAAAAAAAAAATCAACTCATAAAACCTTTTTATTCTCGTGTTTCACTATCATTTTGATAAACCACCCGCTGTAGTAATTGTCGTATCTTAACTTCTCGTACAACACCCATAATGGCATTTTTATCACTAACATCCAATCGTTCAACTACAATAAATTTTTGTATCGTCATTGCTGTCAAACATATAACTATTGTAATTATTGCTGCTTTTGGGTTTAATGTTGCTTTTTGTGTCCTGCTTGTACATTTAAAATTCATTACAATACAAATACATTTTGAAAAGCAATAAAATTACTTTTAATGTGGCTTTTCACTTTGGAAAAAATTCCTGTTTGCCTAATCCTAAATTGTAAGTGTTGCTAAAAGTGTGTGCAGTTGAATTTAATGGAAAATTGAAGTTTTAAGAAAATTGGTGGACATTTTAAACGATAATATTGTGTAATCGATGTTACAAATGACACACAATAACGACTAGCTGTAATTTCTGGTTAAGCCATTTAGAAAATAAAGGGCAGTTAAACGTTTGCACATACACCAGCTATGCCAAGCCATTAAAGCACATGCATGTTCTATTGAAAAATACAAACAATTTACTAGAAATTGAGCTGCATAATTACGTATATTTGAGAAATAGTTACGCGTGTAATATAAAAACAGTAAAACATGAAATGCTACACATTTACTTATTGCAAATAGACATTTTATAGATTAAAGCTTATATAAATATTTAATTTATTTTTGTGAAATAGTTTGAAAAATGGTATTTGCTGGAAAATTTATATTCTAAACTTAGCATTTCTACTTCGCTGTTAATTTTATTAGTTCCACTTTATAAGAATATTAAACGATTAGTCAGTCGATTTAACTCTTAATTCAAGCTCAAATAAAAGTTGCTAGAAATTTTATGAAGACGTTGTTTTAAATCGTACTTGGGCCAAAAGTTAACGCAAAAAGTTTGATGCTTACGCCAGTCATTCGAAGAAAGTATTCATGTCCTGTAACAATTGTTACAGTCTATGTGTTGCCTGTAACGTAGATACAAACTCCATAAAATTTCACTTGTCAGCTCTTCAATTCGCTATCAATGACATCAAGCTGAAAAAATTGCCTGCACCTGATCTTATTACTGGCTCAATGATAAAAATTTTACCTACTTCTGCTGTCAGATTTACTTTATTAATTTATACTGTTTATATTCAACGCCATGTTACGAACTAATTCCTTCCTCGCATTTGGGCAGATATCTAAAATTTTTAAAATCCTTAAGCCGGAAATAGATTTTACTTAGCTTACATCATATAGACCTATTAGGTTACTACCTATTTAATCGAAAGTATTTAAGGAAATGTTTCTAGAGAAACTAAATCCATGTCTTAATGAGCAGAAAATTTTCCTGGATCATCATTTGCAACGAGTACGGTACCATCGAGCAAGCTCATAGGATTGTAACAATTAGTAGAACGGGAAATATTTTTCCGACTTTCGATAAAATGTGGCACGTTGAATTACTCATCAAAATTTCAGGATTACATCCTCAAAATTACCATAACCTTCTCAAGTCCTACTTGAGAAGAAGCAACACTCAAGAGATGACCCCTATATATACAGTGCATTGTACTGGAACTAGGTAAATAAGTTATGATGAGGAGGAAAAAGGATTGATATTAATCTTTAAATAGTAGTCTTAAGAATCATATTTCATCTGTTTTTACAGCATAGAATATTAAAATAACTTTTTAGTCTTCGATTATTTGTAGCTCTTTAGATTTCTCGTTGTAAAAAGTAAGGTTTCGTTTCTTTTTTTTTAACAAATTTGCTTTTTTCAAAATAAAAAAACTTCAAAATTACTAAAAAGAGAGGAAAATATTTATTTGTAACTATTTACGTTTCATATTGTAAAAAGTATAGTTTTGCTTCTTTAATATAAAAAAAAACTTCATTAAACTTCTACATACCAGAAAACTAAGTTGTAGGGGGTTATATCCATTTAGAAGGACCAAAACCATTCGATATTGTGCAATTGATTTTTCGATCGCTTTGGTATGAGGAAAAAAAGTTACTCACGCACACACATCTCGAAAAAATCATTTTTGAGAAACTAAAATATTAGTGTGATTTTTAAGATAAGTTCTCGTATTTTTTTTTCTTTTTTTTTTTGCGGTAAATAACAGTAAGTTTTCAGTCATTTTCGTTAATAAATAATTTAATTTCATTAAAAAATAATTCAGCAGTAATTTAAAATAATAATAATAATAAAAAAAAGTAATAAAATCTTGCAAAGGTAACATTTAAAAAATAAATAAATCATCCGATTTTTTCCAGCTACTAAAAAATCTTAAAAATAAAATATGAGAAAAAGTAAATAAATTGAAAATTATTTTTATATTTGTGGTGAAAATTTTGTTCCTCGTGCCAAAAGCAATCGCAAATTCGATGGCACAATATTGATTGCTCAATCTCCCCAACCTATTGATATAGTCTTTCGTGACACAAGGGCCGTAATAATAGTTTGTATAATATTTATCAATCATACGTAGCTGTGCTTCTATGGAATCTGCTAACTATATGCAAGAGTTTTGTTGTTAAAAGGGTGTCGTATACGTAATATTAAAACTGAATTTCTGTTATAATCATATACGAACATTGATCAAATCACAACGTTAACACTAGGATGATTGATTATTCGACATTTTTCTAAAACCGCGTTTCGAATACCTCGAAAATCGCCAATTTAAAAAACATATAAAAATAACATTTAATAATACGAGTATTAACACAATACACAAAAAAATTAACTAGAAGCTGTCAAAAATTTCAACATGCGTTAAAAGTTAAGCGTTGTTTAACCTTAATGCATTACGTTGACGCAGAAATATAGAATGCGCGCAAAGCTTATCAGATGACATAGATTTCAACTTAGTTGTCAGTTTAAAAAGACGATGGCTAACGTACGATGGATTCTATATACTACTTACTTTTTAAGCCTTTTTTTACTTATGCTGTGCATCTTTCTAAAAACAACGTAAGCTTCTATTCTTCTAGCTGACTAACCTATTGTTAAAATGTGTCGACTTTATAAAAATCCATTTATATATGTCAAACGTTTCAATATTTAAAATCTCTTCTTTTTCTTTTAAACTGCCATTGAACGTAAATTTTCTTTGCGCTCCCTAATCGCTTTGGTTGAAAAAGGTCCCACGTAATCGGTTGAATTTTCACTTAATTTAACACAACCATCGCAAGCGAAGTAACATCAGAAAAAAAAGGAAAGGAAATGGGAATTAATGAACAAAAAAAGGCAAACCGCAACAATGAGTAACTTTCACTCTAGTGCAATGAAAATAAATTTGGCATTTAAACCACAAATTCTGACCGCAAATTCAATTCATTTTCCACTTTGAAAAGCACATACTTTACAAACAACAACGTAAAATTAAATGAACATATGTACAATTAAAAGATGGAAGAAATCAAAGCAAATAGTAAGTGAAATAACCACGATATTCCATTTTGTTGCAGCAAGCAAAAAAAAAAAAAAAAGAAATGAAACTTCGCAAAGAAAAGTATAACTTCAATGGCCAGTTACACACAGTGTAGTAGCAAACAAACACCACAATCGTTTTATATGTAATAAAATGTGCATGTATCAGAGCAAGAGCGTATAGGGATTTAAAAACCAAATGTGTATATACCAAAGTGTAAATAAGTTTCAATTAAAGCTAAATATCTGGCAACAAAAGATGTCGAAGTTGGCTTATCAAAAAATACTTTTTGAGGCGTCAAAATATGCAAGGAAAATTGTTGCCGCCCCTGCTGTGCTTTCCAATATCATTTTAAGTATGTCAGTCAATGCCATTTTCAGATGTTCGTGCGATATATTTATTCAAGCATAATATGAGCTTAAAAGTTCACGTTAGATTTAAGGTTTCTACAGTTCTTTGATGTGCACTGTAGGCTTCCAAAATCTAGAGTTGAAAATAAAAGCTGTTTTACTCGCAATTGTTTTTCAAAAAGCACTGAAGCGTACATGGTTTGCAATAGTATTTTTTAAAGCACATGCACCCTTATTTAAAATGATATAATCTATCTTTTACTGCAGTCCAATCCGTCGATATTTCCGAGATTTTCACTCAGAGATACAAGAATCCATTATTTGCTCTGCCAACCGTAAAGGAGGTAGAGCTCAAGCTGTCATTTAGTGCGAAATATCTGGGTACCTACCTGAATTTTAAACTATCCTGTAATCGGTATGACCAGTTAGGGACAGAAAAGGCAGCCAATGCCTTATTCTTGTGTGGAAGGGCAATGGGGAAGACCTGAGAAATAAATCCCTAGAATTCCTGCTGACTATTCGACACGGTTAGTAAGTCTATCTTAATCTATGGGGCGCTCATATGTTGGAATTCGTTTGAGAAAACCACCTACTGCAAGGTAGGTGCAATTGGGAAGACCTGAGAAATAAATCCCTAGAATTAGGTTAGGTTAGGTTTAACAGGCTGCCAGTTATTATAAAGCCAGCCCACTTGGGTCCAGTCCCTTTGTGTTGCCTGGATCTGATATGTATCTCAGTAGATCTACATATCACTGGCTTAGAACCAACCCGAGGATCGGATAAAGGAACCCAATCTACTTACATCGCATTCCGATACCTCCGTCAAATAATGCAGCATCGGTCTGCCTAGGTACAATGCCCTTATATAAGAAAGATCTGGACACTGACAGAGGAAGTGCTCAACGCTCTCTTCTTCCTCCTCGTCTCTGCAACTTCTACAGAAGTTATTAAATGGAAGATTTAACCTCCTTGCCTGCGTCCCTATGTGGCAATGTCCCGTCAGATCCGCCACAGCAGAACGCAACCTCCGTCGGGGCAAGCCCCTTAGGATAATAGTCCTCCTGTTATCATATCTGGGCCATGTCAGCCTTGATATTCGACAGGTACTCTCATTAGACCATCTGTCTTGAGCGGTCTGAAAAAGCTGACGCTGTACTAGTTTCTTACAGCTCGCAAGGGGAATTCCAACGATCCTATCAATATCTCTTTGTTGTAGCTGGACACCGGCCTTTGCCAGTTCATCCGCTTCTAGATTTCCGGACACTTCACTGTGCCCTCGTACCCAGATAAGTTCCAGGTTCGAATGTCTCGCTATCTCGTTTAGAGATATCCGGCATTCACGAACCAACCTGGATGTCGTATAGACTCCAGCTAGTGAGTACAACGCAGCCTTACTATCAGTATAAATTCGGATATCATTCTCATATATCCTGTAGTACTTTAACCAGTTAGCTGCCCTCATAATGGCCGCAATTTCAGCCTGCGCTACGCTACACTCATTTTGCAGCCTAAAACTCATCCTCCTCTCATACAAGGGGATAAAGATACCCCCACCGACTCCCGAGTCCGACTTGGATCCATCTGTAAAAATTCCCTAGAATTCCTGCTGACTATTCGTCATGGTTAGTAAGTCTATCTTAATCTACACAGAAAAAATTTTTTTTTCGTGTTCAATAACGAAATTCGTTGAATCAATTAATAAATTGTTTGAATGAGCATTTCGTGGATTCAAACAAAAGTTTAGTAAAAATAATTATTGATCGAAAACAACTATTTCTTTAAACAACAATAAAATACGATATCTAAGGTTACTTTTTTGATATTTATGTATATGCATACAAATTATTTTTTCAGACAAAAATTTTGTTGATTTTATTTTTACTATAATTTTTTCTGTGGGAAGAAGACGACATATGGCCATGCCTCAAATATGGGAAGAATAGTGGAACTTCCAGAGAATATTGATTACAGCTAACCTGCTGTATTGCCCGACAAGGGGCAGTAGAGAAGGATGTAATCTTGTTAGGCATAGTCTCAGAAATGATCTGCATAGATCGTCAGGAGGACGTGCTTGAGATCTTAACAGATGGCTCCAAATCGAACGCTGGAGGTCTGATCGAAAAGATACGCGTTATTTTCAATCTTTTAGTATAGTTATTTATAAAATTTTTCTTACAAAACTATGATGAGACAATACAATGGTATTCAAATATAACAATATACAAATTTCCCTACCAACCATAAAATTCAACAATAGTATACTGCCCTTAGAATATTGTCACATCAACCATATATTTTTTTCTACGTGTGCTAATTTATCTATGACAGAAATTTTCTTCAAAGTGAGCCTAAAGGAAACACCTATTATGAATTAAATTTCTTGATTTACTGATGTTGTTTAACGTACCTTTCACCCAAGCATGCTCAACGAATTATACTGAATGCCCAGTGCAACAAATTTGATTTCAATGATATGATCACTATCTCCAGTCAAGGTTTATACATCCCCCATAGAAGACTCTGTAATTAAAAACTTTCCCTCTTTAGTTTTAATTATTTTTCAATAGATGCGTACTCCGTTACTAAACTTCCAAAGCCTAAAATCAATTTAAAAAAGTCAAAATTATTTTGTTTTTTGAACACATCACAAAAATTCAAACCAGAAAGTTTGCTACTGTAACCACACAAATAAATTGTTGTGTTCAGTGCAAACAAAAACATACATGCAAAACTTTGAAAAATACAAAACAAATGCAATTTAGCACTGATTTCGGAGAATGGAAGATCAAACAAAAATGGAATTTAAGAAAGAAAACCCAAAAATGAAATATAAAAAAAGAGTTGTAAATAAAGCCAAATATAATCAGCAAGATAAACGAATGAACACGCCTTTTGGTATACATTTTTTTTTTCATTGTTTCTTTTAAACTCGCATAAACAACCAGCAGCGCCAAATTTGCACTGAGCATTAAGTCAGAAATTGTGATTATGATTTCAAAACAACAGAAGCGTACTTTAATAAAAGTACGGCCGAAGTTTTATATCGAATGCTCTGTTGGGAAAGGAGTTAAAGGTTCCGACGCCTCTGTCTTAACAGTAACCACTTTAGCAAATAAGAACACTGCAACCCACTGAGCAGGAGTTTTGTTTATTTTTTTTTTTCTTTTTCCTTTTTTAACCAAATAAAAAATCATTACAGCTCCTGCTGCAATTGAAACAGGAAATTTTTTCACAAAGAAAATAAGAACAGCAACCGAAAAAATGGTCCAATATAAAACTGCACAAAACGAGTAAAACGACAAGTTTAAGTGTTCCGTAAAATGAGTCGAAAATTGACATTCGATTTGTGGGACCATTGAGCAACACACAACCGCATGCACAGTACAAAAAAAAAACAAATACAATATACATTATCACAATCTTTAACCAATACAAACATACAAACGAAATTGCATCAAACAACCACACAACGCAAAACCAACCAACTAACTATTCCTTTCGAGGCAGGCAGAGAAATGCAAGAAACACACAAAAATAAAAAGGAATAAATCGAAGAGAAGATTGTTTGGCTTCGGTGCCAAATACATGTTTCATTGAGCACACAATCAAAGGAGGACACAAAACAAAATGAAAAGAAGAAGCCGCATTAAAAAAATGTTTCTGCAACCATTGTGTCATGCATACCAATACAACGGCATTTGCTGTAAAAAACAAGAACATCGTTTTTTGCTATTAAACCTCCACCAACATTTTATGATTTTTATTTGCCTTCTGCTACAATATTACTTCGAAGTTTAAACACGAATATTGTAATTAAAAAATCTCTGAAAAATTCCACTTACTTTACAGTGTTGCAAGCACAAAGAAACATTGCGGTAGAATTTGACGGTATTGTAAAAAAACGAAAGTCTATGGAATTGAGAATATTAAACAGAAGAAACTTTAGAAAACCATCTTTATATAAAAAACCGCATTTGCAACAGTATTATTAATTTAGTAACAAAGATTTTTTCAGTGTTAACTTTCAAAAATGTAAAAAAATCTTAGATAGTGAAGCAAAGTAAAGAATCAAAGCTACTTAATTTTATATTATAATTCGGCAACGAAATTAATCACAACCTCCTGATGAAGCTTATATCACTCCAATAGCCACTTGAATAAATTAAACTGAAGAATATGCAGCAACCAAAATTCATGACTAATTGTTGAACAACAAATTCATTCATTTGAATGCACTTTATAGTGTATCTACATTTGAAAAAAGGTAACTGAACCATATTCTTTTCGAAACCGACCGACAAATTGCGGCTAATGTGGATACCAGTCAATGAATGAACATTTATTTTATTTTTTATTTTTTTTGGTTTTTGTAAATATTTTTATAACTCAAATATGAGCTGTTTTTTTTAAATGGTATAAGTTTACTTTTTAAAAAAAACTAACAGCCTGTTCGACGATATCGAATGAAAATGTATGCGAATAAATTTGGGTTTGACTATGTCACTATTGTTCGTTCGCATGAACTTATGTATTTTAATTGAATTTTGACACATCGTTCGCATAGAATAAAATTAGAAAAAACCCAAATCAATTTTCTTTCGCCTAGAGTGCGAATGAACTTATCCTTTCGACATCGGCGAACTGGTTGTAAGTGAACGGTAGTTTTAATGAGCCACAGACACCTTCTCTCTATAGTAATAATCACAGTTTTTTGAAATAAAATGTACAAAAACATTTTTGCTGCACAATGGTATCGCAAAGAGATTTCTTTTGAAAGTGGAATAAGTCCATTCCTAATACATAATTTTATAATTAAAACAACTTTCTTATTGCAATTATTATTGATTATTGCACGCTGATCGCTTATCTAGTGCTAATGTATTAACAACAACATTGGTAACAAAATAAAGGTATTATTATTCTGATGAAATGATGAGAAGTTTTGTATAGTTAGCCTACGGGCCTTGGTTCTTATGCAAATAGTATTATTTAAATAGCATTGCTGTTAAACTAGAAAATTAAACGTTTAAACAAATAATATTACTTACTACAATAAATTGATATACTTGTGAAGAATACAACAATCCATCAATTTGGTCTGAAAGTGATGTTGGTAAGTAAGCGCCAGAAAGCTCTTACTGATTTTTATAATAATTGAAATAAACTCTTACTAAATTTGGTTATTCGTATAGTATATGTGTTCATTTTAACTATTAATTTTTACATAAAAATCCAATTCAGTAAAGCATTTATGTCTGCAAATATATGGACTTATTACGCTACTATTTTTATATCCTTTCTTAAATGTTCTTTTTGAAAGTGGCATAAGTCCATGTGGAGTTAAGAAAATCGTTTATTTTTTCAAATATTTTTAGATATTATTAGAGCATTTTTCTTTTTAAATTCTCAGCAATTTATTTGGATTGTTGGGATATAAAGTTGAATGTTTGAGAATATCTTTCCAAAATGTCCAAAGTCTACTGATGATTAGGGTAGTTCCTATGAAATTTCGACATATAGATAGCTGGGAAACATAGAAAACAAGCTATTTATAATTTTTTTTTAGTAATTATTATTTCACAACAAAATTTAAAAGGTTTATAGTGTAAATAACATCACTCGAACTGATTAAAGTTGGCCAATATTTATAAATTGATTCAAACGCAAACCTTTAAATTTCTCAATATATGAAAAATGGACTTATACCACTTTCAAAAAAACCAGTTCATATATTGTTTAATTAATATTTACCGGCAGGCAAACAGTCAGCAACTTTGCAAGGTTGGCTTTAATAAATAAATATGTAAATAATATTGATGATAGATTTGTATACCTTTACAATTGTAAATTAAAAATGTCAGAAATATTTCGAGCTTGAGGTCAAATTATTTATTTTTTTATTTAAAATTTTCAATATTTCGTTACACCACTGGGTGTAGCGTACATCAGGGCTAATATCAAATGCTATATGTTTGTAGCCATATGAGCAATTTCTTGTTGAGGAGTTCGGGCCTTCTAATCCCTCCTGTGTGCAATTTCCCAGCAATCAATGGAGTGGAACAAGGCTTAATGAGTTTGTAGGCCGAAGCATTTGTCTTTAAACCAACTCACCTGTCAACCATCACCACTGGTTCCTTACAGTACAGGTATCTTTTTTAAAGGAAACAGACCCTCGGGAGGTTGTTAGTCCCTGCAAAAAGCCACACACGAAACAATTATCAAGGATACTAACACCCCTTTTCTGCGTTTTAGGTTTCCGCCTCAATCATGACCAGCGTGGGATCAGCAGAGCTATGCCCATTCTACCAATTTAAACCCTCGGAAGCCAGCACAACATAAGTCATGCGGCTTCCTAGAGTTTTATTTCCTACAATTATTTTCCCTCTATACCCCAGAAAACAGAGTATCCTGGTTGGGTCCACGCCAAGGCAAACCCTGTTCCCCGGGGGGAGAACAACAACAGTTGTAAAAAAGATTTACATCAGCAGCTGCCTTGCGGAATTATCTGATGATGGACCAGTTCCACGAAGTGAATTATTCACGATTCACCAGCACCCCCCTGTGGCTTACCAGGCTCACATAGGTAGCAATTCTTGTCATATGATTGCGGTCATATGAGCAACTTGGGAGAACAACAAACAAGAAGAAACAGCTGAAGAATAAAACTGTAGTAGAACTAAAACCACTGAAATTGTGTTCAGCTTCTACAATAAAAAGTTGTCGCTGCCAAAACTGTACAAAAATTTTTATTATAATTAAAATATAATATAATTATAATTATATATATATATAATTATAATTATATATATAATATAATTATAATTATAATATAATTATAATTAAAATATAATTAAAATATAAAAATTAAAATAAAAAAAAACTATAATAAAAATTAAAAAATTATAAATAGCTTGTTTTCTATGTTTCCCAGCTATCTATATGTCGACATTTCATAGGAACTTCCCTAATCAACAGTAGACTTTGGAAATTTTTGAAAGATATTCTCAAACATTAACTTTATATATAACTTTTTATATATAAAGTTAAATGTTTGAGAATATCTTTCAAAAATTTCCAAAGTCTACTGATGATTAGGGTAGTTCCTATGAAATGTCGACATATAGATAGCTGGGAAACATAGAAAACAAGCTATTTATAATTTTTTACTGGTATAAATGTTAGAAGCTAAAAATAGCGAATAAAAAACTTAATTGTTTGAATAATTTTCATACTTAAAACTTATTTTAACTGTCTAATTAATAATCTTGTTCTACCATTTTACTCACCACCATCGACCCTTGTTACTTGCGAACATTTGAAAATTCCTGCATAAACTATCTATTGTTTAATTTATGTGAATGCCGGAAGTTAAATGTCATGAAAAAATTAAACTGTTAGCATATCAAATGTTCCTTTTTCCCTCTATGTTGTTTCTTTGCCAAAAGAAATATTAGTTTTACTTGTGTAAAAAGGTCCAAACAAGTGGCCGAACAGGAGAAAGTAAAATGAAAAATATTCTATAATACTAGGCAGCATAAAGTTTGTGCTCCACCATTTCTAGTGAGAACAGTTGGTTTATTAATTTATTTTAGTTTAAATAAATCTTACATAGTTTTACTTCGCTACTGGATATGAAATTTAAAGATACGCCCAGCAGCGCATTGCAGTTATTGAATTAAAAATTAAATTTTCTTAAATTAAATTTTAACCTGGAGTAGCGGACACAAAGTAGAAATAGAAAAGTATAAGAAATTATTTAAACAAGTAAATATATAAAGCTTCTAGAAGGTGAGGCAAGTGTTACTATCCTGTTAGAAGCAGTATAGTGCCCATTCTATTGTATTGTGGCCCATTTGTGGCCACAGCAAAAAGTTACTGAATTTAAGCTTTTTTCATATCTGGTTTGGTTTTAATTCCATTGTTACAAAATTTGTTAATATTGCAAAAATTAATTCGGAATTTCCGAAAAAAAATACTTCACCTAAAAAAACTTATGATACTACTACAAGTTTATAACACTTCTAACCCACTGTGCGAGCCGTTGATCTGTTCATTATAAACTTACATGTAGCTAAAGACATAATACACGAACAACAAATATGATCTAAAGAACGCAAAATTCCAATAATTTTCTTGTTGTTGTTGCGTTTTTATTGTTTCGCAAATATGTATGTGTGTCTATGCGTAACAATCGTACTTGTACATTTGAATCTGGAATGATCACCAGTAGTGCAATTCACTAACCAGTTTTAACGCTAATAAAATTCGTTTAGAGAAATTAACACTAGCGTTGGTGTTTTCGCGAATCTATAACAGTTTTTAACACTATTTGTCTTCGTTTTAAATCAGCTGTTTTTATAGCCTGACTGATTAGCGTTAACTAAAGACCTATTATTTTTGTGGTGTTTATCTTAACAACAATGTTGTTAAAATTTCTACTAGAATAACTTCACTGTATTTGGGATACGACTTGTCGGATGACTCCAACAGTCGGTCGACGTTTTCTCTGTGAGAACTTATCTTATTTATCAAAAAATATATTAAATAATAAACATATAAATAGTTTTACTTACCCTAAACATGGAATTATTTGCAAATTTGTTTGTTTTTTCCTGTTCCTCTCTGTGGTTTTCTTTATTTTTAACAAAGCTGCCATTTTATTTCAAATTTTTTTAACATACAACCAGAGGTGTTACGAATAAGTTAGTGAATCACATAAGCGTTAGTGCAAACCACAGTAGCTCGCGTTAAGTTATGCTCTTTTAAAATCGTTAAAAGTTAGTGAATTGCACTACAGATAATAACTAAATGTATTCCTGTAAAATGTAATAAAGAAGAATAAAGAGCAGGCAGATGTTCGACGGAGGCAGAGCTTAATTTTAAACACATTGAAAGACAGTCCTAAGTCAGAAAACTTAGCAAGTCTAGTGTTTTAGTATAGAGTGGCATTAAGTTCTGTGTAACAAACAAGTGACAGTGTCATTATTTCATTTGCAATTGCAAAATCCCCAAAAGCATTTTTAAAGGTAAAAGTGTAACAATACGAACAACATTTTATTTTAATTTTCTTTTTTATTAGCAAAACATTGTTGTTTTGTATAACATTTTCCCCTTTCGGCTTCTAACGAGTGATTTTTTTGCTATTATCTTTTTGGCAACACTAGTTTTGACAGCTCACGCACGTTTTGTATCTTGTGTCACTGTCAAACATCTTCAGTTTGGTCTATAATTTAATCATGAATCGTCTTACAAACGAACAACGCTTGCAAATTATTGAATTTTATTACCAAAATGCGTGCTCTGTTAAGAAAGTTCATCACGCGCTTCTTCCATTTTATGGTCAGTTTAATCGACCTACTGAGTCTTCTATTCGGGCTATTGTAAAAAAATTTCGCACCAAATTTACATTGTTGGACATTAAACCACCAACACGCTTACGTAGAGTGCGAACTGAAGAAAATATCGCAGCCGTATCGGCCAGTGTTGGTGATGACCGTGAATTATCGATTCGGCGCCGTTCGCAGCAATTGGGCCTCTGTTACTCCACTACGTGGAAAATTTTGCGGAAGGATTTGGGTGTGAAGCCTTATAAGATACAGCTGGTGCAAGAATTGAAGCCAAACGACCTACCACAACCCCAAATTTTTGGTGAATGGGCTCTTGAAAAGTTAGATGAAGATCCACTTTTTTATTGAAGAATTGTGTTCAGCGACGAGGCTCATTTCTGGTTGAATGGATACGTGAACAAGCAAAACTGCCGTATTTGGAGTGAAGAGCAGCCAGAAGCATTGCAAGAGCTACTAATGCATCCACAAAAAACAACCGTTTGGTGCGGATTATGGGCTGGCGGCATCATTGGGCCGTTTTTCTTCAAAGATGATGCGAATCACAACGTTACTGTGAATGGTGAGCGCTACCGTGCGATGATAACAATCTTTTTTTTGCCCAAAATGGAAGAGCTTGACTTGCGTGACATGTGGTTTCAACAAGACGGTGCCACATGCCACACAGCACGCGAAACAATGGACCAATTGAGAGGCGAGTTCGGTGAACAGTTTATTTCACGCTTGGGACCAGTCAATTGGCCGCCCCGATCGTGCGATTTAACGCCTCTAGACTATTTTTTGTGGGGCTATGTTAAGGATTAATGTCTATAGCGACAAGCCCGCTTCGATTGACGCACTGGAAGCCAACATTGCCAACATTATTCGTGAGATACCGGCCGAAATGTTGGAAAGAGTATGCCAAAATTGGACTAAGCAGATGGACCATTTGAGGCGCAGCGCGGCCAACATTTGCATGAAATAATCTTCAAACATTAAATTATATCGACCCAACTATCGATCCAAATAAATATTTCATGCATTTTTCTGAATTTTATGTTTTTTTTTAATTTCCGATAGTTTTTATAAAATCACCCATTATTAAAACAAAACACTAAAACCTTTGCCATATGTCTAAAAATGCTGTCATTCTTTCTGAAAGCCAAGATAATTGAAATAAATTGAAAAAGCATATTAAACATTTCTGCTCCTAACACTTGTCTATAAATCAATAATATAACAAGAACTAACAATAAAAATTATATATATATATATATATATATATATTTTTTTTTAAATATATTTTTTACAGGCTGCCCATTATTTACTAGTAGTTAAAGTAAATTGGCATTGTTATTTACAGTCCCTTACAAAAGAAAAAGAAAAAAAAAAGTGTGTTACAGAATCAGAAGACACCATAAACCAGTTACACTAATGATGCTTTACTTCCTCTCATTGCCTAACGTCTTTGTAATTTTAATTTAACTTTAACAATGAATCAGCAGGCTGTTCATTAAATACAACAGTATGTTGGCATGTTTAGGCGAGAATAACAGCACAGCAGGTATTTTATATGAATGAAGAATGAATAGTTAAATAAATGAATTGGTTGAACAATGAGAATCATTGGTAACAATAACACGTTCCTACTAATGAACGAACGTATTTTCACTGTCTAATAAATTAAATGGATAAATTGTATGAATTCCCCCGTACACACTAAAACAAGTGAAAATTGAAAAGGCAAAACATATCAAATTTGCAAAGAAGAAGGAATTGCTGATAAAACACCATATACTATGATATTTCGCACAAAAATATGTGCGAAAAGATATCAAAGTATTGCTAAACTAAACCAATTTATAAAGAGCGTTGTTATGGAGGTAAAAACTTTAAGTTCGTAACACAAAATTGTATCTTATTATCGTATAATAAGAAATCCAAAAACTATAAAATTAGAAGAGATCTTAAGCTCGTAAATTTATATAATATTAAGGAGAAAAAAGGGTACAAATAAAGAAATAATAAGTTAAATATATTATTAATTTCGACCTCACAGTTGTAAAGCAGCTCTGGGCTGAAAAACAGCTCTCGCGTCATTATTTTCTTTTTTAGGTGCGGTCAGGCTTGTTGTTTTTGTTGTTCGGTCTTTGAGAGTTTTGCATCTCACTCGTACTGGTTAACGGTTTGCCTCAACTAACTGTATTGGTTTATAGTTTTTTAGAGTTATTTCATTGTTAACCATGCTGCAACTTCCTATGTGAGGGCATAGGTCGTTATAGTTAGTCGCAGCAACGCTACAAACTTACTGTTAATGCCATCTTGGGCATATGGTCTCCGTTACCCCGCCCATGCTGTGCATCCTATACTTTGCAACTGCATAGTTAAGTAGCAATAGAAATTATTTTTAATTTAATTAATTATTGTTTCTCTTTTGATTTCGAACCAAATCGGGCTTTCAGTGTAGATTTTTTTATCTTTCTATATAAAAATAAAAACTGAGTTCGAATCCTAGTGGATTCTGATGAGCGGGGTACCGACGGCGAAATAGCTAGTTGTCCCCCAGCTTTAGTGTAATCAATTATTTTTTCCTGTTTTCTTTGATCAATAACTCTTGATAATCGCGGCGATTATTGTTATAATATAAAACAAAAATATTTCTTGACTAAAGCCAGGTTTGAACTTAAGCCAGACGAATGATACCATCATATAATATTAGAAATATTAAAATAAGCTCATAATTTAAAATAAATAAACTCAGTTCATATTAATGATAAATATGAACTGAGTTTATTTATTTTAAATTATTCCCGTTCGCTTGGGGTATTTCTAGTTTCTTCATGGGTAGATTTTTATTTGGTATAATCTGGCAACATGCAAAAATGAAATACAATATTAAACAAAAGCATTAGGATTTAGCTATGTAATAATTAAGTAAGTGAAACTTATTTGATTGTTAATAACTATTGTTATTATATTGTTTCATATTGTACTTTATTTTTACATCATGTTGCCAGATTATACCAAATAAAAAACTACCCCTGAAGAAGTTGAAAATACCCCAACGAAACGTCGGCAAGAATTTAAAAAAAAAATAAAGGTAGTTTTTTGTTATATAGAAAGATAAACAAATTGACCTTGAAAGCCCGAAGTCACAGAAAAATTTTTTTTTCGTGTTCAATAACGAAATTCGTTGAATCAATTAATAAATTGTTTGAATGCGGACCTGTAAAGTAATTCGTGGATTCAAACAAAAGTTTAATAAAAATAATTATTGATCGAAAACAACTACAAAATACAATATTCAATGTTATTTTTTTGATATTTATGTAATATGCATACAAATTATTTTTTCAGACCAAAATATTGTTGATTTTTTCTTTTTTACTATAATTTTTTCTGTGTTGGGTTTAAAACCAAAAAAGAAACAATAAATAATTGTCGTTCCAGCTCTATCAGCACGAGCCCTTATTGCTCTAAGTCTCTAGAATACCTTACGGTTGTAAATTATAGTTTAGGAACGGAGTATTGTGGAAGAAATAATAGGAGGATAGGGGAATATTTCAATCCGATTTGCAATCGCAGTAGAAGAGAACTCTGTTCCCACAACAGCTTTACGTTTCTGAAAAGAATTACAATATAAAACAAAAAACGTTGTTTACCCAGATCTATTGAATCACTACTCTAAATATGAATTTAAATAGTACTACTCCAAACGAAATCATGATATCATAATAAAATATATAATATGCGAAACAGCTAGTTGTCCCCAGCTTTAGTGTATTCAATTATTTTTTCCTGGCTTCTTTGATCAAGAGTTATTGATCGTGGCAATTATTGTTATAATTAAAAAATAAAAATATTTCTTGGCTTTAGCCAGGATTGAACTGGAGCCAGACGAATGATAATTTTGATTTCATAATTTTGATTTCACTTCGAAATATCTGTTTTCCGCAGACAAAATCTGGGGTAAATACTAGTATTTAATATAAACGAAATAAACATTTTTTGCAGTGTGTTGCAAAAAATATATTAAAAAAAACTAATTTTTAATCCCTAATTAAGAGTCAGAACACAATGTTTGCGGTGCGGTACGATTTACCGTTGCGGGAGAGAAAAATAAACATAGTACAACGGAAGACGGTGACGGTAATACTTGTCAGTTTACATTTTTATTAAATTATTTGTGTATACGAGTACATTTTTATAATAAATTTTAAAATATTTTTTATTTATGTAAAGTATTTGTAATGGCAGTAAATAAAAAATTATAGCTGTCAAAGAAATTGTAAGTTTGGTAGAAGCCACGTTTGACTGACAGGATGTGATCGGTAAGACCCGCTAATGCACCAATTGTCCTTTTGCTTCCACTTTTTATACGTATCCCGTACATTGGGAAATTTTTTATTTGTGCTTTCCTCAGCTAAAATTAAATAAATTCTGACAAAAAAGAAGGTAACTGAAAGAAATTCACTTACCTGATGCGCCAACATCTTTGCTAATATTGCACCAAAAACCTTTATCTTTATACTGGAAGTTTTTGTAAAATGCTGACTATAAATTATAGAAACAGTCATACTTTCTTCGATAATTCTTTCGTTATTGCCTATTTTTCTTCTTCCGTTAATATAGGGTGTTTTTTTAAGCTAGATAGAACTTTAAATTGTAAAAAGTAACACAAAAAATTAAATTTTAATGAAACATTTTTTTTATTTGTTTCAGTATACTCTGACAAATCATCATGAATAGACTCACGCTTGAACAACGCTACGAAATTATCCAAATTTACTTTGAAAATCAGTCGTCGATTCGCGCAACTTATAGACGACTTCGACGAGGCGCATTTTTGGCTTAACGGGTTTGTTAATAAGCAAAATTGCCGCATATGGAGTGAGACCAATCCACAAGAGACCCTACAGACTCCATTACATCCAGAAAAATGCACTGTTTGGTGCGGTTTTCATGCTGGTGGCATCATCGGACCTTATTTCCTCAAAAATGAGGCCGGAGCTCGCGTTACGGTCAATGGAGATCGTTACCGCACCATGATCAATGATTTTTTGTTTGAAAATATGGATGACATTGATCCGGAGGAGATGTGGTTTCAACAGGATGGCGCTACGTGCCATACGGCGAACGCAACCATCGACTTACTGAAATCAAAATTTGGCGATAAGTTGATTTCGAGAAATGGACCTGTCAATTGGCCTCCAAGGTCGTGCGATTTGACACCTCTCGATTATTTCCTGTGGGGCTACGTGAAGTCACTGGCTTATGCTGATAAACCAGCAACAATTGACGCCTTGGAGGCCAGCATTGTTCGTGTTGTTCGTGACATACGGCCAGCAGTGCTCGAAAAAGTGGCCCAAAATTGGACGTCCAGAATGCGCTTCTTCAAGAACAGCCGCGGTGCCCATATGCCCGAAATCATTTTCAAATGTTAATGTCACGTATTGATCTTTCGAATAAAAAAAAATTTTGATTACAATTTAATTTTTTGTGTTATTTTTTACAATTTCAAGTTCTATCGGGCTTAAAAAAACACCCTATATATTTTTTTTAAGCTTTCATGAAAAAAAGTAATAAACTTCAAAATCATGATTTTTGTTTACAATAATAATGTGAAAATCGTCAATTATTCAAAAAATATGGCAACATCGAAGAGAGAAAGAGAGTCAAAAATTGAGAGAATAAGAAATTCCGCAATGAAAATAAAATAAATTTTATTTTTATGCCGTTCCGCACTACGATTTTTTACTTCAAAACCGTATGAAAAACCGCACCGCAATAAATTAGCGTTGCATTGTGTTCAGACTCTAAAACTAATATTTTCCAAACATTTACTTTTTCTTGAACTAATAAAATCCCATTTAAATTAACTTATTAAATTAATATTGCAAAGAGAAAAAAATACTTTCCACACGTTGTGTAAATAACTTTGTTTAGTTTAAATACTAAAGCTTGAAGCTTTTCTTTAACCATCATAAGAATTTTTTGCAAATTTTATGCAGCACTTTATTCTGATATTTTTACTTCAAGCCAATATATAAATAAAAATATTTTCAGCTTGGAATCAATATTGCAAGTTGCTTTTCTCTTCTCCAAGTGTTGTTCCATAGAAAAAAAAACCATAACTGGAAAAAGGGGAAAAAAACCTTCTGATACTGGAAAAAAGTTCAAATTATATCTACCTTAAAGGACAGCTGCAGCAGAGTAAGCAAAACCAAATCCAAACGCCTTGTAGCAATCGACAGAGCACCACAAATCAATTTGAATACAAGTCAATGATGGTAGTTGCAATAACAAGCTGACAGCCCTGAGCTCTGGAAATGAAAAAGCATTGCAACAAAAACAAAAAATGCAAGAAAGTTAACAGCATAAGAAAAGAGAAAAAAAAGAACAAGCAACTTAAGAAATAAGTTGTGTTACTTTAAAAAGTATTCCGTTCTCACGGCAGCAGATTATAACTTGTCTTCAACTACTTACATTTGCCATCATACAAACCTCTACTAACACTTTAGATAGCAGAATGGTAAAGTGCTACAACAGCCACGTTCTAACGCTTAAGTCTAATATATATTTAAGCCTTGGCAGTGTTATCGTCAAGGATATCAGCTAAAGAATATGAACAGTAATAAAAGGAAAAACATTAAACTCAAAGACAGTTAAAATAAAAGAAAACTTCTATCCAGCATCGTCAAAATTTCTCTGCTATTGATTCATTTTTTTCTTATATATAATATACTTTTTTCAATCTTGACTTTAAATCGATGCTTATTTTCCCCCCATTTAAAATACTTCAAGTGTAACGTTCTCTTTGTTTAACAAAGAAATTGCTGTCTAATATCAACAGTAACTTCAAAACAGCAAAAAAAACAAAAGAAAGCACTAAAGTAAATTGTAAGCTGTTGTTTTTTACTGAAGATATATCAAGAACAAAATGTAAGTCATGTACATATATATATTATAAGAAAATATTTTTTATTGCGATTTTGACAGAGTCATGTTTACTTTGCATTACAAACAAATGAACGAATGAATATTCAATAGATATCAATCTGTTAGCAAATGTTTCAAAGGACGACTTTACAAGAGCTGATGAAAAAACCAAATATCTAGTGAAGTGTAAAAGAGTAAACTTCAGACAATCACTTACATGATAAACATTTTTTGTATTTGTGAGGGGAATTCCATTGGGCCAGCTGGAATGGTTGACTATACAATTTAATCAGATGCTAGCAGAACTAAAGAAGTGCAAAAAGATTGTGAGATAGCTGGGTAAATAAAAAAATAAAAAATTAATTAAAACAAGTTGTTGTGTTTCAATGTGAGAAGAAATCAGCCCAGGTATGTGTTTTTGAAGTCTTTTCAATTCAAGGTTTTCCTTTGAAGACATACTCGTATAATACAGTCGAACAGGTATCAAGAAAAAAAGTTCTATATTAGAAGACTTTGAGTTACAGATTTTTGTTGTTAAAAAAAAGAATTAGTTACAAACATGTAAAGGGAATATTCTGAATTTAGTGACTGAAAATTTACTTATTTTCCCTAATTTGCTTAAAGCTTCACTGTGATTATTAGTTGTAATATCATCCATTTGCAAGTAAAAATTCAATGTTCAGGAAGTGTCATAGATTTACATCTGCACATACTTTGATGGCCTTATCTAATTATGGGCCGGACCAACTGCATGGACAAAATTATTCACTATTCACCAGAATACTGACATCTATTTTAAGACAACAGCTCTTCCGGGGTTACAAACTCCAGCAAAATGGCGTGCCCTATACTTATCATGCACCATAGTTATCAAGGAAGACTAATTTCTTTCCTATGATGTGAATTTAAGCTACAGCTAGCACTTAAGCTGTGATGTGGGAGCCTTAGCCATGATCAACATTATTATGGTCTGCCAAGCATAACCTCCCTAAGGCTTTGCCAATTACCATACCAATTAAAACTTGCTGAGGGCTTCAGAAGTCCAACATAGCTTATGTTATACTGCTTCTTAGAGTTCTAATTGCTACAACAAATGGGGGATCACTAACTACTATCCCTGTATGTTCCAGAAAGTAAAGTACCCTGGTTAGGCATACACCAGGGAAAAATGCTCTCCAGGGGGAAAAATTCAATATTCAGTAAGTGAAAAAGATTTATATCAGCACCTGCGTTTACGGACTTATCTGATGATGTATTCAATTCTTTACCTCAAAACCAGTTCTTTTCGAGCGGAGTCCATATCGCTCTTTTATTTCAACATAGTCATAATTCAAAAAACTTGTTTCGAGAAAAACACATTTCAAATTTTTAGCTTCCACACAAGTCTTCTGGAAAAAATTTTAGAAAATATCTTCTAAAGGAAAAGTAATTTGAATAAATTTTTGGCACAATATAAAAGGTAGTACTAATAACAATTCTGCATTTTTAATGCTCATTTTTGAGATATGACTATGTTGCAATAAAGGAGCGATATGATAAAAGAAAGATGGGAAAAAGTAGTTGTTAACACTAAGTGGACAATACTTAAAACAATGTATCAACTCGTTTTGTTACTATAATAAAATACGGCATCATTAACTTGTGTATTCTAGTTTTTATTTTTAACGCTATTTTACGCCTTGAGTATTATCCTGCAGAGTGGAAGGTCTCTATGATTACTATGATACCCGACTAAGGTAGAATAATATAGATCAATAAGTCTTTCGAAACTATTCGAAAAATTGTTAATGGCGATGGCAATGTGGGACGCATCCCTGATCATGAATTTGGCTTTGGAGCTAAGCACAGCACCATACAACAAACGCACACACTAGTCAGTGTCATAAGACAGATCTATGTGGACAGGAAGTATTGCTCCGCTCTATTCATTGACATTTCTCAAGCTTTTGATAAAGTATGGCACGACAGGCTGATGCAAAAAATAAAGCTAAACTTGCCAGCAATTACAATTACAAGCTTCTGGAAAGCACCTTATATGGGCGGAAATTTGTTAACAGAGAAGGCGATTTGATAAAAATAAACCAGCTAATCGAGGCAGGAGTTCCCCAAGGTAGTATACTATGACCTTTTTCATATTTGATTTACGCCTCGGACATGCCAACGACATCTGGAATCCACACTTCAACTTTTGCAGACGACACAGCGTTTTTGAGTGTTCATTAAAACCACCAATTAGCTTCACGAAATTTACAGAAATATATTTAAATATTAGAAAAATGGCTAAAACTTTGGAAAATCAAAGTTAATGAACACAAATGAACTCATGTCACATTTATACTGTGTAAACAAACATGTACTTCTATGCAAATTAACAACTTACCTATTCCGCAGTATAATTTTTATTTATTTATTTATTTATAATGAAGTTAAGTACCTTGGTACCTCGACCGTAGGCTAACGTGGAAGTCTCACATTGAAGCAAAAGTCACTCAGTTGAAACTAAAAGCAGCGCAACTAAATTGGCTTATGAGCAGAACTTCTACATTGAAGTTGTTTTGCAATCTTTTGTTATACAATGCAATTCTAAAATCTATTTGGTGCTACGGAATTCAATTATGGGACATCGCCTCAGCGTTCAATATTGTAAAAATTCAAAGGCGACAAAATCAAATTCTTCGAACGATTACTGCAGCTCCATGGTATATAAAAAATTCACGGCTTCATAAAGATCTGAGTGGAATTTTCTAAGTAGGCGAAAAGGTACGTCCGTAAACTGGAACTTCATCCAAACCCTCTTGCGCGCATTATAACGAGTGATTTTTTTGCTATTATCTTTTTGGCAACACTAGTTTTGACAGCTCACGCACGTTTTGTATCTTGTGTCACTGTCAAACATCTTCAGTTTGGTCTATAATTTAATCATGAATCGTCTTACAAACGAACAACGCTTGCAAATTATTGAATTTTATTACCAAAATGCGTGCTCTGCTAAGAAAGTTCATCGCGCGCTTCTTCCATTTTATGAGGCTTCTATTCGGGCTATTGTAAAAAAATTTCGCACCAAATTTACATTATTGGACATTAAACCACCAACACGCTTACGTAGAGTGCGATCTGAAGAAAATATCGCAGCCGTATCGGCCAGTGTTGGTGATGACCGTGAATTATCGATTCGGCGCCGTTCGCAGCAATTGGGCCTCTGTTACTCCACCACGTGGAAAATTTTGCAGAAGAATTTGGGTGTGATACAGCTGGTGCAAGAATTGAAGCCAAACGACCTACCAAAATGCCAAATTTTTGGTGAATGGGCTCTTGAAAAGTTAGATGAAGATCCATTTTTTTATCGAAGAATTGTGTTCAGCGACGAGGCTCATTTCTGGTTGAATGGATACGTGAACAAGCAAAACTGCCGTATTTGGAGTGAAGAGCCACTAACTCGGCTAAGAGAAGAGAAACCATTGCCCACTGTCAGATTGTTCAGTAGGTGATTTTATTAAAATACCTTCTGTATAATAAAACTTTTTGTCGAGCATTGGCTGGACTTAAGTAAAAAATCAACTTTTTTTAGTTTTATATGTCCATTTTTATTTATTTTATATTTTTATATTTAGTACTAAGATTTTAATAATTATTCTGAGTTAATTTTGAAGATTCAATGAATAAAAAACGCTTAAAAAGATTAACTTGTGTACCCAATACCGCCCGAGGAGCAGGTTTTGCCCTGATGTACACCAAACAAGGGTGCTCTGCTTTCTGGATCATAAAGGCATGGAGAAACAAAAACACCAGTTTCTCCCCTATAAGAGATCGGGAAAGTAGCAAGCAAAGCGGCTTAAGTAAATGTTTGGTTTTTTTTCCAGTATAAATAAATATTTTTTATGTCGGCGTACCCAGGGAGAGGGCTGGAGGGTTCCTCGTTTATTGAATGTACCAAAAAAAAGACATTGTTCACTTGTATACCCAATAGTAAAAAAAACGTTAATTAAAATAAAAATTTATGTGATTAAATAACTATTTTTACTGGTTCAATGAAAGATAATTCGTTTGTTGGACTTTCCTAAAATTTCCATAAGGTTGCTTAATGCATTATCATTATTATTATTATTGGATGGGATATGGCCCTAATCGGCTTCTTTCACTACGACCATTGTAGGTCTGTAGTGCGTTTACAGCTACATTCTACAGCTACATATATTTGAACCAAAATAAAAAAATATCGCATTTTCAACCATTTTTACTAACTTTTGTTTGTATCTACGAACTCATTTAGAGATCCAAACAATTCAATAACTAATTTTATTAACTGATTTAGTGAATTTCTTTATGAAAAGATGAAGATCAAATAAAATTGTTTGTGTATGTTAACAATAAATTTTCGATTAAGGCCATCAAATTTAAATTTGATTAAAAAAATTCTTTGTTATCTAATAAAATAGATAACCTTTTCCATAAACAATATTATTATTATCTACATAACCCCAACAGTTCAGTTTCGCTCGATATTAAACAATAAATTTTTATAAACGTATTTCAACTTTAATCATGAAACTATTTCAATATTAAAAATCAATTTAAAAGAAAACTCACATTACCTTTTTAAACTAAAAATAAAGAAAATGGAATAAAATAAAAAGTGATAGAAATATACAATATTAGCAAAACCATTGAAGAACATTTTCAATTGCATGAACTAACAATAACCAAATTCATGTAAAACTCAATAAAATTTTATTATCAATGACAGACAATATCAGACAAATAACGTAGAAGATAAGATATAAAAAAAATATTTTCGAAAGTAAAAAAGGAAATAGAGAAAAATTAAATTCAAAATGAATAACACTATGTAACACTTCACTTAACAGCAGAAATTTCTTAAAATATATATAAAATTTAAATTGCAGTGAATTTTAAGAATAAATAGAAAGCAAGGAAAAAATAAAGAAAAACCTTAAAAAATATATAAGCTGGCAACAAAAAGATGATCAAGAGGAAAACTTAATTTTCCAAATGACTAATTTTGTATACGAGTATATTCGAATTTCATGCATTAAGAAAAATATAGACATTGAAAATAATATAATTGTAGTAAAATTCTACAAAAAAAAACGTTTTATCACAAGAGGACATTTTAGTAACCGGACACTAAATTTATAAAAAAAAAATCTGCTCAAAATACCACCAATAAGCGGACAGAAGCATTAAAATCAAGACGAACTAATTTTAAAGACCAACTCACCTTCTTTTATCTCTTGGACCAGTACTCAGGGGATGACCCTTATATCCGCAGTGCTTTGTACTGGAACTAGGAAAATAGAACTACAAAGAGGAGGAAATAAGAAGTAGTGTTTAAAATGGAACTACAAAGAGGAGGAAATAGGCAATAGTGTTTGTGGACACTAGACTGCAAATAACGAGATGTAAAGAATAATTCAAAAGTGATCACAGTATATAAAAAGATGAAATTAAATTGAAATTGATCAAAGCCCAGTGCATATACCCTCTACACTGCTCATAATAACAAACACCTACCACATTGTAACGTAATAAATTGCATTCAAAATGTATTAATAATGAACATATAAAGAAAATGCAGACAACGCTGAAAAAAGAAAAAAAACTCACCAACAAGTGGAGTATTTAATGAAGCGCACTACCAACATTGCCAAAATGAAGATTTTACCTTAGGCTGGGCTTAACAGGCTGCCAACCATTGAAAAGGAACAAGTGTCTGTGTCATTATTTAATTTAAAATTGAAGACTACGCAAAATCATTTTCGAAGCTTACTAACGTAACAATATAATAAAATTACTGAAATAATAAATGTGTACCACTGATATGTGAATACCACAGATAATCGCAAGAAAATTATGCTACGATGAGTGTCCAGTTATGACAGGTTGCACTGTATTTATATAGAAGGAAACGTCTAATTCAGTCCCGTTGTGTTATCTCGGTGTGATATGTATCCCAGCAGATCTACATATCACTGGTACAGCACCAACCCGAGGATCAGATAAAGGAGTCCCATCCACTTACATCACATTCCCATACCTCCGCTAAATCATGCAGCATCGGTCTACCTAGATACAACGCAGTTGTGTTTTTGTTATACCGAAAAGTGTTTCTTTTTCCACCGTTCCCTAAACTTTATTTAAATTATAAGTTATTTAATTTAAATTCGTCACCGAATTATAATTTATTTAAATCGGTTTCCTAAAAAATATTAGGAAAAAACATTTGGCTGGACATCGCCAACTCAACGCTCAACGCTCTCTACTTCCTCCTCGCCACTGCAACTTCTACAGAAGTCATTAAATGGAAGATTTAACCTCCTCGCCTGCGTCACTATGTGGCAATGTGCCGTTAGGACTGCCACAGCAGAACGCAACCTCCGTCGGCGCAAGCCCCTAAGCATAATACTCCTCCTGTTTTCGTATCTGGGCCATGTCAGCCTTGATATTCGACAGGTAATCTCACTAGACTATATGTCTTGAGCGGTCTCAAAAAGTTGGCACTATACTTTTTTCTTACAGCTCCTAAGCGGGATTCCAGCGATCCCATCTATATCTCTTTGTTGTAGCTGGACACCGCTATTTGGCAGTTCGCCCGCTACAACATTTCCGGACACTTCAATGTGACTTCGTACCCAGAAAAGCTCCAGGTTCGAATCTCTCGCTATCTCGTCTCGACGTGTATAAATGCAAAAGCTTGTTTTTTGTGTTTTGACAGGTATTGTTGACATTGTTGGAATATAAAGTTGAATGTTTAAGAATATCTTTCAAAAATTTCCAAAGTCTATATAGAAAACAGGCTATTTATAATTTTTTATTGATATCAACGTTAGAAGCTAATATACGAGGGCGGTTTGGAAACTTCTTAGCCTAGCACAAAAAGCGCGGTATGAACAGAAAAAAGTTAAGTGTTTTGGAAACTTCCATCTCTGTTATGAACACATGTTAAATTTTGTTTCGATCTGGTAACTCCTTCATATAGAAACAGGTGTTTAAATAGGTATTAAATGATGGAAGAATAATAGTGCGTGAAATAGCTAATATCATGGGCATCGCAAATGATCGAGTCCATTTAACTTTGCATGAAGAACTACAGATGAAAAAGCTTTCTGCAAGATGGGCGCCGCTTTTGTTAACAGTTGACCAAAAACGCATAAAAATGAACATTTCTCAAGCTTGTTTGGATCGTTTTAAGCGAAATAAAATGGATTTTAAGCGTCGATTCATAATTGTTGATGAGACATGGATCCACCACTATACTCTAGAGACAATAGAACAATCCAAACAATGGATTGAAGCTGGAGGAAGTGCCCCAAAGAAGGCAAAAACAATTCAATCGGCTGGTAAGGTTATGGCAACGGTTTTTTGGGACTTCAAAGGTATTTTGTTGATTGACTATCTGCAAAAGAGTAAAACAATAAATTCAGAGTACTATTGCAATCTTTTGGATCAATTAAATGTAAAAATTCTAGAGAAACGTCCCGGCTTGCAAAACAACAAAATAATTTTTCCTCAAGACAACGCAGCAGAGTGCGAATTAAAGTACGAGTTGCTTGACCACCCACCTTATTCTCCGGATTTAGCTCTCAGTGACTTTTACCCGTTCCCTAATCTAAAAAAATTGCTTGCTGTCAAGCGTTTTACCTCATATGAAGATGCAATTACAGTTGTAAACCACTATTTTGAAGAACTTAAGGAAAAATATTTTAATCAAGGGATAGAATTGCTAGAAAAGCGTTGAACTAAGTGTATTGAAGTTTCAGGAGATTATATTGAAAAATAAAAATATTTTTGAAAAACTAACTATTTTCTTTCATTGATAGGCCAAGAAGTTTCCAAACCGCCCTTATAGTGAATAAAAAACTCAATTGTTTGAATTTATTGTTATATTTTGTTGTTTGTGTTGAATAAAATCAAGAAAAACCATAATTTTGAAGTTCTCTGGTGTATATGGGCGTAGCAATTGTATTTGTACACTTGAGCCTGGAATTATCAGTAGCAAATAACTAGAAGACTCAAGCTGATTGAAGTAATAAAGGTACTCGTAAAAACGAAGTAAAAATTCCAGGCATATGTTTGGCAGAGACAGAGTTTAGTATTAAACATTGTACAGTGTACAGTCATCAGTCAGAATAGTAGACAGGTCTAGTGTATTAATACACAGTGGTATTAAGTGTAATTCAAACTGTTAAGTATTTAAGTACTGTGTAATGAACAAGTGTCTGTGTCATTATTTAATTTAAAATTGAAGACTACGCAAAATCATTTTCGAAGGTTACTAACGTAACAATATAATAAAATTATTAAAATAATAAATGTGTACCGCTGATATGTGAATACCACTGATAATTGCAAGAAAATTATGCTACGATGAGTGTCTAGTTATGACAGGTTGCACTGTATTTATATAGAAGGAAACGTAATCAAAATGAAAAAAATATTATCATATCCACATCGAAGAGAAATATTTCCCCATATTCCAAGAGGCGTCATCGTTGTCACATCAAGACGACATCAAAAAACACTCGGTTATACATTCGTCTTCAAAAGCAATTATGTATTCTTTGATAGACCTGCGATATTTCCTAGACCTAAACGATAGATAGAGGATGTCGACAAAACTCAATTGTTTTTGGGAACGAGCAAATAAATGAAACAATGTTGACGATGACGCCTAATAGAATATGAGGTATTACCAATTTGGTTTGTAGAAAAAGTAACCAAAATGAAAAAATTTTCGTATCTGCACATCGCAGAAAGAAATTACAAATTTTGCTTAGAAATAACCAGAAATACGAGTAGTTGCTCTGCCGTTGACAAATCCTTTCAAAAAAAAAAAATGCTGAAAGTAGGACAAAAACTCTACTACTTTGTATGTATAAATCATTAATAAGCGAACTTTTAGTTATTACATCTGTACGATATTAACTAACTAGTTGTGAGTTCGAGTCCAACTTCAGTCAAGAAGCGGGATAATTTTTAATTGTAACAATAATTGCTGTGAAACAATAAGACCACAGAAGAGCTGGGGGACAACTAGCTATTTCGTAGTCGCTACACTACTCATCAGCACCCACTGGGACTGAAACTCGGGATCATGTGAACATGATCATAATACGACCACTTAACCAGCTCAGTGACAGTAGCAGACAAACATAGTCACTTTCACATTTATAACATTGGTAAGCAAGCGAGGATTATTTAAAATAAATAAAGTATATTCACACGCCTGTTCTCAGTTTTTAAATAAAAAATAAAAATAAATGGCGAAAGAAATATTCCAAAAAATACTTAAACTGCAAACAATTTCAAAGGCAAAGAGAAAATAGCTGCAAGCATATCTGAAACGAAAAACAAATGTATAAACGGAAGTATCTTTGTTGACAAGTAGACATGTTTCTGCACAAACAATAACAACAACAGACATGTGCATTTTGTATAACAAAAAAATTGTAAAGGACGGAAATAGTAAAAGAAAATATTGTTTCAATTCAATTGAAGATGAAAATTGTCTGATTGCAAGTGCACAAACAATATGAATGAGTACACAGTATATGAACACTAGAACTACTTTTTTGTGTATCTTTCCATGAATGTTTGTGTGGTTTTGTATTAGCTAGGAGAAAAATTAACTATTTTTATGATTTTATACATATACATATAAGTTTTTTCGATCTTGTTTTAGTTTATTTAATTTTTTTTTTTTTGCAGCGTTAGATCGTAATTTTATACATACAAAATTAAGCATATTTCATATAACATCGTATTTAGCTAATAACACTACACAACAGGAAAAAACTCTTTGGGTTATCATTATATATTTTTATGAACTTATCTACAAATTTCATAATTTTAAAAATTCTGCAGAATTTTGTTTTTGTTGCTTTTGTTTTCACTAAAATATTATTAAATTATGTAAAACTTTTTCATGTTGTTCCCCAGTGAAATTTTTGTCACATACATCTTCGATCTAAGACCATTGACAATATAAACGTGACCCATCCGAAGTCTGTATACAATTCCTACTTACATTTACACAGGGATGGCCTAGGTCGTAAGATGCATCCAACACTGTATACATTGTAAGCGTAGATTGGTTCAAAACTATATTATTAGCATTTGTTTTCTTCTTTGCTTCTTATGTACATTTAATTTAACAATATGAGTAAAAAAAATAGTAATCTGTGGCTGTGTTCTGTAACTCTCGCCACGAGAAACTTTTCGACTGAAACGTGTGAAATAAAACAAAGTTGAAACAAACAGCTGCTTATCTCACTAAACTGTAGCTATAACTTTTTTTTGTGAGTAATAGCTGTCGCGTAAGGAAATTACTCGTCATTTTACAGAAAAGCTGTGTCTGTAAAACTTTTGCGAAAAAATTTCCCGCTTTCAACTGTCATTATTTCTCGCAAATAAAAAGGCTGTGAGATAGTATTTTAAATAACAATAATCATCATTAAATGAACATTAATACTGAAAAAATAAGTATTTTGCTGTTAATTTAAGTATCAAATACATATTCACACAGTTTAGAATGATTGTTTTTTTTATTTTAACTTTTTAATTAATTTTTATACCCTTCACACAACAAGTTTTAAGGGAATACTTAAGTTTGTAATTTCAACAATTTTAATATCCGACCCAACAAAGTATATAATAATTTTATAATGTTTTTTTCAGAATTCACGAATTGCAATTGTTTTTTAATTTTACAAAATTTTGTGCATAAATATGTATGTACATATGTATTTGTAAATAAAATGTAAACGTTAGAGCCATATACCATACATTTTCTAGTATTCTAGCCGGGGGTTATAATATGACGCCGTCGAACAAAATTTCTTAAGTTTAGTAATTTTTGGTCGGCGGCGGTACTAATTGTGGCTGGCGCTTTCATTTTTAAAATTGCATGTCGGCATCGTTTTATATTTTCAGACAAATCTTACGTAACGACGTAATCGCTTTGGATAGTTTTCGACATGAGTTACAGACGCAGTTTTTTCTCACTCACAGAAACGATGGAATAATTTGTTTCACAAGTTTTCGACGCGAGAACTTCTCTCCAAAGTTACAGAGCACAGCCTCTGAATCGGGTGCTAGTTGTGTGTTGTGCTTAACATGTTTATTTTGATTTTTTCTGTTGACACAATCGCTTACAATCGCATGCTTTGCAAATTGTAATAACTTGTGGACTGCTGGGTTATTAGAGCATTTGTGTTTTTGAATTCTCTTTAATTTATTTAAATTAATGGAATATTGTCAAACGATGGCCACTCCATCCTAACTTCGAGCAGCATACGAATTCCGCGTTGAAAAAACGGTCCACAAATCCATCCAATTTTTTACTTCTTATAAGACCAGAAGTGCTGGAGCTGAATTCCGTAACAATGAATTTTTAAATGTTGCTCACAGATCTGTGAGCAACATGTTCCATGTTAATTTGTTTAAAGTTGAGGAGCAACATGTAATCGTTAACAGGGCTTGTGTTGGTTGCAGAAAAAGTTTAATTTTGTATTATGTTATTTTTTAATTTGTAAATATTGCTAAGAATTTTTTTTTTTAATTTGAATTTTTTGTGTATAAGAATTTTTTGACATTTTTTCAAACAAAAATGTTTATTTTGTAAAATTTTTTTTTTTTTTTTTAACTTTATAATTTTTTAAATTAAAAATTTTTTTGGTTTGTACATATGTACATCAGGTTTTAGTTCAAGTTTTTCCTTTCTTAAGTTTTTTTTTTCTTAAGAAGCATTTTTAACAATACAAATTTGTTGTGATCAATAATTATTGATTGAAGAAGACAAGAAAAATAATAATCAAATCTTTAAGCTGGGGGACAACTAGCTGTTTCGTAGTCGCTACACTACTCCAGCACCCACTGGGCTATGACCTTGGGTCATGACCTATCATGATCTGCTGCTTTCACCACTCAGCCACCGAGCATTTAATTATTCTCTATCTATATTCATAATATTTGAATATTCCTGACAAACTGTTAGCGAAATATTGAAATAAAAATAAAAAACCCATTACTTTTTTATAAAAAAAAAAAAAAAAAAAAAAAAAAAAAAAAAAAAAAAAAAAAACTACACAAGATCTTAAGCTACAAAAATTTAAATAATGTAATCGATTTTGCTACGAATAAAATAAATATAGCTTAAAAAGCTACAAAACTCGTTTCGATATCAAGCTAATTATTGGAATCCCCAAACTCAGCTTCATGAATCGCCAAAATCCCCCACTTCCCCGGAAATAATTGCTGATCAATAACTCTTGATCAAAAAACACAGGGAAAATAATTGAATACACCAACGCCGGGGGACACCTAGCTGTTTTGCATTCGCTATACTACTCAATGTGTTAACACTGGTATCCATATTTACATGGGCTTAAAATATATTCATAATTTTGCCCCCACCCAATATAATCTCGTTAAAGCATAAAAAATATAAACTTTTATATTGAGGTGTTTTAAAGTAGATATAATACATTGTTTATTTGTTGAATTTTGTTTATATATAAATGTTGCTCTAGTTTCATTTTTTTTTCTTGTTTTTTGCTTTCAATTTTTCCAATATTCAATATACTTTAATAGTTGTTGATACATTTTTGTTAGCAATTTTCAATAACCTACTTTAATGCTCACATACCCATCCACCCAAATATAATTTGGTTTTTGTTCATGCACTTCAATTACCGAGTTGTATTGTATGTCATGTACGAGTATATCTTTGGTAACATTTTGGTCTATGGGAGTTGTAATGAATTGTGTGGTATTTTGGTTATTGTACTGAAAATATGATTAAATTTTAAAAATTTATAAAAATAAAATCATAATTTAATATTGAAAATTGTTCTTCAGAATATCTAACATACGAGTTTATTGTATGGAATAATATTTTGTTTCACATAAAAGCCTTTTGTTACTCTTATTTGATTAAGTTTGTTCTAAGTAATATGGGATTAAGTAAAGTAAAACGAAGTTATATATAACAAGACGATGAAGTTATCGCCTTACAAGACGCTTTTAATTGTTTTGTCCAGAACATATACATTTTCTACTAATCAAAAGGAATTTCCATATATTTGCCATCAGCTTTTTCCCAACGCTTTGAATTATAAACAGGGAAATAGTTGTTATTATAGAAAACTTTGGCGTACCTTAATGTCCGTGAGAACCAGATTAGATCGAGTGTAAATATAATATTTTTTTATTTTTTATTTTTTTTTTTATTTTATCTTGGATCAAGGGATAACAACTACATTGCATTGTACCAGAAATAGGAAAATAGTTTGTGGGGAGGAGGAAAGAGGGAGTAGTACACGTAGAAAAAATTATATAGTTGAGAGAACAATATTCTAAGGGCAACATACTATTGTTGAATTATATGGTTTAAGGCAACCAAATAAAATGATTTCAGTCTGAAATGTTCCTTGCTAAACTAAGTAGATTCAAGAACCATATTATGTAACGTAACCATATCTTTGGTAAAAATTTTAGTAATATTCGCACGACAACCACATTATATTATCGCTCTTGTCTATATTATTGTGAACGTCTAAACTACTATTGTCACATCCAGTTATACTACTGTTGATGGCCATATCATTAAATAAATTTATAATTTTTTGCAGTAAAATATAATTTATTTAAAAAATATTGTGTAAGGATTATTAATTCTAATTTATATTAAAAAAATCAATAGCATTTGGGCGTCTTCCTGGTATCTTTGGTAAATTATTGGGCCGCAGATCTGTCAAATAGCCATACAATTAATTTGTTATCGTTTGAAAGTATGAAAATGCTAATACAAACTTCTTTGCTTTCATACATTATTGCTCATTTATGACGATATATTTACAACATTCTCCTTGACCGGCTTATTTATTTTTTTATTTATTTTACTAAAAATTTTTATTATTAAAACTTTTTCTTTTATTTTTTATATTTGTTAATAATAAACACACGAAAAAATTGACTGCTTGACATGGCAAAATAAAATAAAACTGAAATAAAATTATATGTCAAAGTCTTGAACAAAACCAGCAATGAATATTCTGTAAACATACAAATGTGAATAGGTCTAACATACATATGTTTAAAATAAAGAACTTTTAAATACATATAACAACAGCTATTGTCGTATTCGAACTATATTTTTTAAATACTATTATTCTATCCAACCATATTTGAAAATAAAAGAGTCACAATAATAAACACGGTGACATTTTTACACTCGTATATTTATTAAGACTTATACTATGTTAAAAACAATAATACGCCACAATACAAAATATTACGGAGTACATACTAATGTTGCCATAACAATATGAAGAAATGCATTTTCTCTGCGTGTAGGGTTTGTGAGCATTTGACTTGAACTTTTCAATGTTATAACAGACAGGTAAGTAAGTCTGCAGGCAACTTGTTCCAGCGTGAAGCGTACGGCTGAAAAATGTATTTTCTCCGTAATGCGTAGTATGATTTCCCAGACAATCAACCACAAATGGATGAGCTCTGGATGGATAACGCGTACTATGTAAAAATTTCCTAGTTTCGGGAACAAGATCCCTAAACTCATCAGAGCCAAATTCATTGTAGTAACGATAGAACACAGTAACTCACCCCACACTGCTTTGACGCTCCAGGGAGTCAATAAAGTTGGATACCCTACTATCACCTATAAGCTTCTTCGATCTCTCCTGCACATGGTCGTGTGTCAAAATAGACATTGAGGCATCGGCCCAAACATGAGAATTGTATTCCATTTTCGGTTGGACCTCCTGATGGAGTACATCTTACACCGTTTAAAAAATCCGATGCATTTGAATGCTTCTTTAGAGACATGAAAAATGTGTTCTGTCCAGCGGATGTCACACTGTATCTTCATTCCCAAAACATCAAGTGCATCCGATTCTTTAATATTTATACCATTTGTGTGTTAATAAACAACATTGGTTCTTACTAGCATTGAAGGCGACCCTGTTTTCACGACCCCATTCGGAGGTCAATAGAAGATCACTATTCGGTGAACCGTTCATATTTAGCCTCTTGGCAGCGATTTCTGATAGGCTGGGCCTACAACTAAAAGTATACTAGTGACAAATGCTGCTGTCATCCGCGAAAGAGTGGATAGGATTTGAGGTATTTCAGTTGTATTTTAACAAAATTAATGGGGAGCTTGCAAAAGAGATTTCTCATGCTGACACGAGAAGCAAATGGATCCATATTGGCGTCATGTTTCCACCCTAGTTTCAAAATGCGCTGGTTACCAGAAAGCATCGCATTATAAGAGAAGCAACGCATTCAAAACGTAAAAAGAGCGTAAAGGCAGAATTAGTTTGCACGTTCTTTTCCGTTCTGAATCAGCTGTCTTGTTTCTGTTAAATGTAAACTATATGTACATGGTTTGCTTTTACTTTTACGTTCTGTTCTGTTGCGGACTAAATTGTTGAAAATAGAATTCAACGTTAAGTGACAGCCAGATATGTGTATGTTTTACTTTTTTCTGGTATGGAAAAACTAATTTTTTAGTCATATGAATACAAATTTTTTTTATCAAAAGCTAAAATAATTTGTTTTAATTAAAAATTTTTCATATTTAATATTTATTAATCAATTAATCCACTATGAATGATCAAAAGAATATAATTTTGGCGAATAAACATTTATATTTTGTATAAGAAATGTCGTAAATTCTGCAGATCGTCAGAGAAAAGTTGGCTGTTTTGTCACCATTTCTAAGTAATTAAATGGTTTCTTTTTTTGTTTTTTCAAATAAAATAATTTTCACGAAAAATCTTATTTCCAATAGTTTTTTTTTAAATTTTGCTTTACTGTAAAAATCAGCTGAACTTTTTCACAGAAAAAATAATTGTAAAATATTTGCTACAGAAAAGAACGTCACAGAACGGCAACTGAAAGTAAAAACTAATGAGGCCTTAACTGGCAAATGAGGTGTTACTATCACTAATACAACTATCCACAAATTTTAATAAGCTTTCAATAATTTACGAGTTACGTAATTTTAAGTTTTGGGTGACAAAATATTACTTAGTTTAAGTGCATATGTAAAATAATATATATATCTAAAACTAGTGAGGTATATTCTTATGAGATCGAAGTACAAAAAAAGTATTTGTATTTTTTTTAGTTGTATTTTGTATTTGAAATACACAACTTGAAAATATTTTGTATTTGAAATATACAGCTGCCAAGTATTTTGTATCTTGTACTAGAAATACATAAGTTGAGCATTTTGCTCTGCATGTAATACTAAGCCCATAGTGCCAATAACCATATAATTTAAATATAATAACGAGCGATTTTTTTGCTATTATCTTTTTGGCAACACTAGTTTTGACAGCTCACGCACGTTTTGTATCTTGTGTCACTATCAAACATCTTCAGTTTGGTCTATAATTTAATATGAATCGTCTTACAAACGAACAACGCTTGCAAATTATTGAATTTTATTACCAAAATGCGTGCTCTGTTAAGAAAGTTCATCGCGCGCTTCTTCCATTTTATGGTCCGTTTAATCGACCTACTGAGGCTTCTAGTCGGGCTATTGTAAAAACTTTCGCACCAAATTTACATTGTTGGACATTAAACCACCAACAAGCTTACGTAGAGTGTGAACTGAAGAAAATATCGCAGCCGTATCGGCCAGTGTTGGTGATGACCGTGAATTATCGATTCGGCTCTGTTACTCCACTACGTGGAAAATTTTGCGAAAGGATTTGGGTGTGAAGCCTTATAAGATACAGCTGGTGCAAGAATTGAAGCCAAACGACCTACCACAACGCCAAATTTTTGGTGAATGGGCTCTTGAAAAGTTAGATGAAGATCCACTTTTTTTTATTGAAGAATTGTGTTCAGCGACGAGGCTCATTTCTGGTTGAATGGATACGTGAACAAGCAATACGTGAAAAAGCAAGAGCTACCAATGCATCCACAAAAAACAACCGTTTGGTGCGGATTATGGGCTGGCGGCATCATTGGGCCGTATTTCTTCAAAGATGATGCGAATCACAACGTTACTGTGAATGGTGAGCGCTACCGTGCGATGATAATAAACTTTTTTTTGCCCAAAATGGAAGAGCTTGCATGACATGTGGTTTCAACAAGACGGTGTCACATGCCACACAGTACGCGAAACAATGGACCAATTGAGAGGCGAGTTCGGTGAATAGTTTATTTCACGCTTGGGACCAGTCAATTGGCCGCCCAGATCGTGCGATTTAACGCCTCTAGACTATTTTTTGTGGGGCTATGTTAAGGCTAATGTCTATAGCGACAAGCCCGCTTCGATTGACGCACTGGAAGCCAACATTGCCAACATTATTCGTGAGATACCGGCCGAAATGTTGGAAAGAGTATGCCAAAATTGGACTAAGCGGATGGACCATTTGAGGCGCAGCCGCGGCCAACATTTGCATGAAATAATCTTCAAACATTAAATTATATCGACCCAACTATCGATCCAAATAAATATTTCATGCATTTTTCTGAATTTTATGTGTTTTTATTTTTTTTAATTTCCAATAGTTCTTATAAAATTACCCATTACATATGAATTAAAAGAACAAAAATTATATATGACTAGAAAACTATAAAAAAAAATTATTTTGAGTAGACTTTTAGGAATTTACTGTATTTTAAAGAAAAAATATGTTGGCATTTTTTGGCGAATTTTGATGACCAGTTTGGCGCTGGAGGTGTAGAAAAATCTGACAGCCCTGCTCAATACAAATAAAGAATGAAACATTTTCTTAATTTTCTATACTTTGTCTATGTAAAGCTAATAAAATTATGCACTTTTCTAAAATTATAAAGTGTTTCGAAGGGGTCATCCTACTTATCATCAGACTTTCCCTAAGCTGTTAATATTAAAAATTATTTCAAAGAATTTTTTTTTTAGCAATATAAAAAGACGGATATCTTTTCTTTTCTACTTGTCTTGAGTATTTTTATTCTTATATTAAAATATCAACTTCTTTTTATTTGCTTAATAAAAAAATATAGTAGCGATATTAAAAGTTAATTTTGCAAAGCTTCCTTCATGTATAAAAGCAATTGCTTTTTATTCACAATATAAGTAAAAAAAAAAGTATACTAGACAAAACAATAAGAGGAAATTGAAAATATCAATTTGAGATTTCTTTTCACAGGATTATATTTAAACATTTGTTGCTTTAAATGCAACTTATCGAGTAGAAGGAAGCCATTAAAATACTCGTAGAAAAATAATAAAATCGGTTGATACAATTAAAGTCCCTAAAATGAAACATTTTCGTTCTGAATTTGCTCCATTGCCAAAGTTTATACAATAACTTTAAAAAGTTTTTTTTTTTTTTTGTTAAAGAAATTGTATTTTTTCTTGTTTATTTTGTTCCCCTCAATGTCAAGTTGTGTGGTGTTTGCACCTTTTTTCTAAATTACTGTATTAAAAAGGTTTTTTATTTGCGGCTGTAACATGAAAATGGCATTATGTGTTTTTTTTCTCTCTCTCTCTCTGTCTTTTAAGACAGATATTTCCTTTCTGTAAGTTTTGACGGTTCTTTGTGTTTTTGTCAAATACGTTTTTTCCTTCCTAAAGCCATCATGTCTTTGTTTATTTAAGTTCTTGTTTAAAATTTGGTTTTTGGTGGGATGTGGGTTGTTGAGACCTGAGAGGTAAATAAATGCTGTACAAACGGAGGTAGAGAATTTTTGGAATTTTTCTATGATTTGAGAAAAGCTTTAAAGACATGAGCTTAACAAGGATGGCAAATGCGAAAAAGATTGTTTATACTAAAATAACAAATGAAATGAAACAACTTTAGGGATACATTTAAAAAAAAAAGTAGGTACCTGGATTTCGATAAACGATGTGATAAAATGGAAAATTTAGTTAGAAGTTAACGTTAGAAAAACTTTATGCAAAAAGTTTTAACAATAGCCGTTGTATTAAAACTTGCCAAAGATTCTAAAACTCAATTCTGTTTTGTTTGAAATTTGTAAATAGTTGAGGTAAACATGAGTGAACAATATGAGTAGTGGGTTAAGTTTTCCTCGCTAAAAATTTTAGAGTATTTTAAACTTAACTGTTTTAAATTTAGCATATAAATAATATATCATTTGCATTAATTCTAATGGACAGCAAATACTTTGAAATGCCAAAAAGTTAAAAAATATTTTAAGACTACTTGTAGACTTACATTCTTAACTGAACTTTATGGGCAACTTAAAATGAAAATTATTTATTGATAAATTTCAGCTGAACTACATACATACAAGAATTTGATAACTTTTGCAAAGCTTTTTAATAAGTGTTTAAAATTATTTAATAAATTTTAAGGGCCAATGTTGAATATAAACCACACCTAAACATCAGACTTTTTCAGCATTTTACGAGGGCGGATTGATATTGAAATTACCTTTGGGTGCCTCGATGGCTGATTTGGTGGAGAACTCTACTAACAGTTTGGAGGTCGCAGGCTCGATTCCTGCCTTAGACCCCGCGTGTTACTGCAGACAAGCAAAAAGGCTTCACAGTTTTTGTTTTTTGGTTTCAAAAGAAAACCTCAGAAATTATTTTTTAAACGGTGTTCTTTTTGTGGCTAAAATTTCAGAATAAAAACTATCCTATAGGGAATCTTGGACTTCAAAATAACTGCAGATCGAATTTTATCTAAATTGTTTTATCGATTTGGGCCAGGAAATGTTCATATTCCATGCGGACATTTCGTTTAAGTTCTAGTTCAAGAACTATTTTTTATTTTTAGGCCGTTGACATAGCTTTTTGAAAGAAGAAAGAGAATTGGAAATCGGTTCATAAATGACAGAGTTACTCAAAAAAAGTTACTTTCGGATAGACACAAACACAAAAGTTGCTCACAGCAAACAAACTAAACGATGAGTTTAGGTGAAATTATAACAGCTGACGTTTGACAGCTCGCAATTTAAAAAAAAATTTCTATTTGTTTTGCCATCTAGCTGAATATCAATCCGCCCTCGTTATACTATATGAGCGGTATTTGAAGGAGTGGCAAAAAAATATAAAAAAGCAATTTTAGAATTGTCTTTACATGATATGTAATGCTAGGAAATGACTAACACACTTGCCCTATTCACAATCTTGTGCAAATGGCTTTGCATCATTGCATTTGCAAAATAATGGAGTATATTCTTGCTTTACACTAACAAAATGCACCCACTTTTGCAATTGCAGAAATATGTGCATTTACAAGATTGTGAATCGGGCTACTATTTTTTTTTAATGGAAGGCGAACCACTCTGAGGTACACCGAATTTTATTTTGGTGTAAAAACTTTTTTCAATAGTTAAAACTTTTATTTTAACAAAAGTATTTTAAATTTGATACGATGCGTCTTTCATTTAATGTTGATTTTTACGTTTATTTACTTAGTTTAAAAGAAGAATAAAATCAAAAATATTTTACTGCAAAAGCCAAACCGAAATATTTTACATTTTAAAATTATTCAACCACAGTTTTTCTTAAACAATGTTGCCAGCATGATTTTTACTAATATTGTGATGAATATATTAATTTAAATTTTGTGCGTGCAAAATAATAGATTTTGCATAAATTTAACTCAAACGAAATTCTCTTTTTTACATACTTAAATACACAAAGCAAGTATTATTCTAATCGCACCCTAAATATAAAAGGGTCGCAACTCCAAATACCAAAATTTTCAGGAGACAAAAAACTGTTTATGTAAAAATGACTGTAATATTTACAGAAAATATTGTTCTATTATGAAAAAATTTTATATTGAAGAAGGTTCTGCTATACTTTTTTTCAATTTTATATCATATTTGCAAAAATATAAAAAAATTTACTTTTATGGAAAAAAGTCAGTTTTGGAAAATTTTGAGTTGTGACACTTTTGTATTTAGGGTGCACTATGGATGTTGCTAGGTGTGATAAGAAGTGAGTGACTGAGTTGTTTTAGCAGCAAAAAAAAAACAAAGAGAGAGAAAAAAAATTAAACGTTTACAGCATAACAATGAAGTAAAAAAGAATTAAGGATAAAAAAAGAAAAGTTTTGATAAATTATGTGAATCGTTGTGACATAATGCTTGTATTTTTTAGTCACTTTTTTTATTTAAATACAGCTGGTTTGTGTCACATCTTTGCCATTTTTTTTATATATATTTTCTTAATAAAATAATCAAGGGAATTGTTTTAATGGCATCTCAATTTGTTTTATTTTCTCTCCCACCCTTCCATTTTTAAGTTTAAACTCAAGGTTAAAGTGACAAACATTTTACGTGCTCGATTTGAAAATTTTTTATTCATATAATTTTAGCAAAAGAATATTATTGCCTGAGCAGAAAAATCGTATATTAGAAATGATATGCGGTATTGATTTTTGTACATTTTTAATGCAAGTGACTAGAAAAGTTTAAAGATATTAAAAGAATACTTAATTTAAAGTAAAGCATTAAACACATTGAAGCCATCAAACAACCGACTTCAATAAGTCAAATATAAAATACACGTATTTAAATGCGAACGTTTATTTTGACCACAGCAATTCGGATTAAGTATTAAACTCATAGACCACAGCAGACTTCACAACTTCACGACGGCAAATACTGTAAACGGCATTTGCAGTCGTGTAGTCGACTACTGAAATATATTGAACACGGCAGTAATATTAATTCATTTATATAAAAGTATACTTCAGTAAAACCACCTAATAATTTTTACATTTACGAAATTCCATTACTTTACAAAAGAGTTCGGTTTATATCAACATGAAAAAAAGAATGAAACTAAAAGCTAAAAAGAACAACCTAACTGAAAGAGTTTTTGTTTACTACGCTTAATTCAGGTTTGGCGGGCCTTCAAAGTGAAAAATATAATAGGCTATATATTATATTCTATGATGAGAACAATATTAAGGAATTGAAACTTAACAACAATATATCGAAGTTTTTTAAATATGTACCAAAAATAATTCCAATCGAGACACAAAAACTTATACCCGTCTGTTTTAAAATTTTGAGTCAAAGGCAATTAAAACTACTCATAAATGAAGTAAGATCAGCTGGTATATACATACTTAAAAGACATATAAACTACGCAAACCGGTCGTTAAACACGCGCTTTGCGTTTACGCATAAACGATACGAATATAAACACAAATTAATCACTTTTTTTTCTTTTCAATGACCGTACACGGCAATTTTGTTGTGGTAATTTACTCGCTATATGAAGTTTACAAAACACAAATTGTTTTGTAATTTGTTTTTTCTGTCCGTCCAGCCGTCTGTCGGCCGTTGAAAAAACGTTTCTGAGAAAACCATTAGACTTAGAAACTTTTTTCTATTTTTCACTATTATTTTACCCCATCGATACATGGGTTTGCTATTGAAATTCAGTAAAATCGCTTCACATATAGCTGAGATATATCCAAAACTCCGAAAAAATCCATTTTTTTTAATTTTGTTTGAAATTTTTTGAAAAAATTTTTTTGTTCTACTTCAAACTTGACACAATTATTTGGCATGGCGACTAAAAGGCACAAAAATTTATCCCAATATCGGTCATGCATGTATACCCGAGATATAGCCGAAACCGATTTTTTAATTAAAACGTCGCGTAAGCGAATTTAAACACTTTTTTTGCAGCTCTGGTACGAGTAATAAAAAGAGCTTACTAAAATACAGAAAATGATAATATCCGATATTGGTCCATATATACCCGATATATAGCCAAAACCGATTTTGCATGAAAATGTCGCGTAAGCGCACTTAAACAACTTTTCTTGCTTAAAGCAATTCTAGTAATAAAAGGAGATAACAAAAATATAAAAAGTAAAAATTTCCGACATCGGGTCATATATACCCGACCAACACCGATCTTCCATGAAAATATGACGTAAGCGATTTTAAACAAAATTTTGTTTGCTTAAAATCAGTACCTGTAAAAAAAGGAGGTTACTTAAATACAGAAAATGCAAATGTCCGATATCGGTCCATATATACCCGAGATATAGCCTAAACCGATTTGTCATGAAAATGTCGTGCAAGCGAACTTAACCAACTTTTTTTGCTTAGAAGTTGTTCTGGAAATAAAAGAAGCTTACTACAATACAGAAAATGAAATATTCCGATATGGGTCCATATATACCCGAGATATAGCCTAAACCGATTTTTCCATGAAAAATTTTTTTTGGCTTAAAAGCATTTCTGATAATAAAAAGAGGTAACTAAAACACAGAAAATCAAAATTTTCGATATCGGTCCATATATTCCCGAGATATAGCCTAAACCGGTTTTTCATGAAAAAAAAATTTTTTTGCTTAAAAACAGTTTTGGTTGTACAGGAGATTACTTAAATACAGAAATTTAAAAATTCCGACATTGGTCCATATATATACAAGATATAGCTTAAATATATACGAGATATAGCTTAAACCGGTTTTTCTATGAAAATTTCCTTTTTGGCATGGTGATTAAAAGGCAAACATTTTTTTTCTCGATATCGATCCATATATAACCGACCATATTTATTTCAAATTTGTAATATGCACTATATATTTACGTGACTATGGTGAAGGGTATTTTAGACTCGGCCCAGCCAAATATACTACACTCTTACTTTATTTTTTTTTTTTTAATTTTCATACAAAATTGCAAAAAATATTGTTTTTTTCGAATTTTTCAATATATCTAAGCTATGTGAACCGATTTTACTGAATTTTAATAGGAGGCCCATGAATCGACGGGGTACTAGAATGCTGAATAAACAGTTTCTAAGTCGAATGGCTTTCTCAGAAACAGTATTTCAACGACCGACAGCGGAATAGACGGACATCATTTAATCGAATTTTCTATCAAGGCTGATTTATAATATTGCAAATTGCAAACGTAATTACAAACTTATATATATCCTTGACCTTTTTATGGTATCCAACTAGTGGTAACCAAATAAGTGTGTTGCGTATTTTGGACACATACTTTTGCTTTGATTACGTAAGGTCTTAAATATGTGCTTCACTATACTCATATTTAAATTACTTCAAAAATAAATCATATTTTCTAAACTAATTAATTCAAATTTGAGACGAAAGGCATTGCAGCTAGTACCTTTCAATTCCTTAGATATATTTTATTTATTCTATTCTTTAATAAATAAATAAACTTAAATTTACTTTATTATCAAGTTTTGTGGCTTTTCTAAACAAGCAAATAATTTCAAACAAAAATCTTTATTATAAATTTTCCATTTAAATAATTTAACTCTATTTCTCAATACCTCAAATCTTTATGTTAACAAATAACTTTAAGCGGGCCATTAATTTTTCCACTTTTCCTTTCCATCAAATTTGCTACGATCTTTTCTTGCAAAATAAAATAAGTATATACTTCACTCATTCATTTTGTAAATATTTATCTAAATAAAATTTTTCTTAATGTTAACATACAAATTGCAACTCATCCATCTTTGAAGGTTTTACGACATTATTAAACTAAAGCAGACAACAATTTTCAAGGCAAAAAAGAATTTTATTTTGACTTATTTTGTCTTAAAAAATAAAAAAATAAAATAAATAAAACTTTTTTAAAAGTGAGTGATATGTATGTGTATACATTGAATGAAAAACCACAAAAGCAATTTCCAATATTATATTTTTTAAACATGTATAAGATTGATTTCTTTTAATATGTTGAATGAACTATAAATAACAACTCAATGTGTTTGAAAATGACTCCAACCATACACCAACACAAACGCAAAACCTTTAAGTTTATTTTATATACAATCCGATACCCACACAAGTGTTTGCACTTGACAAAGTTTTTACTTTAACAAAGTATTTCTTTGGAAAAAGTTTAAATTTATATATGTATACGTGTATGTAATTTATCGAATATAAACAGATGTTGGCATTAGTTTTCACACATTACAACCACTCGTTAATATCAACCATATTTTATGGCTCGAAATGTATTGAGCGCGAAAGGTTTCGTAACATGTAATTGTAGCTGAGCCAACATCAATATAAATACAGGGTGGCTGGCGAATCCTGTTACAAAATACCTTTATGGCATTATCTAAGGATTTTGGAAAAGTGTTTTTTCCAGAGTTGAGCCGTACAAATTACAACAGTTTTTAGTGTCAGTAGGATGGAGCAACTACACGCACAACCAGACCAATTGTGACAGAGCTCTAACGATAACTCCTAACTACACTTTCCATACACTCTTACACTCAGAAAAGTATGTACGTAAAATTAACTGAAATTGCATTTTAAAAGAAATGAAAGTTCAGTTAAAAACCGGTCTACTCACATTTCATTTAAATTTAAATGCAGATTCATTTAATTTTTAACAGTAAAAATATAACTGATTTAAAACCGTAAAAAATACGGATTTTTTCTTTTATAATGGTTGATTTAACTATCAAAAAAACAATTTACATATCCCATAAAAACAAAAGCTTTTTTCCTTTATTTCTCTGACACATACTGTAATTTATTTAACTACAGATTCTGTAGAAACAATAGACTGATTATTTTATTTTAACTGTCCGAAATTTAAATGCAGATACCGTAAAAACAAAAAGATTTTCCTTTATTTACTGTTTTAGTTTTACTATCACATATTTAAATAGAATTTCCGTAAAATCAAATGATTTTTCCCTTATTTCTCCGAATTCTATCATTGAATTTTTAAATGCAGATTCCGTAAAAAGCAAGAGATTTTTCCTTTATTTTTACTAATTTTACTTTCCCTTTAACCCTTTAAAATTAAACACAGATTTTGTAAAACGGTATGATTTTTTCTTTTATTTAAAAGTATTTTTATATACATACATACTTACAAATATATATAATAATAATCGTATTTATGTATAATAACAAAAAATAATAAATTCATATTTATTAAACATAAAATTAAATAATTTTTAATTTAGAGAGTTAAACATATGTATTTCTTAAAAATATAATTTGCAACACATGTTTTAATTAAAATGAAATTAAATAAGTTTTGTTATTAAAGAGTACTATTTAAGGTATATGTATATGTTATAAGTAATATGTACTTTCTATTTATAAATTAACAAAATTATATTCATTTTTGCGAGTCGAAATATAGTGATAACCCACGCAATGAATTACCTGCATTGTCGCCTTTTAAATTAATATTAAACAGAGTTTTTTGAACAAATAACCAAAAATTTTTACATTTAGTATTATATTCTAAGTTGAAAATTTGGTGAATTTTAAAACATAAGGCTAAAGCCGCTGCTACCGTATCTATTTTATAAATTAGTTGATCTAATATTACAAATATTTCCTGAATATCAAAAACGTTTTTCTTAATTAGCAGAAAGGGAGAGTGCCCGGAATATAAATTCAGCTGTACATCATTTTCGATGAATTTCATTGTTGCAATTTGAGATTCGGCAATTGTGGACTTCCCGATTTCTTTGGATATTTTCTCGGGCTTCAAAATTCCATGCAACACATATATAAAAATTGCATCTTTTGAATCTTAAAATAAAAAAATAATACAATTGAATTACTTCGGTGAAAACACAATTTTTCTGTATACAAAGAGTTTTTAATTCACCCTAATATAAACACATATATTATTAACTACAAATCACAACATGAAACTGAATGGGATAAAAGAACAAAACTTTGAAATAATTTTTTTTATATTACTGCCAGTTTCACAAGAAAGCGTTTTTTCGCATAAATTTAATTTCTTTATTGTAAAACCAGCCTTTAATATATTTGAAAATATCTACATTGCGTACTTACTTTGATTTAATGTTGACCATTTGTCCTTTGCATCGTTCCATACTGCCTTTAATTTTGCATCCTTCAGATTCATATTGATGTACGCTGGCAAAATGACGTTTAATTTTGTCCAATTTAAAAAAAAAAATGCTGTTTTTTTCGGGGTATAGCCCATTAAAATCAATTGAGATCTATTATAATAAAATAAAGATTCATTGTACTCACAAAATTGCCAATTATGGGAATCATACTTACCAAATCTGCTCCAAAAGTCTGTTTATATGCAGGCCAATTTTCAACAACATTTGCAATATTTGGATGTGTGCATTCTATTAACTTTTTTTTATACAACTGACGTTTTAAACAACGTTGACTACTTTTAAATTTAAACAAAAAAACACTTGGTTTCGTAAAGAAATGATTGCTTTATTCATATACATACATATTATTAAACAACTGACAATTTTAAATGTAACTGAAAATCAGTATTTCTGTGCAATTATTTTTTTAAATAAATGGGCGAATCAATTAAAACTAAAATTTCTTTGTATTTTGAAAGATTATTCATTTAAAAATAACTGCACGGACTACTTCCTCAATAAACTACAGTCAGTTACTGTAAAAATATTCTGAGTGTAAGGACAGCTGACCTGATAGTACCAGTCTGTCTTGTTATCTTGTATATTATATATCAAACCAAAGGATTTGAATGAGTCAACGCAGTCAATAAAAATTATAATTGAGAAAATTCCGACTTCAGCGCGCAGAGTGGTTATATCCTATTATTTATATACACGTAGGTAAAATTAAATGAAATTTATACTACAAAAAGATATATGTACATTGATAAAAAAAATACATTTTCTTGTATTTGTTAAAAGATGATCCAACCATGAAGCCCTATGTTAATTGCGAGTCACACCATAATGTCGAGTTTTTTAACCAACTTAATTTAACACTTCTTCTCACAAAATCAATCATAGAGAGCTAAATAATTGAGCAGCGCGTTATAATTCTTGAATGCTTTTACGAAAATTAGTTTTAAATTCAAAATGCATTCCATTTTTTTTTTTTTTTTTTTTTTTTTTTTGTTAGCATAATCATATCGCTCCTTTATTGCAACATAGTCATAACACAAAAAAGCTTGTTTTGAGAAAAACACATTTCAAATTTTTAGTTTCCATACAAGTCGTAAAAATTTTTTTTAGATAATATCTCCTCAAGGAAACAGCTTAAAAATAATTTAAATAAAATTTTGCCATAATATAAAAGGTAGTACTGTTAACAATTCTGCATTGTTAAATCGAAAAGCTCATTTTTTGAGATATTACTATGTTGCAATAAAGCAGCGATATGTATTCAAACTAACTGTATAATTCACAAAAATGCTACCCAGCAAACCATACAATAGCAGTCACGGAATAACTCAACTTTGTTGAATATATTTATAAACACGCATATTAGTAAAACGCCTTAATATGAATACAAGACCAGTACAGCGCTTTTATGGCTATATCCTATATATTTTCTTTCTATACTTTCTATGTTTCTTCCCTAAATGATAATTATATTGCAATGTTGAGGATTTCGGATTAATTGTTATGGACTGTGTAATGTTGAAGGTATACAGACTGAATAATTAACAGTCAGACAGAATAATTAACAGAGCTTCCATCCTAATGACAGGTAATTTCAAAATTGATTTTCGCAAACACATAATGTGCTTTCAATCTCAAAGTACAGTCAAGAACCAAAACTATACTCGGTAAACATATATTTGATCAAAGTTATAACAATTGTATCATGACTAACAAAATTAAAATTTAACTATACTGTCCAAATATACAATATAATCACTCCTACTCATATTATTGAAAAATTGTAAATTCTATTGTCACATTCAATCGTAATAGTGTTGAACGTCACATTATTATATGATTATATAATACATACACTCACATACACATATAAACTTATCTAATTAAAACCACATGCTTTTGATTTATTCTATATAAATATATTTTTAACCAATATTTTAACAAAAAATAGATCACAATTAATTTGTTAAGTTTTTGTTGAACTTTTTATAATTTTTTAAATTAAAAATTGTTTGGTTTGTACATATGTATGTACATCAGATTTTTAGTTCAAGTTTTTCCTTTCTTAAGTTTTTTCTTAAAAAGGATTTTTTACAACACAAATTTGCTGTGATCAATAATTATTGATTGAAGGAGACATGAAAAATAATAATCAAATCTTTAGCTGGGGGACAACTAACTGTTTCGTAGTCGCTACACTACTCATCAGCACCCACTGGGAAAACTTTTGTAAAATCTTGAAACTGATGCACCTTGATCTGGCCCACATATGTCTATGTATCTGTAAAAACATATACATTTAAATCAAATTAAAGCACATACATATATAGTATTTTAAAAACCTTTATGTTTTTAAACGTGTTTTGATGTTGCCAAATAATTAATGTTTATATATTTTTTGATTGATTTTATTAAATTTAAAAAACACACATACAAAGAAATTAAAAGAAGACTATGTTTGTCAACGGCTTGCATGAAACCAACAATAATAAGTTTAAATTATATTTTTGGTTTGTACATTTATACAACGGGTTATAGTTCAGGTTTTTTCTTTCTTAAGTTTTTTGTTTTTTTCTTAAGAAGGATTTTTAATCAAAATTATTATTATTATTTCAATCAAAATTATTGATCACAGCAGTTTTGTATTGTAAAAAATCCTTCTTAAGAAAAAAAAAAAAAAACTTAAGAAAGAAAAAACCTGAACTATAACCCGTTGTACAAATGAACAAACCAAAAATATAATTAAAAAAATTATAAAAAGTTCATCAAAAATTCAATAAATTAATAATAATTTTATTCTGTAAACAAACATGTGCCGCAGATAAATGCACTAACAATACGTATGCTTTAAGTTAAAAGTCTGTTATTGAACATTACAATATGTTTTGTTCTATTCAATAATTTTTTTAAACATTATTGTTGCATTCAACCATGTTTTTAAATGATATGAATGTAACGATAGAAAGGCAAAGATTTCAATACGAATATAATTATAGTGAACTAAACTATATTAAAAATGGTAATTCGCCGCAAGCGGCAACAAAACATATTGAGCGAGAGTAAATACTAGTGTTGTGACAACAATATTCCAAATTGCCTTTTCTCTGCGTGTATATATGTATATGGTGTAAACAAAAATAGAGACGTGTACAATAGAATAAGCTATATAAAACATTTTTTGTATATTCTCAATAATTTATTTAGAATATTGGGATATAAACTTGAATGTTTTGAGAATATATTTCAGAGGTTTCCATATCAATATATAGACAGCAAGGAAAACTAGTCAACAAACCGTTTATGATTTTGTGATTGGTATCAATGTTAGAAGCTAATAAAGTGAATAAACTCAATTTTTTGCTATATTTTTAGTATTTAGACTCTGTTTGAAAGATAAAGTGCTATTTAATCTAACGCTTTGTAAAAATCACTTATATCTTCTCCCAGACAACTGGGATTAATGTAAAATAAATTATTCTCTCATGATAAAAAATATCCCTCATCTCATCAAAAAACTCTTTGTAAAAGTCACTAATATCTTCTCCCAGACAACTGGGATTAATGTAAAATAAATTATTCTCTCATGATAAAAAATATCCCTCATCTCATCAAAAAATTCGGTTTTTGGAGTCTTCTCTCTCTCCAATAACAGCAGTTGAAATTATTTTAATGTTTATTTAAGAAAATACTCTTAAAGTTAATTTTGAGTGCCTTTTATACAAATTATTTAGACACGTCGCTTGTCTCTTTTTTTTATAGAATTTTTATACTGTGCTATAAAATTAACGATGTATTCAAAGTGACTTAGAAATTTCTTTAAGTTACGGCTCTTAAATTTTTAATGTTAAAGTCACCTTAAAATTGCTTATTGTAGTATAAACTTTATGTAGTGTTTATTCTTAACACATATTACTAGATCATATCTTTTTTACCCAATTATTTGAGCAAAAGGCTTTTGTGTCTTTATGGCGACATGTAAAATCCATTTATTTTTGACATTAAACACATAAATCTAAATTTGATATGTTGTCGTTTAAATATGTATTTCTTTTCTCTCCTTTTTAGACTTTTTCATTTTCATAAATATTTCATTTTGTGGCTGAAATATTTGAAAGAAAATCCCATATTTTAAAGAAGAAGCCTTGATGTCATATTTTTATTCTTGTTTTTCTTTTCTGTGGTTACATTTGGTTTTCTTGTTTTAGTTTTAATATGTATGTATGTATGTATGTATGTATGTACTCGTACATACATATATCTATATTAGAGATGACATTGAAGTAGGGCGAGCAAGAGCATCAGACATAAAACAACCTTTCAATGTATATTCAAGGATTATTAGTTCATGTATGGTGATAGAATTACAATAGCTAAGATAAAGTTAGAAATGTGAGCTTTACGTAAATTGTAGTTAATGTTTGTTAGATAATAGTTTATGCTTTAGCATAAGTTAAATGCAAACCAAGGTCGAAAAGCTATAGAAATTACACGTGAGAGGTGCAATTGTTGGACACGACGACGAGTTGTGGTGGACGGCTATTCAGCCAACAGCAGCAGTATTTTCTGCAGAACAAGCGTACACTAGTTTTTTGATATGATCTACACACCCGGTTTTCTAAAATTTTTGCTCGATTTTCCTACTGTACGCACCTTTGGACGATTAAATTGATCATCAAGATCATTCTAGCCATTCATAAAATGTACAAATATAATTCTAACGCATATACACATTCATACACATGCTTGCGAACAATAAACAAGCAAGTCACAACAGCAAATAATAATAAAATGAATACCAAGAATATAAAAAAACAACAATATCACTTGCAGCTGATTTACTTGGAGTTTTACGTACTTTAAATCATGTATGTTTGTTTGTTTGTGTATTATGTTTTTAGTTTTATCGTGTTGTACATTTACAATAAGCAGATCAACAGCTGCATATTGGGTTAAGTGTAACAAAAATTCTTAACAATATGCTTCTCTATTTTATAAATGATATTGCATTTGCATAAGATTATAAATAAGGCTAGTAATATTTCACTCATTATGTGATTAATAAGATTCTTCTAAGTCTAAATTTAATAAATATAACTTTCAAATATACTAATTAGGGTATTTGAATGCCCATTTTCAAAAAAGGCAGCAACAATCTTAACGCGTTGCTCAATTGTGTAGCTTTCGGTAGTTGAATTTGTCAAACACTGCAATAAAGAAACGTTAAATTAAGCTGAACAAACAACTTGGCGTTCAGGTGTGACTTGCAACTAACATCATGCATTGCGGTTAGACCACCCTTAACAGATGAGCCATAAATAAAAGTTTGACCTGGCAATAATAATCTCTTTGGAAGTTTTACTATGTTAACCTGAAACTTGCCTCTTACTAGGAATTTCGCAGCGAAAACTAGCTATTGTAGTAACACATTGGCTGAAAATTCCCGGGCCTAACAAAGAAAATACAGTGTTTTTTAGTTCAAAATTAGCTTTATTCATCAACGTCATCTCCATCAAGAGCAATACAATCATTTCAATAGAGCGCTGCTCTAACATTTCAAGACGACTTTTGTAGCACGATTTATCTTTTGCCTCATAATAGGCCCCAGTTTCAGCGATAAACTCTTCATTCGTGCAAAATTTCTTACCGGCGAGCATTTTTTTAGGTCTGCGAACAGCCAGTAGCCGCTGGGAGCCAAATCTGGCGAATACCGGGGATGTTGGGACAATTGAAAGTTCAATTTATGTAGTTTTGCCATTGTTTTGATTGACTTGTGGCACAGTGCGTTGTTTTAATGAAACAAATTTTTTTTCTTTGTCTTATGTGGTCGTTTCTTTGCAATTGCGGCCTTCAAACGCTCCAACAATGCTATATAATAGTCACTACTAATGGTATTCCCTTTCTCAAGATAGTCGATGAATATTACACCACGCACATCTCAAAATACTGAGGCCATAACCATTCCAGCCGAATGTTGTGCTTTCGGGCGCTTTGGACGACGTTTACCAGTCCAAAGCGTGTCCACTTAGATAACGATCATTTTGATTCCGGAGTGAAGTGATGGATTTATATTGTTTCCATTGTCACATATCGACGCAAAAATTCCGGTTTGTTACATTTAAACATGGCCAAACACTGCTTAGAATCATCAACACAGTCTAGTTTTTGGTCCACAGTGAGCAAAGGCGGCACCCACTTTGAACAGAGCTTTCCCATAGTCAAAGGCTCATGCAATATAAAACGATTTTTTGGATTTTTTTTACGTTTTCTTTTGTTACCGCCTCATTTGGACGTCCACTGCATTCAGCATTACCGGTGTCTCTCCGACCACGTTTGAACGTTTTATTATTGTTTCTGATGTAGCGGAGTCCCCATAGCACTTCTCAAGCCATTGCTTCGCTTGAACGGTTTTTTTTCATTAAGAAGCAGTGTAAAATTAAAACACGAAACTGTTTTTGATCAATTGTTTTGAAAATAACAAAAGTAACGTCACTCTAAGCACAATAACTCACAAACTAATGAATAAAATATCATGAAATTTTAACAGCTGTCTTCTGAAGATTATTATTAACTGGAAAAAATTACTGCAGTCAAACTAGCGCCATCTATGTATTAGACCCGGGACTTTTCAGCCCGTGTAGTATATTATTATTTGCATCATATAAATTTTATAACGACTTTGTATTTTTGTTCGTGTAAGTTCTTTTATAATGTCACAAACTGCGATATATTTAATAAACAATTTTCCAACAATTTAATAAAAAAATTATAATTTTCACAACATTAAAAACGCTTTTAGACAACAGGCATCATTAAAGACAGAAATCTATCAAAACTTTATAAAAACACAAACCATCAGAAATATAAAAAATGACATGACAAAAACATTATGCTAACCCACAAATACCAGACTTTAGTTTGCACTGCTGCAAAGAAACACCAAAAACACTACGGAAAAAAAAACAAAAACTAATAAAAGGCAACCATATTTGTGCCACACATGATATAACGGAACATATAATTTGTCTATGTCATGCAGTTGTGGCATGTTAAACCATTAACCCAGCTAAGCACTTTATATAGAGTCAGTTTTATATGAAAATAACACCTCACAAAATCTTTTATATGAAAACAAAAATATAAAAATCTCAATATTAAATCCTCCGAGTTAAAGGATGTGACAAAATAATGAAAACCAACAAAACAATGTTGAATATAAGAACATCATCAACATTATTTCGAATACTCGCGATGCACAAACAAAAGACCAAAGGCAAAAACACAAATAAAAAGAGAGAAAAAAAAAAAGACAGGGAAACGAAAACAAAAGATGGGAATGAAAAATGTATAACACGGCATAAAACAAATCCTTAGCGGAAGTAGTGAGTGATAAAAATAACAAAATAAACTATAAATAGCACTAACACCAACACTAAAAAGAAACACCACTCACACTATACCTTACTACACGTAGAAGAAAAAATATGTTTGATATGGCAATATTCTAAGAGCAGAATACTATTGTTGAATTGTATGGTTGAACACAACCACATAATATGGTTTTCAATCTGAAATTTGTTTACAAAACATAGTGCAGCCACGAACAATATATATACCATATAATCATATCGCTCATTTATTGCAACATAGTCATAACGCAAAAAAGCTTGTTTCGAGAAAAACACATTTCAAATTTTTAATTTCCATACAAGTCGTAGACAAAATTTTTAGAAAATATCTCCTAAAGGAAACAGTTTGAATGTAATTTGAATCAATTTTTGGCACAATATAAAATGTAGTACTGTTAACAATTCTGCATTATTAACTCGAAAATCTAATTTTTTGAGATATGACTATGTTGCAATAAAGGAGCGATATATTTGGTAAAAGTTCCAAAAATTGTATCATGACTAATGCAGTTATTGTAAATATTAAAATTTTACTGGCATGCCCAACGATACAATAGCCCTATTCACAATCTTGTGCAAATGGCCTTGCATCATTGCATTTGCAAAATATTGGAGTATATTTTAATTTCAATACACCTAAAAATTTCAGTTTTGCAATTGCAGAAATTTCCAATCTCAAATGCACAAGATTGTGAATTAAGCTAATATTATCAATTCTAATCATGTTATTGAAAAATTGTGATTTCTATTGTCACGGCCAATCGTAGTATTGTTGAAGTTCACAAAATGCCATGATTTTTTTTTTTCTTGGACCAGTACTCAGGGGATGACCCCTACATATGCAGTGCATTGTACTGGAACTAGGAAAATAGGTTATGATGAGGTAGGAAAGAGGGAGTAGTGTTCGTGGAGGTTTAACTTAAACAATAACAACACGAAAGACTAAAACAAACTCTATTGCAGCACTTAAAATGTTGGAATTAAATTATTTAAAACTGATCAGTGCCCAGTGTATAAACCTCCGACACTGCTCAGATTAGCAAAATTTAGTCCAACACCTTCCACGCTACAAGGTAATGAAGTGATGATAACTTAAATACACATTTTTGTAGTTTATTCAATATATTCTTTTAAACAATATTTTGAAATATAATATATTTTTCACAGTCTCGTGCAAATGATATTGCATCATTGCATTTGCAAAAAGGTTTAGCATATTTTTACTCTACACTAACAAAATACACAGCAATGCACTTGCTTATGTGGATATGCAATACTTAAAACCTATAGTTTTTACTTGCTCTGTTTATGCACAAGTTAATTGCAAATCGACAGCTGACAATCTGCGATCCAAGCCAATTAGTTCGTAATCGCCGCTTAGTTGCCGTCGTTCATCCCGCGTTAAAATAACACCAATCGATGTCTTTATCTAATTTAAAATTTATTTTTCTATTAAAAAGTCCATTAACTGCTCCTTAAAGCTTTTTTTCGGCATATTTATTTTTGACTAAAATTTTAGTAAATAATTTTCTACTCTAATTGTCTATGCATTTCGCTGTGAATTTCGTACTTTGCAAAAAGTAGTGCAAATTTATTTGCAATTGCATAAATTTGCAATCACAAATGCACAAGATTGTGTATAGTGCTAATATGTTGAAAAATAGAATAGACAAAAACCAAATTTGCAAAGTCTTGATGTTTTGGAAACATTGTTGCATTTTTACTCTGGCCCATAAATCTGCAAAAATATAGATACATTCAAAAACATTAAAACACAAGTATACAAGTATCTTTTATATCAATTATTATACAAAACTTTTCAACTTTAAATGTTTATATTTTATGTTTATGTTTAATACACCTTTCCACATATATACATATATTTGTTGTAATATTATTAAAATCAAGAAAACATACACACGAAAAACTGATTCATTCCAAATTATTACAAATGCGTTTGTCAAAGATTTTCACAAAGCCAACTGTTGTAGTTGTGTTGCCTATACAAACAATAGCTTTGTTCGAGGAAATTCCGGGTAAAGTCGGGTAAAATGAGAGTAAACAAAAAATACTCTCAAAAAACACACAATTTACCAAAAATTGCTGGAACACAAAAAACTACATTTCAAGCCCGAAATTAAATATGAAAACAAAAACAGCTGTTGTTTATTTATACAATTTTAAAATTCAGTGCTCTCAACTTCTAAATTTTATAATACATTGAATTCCAATAATAAAACGCGTTTTACATTTATGAGAAAAATAATTGTGCATCACTTAGCTATTTTTCGAATTTTGTTCGATTTAAAAAGTAAATTATCTTTCAATTATTACGTTTATGCACAGCGTACACGCAAATAAAAACTATTTGCAAATTATTAATTGACTGCTTATGCGTCAATTTGCAATTTGCTCGCCATATGAAGTTCGCAAGATATAAATTGTTATACTCTCTATTCCTTGATATTCTGTTTCCGTAATCTTTATCTTTTCAATTGCTAAAACCAACTTTTATACAATTCAAAACATTGTTACAAGAAAACATTTTCTTGATTCACTTGTGTGCTTCTTCTTACTCCACTTCACTCTGCAAAAATTTGATTGAAATGACAGAATTTAAACTTACATTCACAACGTTTGCACGAAAACCAAAAATTTTTTTTTTTATTTTTGTGCAAACATGCTTCAAATATTTGTAAAAACCAGCAAACAGTCCCATAAACCAAAATGTTTGTACAAACCCAAAATATTAACATGTTTGGCAACAGTTTGTGTAGTTTATACAAAAAAAAAATCATGCAGTTCGTAAAATACACCTCAAATATTTTGAGGGTAGTCGTATATTGATATCAAATAAAAATTAAATAAAAGCATCGTACATTGATTTACAAATTCTATGTGCGATTTTAAAAACCACTAAAATCGGTGTGAAAAGCGCTGAGTTGACAGCGCTGTTGCAATTCAAACGAAACATTTTTGCCAATTTATTTAAACATTTTGAGCTAGATAAAAACGGAAGATAATCTTATTTCAATATAACTTATTTAAATATAACGTATTGTTACATTTTTAAATATTTTTTTTTTTTTTTTATAATTTGCACTTTGCTATAAATAACAAACAGCTGTTTAAATGGTTTAACAATTTTACCATTTTGCACGGAAAAAAAGTACGGGTAAAGTCTGGTAAAATGAGAAACACAAATTACTCTCTCAGAAGCTTTCTCATTTACCCAATTTGCCCAATTTTCAACACAAGAAACACTTTTCGTGCAAATTGGGAGCCCGCGGGTTCCCGCGGTAACGACGTGGAACACAACTAATAACCAAACAGGTTGAAATATAACATTATTGTATACTACAAAAGCTATAGTTACCTACAAACTGGTTTTTAAAATATTATTATTGCGTTCAATCATATTTTGTAATGATAGAAATATAACATTAGAAATGTAGAATTTTCAATATTACTATGTTTAGAGTGGACTAAACTATATTAAAAACGATAATACACTGTTAGCGGCAACAATTCAAATTATGACAGAGTAAATATTAGCGTTGCCACAACAATATTCGAAATTACTTTTTTTCTGCGTGTACTCGTAGAGATACACACGTTTGCAGTAAGAACAATGTAGTAGTCACCACATACAACTAAACAAACGAACAAAAGAGAAACAAAATGTGAAGTATTTACTACTTATTCCACATGTGTGATCTTATCTTGTGGATAAGAAAACAACAAGAGAAACAAACTGAAATGGAAAAAGCATTTTTCAAAAAGGATTGTTCTCCAACAACAAGAACTTCTTAAAGCCACCAAACAATGAACTACTTCAATGGTTTGATTAAAGTAACGATGCATAAAATTATTTTTATATATTGAGAAAGATTGTATTTTGTTGAAATTACAGCCAAAATTTTATACTTTTACTATTACAAGACACACATACATGGGTGCAACATATGTAAATCATAAACACAACATATGTATATCATGCGAAGTAAAATTAGTATGAACAGCTATTATCAAAATAGCTTTAACAACCGTAAAAGTAAGTCTAAAAGCTGCTGGGAATTTTTAAATAAATGCTTGAGAAAGGCCATGAAAGAAACTATATAATTGAAAAATCATCTAAATCAAATTGTGATATTCGTCTGAGAAATAGGCCAACAGCTTACAAACCACACCCCGATATTTCGCATTATCCGGTAAGTAAGTAGTGTTCCCTCTTCCATCCTGTGCACACCTGTTTTTGTACTATCCTCTGTGTTTTCTGTTTATGTTAATAATTATTTATTTATTTTATTTTTACAAAATCGCCCCGGAATGTGTAGCAAGCCGGAAAAACTATTTTCCCCCATCTTCTGTACACGTGCTATTTTTCACCGACGCACAGTGGCACCATTTGAATTTTTTCATTGCAAAAATCATAACTTTTGAACTAAATGAGATAATGAAAACATTTAAAAAACATATTATTTAATTCAATATTTGCAATAAATTTCTTCAGCTCAAGGTCCTTTTTGTTTTTTATAAAATTTTAATGTATTTTTCAATATTTCTTCTTCCTTCGGAAGAGCTCTTCAGAAAAATTTTTTGTTTGTGTTATAGTCAGGGCTGGGCAGTATTTGAAATACTTGTATTTGAAATACGTATTTGAAATACAAATACGTATTTTGTATCTGTATTTCAAATACACGACCTGAAAGTATTTAGTATTTTGTATTTCAAATACATAACTTAATAGTATTTTGTATTTTGTATTTCAAATACATGTGGCTCAAAAATACATTTATTTATTATAATAAAGTGAAAACAAGTTATTTCACAAAAGCTAAAACCGCTAGAAACTACAACCATTTAAATGTTTATCATTTTGCAATACTGCAATGTAGCTTTCATTTATTCAGAGCTAGTACATTTTACACTAATCGGGTGATATCAGTAAGAATTTCTATATATTTGCCACCAGCTTTTTATATACAGGGAAATAATTTTTATTATGGCAAACTTTAGGCTGCGAGAACCAGATTAGATCTACTGCAATATAATACTTTGGGGGATTTAAGTTGTACTTTAACAAAATTAATGGAGAGCTTGGAAATAAGATTTAATGAGTTTCTCATGCTGACACCTGGAGCAAATAGAGCCATATCGGTGTCATGTTTCCATCCTAGTTTCAAAATTAGCTGATTGCTAGAAAGCATCTCAGTAAAAGAGAGGCAAAAAATTCAAAATCTTGCAATAGATTGCAAAAAAAGTTAAACTGGATGCAGAAGAAAAAGTATTAGTTGAGGTAAAGATGATGAAGATTTTATTGTTGTTTTGGACAATACAGTGATCAATAAATCAAATTTGGAACTTGAGTTTATCAGTTTTCTAAATGATAAAAGCGAGGAGCTTGCCATTCTGGAAAACTCTCCAAATATCAAAAATGCATTTATAGAATTTGACAGCAGCCTGTGCTCCTCAGGACCTGTTGTCGGATGACTGATTGAAATATCTAGTTTTTATTAAATGTTAAATATTATGTTTGTTCCTTTAATTTCTTAGCAAGCTTAGAACAATCATATGAATATACAACTTAGTTTAAGTGTATATGTAAAATAAAATGTGTATCTAAAGCCAGACGGGTACATTTTTCTGAGACCAAATTACAAAAATGTATTTGTATTTTGTAATTGTATTTTGTATTTGAAATACACAACATGAAAGTATTTTGTATCTTGTATTTAAAATACACTACTGTAAAGTATTTTGTATCTTGTATTTGAAATACACTCATGGAAAGTATTTTGTGTCTTGTATTTGAAATACATAATCTGTGTATTTTGCCCAGCCCTGGTTATAATCATAAAATAAAGTCATAAAAGTAAGCAAGTCTAGAGTGTATTTATACACAGTGGTGCTAACTGTCAATAAAGTTTTGAATTATGTGCTGTATAACGAAAAAATGTGTGAGTCAAAACGCAAAAACGTTTTTAAAAAGCACAAATGTAACAATATGTTCAATATCTCTTCGTATTAAAATCACTGTATTAACAATTTAATATAAAAGTTGTTGGTGTAAAATAGTTAACCTTAATTTAAACGTTCAAATAAGTATTTAAACTTTTTTCTATTTTTCATCTTTTTCGTAAATGAAATTTTTTTTTTTTATAGTAACTGTTAAGTAGTGGGTCTGGTTTAGAATTAATCATTTATAAAGGACACTGACGGGGATAACATTTGTTTTGGTATCTTTTTTATTCCATTTCTATTTGATATATTATTTATATGTAAATAAATACCTTTTCATTATTTAGATCGCTGACAACAGATTTGTTAAAGTTTTAAATCCTCATATGAATACAATTCGCAAACAACTTATTTTGTAAAGAAAAAAAGAAAAATTATATTCGATAGAGCTTTACATTTTTTTATGTTGAAAAACTTTGTTCTACAAGATGAAAATACAAATAAAAGGGAAAATGTGTGTGTAAATGTGTATGTATTTACATGTATGTATATTATATTGTATTAAGATTAACATACAAGTAGATAAATTGATGGACAAAACAACAAACTACAACAAATAAGCACTTTGTGTCAAATAACTGAGTGAAACTGAAGGAAGAACCGTATAGAACATCCTTAGTCATTTCCTTAGATTCATTACGTTTTCTTGGCCTATCTCCTACTTTTATTTATTTATATATATCTTCACTTTTTTGTGTTCTCTAGAAAATAAAACGTGATGTGCATAGCTTATATCGTACATATGTATAGTAGGTATCTCTAGTGTCATATAGAAAGGTCCTATCTAATATTTTTCTCAAATTTGAGTTTTTTAGTAATTCATATCATAGTGATACATATCAATAAAGTATTTGGTGTTTTTACTAATGGTTCATAACTTTGAGTTAGCAACACCGCCTAATTTGAAAATCCATTTAACAGTTGATAGTTGTTTGGTTAGACTTACACCAGAGCAACGCTCGCAAATTGTTGAAATTCTTCTATTGAACTTTAATTCAAATTGTTGTTATCCGATTGAATACGTAAATAACTATTTGGTAGATTTTACCTAGTGTCTACAACTGCGATTAACTCTGACATAATATCTGAGAAAACGTCGGCAGAATGAAAGAGCGAATTTCTCCATGTCCATCTTCATATCTAACAAGGAGTATACGTATTGTTGTTAATCTTATAAGAATTCATAAATCATTAAAAGTCGAGAAGAAAACACATCTTGGCGATCAATAGAATATTGTATAAATTTTGTATATATGCACATTTTTTACAAAATCAATTGCTTATAATATCCGTAATAATATATATTTAATACGTAAGCGCAAATTATTTTCCATTTAAAAAGGTATTTTTTAAAGATATTTTGCAAAACTAATAATCGGTAAAATTGCAACGGCGTCTTTTTGTAAACAAACACATACACATCCGCTTTTTTGACAGCTCTTATTATAAGATCGTTGCTATGAGATTTCTCATAAGAACGCTCTCATAAAAATTATTATAAGACTGCGATAACACTGATTTTAAGTCTACACGTAACAGAATTCTCTCTGCGATTGAATTTGACGTTCTCATCTCAGATATTATCGCAGGTGTGGACACTAAGTTATACGCGGATGAAATCATTGCTACAAATAGAGTTCCTACTTTATTTTGTGCATTAAACCGGCATGCCACAGTTTATCAAAAGCTTGAGAAACGTCAATAAATAAAACTGAGCAATACTTCTTGTCCTCAAAACTCTTTCTTATGACCAGTGTTGTCAACTCGGTGCGGTTTTTGGTGCTTTTTAAAATTATTTGTGCGAAAAATTCTTTAGTCGGTGCGGATACGCTTGTTTTAAATATTCGGTGCGGTTTTTAAATTTCGGTGGCACAAAATCAAATTCAAGTCAGCTTTTTGTTTTAATGTAAGAAAGAAGTGTAGTCAAGTGTCCAAAATTTTTACGTTTCATTTTGAGTGGAAAACGTACCATGCTATATGCACAAAGTAAGACAATCTTACTGTTGTATATTATAAACTCTCTCATAAGAAATATAAACATTTAATTTTTTTTTTTTTTAATTTGCTGCTTTTAGCGAGTATTTTGCTATTAAACAATCAAGCCAACTTTGTCAAATATTACAATAAATACAATCTCTAAACAGTGAAGTTCGTATTTATGATGACTCGTGAATTCGTTACGGTTTTGGTAATTGAATAATAAATAAACTATTAAGTTTTTCCAAAACGTTTGCATTAAATATTGATTATGGTAAACTTTATCTTTTATTTCTTGTAATTCTGGCAAATTTTCGTATATTTTAATAAATTCTTTTAAAGACACCGTTTACGAAAACACATAAAATGTACACTGTGTTTGATAGTATTGCTATTAATCGAATTTGAAGGCTTGAAGTGTGATGCTGTAACTTTTAGTGATCCAATAATAGTAAATTCTTTCGACAACAATATAATTTTGACGACAGTAAGTAGCTGTATCTTTTTCCCTGATAATAGGCAGCAAATGTAAGAGCTGATAATAAATTTGATAAAATATCGTTATAATTATTGTAAAATCAACAATATCTTAATAAAATTAACAGAGGTGTACCAGAGGCCAAGTTTGACAAACACGAATTCTAGCTATTGAACGAATTTGGTAACTGGTACGCCATCAGACGATGTTATCAGAACCAGTTTGATTGTATAATAGTCACTTACAAGGCTGTTTCATTATTGGGTTTTTAATATAAAAATATTTGCTGAATTCACAAGCTCAGTCGTATCGTGTATCGATGTAACTATTTGGAGAGACAATTTCAAACACAAACATTAAACTCACAAAAAATATATATTTGAAAATTGTTTTTGCTTTAAAGTTTTGTATTTGAAATTTTCTCTCCAAATACATCGATACACGATACGACTGAGCTTGTGAATTCAGCAATTGTACTTCTTAAAATACAAAACAGGCTTTTTAAAAATGAAAGGAAAAAATTTTAAATTCGGTGCGTTTTTTGTTGAAATAGCGCACTTTTTCCCCCTTTTAGGTGCGTTTTGAAATTTCAATGTTGACAACGCTGCTTATGACATTTAGTAGTCTGTGTGTTTATTCTATTGTGACCGAGATCCAAATTAATGATTAGATATACAGCCTACATCATTCGGTATTATAGTCTTCACCATTAACAATTTTTCGAACAGTTTTGAAATTGTTGGCAGTAGACTTATTGGTCTATATGACTCTACTTTAGTGGGATCCTTCTCTGGCTTGGGTTTCATAATAGTCATAGGCACTATCCACTCTGCTAAAATAGCTAAAATAGCGTTACAAATAAAAAGAAGAATTCTTCTAGCCACACGAGGTAACTTTACAAGCATTTTATTAGTAATCAATAACTTTAGAGTTATTTTGTTTATGACGTTTTCGTCATCTTGAAAACTAAGTCTCAACGGCACAGGCGGCTTAATTGCATATAGCGGAAATTCAGCTGCATCAGTTGTAATAAAAACGCTTTTCAAATGATTAATATACAGAATCGGTTCTTGCTCAGGCGCCAGTTGAAGTGCGCAAAGTTGAATTCTGTAATATTGCCCAGGACTTAGATAGTTTAAAAATTCCTATATATCCCCGCTTCAAAAATAGTATAAATACTCGTAATAAAGAATGGGTATAAGAAAGAATAATTTTTGCATTGATTGACGAAATTTTGTGGCAGATAAATGAGCAAATATTTTTAGATATCCTTGGAGCTGCTGCTGGATCTCTCTGTAGGAAATTTCAGAGACAATTAAGTGGCATCATATCCTGTCGGCTGCAATAATAATTAAAACTTTGATTTAATTATAAATGATATTAGGCCTTACCAGCTAAACCAGAAATGGAACAAAACGTGTATGAAATAAATTTTTACAATGTATTATAACACATCATATGTTTTGTTTATAAGAATTGGTGAAGCTGTTCTTGATTTATGGCGAAATACATTCCTGAATATCGAAGAACTGAAAACAGGTTTCAATTAAACGCATCAAAATGCATTAAGCTCTCGTACCCTTATCCCAAGGACAGCCAAAAACTAATTTATTTACTGAATTTTTGTTTAACTTTATAATTTTTTAAATAAATTTTTGGTTTGTACATATGTACATCGGGTTATAGTTCAAGTTTTTTTCTTAAGAAGGATTTTTTACAATACAAAATTGCTGTGATCAATAATTTTTGATTGAAGAAGACTACTCATCAGCGCCCACTATAACCCGTTGTACAAATTTACAAACCAAAAATCTAATTTATTTACTTCTATTACGTTTTTTGTTTCTCCTGTAAGACTACAATTTTGTTAGTTAGTCTCATTTTACATGAGACCAATAATATATGTGTATGCAGTATGTATGTGTAGTATGTCTGTGCGTTCAATGATTATAGCAAATTTTATATCCTACTTCAAGTTAAGTGTGTGATGTAATGTGGTTGTTTTTCAGCAAATTGATTTTCTGAATCTTTGTTTTGAGTCCATTACTTTTTTTTTTTCTTTTCTTAACTTCAAACAAGGGTGAGAGCAGGAGTCAAAAAGCTTGCTCTATTTGTTTTTAGTTCTTATGGCAAACTTCTAAATCTTATTATCTATTATTAAGTTTAAAGTAATTTTATTTATACATATTTTTAAGAATAAAATAACCTTTTGCAGTAAGTTCCTAACGAAAACTTATAATTTATTGAAAGTTATTTTATGGAGTTATATGACTTATAATGTAATATGGGATTAAAATTTAAAAATAAATGGTTTTAGTTTGATTTCAGCAGTTATTTTACTTTATTAAATGCTGGCTTAATAATCAAGTAGCAATATATTAACCAGAACTGATTTATAAAAACGAACTTCTAATACAAGTTTTCTTTAATTTGCATTAAAACAATGTTAAAATAATTTGCATTAAAATAATGTTAGAATATTATACAGTCAAATCCGGATAATTCGTACCCCTATAAATCGTAATTCCCGATAATTCGTAATAAACTGTCGGTCCCTTGAAAAAATCTCGATAATTCGTAAAATTTTCATTCATTTTGGTTCCCTCGATAATTCGTAATTTTTTCCCCAAATAAAATCTTCTTTACCTCTTATAAATCGTTATTGTTTGCTAACTACCACTTATAATTCGTAATAAAACAACAGAAACATGGAATGAATGATTTTTGTTGACCGCTATTTTTTTTTTCGTGGGCTTAGCTTTGGTGCGTGTGTGAACAATAAAGAAATATGTCAAAGCGCACGCATTAAACTATGTCGGTATTACAAAAAAAAAAAAAATTTGCAGCCATTGACAATGGAGAAAACAAAATAGATGTTGCTAAGCGATTTGAAATTGCTCCATCAACTCTTAGTTCAATCCTTCAAAAAAGAGAATTTATTAAGCAAAAATCTTCAAGCAGTAAGCTAAAGCGTTTACGCAGTCTCGGCAGTCTGCCATTCCGATTAGTGGCCTATTACCATTTTTTGTTTGATATTAAAATTACATAAATTTTACACTATTTGCGTAAAATTCATGTAATTTGCAATTCTATTTTAATTATTTTGTATTTTATTTAATACATATAATATTTTATATATTTTTTTATAGTTTTAGTAAAGAAATTAAAAACCCCCGTTAATTCGTATTTATTTTATTTTAACCCCGTTAAATCGAAACCTCGCTAAATCGAGAACCCCTATAATTCGTAAGAAATGGACTGTACTCGTATTCATTATTATATTTATTTTTATTATTAATTTATTTGTTGTAATATCTACTTTTGGTTTTGCTTAATTTTTCACCTTCTAGCCATCAATGAATAAGAGAAACCATTCAACCAACCAGTAACTAACAAGGGTTTTACGCACGATAACAGATATCGAATGTTTTCTTGAATTGTATAAAATACTTAACCTTTTCCTGTTTTCAGAAATTTAAGTTTGAAGTAGCGGAAAATTAAAAAAATATTAAAGATTAAAGGCTATTTTGTAGGTGTTTAAGAACAATCTGGGTAACATCACCACAAATCGCCTTTATAAAATACCGATACTTCTTTAACTCATACTGCGAAAGCAGCATCGCCCAACATATGGGGCACGAAGATCATCAGCTGCGATACGCCCACATTTGCACTACAAAAATCTTCGTGTACACGCAGAGAAAATGCATTTCATCGTATTGTTATGCCAACATTAGTATGTACTCTATAACATTTTGTATTGTTGCCGCAAAATGCGTATTATCATTTTTAACATATTTTAAATCTTTACAAATATATTATTGAAAAAATTTTACAGTATCTATTATTACCGTTCTATTGATTTCAAATATGGTTAGATGGAATAATAGTATTTAAAATATATAGTTTGAATACGATAATAGCTATTATTGTATGTATATAAAACATACACGTGGCAACACATGTCTGTTTACAGACTAAACTTACTATTGTTATTTTTGGTCAAGACATTGACATGTAATTTTGTTTCAGTTTTATTTTATTTTGTATTGTCAAACAGCGAATTCTTATTGTGTGCCTAATTATTAATAAATATAAAAAAGGAAGAATTTTTTGTAATATACATTTTTGGTAAAATAAATAAATAATCCGGTCAAGGAGATTTGTGTAAAAACATCACCATAAATAAACGATAATACACCAATGAAGACAAAGAGGTTTGTATCAGCATTTTTGTTTTTAGAAATGTATGTATATAAATTACTTATATGCTTATTTATAGATCTGCAGCCAAATAATTTATCCAAGATACCAGGAAGTTGCCCAAATCTTATTGCTTTTTTGGATATTAATTAAAATCGAGAATTTTTAAAATAAATTATGTTTTGTAGCAAAATTTGTATGTTTGTATTTAATTCTGTGGCCATCACCCACCAAAGTGGTATAACCGGATGTGGCAATGGTAGTTTATACTTTCATTCACAATAATAGAGATGAGAATGATAATATAATATGGTTGCCATGCTAATATTATTAAAACTTTTACCAAATGTATGGTTGCATGATATGATATGGTTCTTGGATGTACTTAGTGTAGCAAAGACAAAAACCATGTTATTTGGTTGTCTTCAACCATAGACTTCAACAATAGTATGTTGCCCTTAGAATATTGTTATCTCAACCATATATTTTTTTCTACGTGTACACTACTAAAATCGTCGTGCATAATGCGAAGGCATACGTTCGTCATATACTTTGTTTACATTTAACAGAGATAAAAAAACTGTAGTTGCTCTTTAGATTTTACTGAGCCTGCGTATCTAACCTATCTAACAAGGGAACTGATAAGGGCCCAAATGAGCTGGACAACTAGGGATATATTTAGGAATCCAGCGGCCTGAATACCTAGATTTTACTGAAGTACACTCCAATTCACTTATTTAAAGGCACTAAAAGTCCCATATTCAGAAGCCTCTATGGTTTGCAATTATTACCAGATTGCAGAATTTTAAAATAGAAGTGCATGAGACATTTTGAAATATAAAAAAAATCATGCCAATAGTGGTCTCTTAACTAAACAACTTTATCTAAGCAATTTATAAAAAAAAAAGTCCAAAAATGTGATATTTTTTCACTTGAATAAACGCGCCTTAACTAATTTTGATGAAAAACAGTTTTTCTTGTTTTTATAATTCAATTTTCTTTACTATTGCTCTATATTTACTTTACTTAAAACAAATCTGGGCTGGGGAACAGCTCTGGGGTCTTTGTCGTTGTTGTTTGGCCTTCGAGAGTCTACCTCAACTAACTGTATTAGTTTATAGTTTTTTTTAGGTATTTGGTTGTTAACCACACGGCAACTTCCTATGCGAAGGCATAGGTCGGTACAGTTAGTCACAGCACCGCAAAAATTACTGTTAATACCATCGTGGTCATGCTGTGCATCCTCTACTTTGCAAATTTATTTGCAACTGTATATTTACAAATACAAAATACAAATAGTTTACTTAATAATGATTACTAATGAGTAAGCCCCCCTTTGGTTTTAATAACTTGAAATATACGAGTTTACATTGACAGATATAAAGAATTTATGTAATCCAAAGAATTTTGACTCCAGGCATCTTTAATAGCCTGAATTAGTGACTGCTTGACATCAAATTGTCTACTTTCATAGAGATTACGAGATAACCAATCCCAGACATTTTCAATAATGCTTAGATCTTACGAATAGAGTATCCAATCAAAAATATCAACATTTTAGCTTGCCTTTACTACTGCGGTGGGGCATTATCCTAATGCAATATTCAAGATATGGGACCAAATAGTTCATTTTATAGCTTGCACCAGTCATTTCGATAGTCCCATAGCACGTAATAGCACCCCATACCATCACGCCTCCCTCTCGGCTGTGATGTTGGTTACAAAGTTGCTTTTCTTTACGCAAATCATAGAAATAATAGTTATAGCCACCAGCTCCATCCAAATTAAGCATCTTCTCATCCGTAATTACAAGGATTCTCCAGTCATTTGCAATCTTTTGTAATCATTTGTAATCTTTTGCGAATTGAAACCGCTTTTTCTTACGGGTAGCATTAAGTGGCGAGCTTTATTTATTTCCAGTATTTAAGATAATCACAGCTTTTTTCTTAATACTATAAACAAAAAGGAGTATCACACTTTCCTATTCTGTGAAGGAATTAGCGAACATATTGGTGACCAAATAATACGTGAGTGAGGTAGTACTTTACCTTCTCCATTTCCCGCTTTCATTTCTCAATACTCTGGATAAGCCTTGCCGTCCATATTCCTTCTTCTTCCATCTTCAATGCTGAATCCACGAAAGCCCAAAAACTGCAAAAACGACCTTAATAATTTTTTTTATTTTAGTTTTAGCTTACTATTAATAAAATTAAAAAAAAAAAAAACGAATCCAAAATATTTTCATTTCAGTTTTATTCAATGCACCAACTTCGCACCAACTTGTATTTGTTTCCTTTTTAGGGTTGTAGTTTTTATAAATCCAACATTTTATTTGATATTTTTAAATCTATTTATAATTGGAAAAGTTTTATTGCACCCTAAAAGAAATATGAAACTAAAAAATAAGTAAATAAAAACAATAAATAACACTTCAAAATGTCAAATCTTGTTTATTATTGCACTTTTTTGTATGTGATATTTAGGATGACCCTCAAAAGACAAAAATTTCTTCAACAATTAATAAGAATGTTGAAAATATTTTAGAGATTTTAGAACATAGAGATAATAGAATATTTAGAATAGACTTTATTTTTTAAATTCTTAATTAAACTAAACTAGCTCGTTAGTATGAGACACGAAATTCAGTATTGTGTTGAGACATATTAGTATTAGAGAGATGGCGGAGATATCCGCCAAATATTGTTAAAAGCTGGTTATACACTTATGTCTAACAGTATTGCTCATTTTTGGCCACTACTTTTCTCCATCTTTTGTACGAATCCTCCGCCATCTTCTGATGAGATCCACGAATCGATCCAAATTTTTACTTCTTCATAACACCTGAAGTTCTGATAAGCCAGGCCGTGTACCCTTGATAGAAATAAGTGATAGTCCGAGCGAGAAACGCCTAGAGATACGGTGGGTGGAGTAGATTATATTTGCAACATGGTGTCGAGAATTGTCATGCTGCAAAATCACTTTAACGTATCTCTCATTATATATGTTTTTTTAAGCCCGATAGAACTTGAAACTGTAAAAAATAACACAAAAAATTAAATTGTAATCAAAATTTTTTTTTATTCGAAAGATCAATACGTGACATTAACATTTGAAAATGATTTCGGGCATATGGGCACCGCGGCTGTTCTTGACGAAGCGCATTCTGGACGTCCAATTTTGGGCCACTTTTTCGAGCACTGCTGGCCGTATGTCACGAACAACACGAACAATGCTGGCCTCCGAGGCGTCAATTGTTGCTGGTTTATCAGCATAAACCAGTGACTTCACGTAGCCCCACAGGAAATAATCGAGAGGTGTCAAATCGCACGACCTTGGAGGCCAATTGACAGGTCCATTTCTCGAAATCAACTTATCGCCAAATTTTGATTTCAGTAAGTCGATGGTTGCGTTCGCCGTATGGCACGTAGCGCCATCCTGTTGAAACCACATCTCCTCCGGATCAATGTCATCCATATTTTCAAACAAAAAATCATTGATCATGGTGCGGTAACGATCTCCATTGACCGTAACGCGAGCTCCGGCCTCATTTTTGAAGAAATAAGGTCCGATGATGCCACCAGCATGAAAACCGCACCAAACAGTGCATTTTTCTGGATGTAATGGAGTCTGTAGGGTCTCTTGTGGATTGGTCTCACTCCATATGCGGCAATTTTGCTTATTAACAAACCCGTTAAGCCAAAAATGCGCCTCATCGCTGAACACAATTTTGCGTCTATAAGTTGCGCGAATCGACGACTGATTTTCAAAGTAAATTTGGATAATTTCGTAGCGTTGTTCAAGCGTGAGTCTATTCATGATGATTTGTCAGAGTATACTGAAACAAATAAAAAAAATGTTTCATCAAAATTTAATTTTTTGTGTTACTTTTTACAATTTAAAGTTCTATCTAGCTTAAAAAAACACCCTATATTGCAGCCTTTTGTCTTTTAAGGCTCAGCTCAAACGTATTAACTTCTTTCGATAACGATTGCCTGCGATTGCTTCAGTACGTTTTAAGAACTCATAATACACTACACCGAACAGATCTCATCAAATACTTAGCATGACCTTGGAACCGTAAATATTGGATTTGGCCGTCTACGTGAAAGCATGCTCTGCGCTTCACTCACAATCTGGTTCTACTTTTTAATCCACAGGATAGACACTGTAGTTTACAGGATACAAAAGGATAATAGGCCTCGATTCAAAGTGAAGATGCTCCACTTAGAACGATTAGCCAAGTACGGGAGATTGTAAAATTGATTTACATCAGCATCTGTCTTGTCGGCCTTATCTGATGATGGGCCAAGTTCACGGGTTGAATTATTCAGGATTCGCAAGCGCCTCCATGTGGCGTTCAAGGCTTCAACAACAATTTATTTATATTGTTGGGATATAAAGTTGAATGTTTGAGAATATTTTGCAAAAATTTCCAAAGTCTACTGATGGTTAGGGTAGTTCCTATGAAATGTCGACATATAGATAGCTGCGAAACATGGAAAACAAGATATTTATACTTTTTTTTTGTAATCAATTTAATTAAATATAGACGAGAATTATAAAAGAAGTCTATAACTATTTTTCTTGTCTTCTTGAATCAAGAGTTATTGATCACAACAATTAGTTATTATAAAAACCTTATTAATTGGAGAAATGAAAAAGCTAACTCAAAGCCAATTGTTACATACATATAAGCCAATAACAACAAAAAGGGAATAATTTAAAACTTTAAAAGCTCCTAGTTTCTTTAGCACTTCTTTCAATTGGTTTTAAATTGCAGACTCTTTTGTATGTTTATTAGCTTATCTACTAATGTTTTTTTCAAATCACGCTTAATTTTTCTAGGGCGACCCTTATGTTTATCCAGCATGCATTCATATGTTTGTATGTATGTGTGGGATATGTGAAATATAGTTAAATAAAACATTGAGTGCTCCTGCATGTGCGTGTTTCAGTTTAACTTTAACATGTTTTTAAGCTGTTTTAGTTTTTCTTTTTCCAGCAATTTTTTTTTTATAATTATGGCTATTTGTTATACTTTGAAATTCGCAACAAAAAAAGAACAGAAACAAAACATATTAAGTTGTTATATATAGTTTTATAAATTTAGTTTAAAATTTGTTAATGCTTTCAAATTAATGGCAAATATTGCGGCTGGTTGTTATTTGGCAAAATTATTAACTATTTATACTACAGAAAAAATAAAAATGACAAAATAAAGTTTTAAAATTTTAAACCTTAATATTAATTTCTACTTATTTTGAAATATATTTTAAAATACGTTAAAAAAAAGAGGGAAGAAATTTTTAATGATGTGCTAAGTATCACTAACTGAAACAATGTGAAAAACTGAATTTTCATATTAATTTCAATAAAAAACTTATTTTTTCCGATATTAAAAATATGTTTATTTCTGTTGTTTATAACCAGTTTTTGGTTAAAAATTAATTAGTAAAATAATACTTGAATAAAACAAAGTCATTTACAATAAGAACAAATGCTCACGAATAAAAAATATTTTGTTTAATATTTGTAACACAAATGGTTTAATTTCTAAAAAATAAAAACTGAAATTTTATTACTATACATCCTTTTATTGAAATGTTTACATCTGGAAAATAACCAGCAGTAGATTCACTAGATAGTATTTCATGGGGTGATCTTTATGTTTTTTGGGGAAGAATAATCTTAAAGAACGGAATTTTCAAATAACTGCTTAAGACCTCGATGCACTATTCTACACGATCGTACGATTCATTCATACGAAATTATTTTAAAAGTCTAGCCGGCAATTTTCGAAGTCGTTTTTTATAAAAATGTTTCAATAAATTTATTCGATATTTCGTTTTCCGATATTTTCAAATGTGAATTTTTTAAAGAAGTTAATTACTCAGGTTTTACTATTAATAAATTTGGTCTCAGGAAAAATAAAGAAAGAATAGTTTCCGTTACTAATGCTCCCACTCCTAACAATGTTTCTGAGCTGAGAGCATTCTTAGGCTTGGTGAATTATTATGCAAAGTTCGTCAATAATTTTGCAAAGATAATGACTCCTCTATATAAATTATTACAGAAAAATGTACAATTTGTATGGTCTAAAGATTGCGAAAAAGCATACCAAACAATAAAAAAAAAAGAAATTACTTCCGATAAAGTTTTAATTCATTTCAACTCAAAATTACCAATTTTTCTCACGACTGGTGCTTTAGATTCTGCCATAGCTGGCATTCTTTCACAAAATGTGATAATGTTTTAAAACCTGTTGCGTTTGTTTCAAGGGCTTTGTCGAAAGCTGAAAAAAATTACAGCACCCATGAAAAAGAAGATTTTGCTATAGTTTTTTGTGTTAAAAAATTAAAGCAATATTTAATTGGAAGTGTTTTTACATTAAAAACAGACCATAAACCATTAATTTCTCTATTTGGTAATGGTTGCAGTGCGTGTCCAAAGGTGGGCATTTATACTTTCAGGTTTCAAGTATAAAATTGAACATATCAAAGGCAATATGATTAAAACTGATAATTTGTCGCGACTACCTCAACATATAAGTAGTAACATTGATAGCACTAATGATAGATAGACATATCTCGGGAAACTAAGCGTGGTCCTATACTTTCTAAGATATGTGAATTTGTGAAAATGGGTAAACTCAAAGAACTCAAAGATGAACAATTTAAGGCATTTGTTTCCAAAGATTCTGAGCTAACTGTAGACCATGACAGTTTATTATGGGGTTACAGAGTTATAATACCTACAAAATTGAGAGAGTCAGTACTCCAAATTTTACATGAATCTCATTTAGGCGTCGTTAAAACTAAATCACTAGCCAGATTCTATGTTTGGTGCCCTAAACTCCATTCAGGAATAATCGTTATAATTTGCTTTTGAACTTTAATATTAAAACTTTTTAAAACAAAAAATTTATTTTAAAAAAAGTTGCCTTGCTGTTTTCAAAATAATTCTTCTCATATGAATGCGTGTATTCTATTTTTTACAGGTTGTAGTCTGTAGTGATTTTACTGATATAGCTCCCGCAAAGTGAAAAGTGTTGTCTGGCATTGGCCGGACTTACGGAAGAAAACATCATTTTGAGTTATTTACTTTTTTTATTCAGTATTAAGATATGAATATACAGTGGTAGACATGTAATTAAAACATAAATGTGATCTTTCATTCATTTATATTAATATTTTATATGATTCATTGTTATTTTTAAAGTTTTAATGTGATCTTTCATTCATTGGATATTTTATATGATCCATTGTTATTTGAGCGGAACTTTTCTACTGCAAAGATAAGTTTGATATCTTTTACACTTGGTTCTTTCTTTACATTCATTTCTTGTCCAATTTTCTTTTAAAAAATTCCATTATTTAGTGAAAGGGTGTGTTTTTCAAGCGGACACATAATTAAAACATTTTCAGTTCTGCATAGAAAAAAAATTTGTTCGTGTTCAATAACGGAATTCGTTGAATCAATTAATATATTGTTTGAATGCGTACTTGTAACGGAATTCGTTGATTCAAACAAAAGTTTAGTAAAAATAATTATTGATCGAAAATAACTATTTTTTTTAATAACAAAATACGATAACCAATGTTATTTTTTTGATATTTATGTATGTGCATACTAATTATTTTTCAGACAAAATTTTTTTTGATTTTATTCTTACTATAATTTTTTCTGCGTAAATAAAGATATAATATATATTTTTGTTTTGTTGGGAAAATTTAATGATAGGTATATTTTAAATGATATCCTTAAAATTGAACACCATTATTAGCTACGAGGTGTGGGAAAAAGACCAAGCTGCTCCGAAGAAGAAAGGAAACCTGATTAATCATTAGATAAGCTAGGCTTCGAGAGTACGGTGAATGAATTTTGTCAATTACTTATTTGCTGCAGAGGAAAAATGTGTAATGCAATGAACCATTTTGATAAATTTGGAAACTCGAATAATGTACCCAGAGCCTCCCAATCACAGAAAATCACAGCCAGAAACGATATAATAATCGTAAGTGTCTGTAAAGCTGCCCGAATTAAAAGCTCTAAGCAGCTAAAAGTTGAATTAGAGTCATCATATGGTATCCATATATCATCTAGAACTATTCGATGGAGACTTAATAAAAGTGACCTACGTAGATGCATCGCTCAGAAAAAAACCCTCATCTCCAATAAAAAAAAATTTAATCCGGATTGGATTTTGTCAGAAAAAAACACTAAGAAAGCACTACGCTACACTAAGAAAAATATTTTATAGTCCGACGAATCCAAGTTTTTCCATTGGTGATCAGATAGAAAACACTATAAATGGCATCTACTTAACCAGCAACAAAATCTCAGATATGCCATCAAAACAATAAATTAATTTACTATCAAAAGTGTTTTAATTATGTGGCCACTACTGTATATTGTAGGCTAATTTTGAAGATTCAACAAATAATTAAGTGCTTAAAATCATATGAATTTCTTTAATTGTTCTTGGCAAGGAATTAATTTTTATTTTCGTATATTTAAATTACTACTAAATTCTACATTAAAAAAATATGGATAGTGAGAAAAAGCTGATAGAGAAAGTGTGCAATCGTGTTATTTTGTATGATCTGGATCAGCCGCACAATTGTTTCCATTTTCGAAAGAAAATGAAAAACGGAAATAAGAAAAAAATCAATATCAGATGTTTAGTGTGTAGCTGATACTTCCAAAATAATTAAGTAGCTGGCTACAGCACTACATTTGTAGCCTGGGGCATTTGTAGTCGTGTGTTTGTGTAGCCTGCTGTGGTGAATGTGTTTAACGCATAAGAAACAACATACGCTTATTAATGTTCCAAAATTTGTTTTAGTCATTAATAAGCAAAACTGCATTGAATAAATTTCAAAAGTTTCTCTAAATTAAACCATCCTAAGAGTTTTAAACAAAATTCTCTTTTTCTTGAATTTTTCTTATATTGCACTATTTTACGTAACTTTTAGCAGATACGTTTGTAGTGAGGTGTATTTATATCGAAATGTTTAATGAAAACCTTTCTTTACACGTCTCCCAAATGCATTGACAGCAAAATGAAGAAAATAAATTGTATAGTTTGTTCTATCAACACCAACACACTTCTCTCGCCACCATATTTATTTATATCAGCAAGCGAATGTTAAGAAGCATGTGTGTGCCTGTGTGTGTGTGAATGTAATTTTTAACTCATGTGGTGCATTCAATTCCAAGTCGTTACCCAATGGAAAAAGAATTTTTCTTCTTCTTGCTTTCTTTCTTTTAAAATTTGCACTTGCTTGCACAAAGGACATCTTAGACAGTTAGCTAAGCATGGCAGCAAGAGACCCAAAGTTTTATTTCTTTACTAAAATCAAAAGTACAAGGAAAAACATTGAAAACTTTTCTATTTTCTTTATATATTTCTTTTTAGAAAAAATTATAAACTTACAGCAAAAAACACACTGAGTAACATTGGTTTTTGTCATACCAAGAAGGACAAATCAGAAAAGGCCCTAAAGAAATTTTGCTGCGATTAAACATTAACTATGGTCCTTGGATATTTGAAAATTAATATTAAACTCAACATGAAGATTCAAGGAAATAAATATAATAAAACTTAAATCTTTTACTAAGAAATTATCGTAGCAATATTAAATAGCACATTTTTGTATTATTTGTCAGTTAATGGTTTAAAGGAGACAAAACTTATATTTCTCTTAATTTAGTTTTAAAAAGCCATTTTGAAACAAAATTTTTTTTATTATATGAGTTACCTCATATTTGCTAAAAAAAATAAAAAAACATATATATATATATATATATATATATATATATATATATATATATATATATATATATATATATATATATATATATATATATATATATATATATATATATATATATATATATATATATATATATATATATATATATATATATATATATATATATATATATATATATATATATGTTTGTGCACCAGATTTTAGTTCAAGTTTTTCCTTTCTGAAATTTTCTTAAGAAGGATTTTTTACAATACAAATTTGTTTAGACTAGTATTTCACTTATTAATAGTATTTAAGTAATACCACACTCCGTGAAGCATTTAAGTAACAATATTGTTTTAATATTTTCAAAGACACTAAATAATGTCTGATTTTTTGAATTCTAAAATCGTAAATTTTTCACCTGAATTTCAATCAACTCTTATTCGCTGTAATTTTATTAAAACCTGCCTGTTAATATTAAACCTCGGCATAAATGGATTTGTTCTTAAGTAGTACTCCTCAAGTTCAGAGTGTGTACTCTTACTCGAACTTACTCGAAAAATATATGTTCATATATTTGAGAACAACAAAATTATCGAATATGTATTTGTTATTATTTGGCTTTGTGTTTTCTAGTTAAGTACAGGTTTGTTTTACGCTCGCACTCTCAACATACACGAAGAGAACGTATCGAGTATCAAGCGACAATCAAACTTCACAGTACTACGAGAAGTCTTGCAAAAATTTAATATTTTGTTGTGACCAGAAATGGAAATAAGTGAAGCAAGTTGTAAATACATGTTATCAAAGTAAAAAACTTTTTTTCTTTCTTTCAAAAATGCTTGCAGTACCATATGAAGAGAACATTATTTGTGAGTACTTTTTTCTTTTTTGTTCACATTCGATGTGTTCCTTTTTTTCGGTACTATATTAACTTCAATTACTTGCTTGTTGGTATTTACTAAACAAACATTCTCTTCACTTCCCTATTTGTGTTTTGAGTTAAGAGTACAAATATATACGACATTCGACAGCGAATTTCACACATGAAGAAAAAACTTACTCGCTATAGATGTATAGTTAATATTGTTATTAAATTTCCTACCCTAATGCATAATACAATATAGCAGCCGTATCAATCATACGCATGTACAACCCCAGTAAGATATGTTACTGTTTTTTGTTACATATAATACAATATAATTCATACGCACCAATAAACAGAATTCTGCTTAAGCCATTTTTTACCATATTCACATGGTTGCCATATTTGCCGATTTATCATCATTTCGTTAATCTTGCGTGCTGAAAGTAGCACTTTCTCGATTGGAGAATTTAAGGTCTGTTTTTGACGATTTTCTAGATCACATTTTGACTGTCAAATCTTTCAAACAACTACATGCATACTATGTTTTTTTGAGTTTATTTATGTAGGAAATGAAAGTATTATTTATGGTACGTAAATATATAAGTATATATGTATATTTCTAACACTGAAATATTATATATTAGAGCTGAATTTAAAATATCATTTGTGAATAGCACCAAAAAAAATTATAAGCTAAAATTTTTACAAATTTGTATGTAAAAGCGTGTGCTCATACTTTAAGGAGAGTAAATATGAAGATGAACACAAAACTATTATAAATCCTTACAATATTATAAAAGAAGAAAGTGTATTTTTTCTAATATAATGACAGAATTATCTTATTTCATTGTAGAACTCGAAAGTCGAGAAATTTAATACCATTTAAAGTAACGAAGCCTATTAAATATGAACATATTCTTTTACGCTATAAACATCAAAATACCAGATTTTTGGAATGACTAAGTTTATAGCAAAAATATTGGTCTTATCGTCTACTAAAAATGTGTGAGTTTTCATCCAGATACATGAAACTTAACAAAACTAAAATGAGAAATTAGTTGAAGAGACCATTTTCAAAAAAAAATGTTGTATACTAAAGACTACTCGTGTCTACAACTTTGCAACTGTGGTAGTTATGGCTTGGATATGCACGATTTAACAGAAGTGTTTAATGTTGTAGTAATTATTAAATGAAATCTTTTTTAAAAAAAATATATACGTCACAACAATTACTGAAGTTAACTTCATGTTTGTAGGAAAATATATTTGTTGTTATAGCTTTAAATGCTGCAGTTTTTTTTTTTTCTTATTAAAGGCAACCATAACTTGTTTTTCTATACTTTACGCTGTTGAAATAAACCTTTTATTAAAAAATAATTAATTATGCCATCTAACAATTTTTTGACGATTTGCAATATTTAATATTGACGATTTTTCGTCGAATTTGACGACTTTAAACCAGATTTATCTAACACCTATGCTTGTTCAGACGAAAAAATTAAACAATTTTATTTCTCTGACTCGCTCTCCCTCTCTTTATATAGCTCTCTCACTCTAAATCTCAATGGGAACCTTGCTGAAAATTTAAATTTAAAAATTGTATAACTTTATATACAACTCCTGCTTCGTCGTAATAGATTATCGCTGAAAGCAGCAACAAGTATTTTTTTTTTTTGAGAACATTAGGGTAGCTTCTATGAAATGTCGACATATAGACAGCTGGGAAAAATAGAAAGCAAGCTATTTATAGTTTTTTGATTGGTATCAGTGTTAAAAATTAATATAGTGAATTTTTATTCTCTGCTTTTTTTATTCTCCGGCAACCAACGATTGTTCATTTGTTTGAAAGTTCTAAAGAAATGTAGAGATATGCCTAAATGAAAACAGATTGTTTTTTGTATTAAAACAATTTTCTTTTTAAATTCTCAATAATTTATTTAGATTGTTGAGATATAGAGTTGAATGTTTGAGAATATCTCAAAAATTTCCAAAGTTTACTAATGATTAGCGTAGCTCCTATGAAATGTCTACATATGAAGACAGCTGGGAAACATATAAAACAAGCTGTTTATAATATTTTGATCAGTATCAATGTTAGAAGCTAATATAGTGAATAAAACTTAGTTGTTTAAATAAAATATAATATATAATAAAACTTGAAAATTGCCCTTTTACGTAATGTGCTGCTTAATTAGATTTTGTGAGATAAAAGTCTAAACACATTTCTTGCGACTGTCAAAAAGTCTAACGTAAATTAGATTTTGCATTCACACCATCACACTTGATATAAACCAACATAGATGTGCCATCATAAAACTTTTCACGGCGGTAGGCGACAGACGTGCCGGCGCGTGAAATTCTTCAACAGTTAAAATAATAATTATGTATAACACATGCAAATTCAATAGCACAAACATATTTTATGTTTTAAATATAGCATGAGCAAAATACATTTATAAATGACAGCTAAATTCCAAATTTCGAGCTTTTTTATAACGACAAAAAATACTGTCAGTGACGGCACCCCATCGGCTACGAAATAGCCGATTAGTCAATTTTTAATTTGCTGGTTTACTAAAAACACAACCCTGATCCAATGTAAAGTATTATCGTTTTGAAAAAAACAACAAAGTCGTATGGGATGTCAAGTTTTTATTGTATTATTTTTGTATGTATGACGGATAACATTCAGACTATCAGACTTGCACGTATTATTTGAATTTTTGACATGTATTAATACAAAGTATAATAGTTTGAACTGGGCTTTACAGAACAAATCTGAAAAAGTATTCAAAAAACTTAATGCTTTTCATACAAATTTTCTAAGTGAGTCGCTCGCCTGCATTCTATGCACAGCACATAAATATTTTTATAAAATACTTAATACTTTTATATTAAGTATAAACATAAGTATAAACTTTTCATAATATAAATCATATTAGTACTGTGAATAACTGAAAGCGACAGCAAATTTTAAATAATGATGTATCGTTTTCTTTATATAATAAAAATAGTCTACAACGGTATGACTGTTTTACCTCGTGCACATGATTTAGTGATTTTGTTTTATACATTATTATTCCTTATTATTTGAAATTTATATAATAAAATTTAAATATTTTGCACACTTCTATAAAATGATTTTGATACCTAGTATAAAAAGTGTTTTGCTATACTAAGTAGATGAATTTGATATGGTACCACCAAAAATAAAGAAACCCACCAAAAATTTAAAATAAATGGCTCCGTCTGTGTAACTCTTGGCGCAAAAACGATGCCAAACTCACTGAATTGATAACACTAAAAAATTGCATTTCTTTTAGATTTTTCCAACCCCATATGCATACGACACTTTTATGGCAATTGCACTTTATATACAGTAATAGAAATACAATCCATGTTATCTCTTTAAAACTAAAATCATTAAATAAATCAGAAAGTTTATGTATGAACCAATCTAGTTTTTCTTTTTTCCTTTAAAGCATAAGAATTTTGCAAACAAATTAAATAGTTTATTACCTTAACGTTTTTAATGCTATTTTTCTGTATTTTTCTTTTACCTTCTTCAATGGTTAAAAGGCGAAAGTTATAACAAGTTTTGATTCTAGTTAATGTTGTAAGAATAATATTTGCTCTTGATAAACTTTCAACAAAGAATTGAATAAAATTATTTTTTAATATTTGAGTTATATTTTATGGGTTTATTGTAATTTTTTGCGATAAAAAAATATATTAAATTTATTATTGCACTTGTAAAAATTGTTTTTATATTTATATTTTAAATTGCAAGCCACGAATTTTTTTATGGAAAATTTCATTGATATAAATTATTACAGCTATTAAATTGTTAGAAATAGAGACAATATATAGCATAAAATAATATTGAAAGTAGTAAGCGAAAAAATAACAAAAAAAAAATATAGAGCGAACAAAAAAGATAGAAAAACGTTACTGTATAAAACTCAGTTTAAACATGAGTAATCTATTATTGTAGTAAATCCAATAAAGACAACAAGTAACTTTGATCAGAGATTTTTAAACGTAAATAATTTTTTAACAAGCACTCATGTTGATAATTAAAAAAAAATTATAATATTAAAATGTCACATCTATGATTGTTTTTATTTAACTTTAAATTGCTTTTAAATGTAATTTTCTTGTTAAACGTTATAAAATCTCATACATATATCGCTCCTTTATTGCAACATAGTCATAACTAAGAAAAAGCTTGTTTCGAGAAAAACACATTCAAAATTTTTAGTTTCCATACAAGTTTAAAAAACATTTTTTAGACAATATTTCCTAAAAGAAACAATTTAAAAGTAAATTGCTAAAATTTTTGTTACAATATAAATGGTATTACTGTTAATAATTCTGCATTGTTATCTCGAAAAACTTTTTTTTTTAGATATGACTATGTTGCAATAAAGGAGCGATATATAAATTTTTAAATACAGACCCTGTGACGTATGTTTTAAACAAATTGAACACAGTTTTTTCTAACTAGTTTACATTACTTTGACTTTTAGCACAGGTAAGGAAACCCAGGAAATCAACAATTGGGACTGTAAGTGACATCATGAAGATAGACGAGGCTTTGCAAATGGAAAATCAATTCACTATATCACTGATTCTCTTAGCTGCACTCGTGCTTCTAACCGTCTCAGCCTTACAGCCTTTCGTATACCCCTTTATTTGCTAATGATTATAAGGGGTTATCTTGAGAACGGGAATTTAATATATAACACTATAGAAGGCCAAAGGAGGATTAAGATAACATCAGGCAGTGCACAGGATTTGTGGTCCAGAATTATATTATCAAGTCCTTTCTCACCTTGCGCTGGCAAACACCATTATTGGTAAATTTTTAGTTGACCTCACTTTCGGAGAAGTACGGTCATGTGACGCTGCCAGCCCATAAAGTGTACCAAAGAGTAAATTTTTGTAGATACATCAATTATCTTATTTTTTAACTCTTGAATTGCTGCTAGCTAATTGATGTATACTTTTACATTTTTACTTTTAAAGTCCTCAAATCATGCGGTCGTGGTGATAAATTAACATCGCCACAACAAGGGATAACGTGACTATTGAGTCTCTCACGCAAAAACCCGACTTTTTATTTGGCTGTTTGGCGAGTGAAAGTATCCGGTTGAACCTCATATGGTCCACGTTTATATCCTCAATTCCTGGCCTAATGGAGTCCATTGGCATCTTGTCATGGCGATCACCATTTACGGCAACTTCTTCGCTGACCTTATTTTCGGAGAAGTGACTTTTTGTGGATACATTGGCTTTTCAGGAATCACTCGTGGATTGTCATTTGCCCAAATTCGGAAATTCTGTTTTTAAGGAATCCACTGAGGTGGAAGTGTGCCTCATCGCTGATGATGACTTTCTTTGTACAACCATCATTCACTTCCGTCTGTTAAACCATTTTCCTCCGAGGAGCAGGTTTTGCTTTAGTGTACACGTAACGAGTACATTCTGCTTTCTGGGGCAAAGAGGCGTAAAATTTCTTCGTTTGTTGTTGCAAATGAAACTCTCTGAAGCCTCATGGCTTTAGGTTGGACTTCCGAAATCCTCACCAAAGGTTAATTGGCAGAACAAGGATCTATCAGCAAGGCTCTTGGGAGGTTCTGTTCTGTAGATCAGCCTAGCTCTGATCATAGTTGAGAAACCTTCATCTCAGCTGAAACGTTCTAGCTATGGTTTAAACCAAAATCACAGGAAGGATTATTAATCTACCCTGATAATTATGATGCATGCTAGTTTTCGGAGAGTTAGTTATGATCCTTGCGAACAGCATATATTAGTAATATAATGATTCAAAAGCGGTGGATAGACGGGTGAGTTGGTTAAGAACTGATGCTCTTATGGGTTTCGGACCCCTAACTTATGAAACCTTATGGTCTATTAACTCTCTGAGCAAGTGCATACAGTAAGGCTTAGTGGACGCGAACTATTCAATACGGGTTTTCTACATATGTCAAAAAGATGCGATCAGTATGAGACTTGTAAGCCACATGAGAGCGCTGGGGAATCGTTAACAGTTAAACCCGTGGGATTGGTACATTGTTCGATAAGAACATCAAAGCAGGTGCTGATGTAAACCAATTATATATTTTTTCTGAACCCTCAACCATTCGGCGTATCAACGACGCTTGAAATGATCATGTTTGAATTTTTCAAAGACTGGAACTTAAAATTGTTAAATTAACTTCAGCTAAGAAATTTGATAACAAAGAGTGGCTCTCAACTAATGTCATGCACTATAGTTGCACTTCCCTTTGCAATAAACAATATTGGACAAAGAATTGATATTTTTAAGGAAATTAATTTTCAAAGAAAAACAGCGGTTTAAGATCCTACTAGCAATTAAATGTTCAATGAAATATCATATTTCCCTCGCATTTAAGCATTTTTGTAAACAATTACAAACACAACTTTTAAAACAATTTGTAACTTGTGTCATAAACAATTCTTAAGAAAAATTCTTGTGGATAAAAAGAGAATAAATACAAATAATAGCACAAAGAGTTCAAAAAAGAATAATATAAAATACCATATACATATGTATTTGGAGGTATGTGTAATGCAAGCTGAAGAAAACTAACATAAAAATCTATATAATATACAAAACAATTTTAAGAATGGCTCATATGTTGCATGCAAAATATTTCAATGGACCGACAAACATTCTACACATGCCTAGAAAACAACAAACTCCTTTATATTTATACGAGTAAAATCACAAAAAAGAAAACAAGGAAGTAGCATAAAACACACACAAAAAATTTAGGCCAATTTATACACACCAATAAAGAAGTTGGTTGTATCATCTGTTTGTTGGTAGTCGCGCCGGCGGTTACTCTTTAAATCGGCGCCACTAACACATTAAGCGGCGTAATGGCTGATTAGTTAGTCATTAGTAATTGCTTCTGCTCAACCAGCTTCTTTAGTTATTTGTCTAATTTCCAATTTGTTTTTAAAAATTGTGTTTTAATGTATGTAAACACATACCTAGTTTTTGTTAAATTAACTACCTGGCTTACGATATAGAATGTAAACGAGAGCAAAAGCAAAAGAAAACGATTCGCACGTCTTTAGTTACCTTTAAACCTCTCTAATACTGTCGTTATCGTTCGCCATGGTCTTTATTTGTACAACACATTTACAAAATGTTAAACTTGTAAGCTGTGGCATTAACTAAATTGAAAATTAATCGCTTATTTCAAAGATAATTTGCTAAAATATGTGAAGTGGCTCATCCAAAATGCGGATATACGAGTATTGTTTGTTAAATTGAGACTAATGATAGCAAAAATATTATTAAGTTTTTACCTCTAAAAGCGTTTTTGCGGATTCTCCAATTGCAAATGAATCAATGACACTCACACTTGTTCGTTACACAAAACTTAAATAATTCACAAACTTAAATAGTTATATTTACACTTAGTACCACTGTGTACTAAAACACTAGACTTGCTTACTTTCTGACTTGTGATGGTCTTGCACAAAGTTTAGAAATAAAACCAACCCGTTGCCGCCAACCTGCCTGCTATTTATACTCCTTCATCATTTTCTACAATCGTCATGATCTTTCTAGTGATTAATAATTCTAATAACAATAAGCAATAAAATATCAAATGTACAAATGTAAGTCTTGCACATATACACACTCACACACATGCTTGTGAACAATAAGCAAATAACAACAACAAACAATAAGCAATAAAATATCAAGAATACGAGAATAACAACAGTTCCCAAATGCTCTGAGCAGTTAAACACTTTTTCTTTTCAACTTTTGCTTTTGCGCAGTTTAAGTCGTTTTCGAATTCGTATTGTTATAAAGAAAACTGAAAGCAACAGTTTACAGTGTTCAAATTACGAAGCGAAAGAAATCAAAAGTTTGAAACAATAAACTGTTAATTTGAATAAACACTTTTCTCTTTTCAAATAAAACTTTTGCTTTTACTTAAACTTTTAAAATGAAAAGTTTCTTTAAACAGTTTTTAGGTTCTTTGCGCTCATTCAGTCTTGATTTAACTTTTAAGTTATATGTAAAGTGAGCATAAATTGTGTTTGCGTTGGTGAAAGAGCTAACCAGCAAACACAAAAACAACCAGAATATTATAAGCATATACCGACACATGATTTTAAAAAATCTTTCTTTGAAAATAAAATAAAGGAAAACTATTTTGACTGGAAAGCAATAGTACAGTGAATTGTTTATTTTTCTGGGACTTAGAATCAGTATTATAAACAGCGTGACATTTTGTTGGTAGTGATAATATATTTCGGGTGGACATATTGTCTTTTTCGCAGATAAATACATACATACATATATAAAAAATTGCTTCTCGTAAAAATAATCGTATGTTTGTTAAAATTGTGTGATTTTCTGTTGCGTGTTTGCTGTAAAAAATATAATTTACTTTACACGTTCTTTCAGCTTTAATTTTTAACAATAACCATAAAATACTTTTGAAATGCAACTCTTATGTTAACTGGGCAGTATATTGCCTCTTTTGAGCAGAAAACAAAAGAGAATAACATATTCAAATAAGTTCTTTAAAACAACTGCGCAGTTACGCAAGAAGTTTGATTTTGGTTTACAAACTGTTGCTTAATTATTAACTTTCAAAAGGAAAAAGCTAAAACAAAATAAAGCTTCCCATTCTATTTAAAATATCGAAAGACTTTTCAAAGTTTCTCTTTGTATGGAAAGTTTAAGAAAAAGCAAAAGCATTCGAAGTGTACAAAAAAACTTCTGCTTCGAAACAACAGTCCAATTTTCGAACTTTTGCTTTTGTAAGTTAAGTTTTTGAAACACTGGCTCTGAGTCATTAATACCTTTCTTATCAAGAACTATCAATGCATTCTTGCTGTAATTTAGTGACCTTTCTCAATCAAAAATTCAGTTTTAATGTAGTATAACAAGCGTGATCATTCCAGGATCACTTAGAAAAAGAAAAACGTTTAACTATCGATTAATTGCTATTCACTTCTATCTTTACTGCTTTTTTCTGCGATCGCATTATTCTTTTCAACTTTTAAAAATTGAGTTTTTTTTTTAATAAAAATAGCCACTACAGCAAGCCGACAAAAATTTGGCATAAACCGGTTAGTCTTCACCATCAACAAATTTCTCTGTTTCCGTCGTCGACGCCAAATCTTATTCGACTTGTTTCTCTGCATACCAACCAAAAATTCATTGAATGTACATAGAAACACATCAAGAAACTTGAGAGAATTGTGGTTAAAAGTTTTGCATGTTGACCCAGAGTATGTCGCTCTTAATGACATGCCAAGCAATTTAACCGTTACACATGAATTGTAAGACAGGCAAACGTTTCTAAGGCACACATACATACAAACCATACAAATAGTCGACAATACAGCAGTCCAGCATGAGCTCTTGTGTATAGATACAATTACAACAATAACTTTAAAATATCCTTATGAGTCTATCGTTAAAATTTGAAAGTACTTTTAACAGTAAGTGCAACTTAAGCACATATGGGCCGTAAAGTTATATCGTATTGGTTCTTTTCAGTATAAAATTATTGCATTTTGCAAGTTTGCATGTGTCTTTTTTTTTATTACATTTTATCGTTTACGCTGAGAGACCATTGATGATGGAAAAATTTGCCAATGGCATAATGCTGTTATTTGTGTCTTTTGTTTTGGTGCATACTTTTTAGTTTGCATAATGCAGCGTGAAGCAGTATAGAAACTTTGTTGTGCCTTAGACTATACACATGTAAGTATGTATGCCTTCGTTTTTTTTTCAATTTTTCGAAAAGAAAATATTGTTAAATTGAAGCACAGTGTATGCATTATGGCTGGGTGGCGCAACCATAATGGATTATAATAGTTGTGAGTCACATATTAACGTCAAACTGTTGGCCCAACGTAATTTGACAGTTCTTTGTTTCAATATTTGACAAATTCAATCATGAAGACGGACATAATCTAGCATCGCATTAAAATTGTTGAGGACATTTACAAACATGGGCGATCTTCTTGCATAATCTTCTAGCATAATCGCAAAAATGCCACCACAAACGGGTAAACTGCTCCTTCTTTGGCTTAGATGTCAGCCATCTCATTGCCGTAGTACCCCTCATGTCCTGGCACCCAGATGAGAGTAACCTGTTTCTGGCTTGCCATTTCATTTAGCCTGTTGTGACATTGCAGTACTAACCTAGCAGTAAAGACAGAACTGCCCAGGCCTTCAGTACTGATTGGCTATCAGAGAATATTTTTATCAGCACCTCTTTTGTGTACCCTATCGGAGAGTATTTCAACTACTTCCTTTATTGCGTATAATTCCGCTTGAAAGATTATGTTGTCTTTACTAAGAGTTATATATATGCGTGCTCTAGGCCCCACTATTCTCGTCCCAACTGCTTGGAGCGTTTTGGATCCATTCGTGTACCTCTTTTATGAACCATCCCGCAACCATCTTGTCTATTTCTTCTCTTGTTGGAAAGATGATCCTAAACTTGCTGGTAAATGAGTTAGTCGGATCTATAAAGTCACTTGTTAGAGGCATATCAATTAAGTCTCTGATACCGTTTAGGAATGCAAGATGACCAATATAATATAATAATAATATCAGCAATATAAGTCAGTATTCTAACAATTTATTAACTGATTCAGTGAATTTCCTTATTGAAACTGAACATTTTTTCTTGTGAGCGAGTGTTTAAATGTCTTTCTCTTTTAGTAAAACGGAGCTGGTTACACGAGAATTTTATCTAAGATTTTTTTTCTTTAAAATGATGACTTTTATATTAAATTCTTTACACGAAATAGCCCGCTAAATTTAACTGAAAAGTAAACATACAACTTGCAGCAACAACATCTTTTTTGGATCAGTTTTGTTTCGTATTTGTCAAATACAACATACATCAACAAATAGTCATTTTATAAGAACAAGTTGTTTCCAATATTGCAGTATTACTCTACTTTAAACATTTAACCACATTCATTATATGCCAAAAGCTAGCAAAAGCCAGATAATCTCTCATACTGATATTGTTACTGCATAAAACTAAAAACTTTGAAAAAAATATATACATACTCGTATACAACAGAAAAAGTTTGAAGAATTACAAACTTTCTTCATATACAACAACAACAACAATCATCATCGACAAACAACAAGACCAGAGCCTGCAGTTGCAAAAGTTTAGGCAAATGTTTACATTCTGCATGATACATTTTTATGCCAACTAGAACAACTTTAGCTGCCGCCGCAACTACAAATGAACAACAATGAAGCAAATCATCCAGCCAAGCGAAAGAAACGATTGTTTACTTATTTTGGACATTAATCAGAAATGCATGAAATTGCAAAAGTTTTCGAGAGATTTGGGAATTTTCTGTATTAACTCATAGATCTGCCACAGTTCTTTATGTAAAAATGGGCATTAAACACATACACGACTACACACTTATTAAGAGGCATGAGCAACATTTAGATATTCTCTTGACAAACATACGTTCATATGCATAAAAAACATGAACATGAGTATGCACTTATATACAGCATATTCATATGATTTGTATGTTGCTTCTGCTGTGTAGTTTGCCAATGAAGTTTTGAAGTTTGAAGTTTTATTTACTCAAGCTTCACGAACATTTTCAACTCAAACACTTCATGGCTACTTAAATCTTGGACCAAAATCAATGTTTATCTTATTCGTAGAAATTTTTTGTAAATTTGTTTAATTGAGACTGTTAATTCCAAAAGCGAGTTACTAATGGTCACTCAGTAATAGCAACAACAACCCAGCAACTGTCTACCAACAACAAGTAAGAGTTCAAGGAACTTAATTGGGATAAAAATAAATAAGTATATTGCAATCAAACATATGTATGTGTAATCATGATTATGTACAGGGAATCCGCCGGGAAGGTATACTAATTTGTTTTGTATACTAATTTGTTTGGTAAACATTAGTATTGATAGTTAATAGTTGTGAAGTAATAGGAAAAATATTAGATAAACCAACGTTTTTGAATCATCATAATCATTAAAACATTTCTTCAAAAGCAATAATCGATTTTGATGAAAAATTGTAATGAGTGACGAGTCACATTTGCATTGAATGGATATGTAAATAAATAGAATAGAAAAGCCCCTTAAATTATTTATCAGTCCCCTATGCATCCATCAAAAGTAACAGTGGGGTATGCAATTTGGTCAGGAGGAATCATTAACTTACTTCTTTGAAAATGAAAATGGCAAAACGATAACTGTCAATTGGGAGCGATATCGTGATGTGACTAAAAACTTTTTAACGCTACAACTGCATGCTTTGGACTTGATTAACATGAGGTAGCAACAGGATGGTGCCACATCGCATACAGCCAGGACTACAATGGAAACAAAAAGTGTATCCCGGCGGACACACTGTATATGTTAAATGAAATGAAAACAATGGCTATAAAAGTAAATGAAAAAAGAAAGAAATTATCCGTATAACACGATCCAATTTTTTTTTTTAGAAATCAACTTTAGGAATCGCCAAAATCCCCCACATCGCTGAAAACAATATATCAACTTCAATTTTCGCACTAAATCGAATGACCGTTAATAGTTCAGACACACGTTCCAAAAAACACCGCACCGAATATGAAAAACGGATTATGATTCAGATAAAAAAAGTGGCTCCGAGTTTTTTCGGAATTCCCAAAGTTGGCTTCAGAAAACGTCAAAATCCCCCACTTCCTCAGAGACAATACGGTAACTTAAATTTTCGTACTAAAGCTAATGACCGCTTATAGTTTGCAAAGACGCATTAAGCGGTTATATATCGCTTAGCGAAGTGGTTCCGAATTTTTTTTAGCAATTTCCAAAGTCAGCTTCGCGAACCCCCAAAAGCACCACATTTCCCTTGAAGCAATACGGCAACTGCAATTTTCACACTGAAGCAGCAACATTGTGTATACAGATTAATATACCTACATATGTTATAATCACTAATATGGCATGGGTTTCGAGTGTTGCAAACATGCAAACGTACAAACAAACTTGTAAGACTTGGAAACTTTTGAAAGATATTCTCAAACATTCAACTTTATATCCCAATATTATAAATAAATAAATTATTGAGAATTTAAAAAGAAATATGTTTTAAGAATACCTGTCAAGTTTCCAAGTCTACTGATGATTGGCGTGGCTGCTATAAAATGTCGACATATAGACAGTTAACTATCAATATTAGAAGTATTGATAATTAAGTGAACAAACTCAATTAGATTTGGGTAACTGTTCCAAAATGTCGATATATAGCCAGCCAGGAAACAGGATTTTTTAAATAAATAATCAAAATTGCCTACTTGATTTTGTTATTTCGAAAGCTTTTCTTCTTGTTTAATCAATATTATGGACCCAAGTGTATTTTTTTATTTCTCATCATCAGAATCGGACAACTAGTGTGTGACATTTATTTAATTAGAAAAAAAATCCAAAACCAGTGTTGCCAGATTTTTTCGTCGTAAAATCAAATCTAAATTTTAGAAAAAAAATCGTACATCTAAACGCAAAATAATATAGATGACTATTCAAACAACAGATAAAAAAAAATTAAGTAAAATTTCAACTCAATTACATGTCCTTCCTTAAAATTATTAGTATATAGAAATGACAAAATAAACTACACAAACTGTTTGTCAAACATGCCATGATTTTATTATTCTACAAAGATTTTGCATTTATTATGGCCGTGTTTGCTTGTTTGCACAAATATTTACAGAATGTTTGCACAAAAAGCATAAAATATTGATGTTTGTCAAACCACTTGTGTTGCTTAGCGCTAAATTTTGTTAATGGGGTAGAACGAAAAAATTTTAAACAACTTGCTTTCTATGTTTCCTAGCTGTCTATATGTCGACATTTCATAAGAGCTACCCTAATCTTCAGTAAACTTTGGAAATTTTTGAAGCAAGCTTTTTTAGTTTATACACGTCTCTACTTTTCTTTACACCTTTCAAACAAATAATGTAATAATTTTTTGATTGGTATTAATGTTAGAAGCAAAGGCGAATTCATATCAGGTATATGCAAGAGCAATAAATACAACACTACAAAAAATAAATCTTTTTCAAACGTCAAGGGAAAAATATAAACACAAAAAGGAATTCAAAAAAAATATACTTATAACAAAAAAAATTTACAAGAAAATATAAACTTTTAATTATTTCGTGAAACGTTTAACTATTTCGTGAAAATTAAAGTCTCGGATCATAGAGCTCGGAAAGGAGAAAAAGGCCAGCCAGATTGCGGAGAATTCTGAATGATAGTTGCAATACAAAACCTAAAATATGTTTGAAAAAAATTTTTTTTTTCAAATTTCTTTTTAAAAAAATTTACAATAAAAGAAAAACTTAATTATTTTGTGAAAGTTTTAATTATTCCGTAAAACTTAAAGTCTCAGATGATAGAGCTTGAAAAGGTGAAAATGGCCAGCCAGATTGGGGAGAATTCTGAATGATACCTGGCGCTCAAGGTACAATACATAGTTTTAAAAGTTGTTTAAATTTTTTTTTCAAATATCTTTTAAAAAAATTCAGAAGAAAAAATATTTTAATTATTTCGTGAAACTTTTAATTATTGTGTGAAAACAAAAGTCTCAGATCATAAAGCTGGGAGAGGTGAAAATCGCCAGCCAAATTAGGGAAGATTCTAGATGATACATGGCGCTCAAGATGAAATAAATAATTTAAAAAATTGTTTTAAAATTATTTTTTTTTTTCAAATTTCTTTTAATTATTCCATTGACACCTGACAAAGATTAAAATTAAAAAAAAAGTTATCAGCTGCGCTGTCACTTTCACCTGCTATGAATTCGCCTTGACGAGTATTGTATATAGTTGACATTAACAATGTTTGACAATTATGAAGCGCATATTTATTAAATTTCTTTTGAATTCTTTTATTTCTATTCGAATGTACACTATGAATAGGGCTCCAGATAAATGAACAATATTCTAATTTAGGCCGAACAAAAGCAGTCTATAAAATTATTAATGTTGCAGAATCTGAAAAATTCTGAGAGTTTCTTCCTCCAAATGCAGCACCAGAAAAGATTAGCTTCTTAGCAACTGGCAATGCAGTTCAGGTTCATTTGCTATCAATAATCGAGCCATAAAACATAAATAATGTCAAAAACAAAAGTTCGCCTTATAATGTGCCTAGAATATTTAAAAGCAGAAGCCTGTCAAATATAGGTAGGCAGACCGCTGGATACCCGGGAATAGTCTAGGTTGTCCAGCTCACTTGGGTCCTGAAGTCGTTCCCTTTGTCTCTCAAATATAACTTGCAATATTAAAATAACGAACCCAAATAAATTCATCAAAAAAACTGCTTTCTGCTAAGCCTTTAAAACAACAAAATAATCGCTTAAAGGGTAACTAAAATAATATACATTTAGTAATCAACAGTGTGCTTAATCAATCTCAATTAGTATTAGTTGAAGCCAACATAAGTAGAAAGCACTTATTGAGAAACTCATTAAATAGTTGCAATAATGAAGTTTCCTATTATGACTTCATCAAGCCTTAATGTAAAGAAGCGATATGCTGTTTGCATTGCAGAGTGAGAAAACACAAATTGTTGCAAACCAATTTAACAATGTCTTTTCGACCATTTAAGTAAATATTCGCTGGTTTTACAGATGTTGTAAAATATATTTACATTCAGTAGTATTCGACGAATTAATTTATGTAATTGCGGTTTATTTGCGCTGAAAGAATACTTTAGCATATTTAAAGCAAATAATGTGCAAAGTGCGTTTCCCTACTCTGCAAAAGATCCTTGTATTTGAAAGTCATCAACTGCATGTTGTTGTTACTAATATTTATAATTACTTATATAAATAACAAGTAAATTAATAACTGTGTATAAGCAAATGTGACCACTATTAAATGTGTATGTTTATAATTTACAAGGTTCATATATTAAAGCTAAAGAACTTTATGTATGTAAACTCATTTTAATTAAGTACAAATACATTAACTTTATATTTATAAGGGCATGCACATGCATGCAAGCGTTTTGAATAATTTCTTAAGTTTTTAAACAACTTAAGAGTTACAAATTTTCTTTATTTATTTGCTTTTAATTTTTCAAAATATCAAATTTATCGGTAAACTTTTGTCTACAAATGTGCATATATTATGAGACCTGCACACAAAAACTAACCTCAACAAACAAAATAAACATATGAGTATTGAATAGAAAGACAAATTAACAAATAAAATCAAATTTTAAATTAAAACCACACCACAAGATAAATACTCTGATATTTTGCTATTGAATATTCAATTAAATGAGGAAAATCGTAAAACTCTATCAGAAATAACTAAGGAAATCTTGAAAAAGCATCTTTAATATTTTCAAGTACTTTAGTTTTTGAAGGACTCAGCAAACACTTCACTAAATGCAAAATAATGCATATGTGTATTAATTTCATAAATGTGTTACAAAATAATATTGTTCAATATAATAGTTTTATATATTATAAATTTGTAGGTAAATATCGATGACAAACCAGTAGCACTTTAAAGTTGAAAAGAAAAATATGTCCCCTGCTTTTAGTAAATAAATAATATGAGAAAAATTTTAAAATAAGGATTATTTATTATTCCAGTAAAAAAATTATAAATAGCTTGTTTTCTATGTTTCCCAGCTATCTATATGTCGACATTTCATAGGAACTACCCTAATCATCAGTAGACTTTGGAAATTTTTGAAAATTTCCAAAGTCTACTGATGATTAGGGTAGTTTCTATGAAATGTCGACATATAGATAGCTGGGAAACATAGAAAACAAGCTATTTATAATTTTTTACTGGTATAAATGTTGGAAGCTTAAATAGCGAATAAAAAACTTAATTGCTTGAATTATTTATTATTTTTAATAAAGGGAGGTTAATTTTTAGAGACCAATGTTGATTTTGAATAAAACACAAACTATTAAGGAATTATTGTCATTTCTTTTTAAAACAATTGAGTTTTATTCACTATATTAGCTTCTAACATTATTTTTTATTTTTATTTATTTATTTATTCAATCAAGACAATAAGCCCATTGGGCCAAACCTGCCTGAAGAAATCATTCGGCTATAATCCATTATATAAGAAATAACATAAAATTAATTACAAAAATATAAATGTAAAAATATATTTAAATATACAAACATTGCACTAGCAATTAGTACAATATAGCAAGTTATCATTGGAACTGTGACTCACAGAAAACAGCTATCCGAGCTCGAAAGGGTATCTGTAACTATGCCAAAGATATTTTTCTGGGCTCGAGCAGTCAAAAGTGTTTTGGCCGACCTCGACATAAATATGGCTCCTGGACCGGATGGCATTTCAGCACTGATCCTATTTATACCCCACCTATATCCGACCAAAAATTTAATACAATTCTCATGTTTTGGTGTCCCAAAGTCTATTTTGGAGTTGCTCGACCGTATGCAGGAGAGGGCGAAGAAACTTATCGGTGACAGTAGGATATCTAAATCTATTGACTCACTGGAGCATTAACGCATTCTAGGGTGCGTTACACTGTTCTATCGTTACTATAATAGATTTTGCTCTGACGAGATTAAGGATCTTGTTCCTGAAACTCGCACATTTCTACGTAACACGCGTTCATCCTCCAGACCTCATCCATTTTTTTTTTATCTGGGACCAGTACTCAGGGGATAACCCCTACATATGCAGAGCATTGTACTGGAACTAGGAAAATAGGTTGAGATGAAGAGGAAAGAGGGAGTAGTGTTCGTGGAGGTTTAACTTAAACAATAACAACATGAACGACTAAAACAATCTCTATTGCAGCATTTAAAATGATGGAATTAAATTAGTTAAAACTGATCAGTGCCCAGTGTATATACCTTCGACACTGCTCTGATTAACAAAATTTAGTCCAACACCTTCCACACCACAAGTATTACCCACATACGTGTATCCTGTCTGTTATGACGTCGGAAAGTTCAAATCAAATGTTCACAAACACTACTCCCTCTTTCCCCCTCCTCATAACCTATATTCCGAGTTCTGGTACAATGCACTGCATATGTAGCGGTCATCCTCTTAGTACTAAAAAATAAGTAAAAAAAATAATAACAATAAATTCTGAGTCTCGACATAATTACTTTCGAAATGGATTTTGAAACCTGCCTTTCTTCATAAGGAATTATCTGATTCCACAAACGCGTAACCATAACTATTCATGACCATAGATAAAAAGAGTGGAATACGTGCAGAGCATGAATACGTGTTGAAGAACCAAAACTAAATCTTTGGAGAAGATAAACCGGAGATCTAAATCAAAAATTTTATACAATTGAATAAGCAATCTCAACTTAATATAGGCATCAAAATTACATCCCAACAACTTTATTACGTAAGGTGTTATGTGCTTAAAATCTCTAAACTTAAGACCGAAAATATAACGATCAACTCTATTAAAACACTGTTTTAGCTTTACTAAATTGTATTGCGGCATTCCAGAAAAAATTTCTAAGCCATATGTAAAAATAGGTAAACATAGCGCTAGAGCAACTTACTTCCTCCGTATTGTATAACCGTCGAATCACAAAATTAACTTTAAACGTTACATGACTTAGATGATTATTAAAACTAGGCAACAAACTCAATACACTCATTATTCAACCTAAGACATGGAATTAACATTAAGCAGTGAAAACCACATTGCTCCAGCTTTAGATGGATTAAATTGCAGCTGACCAATTCATAACGCTTAGTAGATCAGCATTGAACCTATCCTGAAGATAACTAGACCCAGAGCCATTATCATCACAAAGCAATTGCACATCATCAGCATAACAATACACCTTGCAAAACTTTACCCCCTTAAACAAATCGTTCATGTAAATCATAAATAGTAACGGACTCAAAATAGATCCCTGTGGAACACCGCGATAAGTATTTTGTATGGAGGACGAGTTGTTGCTGAAATACCAAACATTGTTCCCTACAGATGAGCAGCCAGATGGTCTCCTTTTCATTACAAAACCTAAATAAAAGAGGACAAATCGTGCATATATTTTCGAAGACAATGTCGTCTAGGACGATTTTGCCAACTGGGTATGATCATGTGTTAGTGCCAATGTTTCGCTACGTTCTTCTATGAGTCATCGTTTATTTGCTTCAGTCTGATGTCTAGTTTTGGTGTTTGGTGTGAAACCGAGTTCAAGTACTGTCAAGCACTGTCGTATATGTGTTTCAAAACTATGAAGTGTTTCTTCTATTTTCAAATGTTCTACTGCTTGTTTGTTTTGTTTTAAAGATTGAGTTTTAAAGATTGTACAGTGTGTAGTACTACTGCATAGTAGTCAGATGTGTTTTTTAGAAATGCCAAACAAACTAAACATAAATTACTTAACAAAATGGCCGCCAGTTAAAAAAGTGCTGCCACCCTTTATATCAGAGGTGCCCAAAACTTCTTTACGTTTGTTTTAATAATTGTTGTAAAATACAGTACTTGGAACTACTGCATAATAATGAGATGTGTTCTTTAAAACATTCTATGCAGCCCTTTAATATGTATATAGGCCTTACATAAATTTCATTCGGCTTCACTCATAAGTCATTTTTTTTTTTCTTTCCACATATTTATTTTCTGCAAAACAAAAAAAAAATTCTTCTCCAATAATTTCTAATAAAAATTGTTTTCTTTGAATTTTGTTACAAACTCATCATCATCATCATCATCACTCCAACGTTATGTATAACATTTATGTTTATTCTTGCTGAAAAACTTTAACAATTTTAATAGACAACATATGGCTTGATTGCCAAAAAGTTTTTTTCTTTCAAATAAATCAAAATGTTTTGTTAAAGTATACAACAATTTGGTTCAATAAGGTTATTTGTGGGAGTAAAACTTGTAGCAACATGTTATGTATACAATTTTTATAAATCCAAGGGTTTCATAAAATTTCAAAGAATACTCGTACAATGAATCATTATAGCAACAAAAATGGATTTATAAATTCTGTTCGTAAATTTAATAGAATTAAAAAATGTTGTTGGGTATTTAGTTTATTTTTTTATAAGTAGGTTATTTTGAAACATCTGTAAAGTAAGAATAAGCTAAATGGTTTTATTATCGAGCTTTTGTTTAAGTTTAAAACACAAATAAGATGCAAATAAGTCAAAAGGAAAATAGTAATGTGACCCCTACTAACAGCTGATTGTTTATTCTTCTTTTTTTAACAGCTAAACAAAATAATCTTAATTCCGTGTCAGATAAGCCTTGCAGCCATTCCTTTATTAAAAACAAGCCAATATTTTCTCTAGAAATAACCCAGCGGCCAAAGTTTCGCTTACAGAAACGATGATCCGATGCACACTTGTAAGTCAGTAATGTACACCATCTCATATACGAACCTAGCATACATTTTCAAACACCGTGCCGCATTTGTAGAGTGAACGCCTATTATCTACACACAAAGTAAGCGAGTTAGTGAGATGTTCATCCAACAACAGCTCATTACTTCCTAACATACGAGTACATTGTAAGTTATCAGTAGGCCGCTTGAATACAAATCTCGCATAATCTTTAAGTCGGCACTAGGCAGCTCGGATACCATCTCGCATACGAGTACTTCGTCGAAGACGTACTTCATTTTATTTGGAAATATTCCATTAAATAAATTTGCTTTTTTTTTTTTGTTTACTGCATTATTTTCTTTTTTCACTAAATGTTTTATCTTTCTTGTATCTTTTTTATAATACTTTCCAGGCACTCTTACTTTTAGCATAGATTTTCTTAATTAAAATTTTTGCAACGTAGTCTGACAAAGTCGGCGAACGTTTGATTTACAACTAAAATCAAAATACGTACATATAAATGTGGTACAAAAGATGAACGTAATTTATTTTTGGTAACTCCATATAAAGGGTGGTTAAATTTCAAGGGCTGATATTGATTTTGAATAAAACACAAACTTTTTAGGAAATTATTGTAACTTTATTTTATTATGATATATTGGTATTACTCAATTATGTATGGAACAAAATATCGGCCAAATAGGCGCCGCAACCACAGCGGCATACCTCCATCCGATGGTCCAAATTTTCGATGACCCTGAGGCATAATGGAGGTTCTATGCCGTTAATGTGCCGAATTATCTCATTCTTTAGCTGTTGAATTGTTGCTGGCTTATCGACGTACACCTTTTCTTTCAAATAACCCCAAAGAAAAAAGTCCAACGGTGTCAAATCACATGATCTTGGCGGCCAATTGGCATCGCCATTACGTGAGATAACACGGCCATTGAATTTGTTGCGCAAAAGAGCAATTGTTTCGTTAGCTGTGTGGCAAGTGACACCGTCCTGCTGAAACCACATATTGTCTACATCCATATCTTCAAATTCGGGCCATAAAAAGTTCGTTATCATCTCACGATAGCGAACACCATTCACAGTAACTGCCTGACCGGCCTCATTTTTGGAAAAAATACGGCCCGATGATGCCGCCAGCACATAAACCGCACCAAGCAGTCACTCTTTGTAGGTGCATTGGTTTTTCGACAGTCACTCTTGGATTCTCATTCGCCCAAATGCGGCAATTCTGTTTATTGACGAATCCACTGAGGTGAAAATGTGCCTCATCACTGAAGATGATTTTCTTCGAAAATTGATCATCCACTGCTGCCATTTCTTGCCACCATTCTGCCCATTCACGACGTTTGGAATGGTCAAGAGGCTTTAGTTCTTGAGCCAATTGCACCTTGTAAGCGTGTAAATGCAAGTCTTTATGCATAATGTTCATCAACGACGAGCGTGAGAGATGCAATTGTTGGGCACGACGACGAGTTGAGGTGGAGCCGTCCACCACAGCCACACTATCGCGAACAGCAGCAATATTTTCTGCAGTACGAGCTGTACGAGTATGCACTGGTGTTTTCACATCTTCTACAGACCCGGTTTGCTCGAATTTTTCCACGATTTTTGCGATTGTACGTACATTTGGACGATCAAATTGACCACAAAAATCACGAAGTGCACGATATGCATTTTGATTTGAACGCCCATTTTCATAATAAGTCTGGATAACTTTAACACGTTGTTGGATTGTGTATCTTTCCATGGTTCAAATTGAGTTAGTCTGAAATAGAGAAATGTCAAATAAAATTCAGAAAAAGCTTGGCGTTTAGGTGTGGTTCACATTCAACATCGGCCCTTGAAATTTAACCACCCGATACTACGAGAACTGTCGTATTACTGTCATACACTTTGTAAGTTAGCATTCATTGATTACAAAGTTTTACACACGTCACTAAAGAGAATAATGCATAACAAACTCAAAGTTTTTAATTGTGCAAGATTTTCATAATGGGCATTGTAATTTAAAATCTAATAATTGAGTGATTCAAGTGGTGACATATCACGCATAATGTCCTAATAATTTATGGTACCAAGTGGTGACATATCACGCATAATGTCCTAATAATTTATGGTACCATAATAGGACTTTTCAAACAGCGGTTTTTCGTTTGTCGTAACTAAACCGTAACAATTTCTGCTGACTCAAATTTAAAATAGCACATTAAATTATGACAGCATGTCCACAGGAGTCATATTTGCTATTATTTTAAGACTTATGACTTTATAACCATTCTTGGAATATTGTAAATGATTTCTACAAATTTAACCATTAAGAGTGTAGTATATTTGGCCGGTTCTAAAGTCCCCTTCACAATAGAATATATTACAAATTTGAACTAAATGTGCTCGGATATATTTGGACCGAAATCGGGCAAAAACTTTTTGTAATCGCCATGCCGAAAAGGAAATCTTTCATAGAAATTTTTATGGAAAAATCGGTTTGGGTTATATCGCCCGTATATATGAACTGATATTGGAAATTACCATTTTCTGTATATAAGTTACCTCTTTTTATTACCAAACTAAGCAAAAAAGATTGTTTCATGAAAAAATCGGTTTAGGGTATATCTCATTTATATATGGGCCGACATCGAAAATTTGTATTTTCCGCATTTAAGTAATCTCCTTTTATAACCAGAAAAGTTTTTTTTTTTAAATTAAGATGTAATGATCTTCAAGCTTGAGGTCTTTTTTATAAAAATTTTTAAAAAAATTTTTTTATTTAATTAAATATTTCGTCTTCCTTCGGAAGACTTATTCAGGACAATTTTTTTGATTTTTTGTTTATAAATTATTTGAAAGGAAATGAAAATAATATTCCTAATAATTTTCTTTCAAATAATTTATAAACAAAAAATCAAAAAAATTTTCCTGAAGAAGTCTTCCGAAGGAAGACGAAATATTTAATTAAATAAAAAAAATTTTTTAAAAATTTTTATAAAAAAGACCTCAAGCTTGAAGATCATTACATCTTAATTTAAGAAAAGGGTCGAAAAATTAGGATAAAGAAAAGATGTCTATATTTAAGTTGCTTTCTTTTATTATCAGAATTGCTTTTAAGTAAAAAAACAATTCGTGGAAAAATCGGTTTAGGCTATATCTCGGGTATATATGGACCGATATCGGAAATTTTCAATTTGTGTGTTTTAGTAACCTCCTTTTATAACCAAAACAGCTTTAAGGCAGAAAAAGGTGTTTAAGTTCGCTTAAGTGACATTTTCATTAGAAATCGGTTTAGGTTATAACTCGGCTATATATAGCGTTTTTATCGCTATGCCAAATAATTGTGTCAAGTTTGCAGCAGAACAAACAATGTTTTTTTTTCAAAAATGTTCATACAAAATTAAAAAAAAAAAAAAACAAAATCGGAATTTTGGATATATCTCAGCTATACGTGAACTATTTTTACTGAATTTCAATAACAAATCCATGAATCGATGGAGTAATAGAATGATGAAAGAAAAAAAGTTTCTAAGTCAACGGCGGACAGACGGACATTGCATAATAGAATTTTCTATCCATGGTGATTCTGAATATGTATACTTTATAAGGCCAAAAAATTGTAGAAACTACAAATGGAATCATAAACTTATATATACCCTATATTGTTTTGTGAGGGGTATAAAAAATAATGTAATAATTATGGTCCATTTTTTGTTATTTAATTTTCTGAAAAAAAGTTTTCCAATTTTGAGTTTGTGCAAAGATATAGTTTTTATTCACAGTTTTTACCAGTGTTCTAAAACAAATTTTTTCAGTATTTTGCAACACTAAGACAAAATCTCCACTCGTTGCGCAACGAATAACGCCATTTGAAAATTATACAATATCGAACTTGTTCTGTGTTCACAAGTAATTTCGATAGCGAATACCAGAATTAACTCCCTGTTGTATTGTTGCACGCAAAGAAAAGACAGTTCGAAATATGATTACAGCAACACTAGTATATATGCCATAATATTGTGCATTATTGTTAAAAACAGCTTATTATCGATTTGGTAATAGTTTGTTTTCACATAAATACGCGTTTGTTTGCATTTCAGTAAATCTATTATTACCATCTATTAATTTCCAAACATGGTTGTATACAATATTAGTATTGTATGTAATTTTTTTTTTTAACAACAATAGCTTATATTACACCCAATATTGAAATATTTATTTTTATCATATGTATACAAAGTATATTCACATGTAACAAATATAAGTTTCCAGAATAAACTTAATATTGTCAGGATTTTTCATTTTAGTTTTTGACACATAATTTTCTTTTAGTTTTATTTTTTATTTGTGTTTTGGTTGTTATTAAAAAAAAGTAAAAGACTGCAAATTAAAAATTTGTAAAATGTATATACAAAGTATTGCAGAAATCAAAAGGTACGTTTGAATATTAAGATGTTGATATTTTTATGCATATTGTAATCAACAATACTATGACAAAATTAAGAGTATTGTTGGCCAACCATATTATTTATTTATACATTATTGACAAATTACTTAATAAATTCTTTTTATTTCAGTTAATAGACGCTAAAACCTATTGGTATCGAAGTCATTTGCAATTATGGGACCCAACTATTTTTTGCAGATTAATTTTAATTATTTTATTTCATCCAAATGTATCAAATGTTTACATTTGAATTTTTTTATGTATGTATTATGAATAAGTAGTTGTAAATAAACAAAGTAGTATTGTCTTTTCTAAAACGCGGGTTATGGCCTAAATATGGTTATATGCCAATATGACATTAGTGTGCTTGTTTAATGAAAGTAAATGATTGGTTGGCATAATAACATGGTTAGGTATGATATTAATATGATAAATTTAATTAATTTTTATTTGATTTTAATTATATTAATTTTGCTTACAAAACTATGGTGACGCAAATCAATGGCATTAAAATATAACAATGTACTATTTTCAGAACCAACCATATAATTCAACAATAGTATGTTGCCCTTAGAATATTGTCATTTCAACCATATATTTTTTTTTACGTGTGAGTGTTGTATAGTTGTAGCTAAGCAGTTACCTTGTTTATTGTACGACTATCTTTTTTTTTTATCTGGGACCAGTACTCAGGGGATGACCCCTATATATGCAGTGCATTGTACTGAAACTAGGAAAATGGGTTGTGATGCAGAGTAAAGAGGGAGTAGTGTTCGTGCAGGTTTAACTTAAACAATAACAGCACGAAAGACTAAAACAAACTCTAATGTTGGAATTAAATTAGTTAATGTAATGTAATGTAACATATATGCAAGACAAGTATGCCAATACAAAAAACAGCCACCAATCAAATTCACATGGCCCGAAAATTTTAAAAATTCGCTTTTTCTATTCAACAGCTCACGTATTTGTATGACACTGTCAATAATTTTTCCATTATTAGCTCAAGGAAACTATTTTATGAGTTATGACGATGTTCCAACAAATGGCTGTTACGCATATGTAAATACTCTAGATATGACCCTAAAGTGTTAGAGTGACCACAACAATGACAACCACACGTTGATGTGGATAACTCAACAACAAATCATCATGATGACATTAAAAAGTTGAATGCCAAAAAAAAGGGAACAATTTTATGCAATGAAAACAATGCCAACAAAGTAACAACTTCTATACAATTTTACTCGTGTGTATTTTTTTGCCAGTGATGTTCACAAAAAAAAAATTTGTGCAGGAAACGGAAACGGACACGCATACAAAATTACGCGAACGCGCATTCATGACATAGAGCAAGAACACACATGGCGAACGCAAATAAAAAAAAAAAGAAAATAAACAGCAGCAAAAAGAAACAAACGGAAATTATTCATACTCACCCATACTAGCACAAAAACACTTTTTTTACATACAAGAACATGCATTAATAGAGCCATATGTAAATAGAACAGCGTATGCAATTCGCAGCTGTCTGGAGTTAAACAAAAGTACATGTAGTTCGTCGTTTGTTCATATGCTAAGTGCTATAAGAGTTTATAGTGGCTGTCATCATTATACGAAAGACCATCATAAGGGAGTTTAACGTCATCTCCGCATAAAGAAAAGTAAGTTTACACGAATACATGCATAAACATGTTTATATATATATATTATATATAAGTTTGTATGTAGAAGTGTGGTAATGTCGGCCTTTTTTCGTAAACCACTTTATGTATAAGGAATTAAGAATGTATGCCTGAAGTACGTACAATCATGCAAATATATTTTATATTTAATGTTGAGAAAAAATAAAAATAAAGCTGGTGCATATAACGTCACACGGATAAAGTAAAAGTGTGAAAACCTCAAACATGTGTCATTTGTATACACATTTTTACACAAAAATAGCAATTAGCATTATATAAACTTTTTTAACTTGTTGTATAAATATGACTCGTTGACTGGCAGTTATTTTTAAAGCTCAGGTCATGAATTAAAATAAAGATTCCGGTTGTCATACAGTGAGTTGTGGAAAAATAGTTGTAAGTGTTTGAATTGTATAAATATAAAACATTGGATATTATTAGCCAAAGGCTAAAAGTCAGAATTAAAAAAATACGATATATGTTAAAAGCAAAAAAGTTCTTAATATGCTTAACTTATACTACAATTGTGCAAGTTTATAAAAGCATTAACTGATGTCAAAACTAATAGAGTATTTTGTAGCAAAAAAGATTTAATTGCTATTTGTAAAATTATTTGATCTTAGTAAATTTGTATTAAGATAACAAATTTTCTTTTGCAGAAAGCTAAACAAGATTGTCAGCAGTTTATTACAAAAAATGGTCATTGAAGTTGGGAAAACTTTATCAGACTATTGCAATAAAATTAAGTATTAAAATCCAAATTGCTATCAATACATTAATGTACGTATTCATAAAAAATTAAAATGTATTTGAAATGAATTTTACTAAAATTTTGTATGGAATTTTTGGATCAAAACACACTTCAAATTCATTTAAATTTTTATGAATATGTCCGTAAGTTAATAAATCTTATAGCATGTTTATAGGACACGAAAAAGCTCACTCGCAACGAGCCAATTCATAGATGAGTATGCAAAGAATTGAGTTTGTAAACCGCGACTTGATCGTATCGTAGAACCCAACAAACACTAAGGTTTGATTTCAAGTTGAGACTGATTTGAAATCAAACGTTTTCTCAGACAACAAACGTTTGATATTGATTTGAACTCAAATCGAAAAACATAGTATTCCGAACAGAAAGGGGAAATTATTTTCAAACTGAGAAATTCATTTAATCTCAACTTGGTTTCAAATGTAATTCTCAAATGGTTTTTCAAATGTGGATTACAAATAAAACCAAATATTTGCTTTGTATATTCATATTTCTTATGATTTAATTGCGATTTTTAATTTGAGTGTTATATTATTATTGTATATTTTATTGTTATTATTATTTTTCTAGTCTTGAAATTCTCGAAAGAATAAATTAGTTGGTTCGTCTGGGCTCTTAATCGCGCTCAAATCATATAATCTCATTATTTCTTACTATTTCACTTTTATATGTTTTTCTTCATGTGTTTTTACTTATTAAAAACTTTTTGCTCACATTTAATTGCATATTACTCACAAACAAATCACATTTATTAATCTGTTACCATACTCTTAAAAGTTTTTTGTAAATTAACTTAAAATGGTGATATTTTTTTCAATAATTACTGATACAACAAATTAAGATTTGTAATTAAAATATTGAGTATCAAATGTTTACATATATTCAAATGTTTCTTAATTTAAACTCAAAAGCTAAAATCAAACTATTGAAAAAGGTTTGAAAATCATATTTGATACCAAATATAAAGTTATTTTATATCAAATGTTTGATTTCGTGTTTGTTGGGAACTTAAGTAAATTCCTGTATGTGTCAAATATATATTATTTTTGTTGTTGCCAACATGAAAAAAAATAATATTTGTTTACATTTTTAGCATGCTTATATTACTCTCACATGTATATATATTTGTATGTTTGTATTTTTCATCAGTGCTGCTGCTTTAGTATGAAAATTGGAATTGCCGTATTGCTTTCGGGGGGATTTCTGAGATTGACGGAGTCGGTCTTGGGAATTTCTAAAAAACTGGGAAGCTCCTCGAATCGGAACCGGTTTTTCATATTCGGTATGTGTTTTGGCCATGTAACGTGTATCTGCACTATTAACAGTCATTCGATTTAGTGCGAAAATTAAAGTTGCCATATTGATTCGGGGGAAGTGGGGGATTTTAGCGATCCCCATCTTGGGAGTTCCAAAAAAAACTGGAATGCGTTATATGGATAATTATCTAGTTATATAGATAATTATTTTAGTTTGATATCGAACTATATATTTTATTTTTTTAAACTATATTTATTTATTTTTTTTTTTTTTTATTTTTTTTTTTTAATTTTTTCTCTATGTATAATTTGTTTTTTGTTACATCAATTTGTTTTCAATTTTATAAAAATTTGTAAACAAAAAATTTAGAAATTTTCCTGAAGAAGACACACAAGGGGGTGTCGAAATACCGAAACAATAATAAACGAATAATTTTGAAACAAGTGACCTCAAGCTCAAATAAACAACAATTATATTTAAAAAAAAAGGTCGAAAAACCAGGATCAAGATACGAATTTATATTTATTATTCATACGAAAAAAAAATTTTTTTTCAACTTAAAAAACGGTCTATTTAAGCTATTCTAGGCACAGTTGGCATACGCACTTATGTATTTGTGTAAAAACATTTTTTATAATGTCGTATCAATTATGTACATATGTATATATAAGTATGAATTTATTACCAATTTCCCGGTTAAAGTACAAACAAATCTAGATAAAATTCTTTTTTGATTTTTGGACAGCGGGTTTTTGTTAAAATTTTTATAATAAATAAATAAATAATTAAGTACTCAGTTTAGTTTCATGCAACATTAACAAATCTTGATTATGATTGGTTGAAGACCTTAAAACTCAACGTTGCTAGACTATTTTCTGTGGGAATATCTGAAGTCGCTGGTGTACGCCGAAAGACCCAAAAGTATTGGAGGATAAGATTCACTGCGGTATTGCCGTTACACGGCTACAAGTATTGGAAAAATTCATTGGGCCCACAGGCGAGATAACGCTCCAACTAGCCTTCTCAGTCATATTACTAATTTAATTTTTTTTTATATATTAGATACAACTAACATTTCATAACGAGTTACTTGTTATTTTTTTAAACAATTTTATTTCAACGAAGTGTAAGATAAAAAATTTTTTTTGCAAAATAATTGCTATTTTTACTTGCATTGACCACAAAAGTTATTGTTTCATTCGAGTATAAATGTTATTACAAAAAAAAAAAGAAAAAAAATGTACATAAAACATTTAAAACAAAAGGTTATGAATGTTAAAACAAATTTGACTTTACAGAGCCAGCCATTCATATATTCAATAAACCATATTTACACATACATTTTGGTACACAAGTGTGTTTGTTTTTCACTGTTTGAAATTGGTAAAAATGGCCCTAAGAAATGTTGTTCATTTAAAAATTTCGTTTGATTAAATGGCAAAAAGGTAAGTAAAAACATGAAATACTTTAACATATGTGCTCGTATATCAAATGTGGTGTACGAATATGCGCTGCAATATATATATAAAATTTATTTATTTATTATTTTATTTCTACAATGACTTTTTACAAACAAAATATATAGATTAAATAATATATTTTTATATTATTTATTATTATTCTTCGGCTTAAAATTTTTTCGTAGCCAAATTTTAGCGGTAAAGTACACTTGTACCAGCACAAAGTGACAGTTTGTAAGCAAAATGCGAAGAAAGGACGTTGTTGTGGGCACAGTTTTTTAACTGGCTTCAGCCCCGTACTTGCAGCTCAAAACCTAGATGGCATAGTCTTCGATGAAATATGCACCTTTTATTAGGTTTTCTAAAAATATTTTAAGAGAAAGTGAGCGACAAGATGAGCGATCTAGTCTTCAAATTAGTCGCAAAAATATTTTTGCACACAAACAAAAATATATACATACAAGATGAAACGAAATTTTTAAACAAATTGCTACAAAATCATACACGACCACACAAGCGACAGTTTCCCACTGGGTACAACAAACAATAAGAAACGAAATACCAAGATTGCACGAACAACAATAACATCACTTGTCGTTGATTTACATTTTGCGTACTTTAAATCATAAAATTCAGTAAAATCGCTCCATGTACAGCTAAGATATACCCAAAATTCCGAAAAAAAAACTTTTTTAGGCAATTTTGTATGAAATTTTTTGAAAAAAATTTGTTTCTTTGCTTCAAATAGTATTATTAAGCATGGCAATTACATGGCATCGGTCCATATATATCCGAGATATACCCTAAATCGATTTTTGCTTAAAAGTAGTTCTGGTGATAAAATGAGGCTACTAAAAACAGAAAATAAAAGTTTCCGATATCGGTCCATATATACCCGAAATATAGCATAAACCGATTTTTCATGAAAATGAGCTTAAACAATTTGTTTTGCTTAAAAGTAGTAAAGGAGGTTACTAAAATACATAAAACTTAAATTTCAGATATCGGTCAATATATACCCGAGATATAGCCTAAATCGAAGTTTTCATGAAATAATTTTTTTTAGTTAGAAGCAATTCTGTAATAAAAGGTGGTAACTTAAATACAGAAAATGAAAATTTCCGCTATAGGCCCACATATACATGATGTTACTAAAATACAGAAAATGAAAATTTCTAGTATATACAAGGTATAACGTAAACCGATTTTTTCATGAAAATTTCCATGAAAGATTACCTTTTTAACATGGCAATTACAAGGCAAAAACTTATTTTCGCCGACATCGGTCCATATATATCCGAGCATATTTAGTTCAAATTTATAACATATACTATATATTTACATGACTATTGTGAAGAGTATTTTAGTTTCTGCTCAGCTACATGCTCACTTGTTTGTTTTATGTTGTTTGTGTGAATGTGCTGTAGACTTATTATGGGAAAATCAATGACTGGGATAGATGTGATGAAAATTCCTAACAATATATTTTAGTGAAAGCTAGATAACGGTTGGATTTTCTCCTATAACTTAACATCTGGAATTTTTAGTAGTTTTGTAAGTGTGTTTTTGACCAACTGGTTTTGTGCGATATTTTTATGAACCTTAGCTCTTTTTTTAAGCTAATTGGGCCTAAATTTTCTAATATATATTAAAAAAATTTTATTTACATTTTTTCCCCAACGTTTCGTCGATTTTGGTTGACTTCTTCAGGGGAATCTGTTTAATAAATATTATTAAAAATAATACATTATGAGCAATATGTTTACAGTTTTCCCCCGTTTTTTTTATAAAAAACATTAGTATCACATATACATATTTATATAAGTACAAGATACATTAAAACGAACTTTTTTAAACAACCACAAATTTTTAATAAAGTGTATAAAATAGCGATGCCCATCCATTGTATTAAAGTGGTAAACAAAAGCAAACACAATCTTACGGGCATTAATTTAGTCGTCAATGAGACAGCGACGAATGAACAAGCGCATGGGTGTATGAATTTATTTCTTGTTTTTTCTCTGTATTTTGCGTATTTTTTACTCTTTGTGATATAAAATTTATTAAAAACACTAAAAACATAAATTCATATGTTTATTCTTTGTCTTTACTTTAATTTTAATTAAATTGTAAGTAAAACCATATATTTGATTTACGTATTTTTTCTTCCAGTGCAAATTTATTTACGCTCAGAGCGTAACTATGGATTTCTCTTTGGGCATCACTAGTATAAAAATATAATATCACAGTTGTTAATTTATTATCACCCTGTAGTTTTCTCTTAACTTGTCTGTATCTTCTCCTTGATTCATCGTTCTGTCTCTGTTTTTCTGAACATGTATGCTCTCTATTGTGTATCTTTTCTTGTATATGTTCTCTTTGTCTAATATTTTAACATTATTAAAATCTGCTTTATGATTGTTTTCAAGCCCGTGCTGTGATAAAGCTGTTGAGTGTTTATCAGTCTTGTGTTCGTTTCACCTCGTTTCTAAATTTCTTTTTGTTGTGCTGTTACAAGTGTTGTTTTTATTTTATTTCGTATATTACATTGTTTTGTTGTTTGTGTTTTCTTGAATTTTTATTTGCATTATCTTCCACTTTAGTTTCAATTCATTTATAAATAAAAACTATTTCCAATATACAAATTATATTTCCAGTTTCAAATGAATGTTGACAAAAAACAACTGATTATTCAACTCCAGTTCGAACTTAACCAAAGAAACAGCAACTTTGTACAGGAAACTGAAAAAATTGCTCTCTCATTATCTCCCAAAATTGCAAAAATAGTGTCAGGTGAAATTCTTTTGGATTACTTTGTACAAGTTATTTGGCTTCGAACATATATACATATGCACATGGGTCTTAAGGTCTTTTATCAAGCAATTCAACTATGAGTATACTAAAACTATTTTCAAAAAGTGCATAGGTATATATGTATATTAATTTTGTAAATTTTCAAAAACTTTTTAAATTTTCTTATATTTTAGTAGAGTTCCTTGGGAAGTTTTTGAGATCAGGAAAACCATAATTAATGCCGAAGTAAGAAAAAAATTATTTTAAAGGCCTTGTCGCCTATAATCTCAATCTATCAGCGCCTTTTGCCACAAAATGTATTGGTATACATATATCCTTATCGTACATTTTTAAAGCATTTGTGGATTTTCTTTACATTTTAGTAGAATTTCTTCTAGTACATTTAACTCAAATTTAATCAAAACTAATTGAAATATCATCTGAAAGTTTATTATTACTTATGCATGTGTGTGCATGAATTATACTTGTATGGCTTCAATCTGTTGCTGATAAACAAAATCCGAACTGATTAAGCATTGAAATGAAGCAAATAGTTTATGAACTTAATATAATTTTTGTTCTATACTGAAACAGATACAAAATATGTATACACATCCAACCAACGATGATAAATTTGTAAAAATTTCAATTCATTGACGTAATTTGTCTGTTTGTATGCATGGAAGTGCAGGTCATGTGATTACAAACTTGTGTAAAAATGTGGCAACCTATTCAACTGTGAGTAAATGTTTATCAAATACGCACAAATCAATGATCACGAAACGAGAAAAAGTAGCAATAATAAAGTGAATATAACGACACAACATTTTATTGGTGTAATTTAAATATTTTCTAGGAAAAATAATTGCTTTAAAGTAATAAAAGACTTCAGTTTTAAATTTTACTTTATATATTTGTAATAAAAAAATTGTCTTAATTATGTGTAGAATATACCTTTTCTATTTACATAAATATATAACAAAGTTGTTTGTAATAAAGCTTTACCGTAAATAATTAAATATTTTAACTAGGGATTGGGTTTATTAGATTTTAATAGTTACAATCAATCCTGTCTCCCTGCTTCGGCTTGACGTTGAGCTCTGGGACACCCTGTATTTAAACGCTTTATAGCTGCTAGCCTGATCATAAGTTGGCTTGAAAACCGTTGAAAAATATTGTTACGTTTTTATCTTTAAAAACGATTTGCGGATTCTTCAATTGCACTTGTTTGTTACACAGAACTCAAATACTTCACAGCTTTATATACTCTTAATACCATTGTTCATTAACACACTAAACTTGCTTACTATTTCGACTTATGACTGTCTTGCACAGCGTTTAAAGTTAAATTCTGCCTGCTATTTATACTTCTTTACTCGTATTATCTTCTACATAGTTCTTGATGCTTCTAGTTAGTGATAATACCAGACTCAAATGTACAAATATAATTGATACATACACATACATGCTTGCACAACAACAACAATAAAATCATGAGTGGTTGATTTGCTTGGAATTTTGCGTTCTTTAGATCAAGCACGTTTGTTTGTTTGTGTATTATGTTTTTAGCTTTTTGTTGTATATATGGATGTGCATGTACATTTATAACAAGCAGATCAACGGCTCGCACAGTGGGTTAGAAATTATACAAATTCGTAACAATACTCGTATATTCAAATATATAACTCTATATATCTTAATAAAGTTTAAAAGAAAGAAAATTAAAAAGAAACTATTAAAATTTAATCTTTGTGGCAATGTATGTTTCAGTGAAAAGTATTATAATCACTAAAATACTCAAACAGGAGAAAACTTCAAGTTAGGGTTTTTCTACCTGACATATGCAAATAAATAATGTTTTTATTGAAATATAAAACTTTCAAATGGAATAAAACTATGGTGCATTTTTTATATTCACGTGAAATTTACTTTATTCGAAAGATAGTTCTTTGGTATTATAATTTAACAAAATAATGGCATTATAATGACGTCTGACATATGATAGCTACGACTTCTCGGAATGTACTCTAATCTGGACGTGCATTTGTTGGCAATAACACTAGGAGTGTTGTCCTCCAATTGGTCAATCTTTTTGGACTTATCAGCGTAGACTAGCAAGCGGAGTCAAATCGCACGATTTATAGGCCAATTCACTGCTCCAAAACATGAAACATGATTGCCGTATCAAACTTTTCCTTCAATAAATCAATGAAACATGATTGCCGTATCAAACTTTTCCTTCAATAAATCCATGAAACATGATTGCCGTATCAAACTTTTCCTTCAATAAATCAATTGCGTTACGAGTTGGTAGATGTGTTGCACCGTCTTGTTCAAACCACAAATCTACACACCATGGTTGATCAATTTATGAACGAAAAACTCATTGTTCATGGCTCCATGGCGGTTACCATTGACTGTAACTTTGTGACCAGCATTATATTTAAAAAAGTACGGACCAATAAGTCCCATAGTCCGTAAAACACATCCAATACTCAGTTTTTCTGGATTTAACAGTGTGTTAAGAGTTGCTTGAGCACTATCATCCCTCCAAATGTGGCAGCTTTGATTATTGACGTATATCAAGTAAAGGTGAGCTTCATCTAGAGATAACAAAAAAATCGCTTATGAAAATCGGGATCAACGGCAATTTTGTTTTGGTCCAATTATGATGCAGTATATTCATGTTTAAATGCCAAACTAAACGTAAATCTTTTAACAGCTGACAAAATAGCTGCCAGTTAAAAAAGTATTGACAAATCAAACTTTTATGCCTGTATAAAACACACCCTTTATACAATGAATTATTTTATTGATTTAAGCATCGAACAGGATTAATTTTTATTTTTTTATTAATTTTTTTTTATTTTGAGAAAGAGTGTTTATTATTTGACTTAATCTTATTTGCCTTCAAAGATTTTAAAATAAAATAATATATGTGTATGTAAATAGCCAACAGTTTATGTCAAGTACAATTAAGTAGAGAGGAAAATCCTTCTTAATTGAAACAGCTATTATGGAGGTTTTAATTGGCAATTCAAATTAAATAGAGTTCGATGGCTTAAAGTAATAAAGAGTTTCTATTATACAAATCAGTTAAATGTGTTTCCAAAAATGTGTAAACAGATTTAAAGGTTTATCATCGTTGACGTATTTGCAATACGGTGATGTTGACAGTCGGTATCCAATAATTGGCAAATGAATTTCATTGATTTTTTTCTTTCATTAATTTTAACTAAACACATATAAGTATATATTATACCACGTACTCGTATATTCGTTTATAAATATTTTATTCTACTTTTTTATTTTACTTTTAGTACGACTATTATACACGTTAGGAAAGTGGTTGAAAGGTTTTCAAAGAAAGCAATTGAATTAGATAAAATTTTATTATATTTAATTCTATACTCAACACATTAGTTTATTTTTAAACGATTTATATTCAAAATATTAAAAAAACATATCAAACGTCTTTACGTAAGAATAAAAGAATGTGTGAGATTTTCCAATTCTATAAGCCACAACAATATTTTATAAGAAGACAGCAGTATAACCCTCTAAGCGCCAACACCGTAAAAATTATAAGCTAAAGTCAATTTTTCCTTCTTATAGAAACAAAAGAACTGTACATTAAAATCTTTAAGAGAATAAAATATTTAGGGCTTAACACCATCTACGACTATAAATGGTCTTGTCGGTTTGTGTGTAATACCTACCACACCATAAGTAAATTTCATAAGTAATATAAATTTATGAAAAGAAACGACAAAAATATTATAAATAAACTCATAAAAAACTCGTCATAACTGCGATGTACTTTAACATCAATGGTATGCCAAGTTTCGTCAGTTTTGCTCCAATGATATTTTTCATCGCTGTGATGTCAATCATTACATCAGTTGCTCTAATTATCATTAGCGGTAATTATGACAATTATATCATCAATGACATGTCATACTGACATCATGGTGATGCTTTATTATTTTCAAGAAATCAGTGAGAATTAAAAATATTCTAATACTATTGATGACTTACTGTCATCAATATAATATCATTGATGACTTACTGTCATCAATATAATATCATTGATATCTTACTGTCATCAATATAATGTCCGTGTGTTGCATTATCATACACATAAGCAGTGTCTTTCTTTGCCTCGTAGTTCCCTTTTTTATTTTTCGCTCTCATTATATTAGTTATTTAACCAACGCCGCATGTGATGACTATGTATTATCAATATGATGTTTTGCCGTCTTCAATATGATGATATACTCTTTATAGTTATACTTATTTGTCTTTACTTAAACAACACTTGCTGTGATTACAAATATATATCAATTTGATGCATTTTATTCTATTTCTTAAAAATTAATTTAAGGCGAAAAACATATGCACACAGAATGGAAGACAAAGCACTTCTTATTCTTGTTTGCAATCTATTACGATGCATTTGCTTTCAAAAAAAAAAGTTTATAATAACCATATTATGCCATAAAAATATATATAGTCAAGCACTAAAGTCGATTTATTTTTAAAACAACTTAACTTTTAACATTTGCTGCTAACTTTTTTTCAATTGTAGTCAAAATTGATGTTGGTTTTAAGTTGAACTGGCTCTAAATAGAGGACAAGTCAAATTTATTAATTCTTTGCATACTATTTAGTATAAAATATAAACAAGTGGCATCTCTGATCAGCTGAAAGATAGAGGGCCAAATAAACTACGCAAACCGCTTGGCAAACACACGCTTTATGCTTGCACTCAAAACACATACATATAGGGTGTTTTTTTAAGCCCGATAGAACTTGAAATTGTAAAAAATAACACAAAAAATTAAATTGTAATCAAAATTTTTTTTTATTCGAAAGATCAATACGTGACATTAACATTTGAAAATGATTTCGGGCATATGGGCACCGCGGCTGTTCTTGACGAAGCGCATTCTGGACGTCCAATTTTGGGCCACTTTTTCGAGCACTGCTGGCCGTATGTCACGAACAACACGAACAATGCTGGCCTCCAAGGCGTCAATTGTTGCTGGTTTATCAGCATAAACCAGTGACTTCACGTAGCCTCACAGGAAATAATCGAGAGGTGTCAAATCGCACGACCTTGGAGGCCAATTGACAGGTCCATTTCTCGAAATCAACTTATCGCCAAATTTTGATTTCAGTAAGTCGATGGTTGCGTTCGCCGTATGGCACGTAGCGCCATCCTGTTGAAACCACATCTCCTCCGGATCAATGTCATCCATATTTTCAAACAAAAAATCATTGATCATGGTGCGGTAACGATCTCCATTGACCGTAACGCGAGCTCCGGCCTCATTTTTGAAGAAATAAGGTCCGATGATGCCATAAGGTCTGGATGTAATGGAGTCTGTAGGGTCTCTTGTGGATTGGTCTCACTCCATATGCGGCAATTTTGCTTATTAACAAACCCGTTAAGCCAAAAATGCGCCTCATCGCTGAACACAATTTTGCGATAAAACAACGGGACTGATTTTCAAAGTAAATTTGGATAATTTCGTAGCGTTGTTCAAGCGTGAGTCTATTCATGATGATTTGTCAGAGTATACTGAAACAAATAAAAAAAATGTTTCATCAAAATTTAATTTTTTGTGTTACTTTTTACAATTTAAAGTTCTATCTAGCTTAAAAAAACACCCTATATATACAAACACAAACAAATGCAATTTAATTACACATACATATACTAATTAATCATTTATTTTTTATAATGAGAATAGGTAGATAGAGACAATTTGCCAATGTAGATGTTGCGGCAATTTGCTCGCTATATGAAGTTCGCAAGCCACAAATTATTTTATAAGTTGTTATAGCCTCCATTTCTTGATATTTAATCTTTATTTTTTTTAATCTTTATTTTTTTTTACTTTCTACAATGAAGGTAAACTTTTTTTTGCTTAAAAACAGCTCTGGTGATAAAAGGAGGTTACTAAAATACAACAACCGAGATACAGCATAAGCCGACTTTTCATTGAAAACAAATTGTTATGCTTAAAAGCAGTTTTGTAGTGCGATTCTGTAACTTTAAACAATAATAGACATTGTTATATTGCCAATGTGAAAAGTTGTTTGCAGTAATGATTTTGTTATTCTGTAACTAAGAAATAACAACAATGGCAAAAATTTAAGTCAAGTGGCATCGCTGTAAAAACATATGTCAAAAGTGAAAATAACAAAAACGTTCTGCCGAAACATTGCCGCCGAAATAAGAAGAAATTTTTCTTTAAATTTAATCTTGTTTAATTTTTGTAAGGTAAGTAGAAATTAATGAGAAATGTAGAATAATATATTAATATATTTTTTTATAGAACTTTTCAATTCAATAGAACAAAAATGTATAAAGACAACTGTTGTTTATTTAACAAGAACAGTTGACGCAAACAATAGCAAGTATTGTTAAAAGCACTGCAGAATAGCAAAATTGCTTAATAGCTTGTTTAATTTTTTAACAATAACAACTTTTGTTATAAAACGATAGAGAAGCGCACTACTATGAAAAGAGGTTACTAAAATACAAAAAAAATTTAAATTTCCGATATCGTTCAATATATACCTGCGATATAGCCTAAACTGGTTTTAAACACTTTTTTTGTGCTTAAAAGCAATTCTGGTAATATAAGGAGATTACAAAATAGAGAAAATTAAAATTTCCGACATCGGACCATATATACCCGAGATATAGTCTAAACCGATTTTTCCATGAAAAAATTATTTTTACTTAAAATCAGTTCCGATTATAAAAGGAGGTTAGTAAAATACAGAAAATGAAAATGTCCAATATCGGTTCATATATACATGAGATATAGCATTTTCCATTTTCGCCTAAACCGATTCTTACATGAAAAATTACCTTTTTGCAATGGCGATTACAAAGCAAAAATGCTTTTTCCCTGGTATCGGTCCATATATATCCGAGCATATTTAGTTCGAGTTTGTAATATATACTATATAATTATGTGACTGTTGTGAAGGGTATTTTATATTCGGCGCCATCAAATATACTACACTCTTACTTGTTATTTTTTAACTTTCGTTTTTTTAAACCCACAAAGCTAATTTTTAACTGATTTTTAAATAATTGTTCACTTCAAAGGGAATTAAAACTTTACGTGAACAAAAATTTCACTTGTTATTCATGACAGGGGTGATTATTTTCGAAATCAACAGTTTGGTAATTTTGTGTGGACTATAGAAAACAAATTCGTAATATATAAATTTCAGCCAAAAACGCACGCAAACAAAACCCAATCAAATTAAAATTCAATAAACTTTTATTTACAGAATAGAGAACTATTTCTGTTCGTGATATTAACTGTCCAACTATCTAATTTGTTGTTAAACTTAGTTCTGATTCCAAGTTTAATTTATTCTTTCACTACTTCTTGTGTGTACTTCATTCAGTCTGCTAGGCTACAAGTGTGCTTATGTGCTTAGTTTTTCAGTTACATAAACACAAAAGACCTTTAAGAAAAAAACATGTAAAAGTTGTTCAAAGCACACATGGAATGTTAATGTTATACTTAATTTAATTGTAATGTGTTTCCTACAGTTTTAGCATTTCCCATTTTCGCTTTCTCTCATTTCTTCCATTCTCCCAAATTCACTATGTCATGAATGAAAAGGGATCTATAAATGTAAAATGGGTTTTACGCTTTTAATTTGCTGGGCAAAGCAACAAGACGGACAGTAAGTATTACTGATGCTTGAATAGTCAATGGAGCAACAAGATAAAACAAAAACAAAAGAGAAACAAAACGTATTTTTAATTTCAACTGCTTCGGGTGGGTTTGAGTGGCACGATATTCAATATCATGGTACTTGGATATTGATTGGACTTCTGGCTACTCGCATCCAGCTAAAATGGTCTTACTTAGGTGTGTGTGTGTGTCTGTGTTTGACAAAGATATTGTTATTGTTTGAACATGCAACGAATTTTTAATGTGTTGACTGACTCACACAATTAAGTCTCACTAGACATTAATTCAATGTAACATTTCATTGGAATACGTTTTGTTTGTCCGAGTTTATGTTTGGTTGATTGTATGGTTGCTAGAAGATATTAAGTAAAGGGCAAATGACAGGAAAAATTATAAACTTAAAACATGCCAAAATTTTCAATGAAATGTTAATGCAAAGTTTAGTAAAATCCATAAAGTTAAAGGAAGTAAATATATAGTCATTCAGGAGCCATTAATAAACAAGTGCCTATTAACAAGCGGCGAGTGTATTAAACAAATATCACTGAAAAACAACTGTGAATTCTAAACATATTATTCTTAAGCACAGCCTTGGAAAGTATCACCGACTGCAGTGGAGCCACTTGCTGTAACAGGTGTTTTTTAGGGTAACACAAAGTTAAGTTAAATAAAACATATCACAATAAAACCAAGAAATATATTTTTCATATCAGTGAAACGGATAAAAAGTTATTGACATTAATATTTGTGCGCAGACAAAGCGCAATCTGGAAAACCAATTTTTACATCGCAGCATTTGCGGCCGTATTTCGCCAATTTCTCGTTTATCGATATCTACATAATATGCTGTTCATACATATACTTTTAATTATAATTTTGCAATTAACGCCTTAATTGATATTAATTATATGCTGTTCATACATACACTTTTAATTAAAATTTTGCAATTAACGCCTTAAATGATATTAATTACCCATACAAAATTGTAATTAACTTAAAACCCAATTAACAGTTAACTGTTCTAGTATTTAGTAAAATTAAATATACAACCCTGTGGCAACCGTGTTTAGTAAGCACAATAATACCCAATGAGCACACTTTGTTCCAATTTGAACACTCAAATGTAAACAAATGCAAACAAAAGATGGCGAGTCGACAAGAAGAAATATTCACAATCAAAATGTAAACAACTTTTCTGTCAGCTGTTGTTAAAAGTTAATTGCACTAGCAATATTAAGTATGAATGAACACTTACAAAAATTTTTAATTAACTGATAATTGAATTCATTAAAAAGTGTATGTATGAACAGCATATAACTCTAAAAGCATTTTGATTTAAACTTTCCAAAGTAATTGAAAGCACGGTCGAAATGAGTTTGTCAGGTATTTCGTAAGGGTCTCGCTAAGGGCGATCAGCTTGTATTTCATTCTAAAATCTGGTGCCATTTAATTGGTCATTTTCACTCTGGATATCTCCAAGGCGCTTAACAGAGTGTGACCAGTTGCATTAAAATACAAATTTATTACTTTTAGTGTCTTTCAGAGTTTGCACTATGCAAGTTGTAATAGATACAGGTGTACAGAAAGGCTCCGTTATTTCTCTCACTTTATTTCTTATTTTTCATAGTAACCTTCCATGGCAAACTTCGAACTCTACCTACTTTTTTTGGCTGATTGTAGCAGCTGTTATCATTAATGCTCATTCATTAGGCATAACCAATCTAAGATTAGTGCCTGGTTTGATGTACATCAAGACAAAACTTGCTCCCCGGGAGGTTCAAACTACACCAGTCAGATATTGGTAGAAGATTGTTGTTGTTGGAACCAATACATCAAACCAGGGTACTCTACCTTCTAGGGCATAGAGAGTAAGAAGTTCTTAGATCATTATAGTAAATAAAACCGAACTAAACAAAAAGCAACTATCAGCTTTTAAGTCCACTGTCATTTAAAGTAGTGTTGCCAACTTAGAGAACAATTTCAAAAACTTTGAATAAATAGGAGTGCAAGAATATATTTCATCGTTTTAACAAACAATAATCGTTATACGGAATACCTAACCATTTGGGTTTACAGGACACGATTCGCCTTCTTCACATTACCTATAAAAGCACATAGTACATACCAGAGATCTGCAACCGGTGCCTTTTTTAATGAGTTAAGTACACACCTCTTAAATCGAGTTGCGGTGTGATTGGCCACCGCATGTTTTTTGCACAATTATGTTTTCTACTCATTAGAGCTTGCGTCTGTTAACTGGAGTACATAACATACCCAATCAAGTTTATATGCGGTGGCTGCTTGATTTGGTTTCTCAATTATTTTTTCCACATTCGACAATCATACTCGTATTTCTTCTAACAACGAAAATAACATTTGTATGCATGAATTTGTTACTAAGAAAATGACTAGAAAGGAAATCGAAAATGACGCAAAATGTTTCTCGTACTAAGTGCTAGTGATCGTTTCTTTTACTCTTAAAAAAATACACAAGATACGAAAGTGATTGGATACATTTTTGATTAATCAAGATTTCGCAAAAGAACGATTGATGTTAATACCATCGCATCAATTTTTAAGTGTTTAAAATACTCGGATGTGAACATGATTGAGTAAACAATCGGTGTACCGCCAGAACTGTCGAAGTCAGTTAATACTCATATCGCTCCTTTATTGCAACATAGTCATAACTAAAAAAAGCTTGTTTCGAGAAAAACACATAACAAATTTTTAGTTTCAATACAAGTCTTAGAAATTTTTTTTAGAAAACAGTTTAAAAGTAATTTGAATAAATTTTTGGCACAATATAAAAGATAGTACTGTTAACAATTCTGCCTTGCTAACTCGAAAAGCCCATTTTTGAGATATGGCTATGTTGCATTAAAGGAGCGCTATGTTATAATTAAAATTTAAAATTAAAGATGTTTGGAAAAAAGAAAATATTAATATCATACATTTAGCCATAAATTAAAAAAAGTTTCTTTAAACTAAATCACTTACTTATTGCTTGTAGCAACAACGTAATTGGTTTAAATTGAATAACCAGCCAGCTTTTAGAATTTTCACATTTTCTGACTATAATTTAGTTTGCATAATAAATTTCATGTATGCTAATGCACTTTCATTCTAACAATAAAACGACAATAAATTAATTTTTTTTAATAAGTCAATAATAATAAGTAAATTAAGAAAATTATATTTTATCGTCCATTATTATGCATGTTTCCGAACGCAATTTCATTTACCACCCCAAATTAAGTTTGAATCAAATACTAAATTTAAAACACAATTTTATTAAATTATTAACGCAAATATATAAGTAAATGTACATGAAATTTTATTTATTTATTAATTTGACTATGCAATTGCAAAGTGTATTTGCAAAGTATAGCATGCATAGCATGGGCGGAGTAACGAGGACTATATGCCCGAGATGGTATTAACAGTACAATTTTAGCGTCGCTGGGACTATATATGAAGTCCTATGCTTTCACATAGGAAGTTGCAACGTGGTTAATAACGAAATATCTCAAAAATATTCTAAACCATGATTTTTCTTATGATGGTTGTAATCAATCTTGTCACCCAGTTTCGGCTTGACATTGAGTTCTGGGACATCCAATACAGTATATGAACTGAACTTAAATACAACTTAAATGAAGAAGATTGTGCATTAAAGTTTGATTCAAATTTGTAGTGAAAAATTTACTTTCATTTTTAAATGTAAGTTAAATGACATTTAATTACGATTCCCAAAAACTGGGTCTTAAAAACTTTTTTTCTCTACTTCTTTAAACTTACAGTGCAAGCTAAATTCGGGCGTAAAGCGCAACGTTTTTACGCTGTAGTAAGTATAGTAAGTATCTTAAATAAGAGCGTTAACGTTGTGCTATGAGCAGTATTGCTCAATAAACTTGTTTAATAAATATCACTACATAGAAATAATAAAAAGCGATAAAGTCAAAAGTAATGATTACCAATGGCGGCAAATAATTTGTTTTGAAGCTAGCTTTACTGGGAGGCAGTAAAGCTTTTTCTCTTACACTCTGTCAAAATTGGATTTTCCAATAGCACAGCGGTGACGCTGCGCTATTTGGGTTGGTCTCATACACCCATGCATGAAGATTTTTAACAGATAAATTACAGTTTTTAATAAAACAAATTACATTTATTAAATCTAATTTAAACAAATTAGATTTTGGATTTTTATACATTTGAACATCGGATTTTAGTTCCAGTTTTTCCTTTCTTTAGTTTCTTAAGAAGGATTTTTTTACTATACAAATTTGCTGTGATCAATAATTTTTGATCGAAGAAGACAATAAAAATAAGAATCAAACCTTTAACTGGGGGACAACTAGCTATTTCGTAGTCGCTATACTACTCATCAGCACCCATAAGTACTTAACCACTCGGCCACCGACCCATTGAATTACTCTTAGCAAAATGCATAAGTGATTCAATATGAGATGGAATCGCCAATCCAAGAAGGTAGTTTTTCATCGAAAATTTGGTTTAGGCTATATCTCGGCTATATCTCGGGTATATATGGACCGACATCGGAAATATTCATTTTCTGTATTTTAATAGCCTCCTTTATAATCAGAACTGATTTTAAGTAAAAAAAAAATGTTTTCATGGAAAAATCAGTTTAGGCTATATCTCGAGTTTATATAGACCGATAGCGGAAATTTTCATTTTCTTCATTTTAGTAACCTTCTTTTATTGCCAGAACTATTTTTAAGCAAAAAAAATTATTTAAAATTTTTTTTCAATGAAAAATCCGTTCAGGCTATATCTCGGGTATATATGGACCGATATCAGAAATTTTCATTTTCCATATTTAAATAACCTTATTTTGTTACCAGAACTGCTTTTAAGCACAAAACCCTGTTTAAGTTCGCTTATGCGAGATTTTCATTAAAAAATCGGTTAGTGCTATATCTCGGGTATATATGAACCTATATCGGGGAAACATCAAGTTTGAAGCAGAACAAACAATTTTTGTTTTCATAAAATTTCATACAAAATTTCAAAAAAAAAAATTGCATTCTTCGCAATTTTGGATATATCTCAGCTATACGTGAACTGATTTTACTGAATTTCAATAGCAAAAAATAAAATAGCAGGAATCGATGAAGTAATAGAAAGGTAAAAGAAAAAAGTTTCCATGTTTAATGGTTTTCTCAGAAACGGTATTTCAACGACCGACAGAAGTACAGACGGACATCACTTAATCGAATTTTCTATCGATGCTGATTCAGAAAATGTATACTAATATATATATATATATATATATATATATATATATATATATATATATATATATATATATATATATATATATATATATATATATATATATATATATATATATATATATATATATATATATATATATATATATATATATATATATATATATATATATATATATATATATATATATATATATATATATATATATATATATATATATATATATATATAAAGGGTGTTTTTTTAAGCTAGATAGAACTTTAAATTGTAAAAAGTAACACAAAAAATTAAATTTTAATGAAACATTTTTTTATTTGTTTCAGTATACTCTGACAAATCATCATGAATAGACTCACGCTTGAACAACGCTACGAAATTATCCAAATTTACTTTGAAAATCAGTCGTCGATTCGCGCAACTTATAGACGCAAAATTGTGTTCAGCGATGAGGCGCATTTTTGGCTTAACGGGTTTGTTAATAAGCAAAATTGCCGCATATGGAGTGAGACCAATCCACAAGAGACCCTACAGACTCCATTACATCCAGAAAAATGCACTTTTGGTGCGGTTTTCATGCTGGTGGCATCATCGGACCTTATTTCTTCAAAAATGAGGCCGGAGCTCGCGTTACGGTCAATGGAGATCGTTACCGCACCATGATCAATGATATATATATATATATATATATATATATATATATATATATATATATATATATATATATATATATATATATATATATATATATATATATATATATATATATATATATATATATATATATATATATATATATATATATATATATATATATATATATATATATATATATATATATATATATATATATATATATATATATATATAAATTGCAATAAAATGTTTTGTTTATGAATACGTTTTTATAAAATCAGGTTTTTTACTGAAGATTTTGTTTTAACTGAAAAGTTGTTAAAATGCTGATTAGTGTTTTTTATGAGTGTTGAGAAAACGTTTGATTTCAAATTACTACAGATTTGAAATCACACCTTAGTGTTTGTTGGGTATATATTGCACATTAAACCACAAACAATTACAATTATTCGGCGTGGAGGAGAAACTGTATTTAAGAATTTTGTAATCAAATCATTCTAATGTACATAAATAAAACTTTCGTGGTCGTTAAAGATTTGATAACAAAATAAAAACGGTTTTCGGAAATTTAGAGTTAGTGTGCGACATGTTCATACATTTTATTCTAATTAAAGATTTGATAAATTTTCGACAACATGATGAATTCGAGTAGATATAGATTTATGATGACAAGATTTTTAGTTCAATAATGTAATTTGATTTCAATATATCACGTGATATTTTGTAAATCTGAAGAAAACATAAATAAAAAAAAATTATTGTGCATGTATGTACATACATATGTATGTATGTATTTATTTGTTTTATGTCTTACTGAAAATCTTAAAATTTAAAATTTGTATCTGTAATAGCAATATCCTGTATTTCCCTAGAGCTGATATTTGTATGTATATATATATGAAAGTATGCACGAATGTTTGCTTTCCCTCATGATAGTGTTTAAATAAAACTAGTTAGGAAATTGTCAAGTTAAAAAGTAAAGCAACAGCTACAACAACATCAACAAACTACAACAGGCATTTTACAACCAGGAAGAGAAGACAATCTTTTGTTATTTGGCTAATGGTTAAAGGAAGTGGTACTGATGTTGCACAAAAAAGTATGAAATAGAATATTTCATGCGTGAAGTTCTACAAGTTATTTAGAACTTTAATTACATGTATAATACATACATACATTCAGAGAGGTGAAGTAATAATTACACATGAATAGATATTAAGCGCTTTGTTTTTGGGAAGAAAAGAAATATACAGCCATGTAACAGAGATTGATTTTTGCGAAAACGAAATTCAATCCCTGTTTTGGTTCTGCAGAAAAGGAAAGAAAAGGTTTTAGGAATGAAATCATTTATACGATGTCTGATCAAAAAGTAACCGTTATATTAAAATTTCGTGAGTTACTTATATTCAATTTTCGCATTATTTCTTGTTATGTTGGTACACAAGTCTGGTTTATATTTTGGTAACTCAATGTTTACACACGCAAGTGCAAGTGCAAAAAACCCAATACATACCCATATTTTTACTAATACATTCACACACCTACAAGTAGTAGCCTCACTTGCAACGGATTTTGGTTGGCAGTGATTTTTTCACTTGCATGCAAGCAGAAACAAACAGTGTTGCCAATAGATATTTCATTTTAACCTTAATGGGTATTTTTCAAGGAAATTTTTTTAAAATATTAAAATTTTTAATTGTTTGGTTTGTACATATGTACAACAGGTTTTTAGTTCAAGTTTTTCCTTTCTTAATTTTTTCCTAAGAAGGATTTTTTACAATACAAATTTGCTGTGATCAATAATTATTGATTGAAGAAGACAAGAAAAATAATAATCAAATCTTTAGCTGGGGGACAACTAGCTGTTTCGTAGTCGCTACACTACTCATCAGCACCCACTGGGATTTGAACTCGGGTCATGACGTATCATGATCTACTGCTTTAACCACTAAGCCACCGAGTATTTAATTATTTTCTATCTATATTCATCTCATATTGAATCACATATGCATTTTGTTAATTGCCCACACAAACAAACAAAAAACAAACAAAAAATGGATCAAAAAAATTGTGTAAAAAATTAAATTAATTGCGCAAGGTCATTTGAAATGTTAACTGTAGCGTTTGGCAAGTCTACTATGAGCAGAACACAAGTTCAATTGTGGTATAACCGGCTTACGGAAGGCCGAGAAGATGTCAATGACGATGCTTGACCTGGTCGGTCGAGCACGTCAACGGCCGGTGAAAACATTGAAGCAGTGAAGAAAATGAGGTTGCTGATGGTGTTCGGCTCATGCCAAGCAATATTTACGGATGTTCTGGGCAAGAAATGCACGGCAGCGAAGATTGTTCCAAAATTGCTAAATTTTGAGCAAAAACAACGTCGAATGGACAACGCTCAGGAGCTGTTGAACAAAAAGATTATAACTGGTGACGAATCATGGATGTATGGCCATGACATTGAAATCAAAGCCCAATCATCCCAATGGAAGAGCCAAGACCGAAAAAAGCCCGTCAAGTTCGGTCGAATGTGAAGCTTTTGCTCACTGTTTTCTGATGAATTCTTGCCACAAGGTCGTACAGTCAATAAGGAATACTACCTTGAAGTTATGCGCCATTTGCGCGAAGCAATTCGTCAGAAACGCGCAGAATTGTGGAAGAAACAATCATGGTGAGCACCAGCTCACACATCGATGCTTGTTCGTGAGTTTTTGGCCAAAAGCAAAACCGTTATCATGCTTTTTTCCTTTTCCCAAAACTGAAGACACCAAAGAAAGGAAAGCATTTTGCTACGATTGAGGAAATAAAAGAAAAATCGCAACAGGAGCTGTTGGCGATACCAAAAAGCGCGTTTCAGAAGTGTTTCGGGGTTTGAAGAAAACGCTAGCGTAAATGTACTCATATTATATCTGAGGGGGATCACTTTGAAGGGGACAAGATAGTTATTGATGAATGAAACTGGAAAATAACGGTTATTTTTTTATCAGACATCGTATATAATTTAGATTGTGTAGTCAAAGATTGCGTAGTCAAAAAGATTGTGTAGTCAAGTTCATTAAAATTATATAAATATTATTGTTGTACTCAATCATATTTCAGCTTTCTAAAAATGAATTATAAGAACTAAAACCAAAAGGGAGTATTATTGTAAAAAAGCAATAATACAAGTACTCTTTTCTAGCAGCAAAACACGTTTGCTCAGGAAATATGTTTTGTACACAATATCTATTGTCGCCCTGTTCTTTCTGTTATAGAAAAACACCACATTATTCTAAATGAAAGCGACAAAACCATCTGGGTAAATGATTCCCAAGAATACAGAAATCAACATTATCATCATTATTATCATACACTACGAGTACCAAGTTAAGACATGATGATGCAACACGTTTGCGATAGTTATCATTAAAGTTAAGAGACGCACGTTCTGCTTAAGGTAAATATTGTTTAAGATCTTTAACTTGGGTAAATTTGCTATTAGTATATTCACTTGTCTGTCTTAGTTTCTTACTATTTACTTGTTTTGCTGTTGTTCAAAAAAAAAGACCAGTTTTAACGCAGTTCCCAAGTCAGTCTGACAGGTTCTTGAGGCAACATATACTATAAACATTTTTATTTAAGCTTAAGTGCTTTTTATTTTTTATTTTTTCTTTTTTGCGTTGTCTCTCGCAACAATTACACATTTATAACGCAAACACTGTCAACTGATGATGTTTATGTCAACCGTTATATTTTAAAACTAAAATAGGAAGTAAACTTTATAACTATTAAAGACAAAATTATTTAGGCTTGCCAAATTAAATTTAAAATTTTTCTCAACCGCTTACATATTGAGCCAAAAATTTAAGTAATTGTGGATGATAGCTCCAGCCTCAAAGAAGTGTTCTTTATTAGACTTGAAATCACTTTTAATTACAACAGGTAAAAATACACTTTAACCACGAAAAACTGTGTAACCAAATTCAATTTTATTTTAAGCCGCAAATTGAGGACTCCTGTGCAGGGTGGCGCAAAATTCATGCCCCTATCGTAAGATGTAATAGCTTTTGCAAATGGCATTTTATGTCAAGCTTATTTGACATTTGTGATCTAGACAGCTGCAGAATACAAACAGATAGCAAGAGTGTGTAATAAAAAATATTATAGTATTTCCTGGAGGGTTGCATAGGAGTCGCAGGAAATATTATTTTTTATAAGAAAGGTTAGGAGTTGCTGGATTTGCTATTAAATTATATCGTTCCCTACTTGAATTAAAACACTTCTCGTTTTTTGCTTTATAATCCTTTATCATTTATTAATTTCGTCCACTGGCCTCCCTCTCAACTAACTCCCATTAGCTGCCACTGTTATATATTCTCCATCATCTTTTATATAGCATTTTAGCTGGCTGCTACTGCTATCGATGTTGTTGTCGAGGTCGCTGCCGCAAACATGGTATCTCCAGATGAGTTTTATTTGTTGGCATGTGCCAACAATTACTAATGATTTTAAAAAATCAGCTGTTTAAATACGGTACTTTACTTTAACTTCTATTAGATTATAAAAAATATTTCATGTAAATATTGTAGAAAAAGTTTAAATGCAGCTTTGTTAAACTTTGGCAAACTTTTGACTTCATATTTAAATACAAATGTATAATAAGAAATTATTCTAATGTTTGACTATGGTTATGGTCACATCTCTTTAAACATATTCTACATATGTATTGTAGCCACATTGTCATACACACTAGTATGTAAAGTAAGAAAGTTTTGCATGTTTTTACTAAAACATTAAATTTGCTGTATTATAATTTAACAATGCATGCAGGTTATTAGTTTCTATAAATCATATTAAAATATTTTACTACTTTCTAAACTATTTTTAGCAAAACAAACACAGGAAATATTTCGTAGGCGTGTTCTTTAAGTGATAAGAAATAACAAGAGAAAAATTTGTAACTTTAGGGTTTTCAAAATATATTAAATTTTGTAAGCAATCGAAACTCATCATCAGGCATTTCTGACACTCGTTTTCAAAGTCGCCAGTCTACTTGAAAACACCAAATTTATTATTTTTTATTAGCTGTGTTTTGTGACTCAGGCGAGTCGACACAATAATATTAATACTAAAAACACATGTTTTACCAAAACAAATAAATTGAACATGCCAGCAGCATTCATTCATTTTGGGTTAAAAATGCAGTCAAGAAATATATAGTGCATTCGGCTAGTGTTTTCAGAAGATTTTTTAAATAGTTTTGAAGTCGTAAAGCGCAACGCAATTTAACGCTTTTATTTTACGCTGTAGTAACTTAGTGTCCACACCTGTGATAATATCTAAGATTAGAACGTCAAATTCAATCGCGGAGAGAATTATGTTACATTTAGACTTAAAATCAGTGTTATCGCAGTCTTATAATAATTTTTATTAGAAATCTCATGGCAACGATCTTATAATAAGAGCTGTCAGAAGGTGATTGTGTGTGTGTTTGTTTAAAAAAAAGACACCATTACAATTTAACCGATTATTAGTCTCGCCAAATTTCTTTTAAAAACCCCTTTTAAATAGAAAATAATTTCGTTTTATGCATTAAATATATACAAGATGTGCACATATACAGAATTCATTCTAATCATCGCCAAGATGTGTTTTCTTCTCGGCTTTCAATGATTTATGAATTCTTATACAGGGTGGCCCAGAAAGACCGAAGTGGTGTGAATTGCTTATAACTTTTTATTTAAGAGATATTTTTTTAATTTTTTTTTTTTTAATACATTAAATTTATGGGGAATATTTTTGGATTAGTTATTAAAAATGATATCCCGCAAGTGGTGGCCATATTCTGCTTCGCACAAATGTGCTCTTTCCAACACATTTTCCATGACCTTTCGCAAAACTTCCGGTGGTATGTTGTTAATTTCTTCTCGAATATTGGTTTTTAACTCCTCAATAGTCCTAGGCTTATTAACATAAACTTTTCCTTTTAAATAGCCCCAAAGAAAACAGTCTGGAGCGGTTAAATCCGGGGAACGCGGAGGCCAATTAAAATTGCTGTTACGAGAAATTATTCTTTCACCAAAGATGTCGCGTAAAAGAGTCATTGTGGCCCTCGCAGTGTGCGCTGTGGCTCCATCCTGTTGGAACCATATTTGCGGATGGTTTTCCACGGCTGGCCTTACAAAATTTTGCAACATGGCCCGATATCGATCACCATTGACGGAAATGGCGACACCTTGTTCATTTTCAAAAAAAAATGGGCCAATGATCCTTTCTGAAGAAACACCGCACCAAATGGTACACTTAACTGGGTGCAATTGTCGTTGATGAAGTACTCTCGGGTTTTCCGTAGCCCATATCCTACAGTTTTGCTTGTTAACGAACCCATTTAATTGAAAATGGGCTTCGTCACTCATTATTAAGTTATGAATAAAATTTGGATTCTCTTGTGCTTTTTGCTGGAAATAAATTGCATAGTCAAGTCGTTGCTGGTAATCTGTTGGTTTCAATTCTTGGACAAGTTGAATTTTGTATGGAAACAATCCTATGGTGTGCAAAATTCGCTGCAGCGACGTCCTTGAGAGGCCCAGTTGTGACGAACGTCTCCTGGTTGATGTTTCTGGATCCTCCCGAATACTCTCCTGTACCACTTGAATATTGTCAGCCGTGTGGACAGTTCGGTGTCTGCCGGGACCAGGAAGGTTCCTTACTGCTCCTTGTTCTCGAAAATTTGCAACCAGACGGTTTATTGTTGACTGAGAGGGTGCAACCCGCACATTAAATTGACGACGGTATGCACGCTGAGTCAACACAATGGACCGTTGATTTGAAAAGTAAATTTCAACAATTTGGGCACGTTGTTCAATTGTGTATTGCTCCATTATAAATTATCCAAGTCTTCTTTACAAAATACTGAAAAGAAAAGAAAAAAAAAATTATAATAAAAAAGTTATAAGGAATTCACACCACTTCGGTCTTTCTGGGCCACCCAGTAGTATTAACCATAATACGTATACTCCTTGTTATACGTATTATTATAATATAATACTCCTCGTTCGCTCTCTCATTCTGCCGACGTTCTCTCAGATATTATGACAGAGTTAATCGTTGAAGTTCTGCCATAAATAGTATTGTTCACTAACCTTGTTCAACAAAAATCACTGAATAGAAATAATAAAAAGTGACGGCCATAGTTGCCATATTTGACGATTTATCGTCATTTTGATGATTTTTGGGTCTCAAAATAGTACTTTGACGATTTAAGGCCTATTTTTGACGATTTTTGTAGATCACATTTACAATGAAATGCATACCTCATTTTTTAAGTTAATTTATGTAGGAAATGAAAATAATATTGAGGGATAGAAAAAAATATAGTAAAATAAATCAGTACGTAAATATATATGTAAAATTGAAGTGATACGCGATATTTATTTTGGAGTATACACATATTGTATAGGTTAGAGATGTATTTAAAAGACCATATGTGAATAGTACTTGAAAAAATTATAAGCTAAAAAGACTTAAGACTTAAAGATAATTTCAAAACTTTAACTTTCATAAATCCTTACAGTATTATAAAAGAAAAGATCTCTAAAGACGAGAACTTTAATCCGAATTAAAGCAACAATATTAATCTTGGAAAATTTGTTTTACGTTACAGATATGGCAATGGTAGATTTTTGGAATGAGTTATCAAAAATGATTCTTTGGTAATTTTTCTATGGGTAAGTTTATAGAAAAAATATTAGTTAGCAAATGTGAGACTTGGCATCCAGGTATATGAAGCTTAAAAAACCAAAGTGAGAAATTAGTTGAAGAAACTAGTTTCAGAAGAAATGTTATATTCCTACTACAGACTACATAAGACTTAGCCACTATGGTTGTTTTGGATTAGCTATATCCTATTTGATTGAAGTGTTTATTAAATATAGTATATGAAAGGAAATTTCAAAATTTATTTTATTAATTGAATGTATTTAAGAAAGGCGTTGTTTTCAAAAATTAGTGAATGGGTTCCTATTATATTAACTTCATGTCTGCTCAAGTATATATTTTTTTAAAGCTTAACAGCTGTAGTTTTTTATTAAAGACAACCATGGATTGTTTTGCTATATTTTAACGTATTAAAATATATATTTTATGCAAAAACCAATTATTTTACTAGCTGATGATTTGTGATAATCATATTGACGATTTTGACGATTTTTTTCGCCAAATTTGACGATTTTAAACTAGATTTATCTGGCATCTATGCTGACGGCACCTAATGTGTGATTACTAGTGAATTAATTAGTAAAAATAATTAATTTGATTTTTCTTAAGGTGTAAAGCTCATCTAAAATAGAAAAACTAGTTTTCTTTAGAGACTTTGAACATAAGTAGAACAAAATCGTTCTGGAGATATTTCATTCTAGTAAACGTGCATTATTGTGCATGAAATTTTGTTCACGATCCCATATCTAACATCTAACCGGCAAGTAAAATTTCTGATATCAAATCGAAATACAAAATTGCGATAATATTAGCATATAAAATAAGGAATAAAATTGTCAAATAAAATGTAAATTAGAAATACTTCATAAAAAAAATTCTCTAAAATTTTATATTTTTAAGAAACCCTACAATTTTAAAAAGAATATCTTCATACGTCTCACCAGTGTGAAGAGCATTGTTAATATTTTTTTTCTTATTTAATAATATTTTGTTATTAAAGTTGTTATAACATTAGGCTGATAGTGAAAAGAACATGCAGATGAAGTCAACCAAATACTCGGGTGTACGAGTATGCACATATGAGACATTTGATTTTACATCTTGAAAATTGTTTGGTTGTTATAGTAATAGGACATTTATACGCTGCATATTTTTCGTATATATGTATGACAGCGCAGCCAAAATTAGCGCATCAAGGGTAAAATATGTATACCTCATGCACATATAAAATGTATGAGATAAACTCAACACGGTGTCAACGCTTTGCAATTGGAAAATTTAATTTTGGCAGCATGTAAGAGAGAAAGTGAGAGATCACTCAGTAAAGTTCGCTTCAAAGCAAATGTTACTAAATTTTTTGTGGCCTGTTGGGGACTTCAGGCTAATTTAGCGACTTTATCAGTTTTTATTATTCCTATGTAATGGGTTTTATTAAACAAGTTAAGTGAGCAACACTGTTCATAGCACAACGTTAGCGCTCTTATTTATGTTACTTACTATACTTACTACAGCGTAAAAACGTTGCGCTTTACGCCCGAATTTAGGTTGTACTGTAAGTTTGAAGAAGTAGAGCAAAAAAGTTTTTAAGACCCAGTCAGTGCGTAAACGCAAACGGTTTATGTTTCTTACCACAGATATGTAAAAAACGCGCGTTTTGATGCAACATCTAAGAGCTTCCTACGACAATTTGTACTGTTGTGTCTACTTCCACCACGGCAACTATCAAGAGGTTTTGCTTCTACTGCTGCTACTGTTATAATGTCATTTTAAAGTGCGTAAACGCAAACATACCTGTAAGTACTTGAACATTGTTTATGGTTTGTTGTCTTGCAACGTTTTTGTTTAAAAAGTTGTCCTAAAGATGATGCTGTTATCTCTGCACTTCTAAACAAACTCCAAGCTTTCATACTGTTTGTATAATATATTTCGAAAAAAAACGAACATTTCATCTTGTTTGTTACTCTTTTTTTATTTTGTGCTATTGTTAGTGGTGTATTGTTCAAGTAAAGTTGCACCAGAACAAAAACTTGTACACACAAGTACTCTTACGTAAACACTAAGAAAATACTTTCTTACTGATGCTGAATTAAAACAAGATTTTGTTGCAAAGATTCATATTATCATTGTCATCATCCTGAGAATAATTCTGCTATTCTAGTCAGTGTACTTGCAGTAATTCTACCAGTATACTAGTAGATACCCTGCCAGCAAATTGGTAGACGACTACAAATAAAATCAACTAAGAGTTCGCTAGCAACAGTGCAACAATCATACCTAATTTGGCACGTCTAACGTTATAATACATCATATATGTACATCGTCAACGCCCTGAAATTGAAACGAGCTGTGTGACATGTTGCACCGTGTTGTGAAAAACACATCTTTCGCACATCCAAGTTTTTCAGTTATCGTAATGAACGAAAAAGTTAGCAAACATTGCATAGCGGTCACCAGCGTTGTCAACTTTAAAATTTGAAAACGCACTAAAATGCGAGAAAAAACGCGTTATTTCAACAAAAACCACAAAACCACTTTTCCTTTTAAACGGCTTTATTAGACGTTCAAACTTGGCCTACTTGTATAAGCATTGCCCTATGGAATGCCATCAAATGGGCTCAATTGCTAAAATTCTCATTTCTAAACTTTCAAAAATCCTTGCAATCAAAATCTTTCAATAGCATTTCTGCCAAACGTAGTATAAATTTCATTTGTGCTTTCGTAAGCAAACAGTAAAATTGTATTGGCTAGAGCTAATGTGTAATTTATTGAACTGTATGAAAAATTGCAAAAGCTTTTGGAAAATTTTAATAATTTTATCAATAATTGGGCAATTTATCAATTACTGAGACTTCACTCGGCTGTGTCTGATTTTATTTTGATGTTTGACAAACTTGATCGTTTTAATAGCAAAACATTTTCTTCAGTCAGTCCTGTCAGGCCAAATTCGATCCAAATAATGCATATTTTAGTTAGTTTTATAAACTCTTCACAAAATTTGTATACAGTAATAAAATTTTTATATTAGCAATATAACAATAAAGCAGAAACTTTTATAATAAAAACAATTATGTATTGTAAAAACTAAATCACCAGAATTTACTATAAATTTGTTAAGATTGTGTAAAAGTATGTGTATAAAAAAGCGCCAGTTTATCTTTTATTTAAAAAAAAAAGCGCTGAGGAGAAAACGTGCGGATTACTAGGTATTGAAAAGCGCAAAATCTAATGCGAAAGGCGCTAAATTAGCAACCCTGTAATGTTATAAACGAAAAAAAATGCGCAGTTTGGGAGCGTTGTTTAGACGTGAGCATGGTGCAATTATTAGGTGGCAGCATTAGAGTTGCTGTACTAGACACATAATATTTTGTTTGTGTAAAAATTCCACATACTGTCAAAAACATGTTTACAAAACATAAAGAACTACGTCATGTGACAATTTTTTGCTACTGGCAATATAGTAAGCTACTTACGTCAAATGTATTGTTTACATTTTTGAAAGTGAATTTAGTGTTTTATTCTGAATTAAATATATACGAATTATTTTGTGATCATATAAATAATGCAAATAAATATAATTTATAATTATGAAAAGCTACATTCATAGTTTATAATTGTGAAAATAATTACAAATATTTTTGATAAACATAGTGGTAAACATGTCTGTTTTTGTTGTATTGTAGTAATTTTGCTCTAGTGCTGCCACCTGTATACGTTAATGCACCTTGGAACATTAATTGTGTAATTTTATTTTCATATAATGTTTTTAACGCATTTTAGGCAATTAAATTATTTTGGTGGCGAGGGAAGTCGATAAGCAGTAGAATTTTTCTTTTTACATAGCAGACAGCAACACATTTTAAGGAATTAATATATTTTTGAAATCTTTTTTATTGTTTCTTTGGCACTTTTTCAAACTGTTTAAAATATCATTTTTTTCACTTCACTTTGTATAAACATAAAGAGCTTTTACGCAATTAAAATATTTATGAAAACTTTTACTCACTTGAAAGAAATCGTTCTATATAAAGAAGCAGCTTTTCTTAATCTAGCTTTACTGCTTACTTAAAATCTACTGAGTAAAATTCGTTGAAGTTAACTAAGTTGCCGGCAGGGTACTTTAATCATTCCTCTTATAAGTATTCATATACATAATACATTCTTATGTAAGTAGAGTTTTATGTGTTTTTTTTTAAGTTTGCTTGTTAATAATAAAGTTAACAATGTTAAAAATTATTGGAGATGGTCAAAGTGTTAGCTTCTTAAAATTTAATATTAATATCAAGCATGTAATTTAAATCAAGTTACAATTTTAATTGAAGTAAAGAATATTTTATTGCTTGGTATTAAAAAACGCAAAATATGCGTTTACATTTTAGCAACCCTTTCAAAAAATAAGCCTTTAATGTTTTTATCTTACCTTTTGGCAGGTTTTTTATTGTTAATAAAAAATATTTAATACTCACAAAAATTACATAAATATGTATATATTTATATTGTACATATGTATGAATGTATGTACTATATAAATACAACCTCAACTTTTAGCCTAAGGGACAAAAACCCCATTAAGATTTTAAAAAAATGAAATATTGCTGAATTCCTTTTCTGTCTTATTTGATTTAAAGAACAAAAAAAAATCAAGGGTATTAAATGACTGACTTTTCTGGTATTTTTACCTTAAATTTGTATCGTTTTATGAAACAAAAATAAATTGTCAAATAACTTAATTAATAAGTAGCTTAATAACTTTTAGGTAACAACATATTTGTGGTACCGAGATTATTTTGAAGTTAAATATAAAATCTTTAAGAATTTGTTTTATTCTTTTCTAAAGATATAATAAATTATATTTTAATGAAAAATCTATAAAAAGAAACTTATTCAAATGACATGATGCGAAAAAAGCACTTTTACATGGTAGTACAAATACAGTATGTCCGCCGGGAATATACTACTTAATGCACCTTGGAACATTAATTGTGTAATTTTATATTGGTAAAATTTTTATTTATTGTCAGCAATTGTGTATGGAATATAATATCAGAGTCCTTTTGAGCACATTTTTTATTACATTCTCACTTATTTCTCGTGGTATTTTCCTAATTTCATCACGAATGTTTTGCTTGAGTTGCTCAAGCGTTTCTGGTTTGTTTGCATAAAGCTTTCTTTTTAGATATTGCGCAAGTCTTGAGTTTGTGAACAAATAAGTGAGGAAAGAGTGGGGAGTGTAAAAATGAGTACGGACTTGCTTGTACTCGAAAAGTCGTTTTGTGCTGTCATTCGTAATGTCAGAAATTTTACATTTTCTTACATTTGTGTTTCTTTTTTGTATTGATTTGCTGTCCGTGGTGAAAGCAGTATTGGCGCGAAGTTGTGATATTTTAATTCATTTGAAAAAAGATTTAAATAGACCGGCTAAAGAAAGCTGAAGCATTTAATAATATTGTGGACAATCTCAAAAAGTAGATAGCAGCACTTCTTTGGAAGAATTAAATGGAAAATTTTGAGAATGCAGTACATGCAAGATTTAGAAAGTGTAAGCAATAGAAAACGAAAGTTGCTCAAGAAAAATTGCTATGTCTGAACATAAAAGCAAGTTTAAAAGAAAATTTGATAAGAGTTGCGCAACTAAACTTGCCTCGTGAAAATTGGGACTTAGCATTGGCTGGATTTAGTTAATTTATTGTATTTCATATTAAGATGTGAATACTTATTGTTGGTTAACATTGTGAAGATTCAATAAATAAATAAAAGCTAAAAAAAACTTTTAGAGAATCGATGGCATAATTCGTATCGCAACATTTTGATACGAGAATTTATCACTAAAATTTGTAGAACATGGTTCGTCACAAATTTGTCTATGTTAAGGAGAAAAAACAGACATGAATTAAGCGCATCAAAATTTGTATAGCCCACATAGTTTTACTTAAAGAACGGTTTTACTATTAAACAATGTATTTAATAACTTCAGCAATTCAACTGTTTATAATATTTTCTTCACTTCCCAAAAATAACATTTTTTCATTCCAAAAACAACATTTAAAGAATTCTTGCAAAAACCCAGACCATTGTTTTCTTAATTAGCTTTTAAGAACCGTGAAGTTCTATGGAGCTATTTCTTTTTAGCCGTTGATTATGTTCCATTTATTTTGTAATTAAGCCTCTTACAACGTTTATCAACAAATTCAATTCAATTTTATAGATAGCTTACGTGCACTTAAGCAATACATATTTAGTAAATTTCCTGAGTTATAACTTCATTGACATTTTGGCAGATGCTTTGCTTCCTTTCCTTGTACCAGTACATTAAAGTAAAATAAAATTAATTAAGCACACTTAAGTATCCACAAGCAAAGCATCTACTGTCTATTAACACTTAACAGAAAATATCGAAAAGGATAGCAGAAACAAAGAAGGAAATTGGCGAAGGACATCAGCACTTTAACACGTATCTTCACTTCAACATTTTCTGGTAAATTTGCATTTTTGGCTCTGCACACTATTAATAGTAGTAAATTTGAAAATTACTAGCTAAAAGTTGTATTAAATTGATAGTAGGATTATTTTGTTGTTTGCGCGAATTTTTATGTTCTACAGTTTTTTACACATATATAATATATACCTCATATAATTAAGTATGTATAAAAAAGTTTTTGAGTAATTATGATTTTATACTGGATTATGGATTATACTGAATGCACAACTGAAATTCATTTACATGTAATTGCTGTTGTACTACACAAATTAATTGTATATTAATAAGTTTAGTTAATAACATGTTATAGGTTATAACTTGAAAAATACCATATTGGATTCACGAGTATTTAGCTGAATATGATGCCAAGATCAGATTGCACAGAATTTAAAATGAATTTTTTTTTTATAAAAAGAAAAGAGAATTATTACACTTACGTCCCAAAGATATATTGATAACTTACCATCTGACAACACTGCTGGCGGCACTTCTCTATCTATCTCTCTCTAATTTCCTAAGCGACAAAATCTCTAATTTTGAGACTGTGTAAGTACGAGCTGTCAATCCTGGGTGAATTGAATAATTGTTTATCACCAGATTAGGCCGCCAAGTCAGGTGCTAATGTAAATCAATTTCACAATTTGTCATGACTAGGTCACATATATAACATCGCTTTAGCCAAACGGGATCTACTTTAGATATTTTTATCGTGGATTAAACCAGAATTCCGATGGGGCTTATATTAAGACTTACACAAGTGGACTTAAATAAGAAAAAATTCCTAAATCAAGTGCAGTATTCTTGAACCGAGTAAAAAACCGAGGAGAAGACACAAATATATACATATTGAATTGCTGAGAGATAGGAATAAAAGGTTCTCTGAGAAAATACATTGTGTTTTGTGGTTGAGATATATTATTATAACATTTCGCTTTTTGAATACTTATTAGTTTATTTAAAATAGTGGAATATATAGTTAAATGTTTAAAAACATTTGTCAAAGTCTACTGTCGACTAATATGGGCCAGGAAACAAGCTTTATATATTTTTGATTAGTTAAATATTAGAGTAAATAATCATACATATGTATATTGTTCTCTGATAACAATATGAGTATTATTAAATCTTTTGTTCAGCTTATTTCCAATACGGATTTAATCAATTTAAAAAAAAATTCTTGAATATTTTTAATATTTCTGAAATCAAGTTTTATTTATTTGTTTATTTATTTATTTATTTATTTACAAATTTATTATAATTTAAATTACAATAAACTATGGAGAATAAAACACTAGCAACTGGGGCTATCGGCTTGGAAGTTTTTAAAATGTGGTCGACAAACAATTACACAACTAACTTAATTTTGCTTGCTTTAAAATTTATAAATATATTTTTTTTTAATTTCGCATAACAAACCAGTGAGTTGTTTATCATTATGTCATTCGAAGTCTTTTTCCAATTCATTGCACTTATTTCAAGCGATAACAATTTTTCATTCGATTCTTTTTTTCCAACTTCTTAATTTTGCGCTATAATTTTTATTTTAGTTTTTTACTTGTTTAAACAATCTGTAAATGCATATTTTAACAATAAGGACAACGACAACGTGGTAACGTCGCATAAGAGAACAAACAGCCTTTCGCCTTCTGTACTACTTGCTGGTTTGATTTTAAGAGAAATCGCAACAAAGTTAGTTTGTGGATTGGTTTTTTTTTAGTAGTTTTTTGTTGTGCAATTTTTTTGTTGTGAAAATCACCACAATTTTCAATTACTTAATGAGTGCATTAGTATAATTGCACAACGTTTATTTGCAATGAAGCATTAATTCACATGTACAAAGTTCTTCTTCTTCTTTCAATGTTTGTGTTTGTATACGAGTATATGAATATTAGAGCGATTCACGAAAAAATATTTTAGTTTTTTCTCTTCGTTTGCAGCTTGATTGGTTTAATGGAGAGGTAAAGAAATCAACACGAAAAATATTATACTGTTTTTGAATGTTGTAGCCTGATTTATTTTAACTTCTTTATCAATCAAAATAATGTCAACATTTTGGGTTATTGTAATTTTTCTTTTTACGCAGAGTTAAATAATAATAAAACAAAGAAATATATTGCCAACATTTATGAAACATACTTTATTGGATAAAAAATATATGTCATTAATGTTTAAATACTATTTCAGTCATTTGGCCACCTTGACTGACGCAATCGGGATGCAACTTCACCGTTTAAAATTGACTCCGTTGTCTTTAATCTTTTCTTTTGTTTATTTACTCAAAAATGGACTTTATCAGAGAAAAAACTATTGTTGAATGAAAATCTTATATTAATTAACGGAACAAAACGAATTATTCTGATTAAAAAATTTCAACAAGGAGGAGGAGGCTTGATGTCAGTCAAGCCTGATGTAAGTCAAGCCATGATGAATTCAACAAAAAACACAGCTAACTGTGTTGTCACATAAAGCAGTAATGTCAGCTCAAAGTACAAAGATGCCCATAAGCTATACTTTCTACAAAATGTGCATTTTTTTTTTTTATTCTATAGTATTCTTTAAAGAATATACTCGTATCAGGTAAAAACAGGATCGATCACACTTTTTAGGCAGTACCTCAAGTCTTCATTTTTATGATAAAGTGCTAATTTTTATGATAAAAATAATTAAGTGTAAAGCTTAAAACTCTTTCGGAAATAAGCATTTATTTCCTAAAGAGCAATTCTGACGGAAATTCAGGTTCCCATAAGAACCTTGTGTAAAAAAAGTTACGGAATTTCAGGCTGGCAAATACCTTATGTAAATTTCAGCATACCAGTACGGAGTTCTAACAGAAAAGTAAACGGAATTTTTGATATTGGTTTATTATTACAGGTATGTTAAAAGTAAAAAGGGAGATTTTTTTCCCGTTAACTGAAACAAAAGTTAATGTTCATACATTTATTTGCATACAGAATTATTGACAGTTGACTGTTATTATTATTAGTAATAAAAGTTTAAAAATATATATTATAAATTTACACTGTAGTAATTTTTGTTTTGTTTACAAACAACCTTTTCTACACCAATCTAAACAATTATTTTTCCGTTTAGAAATAAATGTATGAGTACCGGTCTTAAGCAAATAATATGAAAGCTACAACAATGTGATTTCTTTAACATACAATATGAGTATACTTAATATATAAGATGTTTTATTGATTCCTTTTTTTTTATTTGTAATGAAAAACCGATATAATGTTTGCTATATCGAGTGATTAAATTTTAAGGGCCGCTATTGAGTATGAACCACACCTAAACGTCAAGTTTTTTTCTGCATTTTATTTGACATATTCAGTCTAATTTAATTTGAACAATGGAAAGATACACTATCAGACAATGCTTTAAAGCAGGGATGCCCAAATTTCTATATGGAAGAGCAAACACCAGTACATTTAAGTAAAAACTACTTTTATTTAATGTCTTCACTGATATTTAAAATCTTCACTGATAATCGCTGTCGTCAATGTTTACCAGCAAATCATGCGAAAATTTTGTTGCTTTGCTCTTGTGTGTGTACAGTGAAAAACGACAAAAATATATATATAAGCAAAGTTGTTGTGTATTGCTAGTGAGAGAGCACTGTGTGTGTTATAGAGCATAGCCCTTTAGCTAAGCGCTTTTAAAAAACAATTAAGCATCAAGCGCATAGGGCTTGGGTACTCCTGCTTTTAAGTTATTCAGGCTTATTATGAAAATGGGCGTTCAAATCAAAATGCATATCGAGCACTTCGTGATTTTTTCAGTCAATTTAGTCGTCCAAAATTTTAAGCAAATCGGATCTGTAGGATATGCCAAATAACAGTGCATGCTGGTACAGCTCGTTCTGCAGAAAATAATGCTGCTGTTCGCTATAGTGCGGCTGAAGTGCCAACGACCTCAACTCGTCGTCGTGCCCAATAATTGCACCTCTCACGCTCGTCTTTGATAAACATTATGCATAAAGACTCGCATTTACACGCATACAAGGTGCAATCGAATGATAATCCAAGAGTGATTTTCGAAAAACCAATGCAACCCCAAAGAGTGACTGTTTGGGGGTTTTACAAACTGGTGGCATCGGGCCGTAGTTTTCCAAAATAAGGCCGGTCAGACAGTTAATGGTATTGTGAGATGATAAAGAACTTTTTATGGCTGGAATTGGAAGATATGGATATGGACAATGCATGGCTGCAACAGGACGATGCCACTTGCCAAACAGCTAACGAAACAATGGCTGTTTTGCGTGACAAATTCAATGGCCGGGTTATCCCACGTGGTAGCAATATAAATTGACTGCCAAGATCATGTGATTTAACACCGTTGGACTTCTTTCTTTAGGGTTATTTGAAAGAAAAGGTGTACGCTGATAAGCCAGCAATATTTCAAGAGCTAACGGATGCGATAAATCGGCATGGACCCTGAATCATGCCTCAGCGTCATCGAAAATTGGGACCATCGGATGCGCGGCGGCCATTTGGACGATATTTTTTCCATAAATATTTGAAGCAAACCAATATTATCAAAATAAAAAGAAATAACAATAATTCCTAAATTATTTGTTTTATATTCAAACGATTAAGTTTTTTATTCGCTATTTAAGCCTCTAACATTTATACCAATAAAAAATTATAAATAGCTTGTTTTCTATGTTTCCCAGCTATCTGTATGTCGACATTTCATAGGAACTATCCTAATCATCAGTAGACTTTGGAAATTTTTGAAAGATATTCTCAAACATTCAACTTTATATCCCAACAACCCAATTAAATTGCTGAGAATTTAAAAAGAAAAATGCTCTAATAATATCCGTCAAAACACAAAAAACAAGCTTTTCTATTTATAAACGTCTTTAACATTTCTTTACACCTTTCAAACAAATGAACAACCGTTGGGTGTCCATACCATGAGTTATATGCGCAGTTTTACGCGTTATCCACTTTTCGAAATTCAAGCCACGTTTTTCACGAGATTGATTTTTAGTATTTTTTAAATGAAAACATTTTTTTAACACAAACATATAAAATAACAATCCACGGCAACCATATTCTTGGCGATAATTTTGTAAAAATAAAATGAAATGTAATCTGCGGCTATCAACAACAACTGACAGTTTTTACTACACTTATGACGCGTGCAAAAGTAGAAAGCCAAACTACTTTTTGTGTCCTATGGATCTATGCGTCCTAAGCTTTGTGATGTGTGCACTGGTTCTACTTTTTTGACAGACGCTTAGAACGAACGCTTAACGCATGTAACGCGTGGTATGGACCTTTAACTTTATGGCCATGAGCATTATGCTAGGAACACAACTGCGACGAACAACGAATTTCGCTCATCGCAACGAATTCGCCGACTAATATTCGTTGTATAAATTCGTCGTATGAAGCATAATACCCACGAACTCTTGTGTAGATAACATTGTTTACATAAAAACATTAAGGGGACCATATTAAGTCCCATCCGAAAGGTGGATTTTTGAACAAATTATCTGAGGTACTTTCTATTTTGAGCGCATCTTCATACATTTGTTACTACATGGATTAGTATAAATATAAAAAGTATTTCGTGAAAAATATTTTTTTATATAAGAAACCTGGCCACTTAATACATTTTATTCGTCGTTCGCTGACTAAACAACTACATGCAGTCTACACCTAACTTCAAACGCAGTTAAAACATGAAGTTAAAACTTGCTGTTTAAATATCTATCTGTTTAAGTTGGCGAACACGTAGTGATGTTAGAGTTATAACTTCTCATAGTAAAAAAATAAAAATGGTGAAAAACAACTACAAATAGCAGGCTGTTGTCAATTTAAGTTATAACAGAGTTTCCAAATGAAAAGTTTTAACAACCAAGTTATAACTTTAGCCAAACTTCAACATGAGCGGTCCACATTTAACTTTAACTTGAAGTTAGCGTTAAAGTTAGTGTTTTCATGTCAGGTGGAGACCGCACTTTAAACATGAATCTATTTCAACTTTCGCTGAGTATAACGAATTTCGACCTACGCCACGATTGTGTGCATTTTCATGTACACCAATGTGTTTTATATTTGGCGACAAATATTCGCGACCAAAAATTCGTCGTTCGTCGCAGTTGTGTTCCTAGCATTAATCATTTTTTTTTTTTAACTTCGAGCTGTTAAATAAAAAATATTTGCTAGATGGTGTGTTTTAAACACTTAAAATAACACTTTAAAATAAAACACTCTTTTTAAATATATCTCAAGTGTGTCAGTTTGCATTTAGTTTTATATATTTTTAATTAATTATACTTAATACTATTGGGGTCATTTTGATTTCATTCTCATTGTATGTGTTTGAGTTTTCTCATTTTTTCACATTAATTCTTTTCCCCTCATTTACTCTAAATGCAAGTTATACATCCATACTAGGCTTGCACCTTGCATCCGTAAAACAATATTCGTCCATTTAATTTTCTTCTTTTTTTTTCTTTTTGCCGTTTCTCTTTTTATATGAACAAACCATCATACATGTATTTATTTTATTTAATTTTGTTTTGTTTTACGCGAAAATTAATCGTTTTACTTGAACTCGAAGATTTATCGTTTTGTAAATTTGCAATGTTATATGTTCGTTGTTTTTAATGCAATATAAAGTATATATATAATATATATTTTCAGCGTTTTATCGTAGATATTTTCTCGAAACCTGTTATTTATTGCTTATATATTAATCAATAGCAGTGAGACGGAAAGGAATAAACTTTTTTCGTTCAAGATAAAAAATAATATAAAATATAACACACAATACTCGTTTGGTTTGCGGAATAAATTTGTTATGGGTATTATTCGAGTAAACATGTTTGTATGTGTGTTGGCATGTCCGTGTAAATGTGCACAAGTATTTCATATTATTTTTATCAATTAAAACTTTCAACTCCTCTTTTATGTAAATTTGTGAAAATTACCTCTTCCAATAATTAATGGTTGAGACTTTCTCAGTGAGTGCGCAGTTGGCAGCACAAAAAGATAATCAAGTATCATTATACCGACAAGTACTTTTTTATACAAACAAATAAATGCTAACAAAGGTTTTTTTTCATTTTATGCCCAATAAATATACTTACACATGTATGTTTTCTCATTACTTTAACTTTTTTAAAGGACTATCAAATGAGAGCCGCTTTTTAATTTTAAAACAAATTGATGATGATGAAACAAATGGGCGTACCAAGAGCTAAATAGGGGTATGGTATTCAACTGTTAGTAAAGATTTATTTAGTTAGGGCAAAGCAAATACTATACAAAAGAGTTATTTCAAATCAAATACCTGTGTATCTAAACGGTGTTTGTTATAGAAATACAGAACTTTTAAAAGCCAAAAATCATTTTCTAAATTAATATAACATTTCCTTTCAGCTTGGTCTTTTGATTCAACGTCAATTAATACTACCCTACATGAATGAACGAATGGTCTAAGCATAAAAGCAGCTCTACCCAAGCCAAAATTATGTTTGCCACGATTAAAAAGGAATTGAAGGACTACAAATTTTTATTTATTGACGGATCAAAAACCGACACGTCAACAACTTTTAGCATTACAACAGAAAATAATACAATAAAAATCTCAAATCTCATCACCTATAGCTCTATTTTTGCAGCAGAGCTAATAACCATTTTGAAGAAGAATTGAGGAAAAACGGGAAAATTCGCAATATGTTTCGATGCGCTCTCAGCATTAAGGGCAATACACCATACGTCAAATAACTATTATTACGTGCACAGAAAAAAATGGTTTGTAAATGTAATAAATTTTTTCACATATTTAATAAAAATATTGTTTGATTTTGCGCTAACTACGATTTTTGCAAATACAAACACGGTTTTGTAATTTTTGAAAAAAAAATCAACTCATTTTTTTCAATTAAATTTGTGGTATTATTTGCAGTTGAGTTGTTGACATAAGCAAAATATTTTAAGTATTGTCCTTGCTAAACTAAAACTTTTTTCAACTATAAATCTTCACATCAAGAACATGAACTTATTTTTACATTCGCTCTGCCGACGTTATGTTCATGTCATGTTCAATTCAGAACAATCCAATGAATGTTTGAATTTTTTTTTCTTTTTTTTAACAAACACAAACACTGCGAAGCGTTTTTGCTTGTCTGCAGTAACACCCAGGGTCTGAGCCAGGATTCGAACCTGCGACATCGAGACTGTTGGTCGAGTAGTCTACCAAATCAGTCATCGACGCACTCGTGACTACTTGCCAAGCAAAATCATCCAAGCAATTACCATTTTCGCGAGTTAGCTTTTCCGAGATCCTACTGTAGATATATTTTTAAATAATAAATGCATGTAAATAAGTACCACAACAAGTCAAAAGTAAAATATACAACGAAAAATATTAGTTTTTTACTTGCACAAACTGTTACACACACAAAAAAAATAACTGATAAACATTTGTTCATGTTAAAAAGAATTTTTATGTTCTTTTTATTCACAAACTTAATTATTTTTTATTTCTAAAAATACCATCTATCTTTTTAAATTGCTCTGCAATTTGACCAATAAAAAGATAATCCAAAACTATTACTATTTGCATGTAAAACAATTTTTATTATTTAAAAAAGCATAAATAAGTATTTTAGAAAACAAAACAAATATTGTGGTTGATCTGAACAAACTAAGAGAATGGGAAAATATTAGTTTTGTTAGCGCCGAATCTCTTACACCCACCATTATAGTTTTTTCATTAATTTATCATGATTTAAAATAATCTAAAATTTATAAATTTTATACAAAAACAAATTTTCATATACAAAGTCCGTCATAAAAGCTCTCGCTTTAAAAAAAAGTCGGGACTTTAAAAAATTTTAAATTCGGTACAAGGTGGCAGCGTTACGGCGTGTTTTTTGCAAAGCGAATTTATCTGGGCCTTCCTACCTAAAGGGCGTTTCAGACTATCATACAAGTCTTAAGATTTTGATTGGATTTTGTGGGACAAAAATCTAAAGATATTTTTTGCGACTGTCAAAAAATCTAACGTACCATTACATTTTGTTTTCACACTATCACACCTAAAGTAAAAGAAGGAATATGACTTGAAAATAAACAGCCAATTTACTTAACGTCTGGTTTTAATATTTTTATTATTTGCTTTTGCAAAAAATGCAACACTGATCCAATGAAAAATCTTATTGTTTAAACAAATTTCTAAAAATGGTGAAGTGTTATGGGATGTCAAATTTTTTCCCTTTTTTTTTCTCATTTTCATAACGCTTTACATTCACACTATCACACTTGCACGTATTATTTGATTTTTTGACAAGTCTTAATACAAAGTGTGATAGTCTGAAGTGCCCTTAAATAGTTATCACCGGTCTCATTATTAAACATGCCAAGTCAAAAAACATTGTTTATTTAAGAATCTCAAGAATGATTAGGGCCTGAGTGTCTTCGTGACCAAAGTATAATTCTTATAGAAATATTTTGGTTTATTTCAACTTTTATAAATTTGTCGTATATTATAGCTAAAGGTAGATTAATGTGACATGCTTTACTAGCATCTACAAAAATAAGTTCTTGCCGAATAGTGGACTTACACACGTTTTAGTCCTTTGTTACTTGTATTGATCTAGAATATGGGTACGACAGGCTACTGGATAATTATGTCCAGTTCGCGTGGGGCCTTAGCAGTTGACTTTGTGACCTGGAACATGCGAAGTACTTTTACATAAAACAAGAAAAAATTCCAACCCAAATTATAATCAGCCATGTCACAGAGCTTAATTCCGTTCGGAAACGGAATTGAGTTATTTTTTTACTTCATCAAAAAACTGAAAACTAAGACTTTTCGGTATTAAATCATTCCCAATTGCAAGAATGAAACTGATTCAATTCCATGTACGAACGGAAGTGAATTCTGTGACATGGTGGAATATACTTAAAGGGTTATTTTTAAACTACATCTGTTATAAGTACTTTTCCGGGATGGTCTAAATACTATTAAAATTTTACAGAACCAATTTAACAAAGGTAAATTCATAAATGCTATTCACAGCAAAATTTGTTTTCGGCTTAGGCTTTGAAGTGGGCCGTTGATAAGTAGTACTTTATTACAAGATCCTGTCTTGCAACATATATAGCAAATAACAGTTGTTCATTAACCAAGTAATCCAATTGTTTATAATATATGCATGGATATGTATAAAGTTTGGAGTTTCAATTTATTTATCCTAATTCAAAATGCACACAAATATTTTATACATCTGCCGCCAGCCGATTTATATTTTTAACAAACTGTTTCGAATTGAAACTGTAGAAATAGACGTTATTATTTGGAAAAATGCTTTATTTTCCAATGCTTCCACTATAATATTAATTTAAAATGTACACATAGGAATTGAGAGTTGTTCTGCTTCTCCCAGAGCATTCCGATACATGCATTCGCCATCTACTTCGTCAACTTCTTCTTAGGACGCAAATTGTTGGTGTGACCACATTTCTTCTTGCGACAGTTTGTAGCACGAGGATGGAGGCGAGCATAACACTTACGGCAAATCATTTTGTCGCAGTTGTATTTTTGTGCCAAGATACGCAAAGAGGGCTCAATGATACCACCACGAAGACGGAGAACCAAATGCAATGTTGACTCTTTTTGAATATTGTAGTCAGATAAAGTACGGCCATCTTCCAACTGTTTTCCAGCGAAAATTAAACGTTGTTGATCTGGCGGGATTCCCTCCTTATCCTGGATTTTAGCCTTAACATTCTCAATTGTGTCGGAAGGCTCGACTTCTAAGGTAATGGTTTTACCAGTTAAAGTTTTAACAAAGATCTGCATCTAAAATTAACAAAAGATAGAATTAGCTGTTTTTAATTACTATTTAACATCAATACATGTCAGCAAAATCAAGCTGCGCGATGTGTTTCATATTAGGGAATTTTAAGGTTATGCCTGTATTATACTAAAAGTTTCTATGAAAAATGTTTCAATGCTTTTAAACATTACATTTTGATAAATTTTTGCAAATATTTAGTGTTCGTTCTGTTTTAACGCTGAAATTCTCGTATTTAAACAATTTAATATTTTCCTACCTTGAGAAACGTGCAGTCAAATGCTTAACAAAAATCAAAAAGGAAATTTACAAGATGGCGGGAAATTATTGACAATTCATTTAAATGGGAATTTTTGTTGAAGTGAGACATGCCAACCTTTTTCCTGTGAACGAAAATTGATACCTGAATGTTTTTATTAATGGGGTTCGTTCTATTTGGAATCCATATATAACTAATAATAACTAATAATATTTTGATGTAACAAGATAAATGATCATACTCATAAAAAATATTTTATATTTTTAAAAGGTTTATTTGAAAAATTTAGTATCAAATTTGACAAATAAACGCGTAATAAACAAAAATGATTTTTTATGTATATGACTTCGGTCTCTACAAATTACAAATGGAAATATATATAAAAAGAAATAAATGTCTCTAGGTAATATATTTTTCTTTGTAGACAAATATGAAAAGTTCAGTAGACAAAAAGACACGAACTCTGTCTTTCATGTGTTAGTCCCCGTCCATACTATGGAATATTTGCTGCAAAACATTTCTAAATTCTCTTTTGAAACTACATTTGTGTCCACCGAAGTTTTTATTTTTCTTTGCCTTCATTCTTCCTCTTTTTAGTTTTTGACAGTTTAGGGCAAATGGAAAATATATTTTTCTTTGAAATTAAATACATTAATTACATTTTTTCACATTAGTTTGTTTGTTTTTTTTTTTTTTTGTGTAGCTATATAAAATTTTTTTTCTTATAAACAAAATTGGAAACGTGTTTGTAAATGTAATTTGTATTTGTAATTGGGGCAAATAAAGAAATTATACAACAGGAAATGTCAAATATAGTTGTAGCTAATATTATTATTATTTTTATTGGAAAGAGTGAATGAGAAACTCAACAAGAACTGCATGTATATGAAATAAAGTACATGTTTCCCTTCCCTTTTACCTTTTAGATATCATGGTGAAAATATAAAAAAATTTTGGTAACATATATAAAAGATAATAAACACAATCATTATGAAAATTGGGTGTAAATCAAGCAACGTGAACTTTTCCAACTCTGTAAAATTTTCTGGAGTCTTAAAGGTTGGCAAGTTGAAACAACCTCTGCTAACTTCACTCAAAAACTTACATGTGTTAAAAATTCACCATGATACAAAAAACAAAAAAAATAATTAGTTCGCCTTGAAATTCACCATGCTGTCAAGCAATAAATTCGCCTTAAGAAAAAAAAAAGGTTTCAACAGCGTTACCGAAAGTTTATTAATTGTACACACCCGGGGTCCTCTAGATTACACAAAATTCTACAAAATACGCAGAAGACACAAACGTGTTATTAACATGAAAATATATCTGTGATGAAAATTGGAGACCATTAATATTGTGTAGCAAAAATAAATGTTAAAAGAACTGTTGTTGCTACACACTTGTTTTTAGTTAATTTTTTCTTTTATTTAAATAACTCTCGGCTTACTTATGTATTAAGCGCTATGCAGAAAAGTTTTTGCTAGCGAACCGGTGTTTGTTATGCTATAGAAAAAAATTCCCCTCCGTCTGGCCGAATGGCGGCTGTATAGGGAAAATTTCCCCTCACTTAGTCAGCGAGCCAGGTGTTTGCTATGATTATAATTGTCATTTATTGATGAAACGTTTTGTAGATTGGCATCTAAACTGTTGGACCATTTTGAACAAATTTTGTATATACGGAAAGGTCTATTCAAAAGCATTCAAATTACACCCATTTTGTTCATATATGTTTGCAAATGTAGTGGAAAATCGCATATATACATGAAAACTTCTGAGATCCATATCTCGAAAACTTTACGTTTCTCCTAATTTCACCATTTCAAATTTTTTTAAATTATTTTTTAATTCACCCCGTATATCTTTTTTTTCTAATTTGTAGCCGCATGCGTAAACTAGATATTTTCCAAAATTTCATTACAGAAAACTATTCCCATTTTTGGATAAAAATTTTCTGTAATCGGCAACATTGGTTCCGCAAAGAATACAAATTATTTTACCAAATCATTCTTTAAACAATTGAGATAAATATAAGCCGCTTAGCATTTAATAAAAAGAATTATTTAAATAACCACTAAGCAGTATGAGAAAATAAATACAACAGAGTATTCTACTTCGTGATAAACACTCTAACTCATACGATAATTAGAGCAAGGGACAAACGGTAAATAGTAATACCAAAAAGAAGCCAAAGTTAATTATTGAATTAGATTTGCAGCTAATATATAAATATTAATGATTAAATAAAATCATTGCGTGATAATAAGAAATCATGTCAACTGATGCACAAACTTCTGGGAATGAGGTAAGAAATGAATTGCATTAAAACTTGAGAAAATTATGTTAAGGTCAATGTAATAATAAATACAGCTTGAATTAATTTTTTTTTAGCAGAATAACAACTTTCTATAAATCTTTATTGTTGCTCTTTCGGCTTTATATACATATGTATATTTTTGTCAAAAACTCGTAATGAAATAAAAGTTTTAAAATAATAGAAGCATTCTGTAAGTGCGTTTAGATTTCCAATAAAAACAATATTATTGGTTTATTTACTATGTGGATGTAACGGGTGGTCTAAACGCAAGTATCATTTATTGCGAATCGTCAAACAAGCAAAACTCAAAAAATTGTTTTAAAAATGCTCAAAAAGAAATAAGATGACAGAAAAACCAAAGACCTGCTACAATTTATTACACAACCTGCTTTACAGCACAACTCAAATTAAGTTTCGCCACAACTCGAACATCATAGCAAATACACAAGAAAAATATATCAGTAGTATCTAATACCTTGTAGCGCAATCTTATAGCTTCTAGCATTCATTCTGAAATCAGTATTAGAGCTTATTTATACGGTGATGCCTCCGGAATCATGTTACGTTCTTACGATGATTTTTAAATCAAATCTTTAATTGTCGTCGGTAAGAAAAGAATCTTCTCTTTATCCCTCTGGTAGTATTCAAGGCATCTTTAACTGGTAGTGGCAGAGTTACAATAAATACAACACTAAAAAACATCGCATGTATTTTGTTGGTTGGCTGTGCCTTTATCACTACCCTGGTAAAGCTGCTTCGGTATTATTCAAGGTCAATTCATAACATACCTTTAACGGTCCGATTGTTACACGGTGGAGTACACATATATCATCCCCTTTTTATAGTTTGTGGAAAAAAATATTTTTATTGCAAAATCTAAAATAAAACTTTTAACAAAATTATAAACAGCTTGTTTTTTATGTTGCCCAGCTGTCAATTTGTCGACGTTTCATAGGAATGTACCTGCCCTAACCATCAGAAATTTTTGAAAGATATTCTCAAACATTCAACTTTATATCCCAAGAATGTAAATTAATTATTGAAAATTAAAAAAGAAAAATGTTTTATTAATACCTGTCAAAACACAAAAAACAACCTCGTTACTTATGACCATGATATAAAAAAATTACAAATAATAGAAAGAGAATGATACTACCTTGTTTTTTTTGCTTATGACTATTCCATTAAATTTTTGAAAGTTGTTTGTATGTACATCCATATGTATGTATTATGAAAGTTAAAGAAAATGCGTGATAATTCTTGAACTTTCGTCTTTTAATATACGTAATATGTTCTCTTTTTTCAGTTGGCGGAACAAAATGGCGATGCTAACGCTGCAGCTGAAAGTCATAACGAAGGTCAGGAACAACAGAGGCCTCAATCCAAGATGGAATCATTCTTTGCCATGACAAAGTCTTTGATTCTGCGAGCTCTTATAATTTATTTTGTCTCTTCATTTTTCCGTAGAGGTCCACAGCCCACAACTAATCCAAACCAAAAATCTCCCACTAGTGGTCCTAAAATACATGCATGGAATTATTTCGAAAATGGTACTCTTTTTGATTTGCACGTTTGGATATCGGAAAACTCGGATAGTGTTAACTTCCAACAAAAGTCAAATTTACTTTGGCTTCAAGAAGATTTAACATATGGTGATTGGATATCCGGGCCTAGTCGTGATGGTCTTTACTATAATCAGAATACCGTTAAAGCTTCTCCCAATTTAATGAATAATGGATCTGTATATCTCCACGTTTTTGTTACAAAGTCTGGTGAATCGCCCGACCCACAAGCTCCTAATTATGCAAAAAATGGTTTAATGGGTTATCAACAAAAGCAGCTTAACAAATTTAAGAAAATACGTGTTAATCGTAATTACAATCTTTTAGCAAGTGAACAAGAAAAATTGGCATTTGAACTAGCTCAGGCTAATTTGAAGGATACAATTATTTCGCATTGGCATCCAAACATAACTATAAATGTAGTTGTGGATCAAACAAACTGGGCTCATGGAACGGTTCCACCGCCTTTAGATGAATTTGTAAAATTTGTTGACGGAGGTAAAACTTATTTACCAATTGTTTTTGTAAATGATTATTGGAATTTACAACGAGATTACTATCCTATTAATGAAACAACGCCGGAATTACCAATTCATTTAACATTCCAGCCGATTGGCATGTTTAAATGGCAGCTGTATGCCGCACAACAAATGAAGAACAAATTTGCTGGTAATGTTTTAGGTGAACTCATGACTTCAGGTGGTGGCGAGGTGAGTTCAGATTGGTTTCTAGGTATTCATTCTATACAATCCATTTTGCTTTTTTTTTAGGAAAACGAAGAAGATCAAGATTCTCTTAAAGAAACTATGTTGGAAACAAATATCTATCTTCTAGCCTTAACTATAGCTATATCTATATTACATTCGATATTCGAACTATTGGCCTTTAAAAATGATATACAATTTTGGAACAATCGTCAGTCACTTGAAGGTCTTTCCGTCCGTTCCGTATTTTTTGGAGTATTTCAGGCGCTTATAGTTTTACTTTACGTATTAGACAATGAAACTAATTTCATGATACGCGTATCCTGCTTCATTGGATTGGGCATCGAAGTTTGGAAAATTCACAAAGTAGTTGATATAAACTATAATACTGATCAAAAACTGTTTGGTATTCTACCAAAAATTTCTTTTAAAGACAAAGGATCATACTCTGAGAGCGAGACCAAGGCATACGATAATTTGGCTTTTAAATATTTGGGTTGGATTTGTTTCCCTCTACTCATCGGTTATTTCGTATATTCTATGATTTATAACGAACATAAGGGCTGGTATTCGTTTCTTCTAAATATGCTATATGGTTATTTGCTTACCTTTGGATTTATCATGATGACACCGCAACTGTTTATTAATTATAAACTAAAATCGGTAGCTCATATGCCTTGGCGTATGATGACGTACAAGTTTCTGAACACATTTATTGATGACATTTTTGCTTTTGTCATAAAAATGCCCACTATGTATAGATTGGGTTGCTTCCGTGATGACATAGTATTCTTTATATTCCTCTACCAGCGCTGGCAATATCGCGTTGACCTAAAGCGTGTGAATGAATTTGGTTTCTCAGGTGAAATGGCGGAACAAGCGGCACAAAAGAAACTTGAGGGAACAACACAAGCTATTAAAGACACACCGTTAGAAGATAAATCTTCGACAGTTTGCAAGCCTAAATCAGCTGCAGATAAGAAAGAGGATTAAATATAAGCTTTTTTTTCATTTTAAAAGTGAAAAAAATCAATTCGTTGATAGACGAAAGTCTCTTAACTAAATAATCTTAGTTATCAAATCCTCTTAATTTGTTGTTCCATTTTTGTTTAAATATACATAAATATAGAAGAATTTTTCCCTTTAGTTTTAAATCTTTTATGAAACATTAAATTTAAAAAAAAAAAACTATCCCATATTTATTATTGCCAATAAAATATTGAATATTTAACGAATTTTCATTTTAAAATCGGCTTGGATATGTGCTTGCATCGACTGTACGGCCCACAAATTCTCTCAAAGCTTCCACCAATTTTCTCTTACTGATCTTACATTGTTAAAGAATGTGTATGATACAGGCCTGTTATAAAACTCACGTTACTTCGAAGAACATGCCGCTTCAAAACCACAAGTGTGATTTGTGCCTGTTCTGCAAATCACAACTTTTTGCGATTTTCGATGTGATTTATACTCTTCTGAAGCACAAAAAAAAAACAGTTGTTTTTTGCTTCAATTTACTCATATTTTTATTTTCAGGTTGAATTTTTTTATTCGCGGTACTCTGCAAAATATAAAATGTAAAGTAAAACCAAATCAGAAAATAATACAACAAAATCTTGCAACAAAATAAATCTAGTGTTTTCTTGATTTAGTGAATTATCCGTATAAAATAGATAATTTTTCTTAAATAATCAATAGAAAACACATTCAGTCCAATTATGAATATTCTCACGGAATTTATTTCTCACATTAAGTACTTTTTTCAATTCATATTAAAGAAAAAAATCACAATTTTTGTCCGTGAGAATTGAAGAGTTGAGTTTTTTCAACGAATGGAGAAAAGAAAAAATAAAACACCTCATACTTAATTTTTGTTCATAATTGGAGGAAAGGGAAAAGTGATAAAATTCCTACGGAATTTTTATTTATAATTGAGCTGATTAAGTTATAAATGCAATTATGAAATTCATAATAAAGTACGTTCAAAAATATTTGGTGTACCTTTTTGTGATTTCAAATCACTTTCACAAAATGTGATTTGCAGAACAGCGCTGTATTTATCAAATAGAAATTCCAACACTTGGTTGTTTTTGTACTTTTGTTAAAAAAAATTATCAGCCCATTTATGAATATTCTCACGGAATTTATTTCTCTCGGAATTTATTCCTCAGGGAATTTATTTCTTACATAAAGTATTTTTTCACTTCAAATTAAAGAGAAAAGCACAATTTTCGTTAACTTGACCGTAAGAATTGAAGAGTTGATCTTCCTTTAGTGTTTTCAACGAATGGAGAGAAAAAAATAAAATAAAAAAACTCATACTTAATTTTTGTTCACAATTGAAGGAAAGGGAAAAGTGATAAAACTCCCACGGAATTTTTATTTATAATTGGGCTTAATATATAATAAAATTTGTTTTTTATCGTACTATTCTTTGATCTTCGTTTGTTACATAGATTTATTTTTTGCAACTTCAGATCTTGTTTTCTTTTTATAAATAATTAACAATTTTTAACATATTATTTTTCAATATTTCGCCAACAACTTGTTAGCATCGTAAGGAGAAATAAAAATTTTTTAATTAATTTTTGAAGAAAAAAAAACATCTAAAGATGCAAAAACTATAACATACATATATATAATAAAACTGGTATTTTAAAAAAAAAAAAAAAAAAAAAAAACTATGTAAAATAATAAAAATAAATTAGCTAATATACGACGTATTAAAAAATAAATAAAATGAACAGTCATAAAGCTGCTCTGGGCTAAAGAACAGCTCTTGCGTTATCGTAATTACTTCTTGCGGTCAGGTTTGTTGTTTTTATTGTTCGGTCTTCGAGAGTTTGCGTCTTACTCGCACTGGTTAACGGCTTACCTCACTTAACAGCCTGTTAATGGAATCCGTTTTATTATAAATTATATTTATGTATCTTGTTTACTTTTTTTTCGTGTAAAAAACAATTTTTGCATCGTGAATGAAGGCAGCCCTATTTCGACTGAAAGAACGAAACAGGTGGTAAAATATTAAAATAAATCTTTATGCTGGAAAAGAAAATTATAGAATATTTGCTGGTCATACAAATGCTGTTGATGTTCATACAAATGTCTGTGTGTACTGATCCTAATTTATTGACTTTTTTAAATTATTTTTTTTTTTTAAATAATTATTTCAAAAATAAAATTTTTTTATATATGTACGTGTTTACATGTATATGAACGTTTATTTATGTAAATACACGCATACATTTTTTTGCTGTTATTTCCATTTTTATTTATTTGATTTTTTATTTATGTTCAAGTTTCTTCTTTTTTCTTTATCAGTGAATAAAAATTTTCATTCGCGCACCATTCTCCTGCTTGGCACTTAAAAACGGATACACAGTCAGAAAGCAGATGTCAGTTGTTACGTTTTTCGTCTAAAAAGTTATATTCTGTGGTTAATACTATTGTGGGCATAAATTCTTCGTTACTCCGCCCATGCTGTGCATCCTATACTTGTTAAATGTACAGTTGAATAAATAAATAAAATTTTCTTTTGAAGCTGCTGTCAAAATCGTATTTAATTTTCATCGTGATTCATGAAATTTTCGTGACGTGATTCGAAGTGTCTTTTTTCAATATGATTGCGAAGCAGACTCATATTTTCTTTCGGGTTTTGTCTAATTACACCCAATGTAAATGCAACCCTCGTAAAAAGTTACGAGTACGGCAACGCTGGAAGTAATGCTTTGCATCTATTCCAGCCGTGTTTGTTTATTTTGCTTTCAATGCAAAAATTTTTAAAAAAGTCATGTCTGCCGAAAACGCTTTATTAGCTATAAGGGCTATAGAATGTATAAGCAAAATAATGGATATTTGCGACGAATTTGATGAAGAAGACTCTAAAGCTAAAAGAAGAAAAATGTATGTCAAGTCTGAAGACATAGAATTTCAACTACTAAAGGATGTAGCTTGGAAAAGTGTTGAATGTGGTGACGATTTCTGTCCACTAAATATGGAAAACTTCAATGAATTATGCAATATGGTACGTACATGACATTTTTGTGATCTAAAGCTAAATATCAATAACAGGATGTATCCTATTCTTTAGATATCCTTGAATGTCGATAATAGTTCTTTGTTGGTGCCCACTTTATCTATGAGAATGCGTCTTGCTATCACTTTGAGATTTTTAATTGCAGGCGAGTCCCATCGCGTATTAGAGAAAGTTGCGCATGTATCGCGAAAATCAACTCAGAGGATTGTACCGCAAATGGTAAGGTACCTTGCTGACATTTTGGAAAAGGATTATCTGAAGGTACAGTACCATTTCTTTCACAAATAGTTTCAGATTGTGGATTGTTAACAAATCTACCTACTTGCTTTTTTAAAACTGATCGATTTTAAATACCTATCTTATTTTTTTATTAAAGACCTCTAAGGCCAAAAACGACTGGTTAAGTGAAGAAGAAGATTTTCATAGATTCTGGGAGTTTCCTCATACTTTGGGCGTCCTAGACATAAGAAGTTTTCGAATCAAATCACCATCAACAGACTCTTCAGCAAAAAGTATTATTCTTTTAAGCATTTTGGATGCTCACAGTCGTTTTCAATACATTGAAATAATTGAGAGTGAAGAAAATAAATATCACACTGCATATGTTAACAGCCGGCTTTACAAGTATTTAAAAACGGGCAAGTTAAATATACCCTCAGAAAAACCTCTCGAAGGACAAACAGAGAACACAGGTTATTTTTTTGTTGGTAATGAAAAAACTGGATCAGATCGATTTATTATCAATGCTTACGATGAAAGCGCAACAGTCTCAAGGTCGCAGAAAGCGTTTAATTACAGAATTAAAAGAGTGCGACTACCAGTTCAAATGGCGTTCGAAATTATGTTTTATAAATTTAAAATTTTTAATAGACTCAATGAAGTCACTAATTTAGAAAAGGCCAAACTTATAATCAAAACATGTTGCTTATTACATAACTACTTAACTCAAAAATTGACTCAACCCTTAGACTATAATGACGACATAACGAAATCGGAACTACCCTGTTTGGAGAGTCAAATGCCAAAGCAAATTCATGAATCTAATGAAACCGACACCAAAATAAGAGATAACATTTGCCATTACTGCGTAAATGAAGGTAATATAGCAGATCAATGGCAACACATAATATAGAATTTCTAAGGAATTGATTCGTTTCATTTATAAAAATTGCGTATAAAGTGGCGGGGAGTTAGCGCCACAAAGATCATAAAAACAATCTACATACATACATTGGTAAACTCTACAGAATTTCTGCTGAGATGCGTTCTTTTTAATTAAAGTTGTAAATTAAATACAAATTTTCTATTAAAGCATTAACAATATTAAATTTTGTTTTTGAATATTAAAAATTAACTCGAATCATAAGATTCTTCAATTATTTCATTAAAACTATCTTCAGTATCTGAACAAGACAATGACGACTCTTGACTACTTTGTATGGATTTTAAGTGTTCTAACGTTTTCATTGTAATGATGGCACTGATTTCAGACATTGCCAAAACTGCGACTTCTAGAGGCATCTGTTGTAATTGAAGAGCAATTGTTTTCCCAAAAGATGTGTACAAGTTTTTGCATTGAGATTTTCGACTGTACTCTAAAGATGTATTTCTTGATGAATATTTTTTATATTTAATTTCTCCACGAATTGTTCTCTTAACTGGTCGAGAAGTCAAAGAGCGGGAGGATACAATTTTTGGTAGTTTACTTATTTTTGGTGAAAGCGGCAAGACTAATTCAGGTTCCGTATATGTTTCTTCTTTACAATTAAATTTTGGCTCTTTGAGATCAGATTCTTCTTCATTTCCAAAGGATACAAGTTCGTCATAATCCTCCATATCTGGGGAAATATTGGTGGTTTCCTATTAAAACAAGAGATTATATAGTAATTTTTATAGATAAAAGCAAACAACTTGCAAATTCCAAATCAGGGTTACTAACGTCATTTCCACATTTCTTTAACACTACTATATTGTCCAAAAAGTTGAAATCTGCATAGTAAAATAAAGACGGTGTGTACACTGTTTCATTCCCAGATTTTTTTGACAAATCCACCTTTCGTTTTTCTCCTACGTAGGCTGACCGCAAGTATTTGACCTTCCGCTTTACTTCATTTACGTCCTTTCTAAAGTATCTGGCTATTTCTTCCCATGCTTCCTGCTTTAGAGATTGACATTTGTAGTCTATACTATTGTAATTCCATAAACATTCATATTGTTTGTATCGGGAAATAAGTTCTTTAATATCTGTGTCATGAAAATGAATTCGAGAGAAATTGCTCATATTCAATATTAACGTTTGTTCAGTGGAAAACAATACAATATGTCACTCCTGATAAATTTAATACACAACAGCTTGTAAACAAAATTAAACTTGTAATTGTACTCTGTGCTTGTGATAAATACTGCCTGTTGTCAAAATCCAATGTTATTTCCTTTAATAACTCTGTAATCATGGTACAATAATATAACAGGTAAAAGCGGAGCTACAACAAGCCAACAATAAAAAACAACATGGCTTTTTATTGTTGCTTTGTGTTGATAACTGTCAAAGAAAATAAAAAAAACAAACGTATATTTTTATTCGTGTTTTTATTTTACAAAAAAATTTTCATTAAGTATTTGCATTTAAAACTCGTGCAATAAATTAAATATATAAATAAAGATCAAGAAAAAGCTGCCTGTTGTGTTTGAAAAATATTATTGGAACATATTTTTTCAAAAACTTTTTCAATTTGTAAACAAAAATAAAAAATGTGTGTGTATGTGTGCACTTTTGATAGTTATCATCACAAACAAAAAATGTCAGCCACCGTTTCGACACTACCTATATATTATTGTACCATGTCTGTAATAAATATAATACTACCAAACAACTCTGTACAAGTGTGTTCTTGTATGCGCAGCCATTTCGTTTTTTTTTATCATGGTTCTCTATTGAAGGACATGAGCACCAATGTATATTTATTTAACTAAGACCCGTTATTACAACTTGGTGTTAGTTAAAGGTAGGAATTTATCGGCTGGATAAATCACATTTCATTATTAAAACTTTCTGTAAATTTGAGCGGGGTTTTATATTTGCACATGCTATCATCACAGCTGCCCGATTTGACAATAAATCATGATTTTGACGAGTCCTTATTACACGAGTTTTGTATAGAAATCAGTGCAATAACAGATTAATAAATATGAACATTTTTTTATAAATAAGGCAGTAAAAATTTTATAGTTTTACAAGTCTGATATATTCAAAAATTATCGGGATTTTGACGATTTTTTCTGGTAGCCCTGGCCACCATATTTTTTACTCAAAGAGTAATTAAACCAGAGAATAGCTTTGAGCAATTGCTTATAAATCATACTTGCTCAAAAACATGAAAAACATTACATTTCATTCAAATATGATTTTGTATTCAGCCGCACAAAAATTAAATTGATTTTTAATCAGTAACACAATGAGCAACATCTTCGTTATGTGCATGTAATCATCGTTAAGCTATTCGTGCTTGAGTATAAATGAATGCGCATGTAGTTCGGCAACAATTTTATGCGATTGAGTTTTTGTTTTGGAAGAAAAAAAATTAATAATCAATGCAGTGATGTGTTCAACGGTTTTTCTATACACTGCTCTTGAAAAAAATCTAAATAAAATACACATAAAAACAAAAGGCTTTCATAGAAAAAGTCAATGTATGTATGTATATACATATGTTGTGCATATATTTTTTTATTTATTTATCTTTTTAGATCTTTCTTAAAAAACAGATTTAAAAAATTAAATACCTACATACATATATAACAACAAATCGATAAGAACAATTTATATAGACATAAAATTACAATTTATAGACATAAAATTAATGGTGGCAAAACAAAGAAGTATACCTCCCCGGCGGACACACTGTGTTACTAAATAAACTCGAGTTCTGGGTTTATGATGTGTTAGGTTAACATACTTTGCCAATTTCTAGATTTTTGCGGTCAAAAATAATTTTTTTTTAGTATTCCAAACCATTCATTTGTTGCTTGCTATAAATACAAAATTTATTGATGTTAAGTTCTCCCGGATTTTCAAAGGTGATATTGTAAGTAAACAAGCATAATTTATTTAGAATGTAAATGTACAGACAAAACAACAAAATGCGTTAATTACTAATTCGACAAGCCAATGTTTAAAAAGTTAGAAGAAAAAATCATCACGTAAACAAAGTTTTGTAAAAGTGGCTTTTTATTTTACTAATATTTTTAATTATTTCATCTTTCAGACTGTAGTATTTTTCATAAGTTCTCAAAAGCTCTTGTTTGTATAAACAAAATCATTTTCAAATTATTGTTGGTTGAGTAAAAATTATCGTTATTTATCTGGTTCGGCTATAATTTCTACCAGTGACCACTGGTTCAACCAACAAACAATAATTGAAATAAAAATTGTCGAAAAAGTGGCAGCAAGAAATTCAAAATTATTTTACTAAACCGACCGCAAGATCTAATTTATCTTTGCACTGAGAAACGTGATTTCTGACCGAAAATTTGATTGAAAAAACCCTTAATTTTAGTAACGAAAATAGTTTTGTCTCAATACAATATAAAAATTATACGAAAATTAGATTTTATTTTGTACATATAAACACGAGTACATAGGTACAAATTATTAAGCTTAAAACAAATCATTAAAATGTTCATTAGCAGATTCATCGCAATTTTCTTCCGTTTCTGACTGTGAGCCCGACTCATAATCTTGTTGAATGTTTCTAACGTGCTCTAAACTTTTCATGGTTATTATATTTTGTATTTCCGACATAGCCAGTAAAGCATCTTCCAGAGGTAAATGTTGTAATTGCAAAGCAATAGTTTTTCCAAAAGAATAGTACAAACATTTGGTTTGAGGTTTAGTAACAGTATGAGTTAATGAAGGCGTTTTGTTGGGTTTAACTTTAGGACTATCACTTTTTCTCAAGACTGTAGATGATTGTGGTTGGGCACGAGAAACAGGTGTACTGCTTACTAGATTAAATTCCGAATCATCACATGTTTCTAATTTGCAAGTCAATTCCGGCTCCTGCATATAATCATCTTCTCTATTTACAATGAACTCTTTAATTTCAAAGTCTTGCGAACTTCCAATGCTATCCTAAAGTAATATAATTAAGTAAAATAACAAAAACAGCTATATACTTTCTTACCGAATATATATTACACCCATCTTTGCTATCGTCAAATTTACGCCATATAACTATGTTGTCTAAAAAATCCATTTCTTTATAGTAAAACAGCGCCGGTTTATGAACAGTTTTGGAGTTGGATTTTTTTGACACATCAACCCTCTTTTTTTCATGAACATAAGCTGCACGCAAATATTGCATCTTACGTTTCACCTCATTTGGCGTTTTGTTAAAGAAATACGCTATTTCTGACCAAGCCCTTTGTTTTAAAGGTTTATCTTTGTAGTTTGGACTGTGTATGTTCCATAAACATTCGTGCTCTTTGTATTTTTGGATAAGTTCTTTAATTTCTATATCACTAGAAAATTTATTCATATTCGTAAAGGATTAGATAGTGTTTTGCACTTGTAATACGTTTCTACTTAAGAATTGCTAAACTGAAGTTAAGCAATTCCATGAAAATTGATTTATTACTTGCTTGTAAATAATGACAGATATACCATAATTTAAAACAATGGTTTTGTTTGCACATATCACGGCAAATTCATTATTATTCGGCGTTGCCAGAATGAAGGTGTTAAGAGGCAAATAAACTACACAAACTGGTTGCCAAACATTTCAAAATTTTAGATTCGTACAAACATTTTGTTAGTTTATGGGGGCATTTGCTAGTTTGTACAAATATTTGAAGCATGTTTGCACGAATATCAAGAGTGAATCGAGGAAATATTTTTTGTAATAATGTATACTCAAAGTAAACTTTTCATTGTAAAAGCGATTTGAATGAATGACCACATGAAAAAAAAAATTAAATTGCATGAGTTTTAATGTATACGTTAGTTACGGAACATATTAACTCCACCATACATTTGTTAAAAAAGTTTATGCAAAAACAGTGTCTGCTTTTAGATTTGTACAGACAATGGGCAGATAGACGATATTTGAGGGTGCTGTAATGAAAATTGTCGGTGGAGGAGAGTTTGTAGTACACGAATCTTTGCACTAGACACTCTTTGTTTCTCGTTTAAACTTTTCGCATTTTTTATGTTGTTGTTTCATATAATTATTCTCATACCAACATCAACTTCATATAAGCACACTAGCTGTGCTTAAAATACAACAACAACAGAAACGAACAGTTTCTGTATGTGGTTCAATCAGTTCGGTTCAGTACTTTAACCATACCATAGAGTATGTGACCGTGGATACAACACGTTGCCTTGACGAGTTGTGTATTTTGCGCACAAACTGTGCGACATTAACTAACAATTTCATTTATTAAAAAATTATGTTTAGTCAAGATCACCGCAGATGCAACAATTGTATATAAAAATAAGAGCAAATCGAAATAAAGTTGTACAACATGCTCCTAAATTTTACAACCAATCGATACAACTACCCAAAAAATCAAAGCTTTTTAATCTTTCGTACAAACGAGACACAACTTCATACGACGACCCCATACACTTTGCAATTTAATAACCAACATCGTCATGTTGTACAACTAGTCGCATAGTCTGTGGCTTGCTTTAGGAGCAATACGGCTATCAAGTTGTTACTAACCCTTACAAGCAAAATATTCGTACAAGTAAAACAAAAACAGTGTGACCTAATGTAAGTAGATAAAATATATATATGCATACGAGTAGCAACATTGGGTTTTATATGAGAGTGCATTATTTAAGAGCAGTAAAAAGAGTGCGGTTAATTGCACCAATCGGTTATTTCCAATAGCTTATATTATTATTCCAAAATTAATATTTTCAATTCATATAAAATGTAATTTGTTAATTTCATGTATATAAAATTTTACTTTTTTAATTTTTTATTTTGCTTTTTTTTAACAATTTTCAAAAAATTATTATTTTTAACAGAAATTGAAAAATTGAAAAATGTCATTTTAACGTACAGGTAAACTGTGTCCATTTCAACATGCGAAAGAAAGCTAGTCACTCACATTCGAATCAATTTAGGTTTGTCTATCTCATTATATTCGTTCGCATATTCTTATGTATATATTTTGATTGTGCTTTGACGCATCGTTTGCATAGAAAACATTTAGACGAACCCAAATCAATTTTCTTTCGCTTGGATTGCAAACACAAGCACATTATTGAGATAAGTAAACTGGCTGTTAAAGTTAACGTTGGCTTCCCAAACGAGTGGTAAGCTAATAATCGTTTTTGCATACAACGTTAGATAATTTTCCTTAACAATTGATTACCAAGCTTTGTTAAGTTTTTTTGCATACGCCCGTAAGAGTTTGTAAGTTTAGTATTGTAATGAAAGTGTGAACTCTTGGGTTCATTACCTGGTAAAACTGGCTTGGACTAATAAAAGAAGAAGAAAAAAAAAATAGAACTAAAAAAATCATCGGCTCTAATTTGTATAATGAATTTTCCAATCTGAATTTCAGTAAGTTTTTTACATACACCTCACAGTTTTCGCAAATGTACTGATATATACTGAAATTTTCATTTAAACAGGCTTTTTGTTATAATTTGTGTAGCTTGTAATCTCTGAAATTAAACTGAAATTAAAAAGAATTTGGTTAAAACTCAGTTTAAGTACACTCCTCCAAACTGAAAAAAATAATATAGGAAGGTAGAAAATTGAAAAAGAAAATGTCAAGTGAAAAAATGGCGAAATCAGATAGAGTTATGGACCTCTGAAGTTTCGATATACATACATACGTATATATTAAATTGAGTTTTCCGTTACATTTCAAAAGTTATTTTGGCAAAATTGTTTATCATATAAAAGCTCTTAAATAAGGCTTTTTGAATATGAGAAATTGTTTTATTTTATTTTAGCCAGAGAAGCAGGCTATTATACCATTGGGGAGAAAATCCCTCCTATGCAGGGAAACTTTAGTCAGCGAAGACAGTGTTTGTTATACCATAGAAGAGAGAATCGCTCCGCCTGTGCAATGAAGCTTTATTCAGGGAATCCGGTATTCATTAAACCATGAAGGAGAAAATTTATCCACCCGGCCGAAGGCCAAATTTTGATAATTGATCCGGTATCGTTGAATAAAATTTTAATCACAATTCTGGTTTTAGAAAAAGAAAAATATATATATTAAAGCCCAGGTCACATAGAGTCCGTCTGTTCTGTGCCGTGTCTGAAAAATAATTCAAAAGATTTTAATCAAATTAAAATAAAATCCAGTTAACTTTATATCCATTAACAAAGTACTGACTGTGCCAACTTATCGAACACTTCCGTGACACTTGTCTAAAATTTTGTAAAAACTATATTGGCATTTATAGAATTAAACAATTTTTGCAATGATCAAATGATACCAATTTTGCATAAATAACTCTCCAAATGTAGTGGAAAATTGCAATTTCCTGTACACGTACATCAAAATAACTCTAAAATTATGTGTTTCTACCAATTTTTTCATTTAACATTTCCTCTTTCTTTTTCAATTTTTTACCCCGCAGTATAACTTCAAATTGGTGGACTATTCTTAAACTGGATTTGTTCCAAACATTTGCAATTGAAAATTTGCAATTAATTTTAAAACAGCAAACAAATTATTTAAAAAAAATTTTGTTAATACACATGAGATGGATACACATATGTTCATGTTTTTTCTTTTACTTAATTAATGGCTTCATCGTTACATAAAAACACGTGTACTCATTGCTAGATATTAAGATGGTCATAAAGAAATTCGTTCTCTCATTCTGTCGACGTTTTCTCAGATATTATTTCAGAGTAAATCGCAGTTGTAGACAGTAGGTTACTAAAATCTAACGTAATTAAAAAAAAAAATACCACATTTTAATGAATTATACAGAAATGGTAACTTTGAAAGCGAAATGACATTAGAAGTTAATTCGCCTTTTCGCCTTGGTCAATAAATAATTTGCAAAATGACATCTATATAATAAAAAAAAAATTATAGACGGGTGGAGATAGTTTTCAACCAAATATATTTGAAATCAGATTTCTATCACTCTGTGTTTCTACTAATTTTAAATAAAATTCCAAACTAAACTTAATGAATTTTCTAAATGCCATAATGTGAATTGAATTTGACCAGACCAATGAAAGGGAAATTATATCGACCACTTTGTGCATGTTTGTTCTATTAAATACCAACAAAATTTTAACAGATGTTTTAATATAAACCCTTAAAAATTCAATATTTTGTAACTTGATCAATTAAACTTTAAAAATATGTATGGCGAATGGGTATCTTTGTCGGCGCAGATATCAGCAAATAGTTGTGGTGCTCAAAGCTACAGTGTTCTGAATAAATTTCCTGCTAGCGCTGGACGTGAAGTAGCTGTATCTGTGGTCAAACAATTGGCTACAAACTTGGGCATAACACAAAATGCTGAACCTAGTCATTTGGTAAAAGATGAGGAGGTAAATATTTATTAAGAAAAGTTCAACTTTTTATCATTAATACCTATTCAAACATACATAATAATTTACAGGCAGTTTACCAATTTCATATTCACACACTCATATTCGAATCAATTTGGGTTTGTCCATGATATAAAAAACAAGGTAGCCGCTTCGCTACCTAATAATGAATTCGCCTTGGGTTTGTCTATCTCACTATTATTCGTTCGCATATTCTTATGCCTTTTTTTTTGAGTTTTGACATATCGTTCGCATAAAAAAAGTTAGACAAACTCAAAACAATTTTCTTTCGCTTAGATTGCGAACGCAAGCACGCAGTCGAGATTGGTAAACCGGCAGTTATTTTATTATTTTTTTATTTTTATTTATTTATTTATGACATATTGCAGTACAAAAGCCATCAAGGCCAAAATAAAGTAGTACTGCACAGGTAGATTAATAAGTGCATATACCTGAGTAACTCAAATAATAATACAATTCAAATCCTTATATAATGCAAATCAATTTACAATGTAATTTAATATTATTTATGAAACAGACATCATAGAAATTGTATTCATTCTTCTTAATTCAGTCTACAATACAATTCAATTATATCAGTCAACTTAAAAAGTAACAACATACTAAGATAAGATCAAGAGGATTACATCAATTTCATTTCCTTTTCTTTCGAGACTCCCCAGCCCTAGAACATATACAAATATAAGTTGGCAACCAGTATTAATAGCGCAACTCCACACACAAACAAAAAGATAATCACAACAGATGAGTCAGGGTCAGATGTTGTCGAAGCTTAAGTCGAAATACATTATTAGAATGTGAAAAGAATCCAAGCTATCCTTAAAAAAATAAATTTTGTTATTCAAAAATATATATATCTATTTCACAAATCATTACCGAAATCAAATGCTATTTTGAAAGCGCTAACAATTTTGAGTATTTTCAATAATATTCAAAATAAAAAACAATATAACAAACAACAATATGGATTTATTTATAACTAGCAATATGGATTTATTTATACTACCCGTGACTTTGAATAGTTGTTTTAGTCCATTTCATCGTGAAACCATAATTAATGTATTTCTACAACACAAGCAAGCGACTTGTCTGACAATTTTGTATTACCGGCACTCAATTGAGTGCATTTCATATAAAATTTCTTAATAAGTCGTATGCTTGCGTTGTGGAAACATCGCAGAAAAGAAAAAGGTTTTATTAGTAAATCATGTGCACAAAAATTTATTTTTCACGCTAACATTTTGTCTGCTGTCCGAAAACTCTCAGCCGATAAAAAACTGAAAAAAAGAAAATTTAGCTTCGCAGTTTCGAACTATGAAATGCCAAATTTGATTTCGCTGTCGACAAATTTCTAATTTACTGACCTCATGCAAGCCAAGCATGTTATTTGGAATACCTTTGCAAAGTTCATGATTAGCTTAGATTTTAAACTTTGGCTTTTGTTCTAACAGTCAATTAAAGTATAAAAGACTCAATTTATTACGTATTGTCTTATAAATAACGCTTAATGCCCTCACTTTTTTCCTTCAATTTTAGGTTAACTGGTGTATGGATGTTATTTGTTTTGGTTTATCTTTACCCCTGCAAGAACATGAAACTATTAAGGACTGCGTAAATGTCTATTGTGAATGGATGACGGCATTGCATCCACAACCAAAAATAAGTGTACCGAAACCTATTTGTGAAGATGCAAATATGTATTGTCGTAAAATTATTAATCATTTTCACAATCTTTTTGTTCCACGTCAAGGAGAAAGTAAGTAAGAACTTTTAATCTACATCAAAACTTTTCACCAATGTAGGTCCCCTTGAAGATGCGCATATATAATCATTTAATTTCGATATTATGCATTAACAAAATTTTAAATACATTCTCATTTCAAGTCTTACCATTTATATATCAAAAAGAGCTTGGTAGGTGCCATATATTGCTATAATTCGGAAGTATATATAGATCATGCCTATTCATGTATATACACATTCTATTGGCTCTATAAAAATCAAACGTATTCCACTCTTTAATATCACTAAGCCAAAAACTAAACGAATTTTTATTATTTTCTTGAAAATATTGGAATATAGAGATAAATGTTTGAACACATTTTTCATAGGTTAGCCCCTACAAAATGTCGGCGTATGGGCAGGTAGAAAACACAAAAATAGGGTATTGTTTTTTATTGTATGTATTCATTGTATTAAATTTTTGTATCGTATTAAGATTTGTTTTTTTTTTTAAGAATGTAGTGTCCAAATCACCGTATACGATATCGAAAATTTTCATTTTGGCACACGATATCGAAAGTGTTAAAAAATTCTTGAATTTTTTGTGTGTTTATGAAAAAGTAAATAGTTTGATGTTTGGTTTTCTATACAAAATTTATTGTGGTGTTTATGTTAGGTTTACCAGGCTGCCAGCCATTGAGAAGATATCCCACTTGAGTCCAATTTGGTCCCGGTGTCTTGCTTGAGTATGATATGTATCCCAGATTAACTGCCTTATTTATAAAATGTTTTCAAGTTCATTAAGCTTTTATTGCACTGATTTCCATACAAAATTTGTGTAATAAGAGCTTAATAAACATGATTTTTTTTTTTTTTTTTTTTTTAATAAGACCGTAAAAATAACGTTAACATTTTTAAAAAGTATTGTAGAAAAAAAAAAATAATAATAATAAATATAAATGAAATTAAAACTTTTGCATTGTGCTGCCGGTGGTTTTAACCGCATTTGTGACATTCCGTAAGAAACAACTTTACTAATACCGGTTAATATAAGAGAGCCTCAAATTAGGCGACTTTTGCTGGAGGAATAAATGTACAGTCGGAATACTTTTGGTTTTTAGAAGGCTACTCCAATATAAATACATGATTAAATTTGTATATTTCCGATTTTTTAAAGGTATTGATACAATTAACCGCCAAGCTGTCTTGTGTCACCGTGTTTTGCGTACTCTGCAGCAGACTGCCCAAATTTCTCTAACTATGGAACGAGAAACATGGGAATCTTTATTGCTATTTCTCCTGGCCATAAATGAGACATTATTGGCACCACCAACAATTAAGGACGATGTCGGTGATCAGTTATGTGAGAGAGTATTGCAAGTACTTTTTGAAGTTTGGCTATTGGCTTGCGTTAGATGTTTTCCTTCCCCTTCCTTATGGAAAACACTTCAAGAGTCTTGTGCTATGTGGCGTCATCGTGTAGCATTAGTAGACCAGTGGAATCGTGTAAATTTGGCTTTAACTGCAAGGTTATTGGAATTCACTTACGGACCTGCGTTTCCGGAATTAAAAATATGTAAATTATATTTAATTTTATTTTAAAATGTGAAATAATTCGTAATTTTTTTTTCTTCCCTGAAGCTGATGAAGATGCCCAACTAATACCAAGCGGCATGACAAATGATTGTGTTGCCCAAACATGGTATCGTTTCTTGCGTACAATCGGTAACCCCACAGCACTTTGTTCACCTCATATCATTAGCAAATCTTCGCACTTTGTTCAATGGGCTTTGACTCACGACAAAGGTGCGGAAACTTATCAACATCCTTGTTTACAGGCACTACCCTTAATATTCTTAAAAGCTATTAAGGGTATATCCAGCCAAGTTGATGCATTTTTAGGTGAGTGTATTTTCTTTAATAACATTTATATATCAAGTTAATTCAAAATTTGAAGTCTAAATTAAAGGAATTTCATACAACTGGTAGATTATTTTGTCATAAGTAGGTTGGTTGGTGTGTAAAGGTTTGTAGTTATCGTAATGTTAGATTATTTTCACTTTTAGTTTTTTTAATCATCACTATTACGGAACACATATGGACATCTGATATCTTTCAGCTATTTACACAACTAATAAGGAAGATGTAATATTTGCATAATTAAAAAAGTTTTTGGAAAATAAAAACTGCATAATATGAAATGTTGAAAATTTTCAGAGAAATTTCTTACAATCAATGCAGCAGTTTGCTACCCCGAACTGAAAAAGCAATTTTTTTTAAATAATAGGTTTATTCGTTTACTTTAGTAAAATGCAGTAAATGAATAGTTTTTCAGCAAATTGGTAAAACTAATATCTGAAACCCCGAATGGAAAAATAGTAAAAATTCCTAAACTTTAATAAACAGCTGATAAAATCACATACATAAGTAACAGCGCACACGTTGGAAATTGCAGTTCTGGCCAGTCAAAAGTTTGTCAAAGATATCTTAGTCAGCTCCCCGTTATCAGATATGATTGTAGTAACCAGTCAAAACGTGACCATCTTTTACTATGCATAAGTCGATTATCGTTATTGTGATCGTTAAGTTTGTGATCATATAAAATTTTTCAAAAACCTCTTGTTAAAAAGTAGGAAAAAGTAATAAAAGTTTGAAAAAACAATTTTTTTTTAATTAGAGACATTTATTTGAATTTTCCACAATACAAACAAGCAGCTAGTTTTTAATATTTGCATAGACATCACACGAAAAATGGAATGATCTTAATATATATAACCCAAAGGTAACTAACTGACTTAGTGATCAATGCACAGGCCAAATCACGGGACGGATCGAGCTGAAATTTGGCATGCATGTAGATGTTATGATGTAGGCATCCGCTAAGAAAGAATTTTGATTAATTTTACCCCGAAGGGTGCAAAATAGGAAATAAAATTTTGTATGAAACTTTGCTAGCTAAAATTTGCTAAAATTTCTTGGCAAGTCGTTTGCTTGTGATATGGAAACATATTATAAGTAAACAAAATATTTGATAGTTTTGTTTTTAATTATTACGTCTAACAATAAATTACTTACCATGATAAAAAACAAAATACAATTTAAATAACATAAAACTTAAATAAATTTTGGGTGGTTACTCTAGGCGCACAATTGTTTTACTACCTTTTAAATAGTTTGTAAATTAATTTTTAAAAGCAATAGTCATTTAATTCTATATTATTCTTAACTTTTCTAAAAATTGCTCTGTTTTTGGTTCCTTTCGATTGTTTACCCTATGTTTCTCATCTTACAACACTTTACTACAAGAAATTTTTGCAATAAAAATGTGTAAGTATTCAGTAAAATATCTGTCGCTTTATTCTCTTTTTTGTGTTGTCATTTACTTGGGTAAACGAACAGCATTCAGTAAAACAGCAAAAATTTGTACAATTTTTAGGGGAAACGAACAGACAATAATTAATTTAAAAATTTGTAAAATAACTGGCTATTTGTTGGGCTTTGGAAATGTCTCGTTGTAATTCATTGGTGCTTGTGCCACTTTGCAAGTGTTGAATTAAAAGTGTTTAAAGAATTTATAAACTTATTTCTCTGGCTAGAAATATAAATTTTTGTAACGAACTCTGACAGCCCTGAGTTATCCCAGCCTATGGGAGAAAAATCTGTCGTTACAGTTGATTCAAATGAATTTTCTTTCTTTGTTATTTTTAATTTTCAAACAGCTTAACTACTTGTTCATATTAGGCTGTTTCGTGCACGAAGAGAAGGCATACTGTGCTCTCAAAATCGCTCCCATTTACCCAACGAGAACGCTTTTCGTGCAAGTTGGGATCCCGCCGGACCCCAAAGTAGAGTAAAGAAACGCACCTATTATACGATTAAATTTTATCAGCCATATTCATAAACCGCTTTGTTTATAAAAATATATTTTATGGTTATTGAGCTCTTATTAGACAAATTTCCATACAAAATTTGTCTAATAACAGCTAAATAAACATGAAATATTTTTTGGCCTTATTCATAAAAAATATTGTGAAATTAGTGTTTAATAAACATATAATACCAATAAAAAATTAATAATATAATATTTTTTATGAATACGCCCGTTTATAAATAAGACCGATGAATATATCATGTTTATTAAAGATGTTTAAATTTGTGTACAAAGTTTATCAAATAAGCTTTTATTAAACATACAATATTTTACGAATATCGCCGTATGAGTCTTGAAATTTTTTCCAGGAATGGAAGCGTTCTGCCTGCTTCCTAAATTTGAAAAAAAAAATCTTTTTAGCAAGGGATAGTTAATAGTCGAAATTATATTTTTCTAGCTTACCAATATGTATTTACTTATGTAATCTCAGTTGCATTTTTAATCAAATTGTTTATAGGGAAGTTTTTTTTTGCCCTTTCGCATCTAATTAAATTTACTGCCACTTCCACTATTACGAATAAATATTTTCATTCGCATAAAAACATTTCAAACAAAAACAAAATTTGAAAATTAAAATATTTATTCGAAATAGAATATTTATTCGAATGAAAATATATATTCGAAATAGAGGAAGTTAATTTAACTGGCGAAATTTCCATACTTGACATTTTGAAATAATATTAAATAACGATACAACAGATTTGTCAAAAATTGTAGTTTTTTAAATCGATTGAACATAATTAACGAAATGAATCTATTATATTATCTAAATTTTTGCTGTTCAAGATACCCCAGTAATTGTTTTTTATTAGAAAGATCTGACAATTTTATTAGCTTTTGATATTGAGAAAATCAGGATTGTTAGCAAACTATTTTCAATTACTAAAATTATTAATTGAAAATAATTGCTTTTGCAATTGTTTTTCTTTTTAACAATTACTGAAGATCTTGAGCTGCAAAAATTTAGATAATACAACGGAAGGAAGATAAAAAAATGTATAAATTTAATTGAATAAAATGAGCACAATTTTTTTTTCTTCTCCTTCTTGATCCTATTTGCTTTGACCTTTATTTAATTAAATATTTGCAATAAATTTCTTCCGTTCAAGGTCCTTTTTGTTTTTTTTTAATTTTTAATGTATTTTTCAATATTTCATTTTCCTTTGGAAGACTTCTTCAGGAAAATTTGTTTGAAAAAAATTTCCTGAAGTATTTCAAAGGATATTTCTTCCTTAAAAATAAAAAAAAAACAATAAGGATCTTGAACGGAAAAATTTATTGCAAATATTTCGTTTCTTCTTTAATTTAAAATTTATAATAATATATCTCCAATTAAAAAATATATATAGGCTTTTTTTACGAAAATAATATCTGAAATAATGTGCTGTGTAATTCACTCAAAAAAATTAGTAGCTTTTTGCGTTATCCTTTATGAATCACACAGGGCTTATATGGCTGAGTTTTTCACTATTTGCAAGATAATCCCTACGCGAGCTTCGAAACGATTCACGTTACGATTAACATAATCGTTTTTTGCTGTTATATGTAAGTCTCATAGAAGAACCAGCTCGTGCAAATTTACTTTCGTGTGAGGAATCTTCTACCATTAAAAATGCGCCCGACGACGATCAAAAACGCTCTTCCCGAGATTCCCAGTAGATTTTTCTGCAATTGAAACTGCTAGCTGGGTTTAAACACGAGCTGAGTATATTTTTATAAATATTAGTAGCTAATAAAGTAAATAAGAATAAACTCAATTGTTTAAAATCTGCCCTAAGAAAAACAGAAAAGCGCTTTTATGTTACTTGATTTGCAACTGTTTTTAAAAATACGATATTAAGTTGAATGTTTTATTCCTATTTACTGGCTATCGAAGGGTAGTGGTTATCAAATAGCAAATACGTATAAATTCTATACAACTTAATATTTATATAAACAAAATTTTTAAAATTCGATCATATTTATGAATGTGTATAAATAAGTACATTCATTTGGGTATTTTGCTTATTATCATATAAGTACATATTTAGTATGGGATAAAGATTGCCTAGTATGTATGTTTATAACAAGCTTTAAAATATCATATTTTCCTCTTACTGCTTTTTGAAAAAAAAAAAAAAAAAAACTAGGGATTTTTATACCATCCGTACGTTCAGCTGAAGATGGTATTACCAATTTAATGGATATACGCTTAGCTTTAAATGAAGCCACTACTAACAGTGCAACAACTATCAATTCAGCTTCCACGCATCAGAACCATCACCACCATAGTTTTTTTCACCATCATGGAAGTATTAGCATGCATATGAATAATAGTAATATATCAAACCATAGTCAAGCGAATTTACAACATAATCAATTGGCACAACATTCCCATATTCATAATTTCATAAGTGGTTCGGCTAGTTCAGCATTCAATGCTATTATGGGCCATCACCATGGGCATAACCATAGTAGTAGTGTTACAGCTGGCACTACTGCCAACGTTTCATCTCCATCTTCGGCTGGTGTTAATATTGGAAATACTTCTTCGACTGGAGCAACTGTGGTAGCAAGTGGTAGTCAATCTGCTGGTGTTCTAGGTTCGATATCTTTTGGGTTGCCATCAACAAGTGCAAGTGCTGGACAAGAACAAATGCCTCAGCAGAATTTTCCACATTCCCCTACGCCGCCATTGCAAAGACGCTTGGCTAAAAGTTTTAGTGTTGCGCCAAATTTAACACAACAAAAGGGTGCGATATTTAAATTTAAACTAATTTTTAAAGACCAGTTCAGTATTTGGTGTAAATATGCTTACCAAAGTGCAATGAAACACAATGATTTTTATATTTTAAAATTTGTTTAACAACAAAGAGCGTTGATGTTTCCAATTTGCTTTTGTGCAAAAATATTCACACCGAATACTCAATTGTTTTTTTTTTTGTTATTTGAAATTTCAGAATTTTTTTTTGCTAATGTTTCCCGTACATAATATTTTTGTCATTTATTATTTGTTTGAATGAATAACACTAACACAAGTTTTGTTTAATGAAGGTTTTAATTTGTCTATACGTTTGTTGTTTCGCTTTTTTACGTTCGGCTTGAACTGTTTTTTTTAAATATTTTTTTTGTAAATAATCATCTGCTATATGTTGATAATTAAATAATTTCTATTTACATATAGGTGTTTCTAAATAATTTTTTCTTTACATTATGGCGTTATCAATTGTTTTTTTTTTTTTTTAAATTTACGCCCACAAAATTTTACTCTTGTTTTATAACACACAGTTTCTGATGCACTTGTTTTTATTTATTAGTTAATCTCGTTTATTGAAGAAGAAGGTAACCAAAAAACCGATCTGTCGTTATATTTGAGTTTTTTTTATATGTATGTACATATGTATTTAATTTTCATTTAATATGAATATTAATTTGTTTAATTTTTACCTTTTATTCTGCTATTAACAAATGAAAGACGAATAAATGTTTAATTTACCAACACATTTCAAGATTTACGACACGCAATTATATTTCTGAATAATATTCCATATTATCTGTGTTATTTAATGTTGATACGGTCAGTTAGTCATTATATAATATATGTACATATTTTCATAATAAAATCCAAAAAAAAAGTGTTTGAATCAGAATTAAAATGGATAAACCATGCAAACATACTTACATATAAAGTGGATTTGCCGATAGTTTCCTTGCATTTGGATGTGGGAATGATAAAAAAATTGTTTTGTTTTTAATATTAGATTTATTTCTACCCCTTTACAATCGTTTCTTCATTTTTCCAAAATAAGTGACATATTTTATTGCTATAAATGTTACGTTTATGTCATGTAAAGAAAAAAGTATTGTCTTTGTGAGTTTGTCGTGCCAGCGTTCTGTTATCATACCGTCTATGAATAAATTTGCAAAAGCTTGCTTCGGTGCATACCATACCCGAGTTTTTGTTCGCTAACTGCATTTTGGTAAGTACAGAAAATTGATAATAAGCAAACTTATGTTTGCAGTTTTTTTTTTATATTGCACCTTAAACACATTGTATGAACTGTGATTTATGGCTATTAACTAAGAAATTAAGTGATATACATATATACAAATAATTGCATTTTCACTAATTTGAGAAAATTTTCGCAAAATTCATTTGGGTATTTTGCTTTTTTTATATTCGGCAAATACACCATAATATTTGCTCTAGATATAGTGGCGTTGCATGCCTCTACTCCATGTGACCAAAATCCCCACAGTTCATACGAATGACAAAAATTGTGTTTTCCTACATTTATAAAAAAAAAAGTTGAGAACTGCTTCAAAATGTTAAAAAAACAGAATATTTCATAATTGGTTGATTAATAATTTTTTTAAATTTAAAAATTACTTAAGTATATAACACTTGACATGTTTTTAGCACTGTAGATGTCATGTTTCCCAGTGTAAAATGCCTACATATCGTCTATTACCTCAAAAACATTGCTTCTGTAAAAAAACATGAGTAAAGTTATCTGACAAAATTTCCATTTTGTTTTGTTTAAACATCTTTATACCTTGCGAACAATTCAGCGGCTTATGGAAATTTTACCGCATTCATATTTACATAATTTTGTTATAATAAGAAGCATAGACAATGTCGGACGAATATATACATATAGGTTTCTGAGCAAATTGTACAAACCATTTGCAAAAATGAAAAATTTTGGCAGACATGAAAAAATACACAAAGAATTATATATAAAAAAAAAAACAGATGTAAAAACATGCCGTCTGTGGGTGCCTTTAAGCTAAAAATCTTAATCCTCCTGTTTAAGTATGAACTAAAAAAATGTGAATTCATTGCCAACAAAGTTCCAAATATTGTTTTGCAGTGCAAAACATTAACATAAACGAGTTCGACGTTACGTTAAAAACATGTTTATGTTTAAGCTAGCGTTTAGACATGAAAGTAATTTCATGAAAGCTGTAATACACTCACACTAACACACTCACATTTTGTTTACTGTCCACTCAGCTTTCTTCAAAAATTTCATAAAACAAACATTTTTGAAGTTTTCTGAAAGTAAAAAGACAAATTGCTAAACACTGTTGCCAGATACAAAGATTATACAAAGATACAGTATTGTAGTAAAATAACAATTATAAAATTAATTTTAAAGTTATAATATTTTTTCTTTTTAACGCATATAAATAAAACAATTACGGCCGTATTCATAAAAAATATTGTATGTTTATTAAACACTTATTTGACAAATTTTCTACAGAAATTTGCCAAATAACAGTTTAATAATCAGAAAAATTTTATAATGATAAGTTTTTTCAACTATTGTAATAAGTTTGGCAACTCTAATTAGTAATCAAATAAAATAAGAATGGAGAGAAGTAGAGACAAATTTTGTGACTCTTTGCTTCGGCGACATTTTTAAAATGAACTTTCACTTTCCTGTGTAGACGAACAAAAATTTTCCTGAAAGTCGTCTATTTCATTCAATTTTTTATTTATAATACGTATACAGAAATTTCATGAAAGTGCTTTCCTGTGTAAAAGCAACGTAAAGCTAAATATGTGATATAAGTATTGTACTTACGTACAATACGAGGGGAACCTTGCTACTATTTCGCAAATAATAGTCTTACAAATTGTTCTTAATATTGTATTGGACATGTAAAATAGGTATATATGTACGTATATTGAATTGAATTTGCAATTCAATCTACAAAATACTTAAATCTTACTATTAAAGTACTATTAACACAGAAGTGTAACATATATAATAGGTGTGTTCCACAAGATCTGGGACTAGTTCGGACTAATGAGAGTAAAAAGCAAATTACTCTCTAAATTTGCTAAAGTGATGGAACGCAAAAAACCACAATGGTACATCTTGAAATACTAGACTGGGCCGTTCAGTTTTTAGACTGAAGTATATTTTTAGTGATTTCTTACGCTTTACACACAACATCATAAGACAATATATTTGCTTTATTGGCAACAGCTGTAAAATTAAAAAAAATAGTAACCCCATTCACACTCTGATGCAAATGACCTTGCATCATTGCATTAGCAAAATAGTGCAGTATATTTTTAATTTACACCAACAAAATACATTTAAAACCGATTATTTTTAGTTTGCTAAATTTCCATTTATTTGAATTTAAAGGATTTGATGAGCAACGTTAAGTTGCTCGAATCAGCGATATTTATTTATTGTTTTTGAAACTAAAACTACGTCTACTTATATACTGCTTCTATCTATGAGCACTAGACGACTTATTTTCTAATATTAAAGTTAATTTTTGGGAAACCAATTTGGTTCCCTCGGCTAAGGGCAAGCTGATCAGACATTACATATGCACATACGCATACGTATGCGTTTCTTCAAGTATATATTTAGATTTAATTATAGCAGTGCAAAGCACATGCATACATACTTACATACATAAACCCATATTATTCGTAACTCAAGTGTATTTTCAAGTCATAGTACTTAATAGGCGCACTGTCGTGACAACGGTCAGTGACAATAAAAAGGAGTCAAATGACAAGAGTTATCCATATGAATTTAAAATGCAACTTGACATTCTTTTAGTTATTTCTTATACATGCCTTTCATAAGATGTATTCATGTTATGGCTAAAAGAGTGCATTCATGTCGTGATCATGGTACACATTCCACTTTACTTTTCTTTAATCAAAAACAAATTTTTTCAATTTGCAAATTTTCTGATTACTTTTCAGTTTCATGTGCATGTAAACAAAAATCAGCTGGCCATTCAATTCTAGCCCGAATTTACCCAAAAAAAAGTTCAGGCAAATTTGTACAGGAAATGAAACAAGTTACTCTCTCATTTCAACACAACGGGACCAAAAGGACCCATGTGGGCTGGTTTCATGAAACTGGCAGACTGTACAACCTACTCTCTCATTTGCTCTCAAAATTGCACAAAGATTGTTACGTGAAACGCGTTTGGACAACTTTGGCTTACTTCGGACAGTTTCGTTATTTACGTGGAACACACCTAATAAATAGATTAGTGACATATTATGCGTATATTTTAAATCCATTTCTGTGTAAAAAAAACTCAAACATTTAAAATGGTGGGAACTGTTCTATAAAAACAAATGTATTGTACTGTGCCCGTACATATGTATAAAATTAAAAGTAATTAACGAACATCGATTGGTTACCTTTTCTTCTAATATACAAACATAAATTTTTTAATACAAAAACTTCAAAACACATTTTTTATATGTTTAATCTATTATTTTAAGGTTTAAGCAAAGCAGCTCTTATTGGTTTAACAAGTTCACGCTCTTCTTCATCAGCTGCTCCTGCACCTTTAACGCCAACTTCAGGGCCGCCTTCTAGTAGCAGTTTGGGCTGTAAGTACAGTTTTAGTTAGAGTGCAAATAATGTTTAATATAGAATATATTTTTATTATACAAAATTTTTAACTAGCTTTTCCATCTTTGGGACTGGAACAAAGACCACCTTTGGCTCCTTCAAGACCCAAATGCAATAGCATTTTGCATTTATTTGGCGAATGGTTATTCGAAGCAGCCCACATTGGTGGCGATGCTTGGTTAATTAACACAAAAAGTATGTGATTTTATTAAAATTATCATAAGATTTATTTTTGTTGTTTATCGCAGAACAAGCTTCAGAGGCCAGTAAACGTCCTTCGTCTATGATTATGGAAAACCGTAAAGGTAGCATATCTCTCTCGCAACCTAATTCTTTAAATGATCCTTCGAGTTTGCCGTCAACTTTAACAATTGACAAGTACGAATCCGGCAGGGCAGAGGCAATTGGCACATTATGCAAAATTTTTTGTGCCAAAAAAACCGGTGAAGAAATTCTACCAGTTTATTTGGCTCGTTTTTACATGGCTCTACAGCAATGCTTGAAAATTACCGAAAACAAGGAATGCGATGAAACTTTGGCTAACATTTTACTGAACTCTTCAGATCTGTTTCGTTTGGATTTAGATGGTATACATGTTTTGTTGCCTTCCTTTATTGCGGCTTTAGAAATTGTTTTACCAGCGAAAGATTTGAAAATAAAAACTCAAGCAATGCAATTTAACAAAACTGAATTAAGAAGATCAGCCATACATATTTTACTATCAATTTTAACTTTACCGCTTCATTTCCAAACCTTACCCGTTAGGGATCTTACAAACGAATCTTCAGAGAAGTAAGTTTATCCTAAGAAGCAAAAAACCTAATTTACACATTTTTTTACTTCTTTTTAGAGTTGTTACTTTCATACAGTTAAAACCTAGGTTGATTAATATTTTAATGAATGCTTTGCAAGTAGAGACCGATGCTCAAAATACGCACATGTTATTAGGTGGCCTATTGCTTACTGTACAAGATGCTGTTACATTTGAAGACAACGAATCAATTACAGCCGACCATACTCCACATCATGGCTCAAGCCAGGGCAATACTGAAACAAATGTTTTAAGTTCAGGTAATAATAATACTTAAACATTTATTTCCAAATTATTTTTTTCGTATGTGAGTTCTTTAAACCTTACATACAGTGAGGAGCAAAAATGTAACAGGCTATACTAAAAATTTTATTGATACATAAAATATCTATTAAAGTATGCCACTGTACGAGCATGCGCAAATTTTTGCACGATTTTTTTGCCACTGAGCGGCAATAAAGTGAGAAAAGTTGCAATACTTCTTACAGATGTTGTTCCTATAGATTTTGTCGATTATAGCAAAAATCTGTTTGAAATTTTTCGAAACACTGAGTTTCGTGTAAACACCTATTATTTTGTACCTTTATATTATTATAGTTCAATAATTCCGGTGAATACTACCTGACTTTTAATTTTTTATAGCAATTTTAGAAAAAAAAAAAAATAGCACTCACTGCTTTTATTTTTTGTAAGTGTATTTAGTAGTAGTTTATTTAAATAAAAAAAAATTCGCGTCTATATCAACATTATTCTCAAAAAGGGCTTATTTTACGCGTCAAAAAAGTGTACACTTAGAATTATCATTTTTAAAACTAACTTGAGACTAATATTTATTTTGCTTGGCCTTTGCTTTTATAGCTGCGGCAAGTCTTCTGCGTATTGAATGAACGAGATTTTGGGTTATTTCTAAGTTATTCCATTCCTTAGTGATTACTTCTTTTTAGGTATTTTGGCGCGTTTTTGTGATTCACGTCTGGTAATGGAGTGGAGGGGTTGCATAATAATGTTTTGACGTTCTGTGAAGCTAACATTCCTTCAAACATCGAGCGGAATGGTTAGGATCGTTATCTTGCTGGAAGAACCAAGCCGATTCTAACTATAATTTGTCAACATTTTGCAGTAAATTTTCTTCTAAAATGTTAACGTAATCTATGCTATTCCACTCGCAGTCATACCATGCCTGAACTACCACCGTGTTTTACGGTCTTCTAAGCATTTTTCTCGAAATGTGAAGGAATGTTAGCTTTACATAACGTCAAAATAGCTTGATCACTCCCCTACATCGCCAGACGTGAATCTCCCAACTAGCATTTATGGGAGTATCTGCACCGTCAGATCTGCAAACGCCCCATAAAGAGCAGCGTGCCCGTAAAAGGAGCAATCACTAAGGAATAGTGTGCACAGTCCCTCAGATACATATAACCCAAAATCTAGTTCATTCAATATCTAGACGACTTGTTGCAACCATAAAAGTAAAGGCTAAGCAAAATAAATAATAGATAATTTAACAAATTCTGTAATTTTCCAGCAAAGACTTTTGTTTTCGCGTAAATTTCATTGCTAAAAAAACGTGCAATTTTTTATAGCAACCGTTACAGCATTTATTAATTTATTTAAAAATTGATTTTGCTTGTGAATCATTTGATTTAAAAAAATCCGTATTAAAGTCTATTTTTGCTTCCTATTAAGTTTTGCTCCACACTGCACATACAAGTTAAATCGACCCATCGGAAAAATCAAATAGTTGATTAGTTTGTTTTATGAATTTTCACCAAACTTTTTGAGGATTTGATATTGACAGTCAAGTGTCAATAGTCTATTCTTTTCCTATTCGTATTTTTGTAATTTTCTCCTAAGAAAACACATCAAATTAGTTAAGTACATATATAAAGTGAAATAATTAGAATAAAAATTTCTAGAAACTTGGAAATATCGCAACGAATTTAACTTGTGGCGAAAAACTCTTTATTATCAAATATTTGGTTAATTTTGTTTTCTAAAAGAGATTTCCTGATGTTGCCACAAAAAAGATATTTCAAGATATTTGGGGTAAAATATAGATTTGGCTTCTCTAAACCAGATGATGAAACTATCAAACTTGTAGATTTTTTGCTTGCTTACAGATATATGTATATACATTCAATAATGTAACAGTGTACTAATTACCCTATTGATCCCAGAATGTCGTTTATATGTCGATGATAATATAGTTCTTTTGTGACTTGTAAAATTTGTCTAAATGGAAAATATAAAGAAACAACTTTTCTGTGGTTGCCTAGTTTTTCCTAACACAAAGTCGACTTCAGATCGATCAGATATATTGAAATGCTATGTAAATGAAATGAATTTGTTTAGCTGAACTTCATACTTGAAGAGTTTCGTATCTGGGGGCAATGCAAAAACAACCCTACAGGCTTCATAAAATTACCAACTGATATCCCATGTCGTCTGGTTCTGCACGAACAGTCTGCTAAGAGTAGTACAAATTTTAACTACCTATAACATTTGCAGTATACTACACATGTTATCTTGTGAGAAAATTTTTAAAGGTTAATTGTATACATGATTGTAAGCACTTAAATAAAATTTGGCACTGCTCATGAAACAAACCAATCAATAATCTGTTATCTTCTTGTAAGAAAGAACGCGTGCATATGTTTATTTTGTTCTTTGAATAATTTTATATTTTTCTTAAACTTATATTACAAAAATATGAATATCTTTATTTTTCCAGCTAATTTTTTTTTCTTTTTAATATTTGAAAATTTTTCTTTTATATAATTCATCATTGTTTTGTAATTTTTTATTTTATTTTTATGTTTTCATTTTATTTATTTGTGCAAGAAGCTTGTTCAGAGCGTTCCGCTTCAATAGCTAGTGTTGGTAATAGTAGCTTAGGTGCTCATAGCACCACCACTATTGGCAATTCAGTAGCTGCTGGTAGTTCAACTGCAGCCGATTCATATCATGGTTCGGCAACATTAAATGCCCGCGATAATACTTCACAACATGAATATCCCAGTTTAACACTATTTGATGATTTACCGCTGGAAGTATTGCATGAATATGAAACAGCTACCGGTTATGGTAAATTTCTTTAATTTTTTTATTTGTTTAATTTGTGCTGCATATGCTCTCTTGCAAATTAAATAAAATATTTGATTAAATTTATATTTATAAATTGTATTTCCAGATAATGCTCATGCTCTATTTGTGCATGCCACCTATTTAGTTTGTCATCGGTTGATTTCTTCGTGGCGTACTGATTTAAATGTTTCTTTAGCTGCCCTAGAATTGCTTTCGGGCTTGGCACGTCTGTTTATAAGAGATTCTGGTAAGCTTTTCATATCTTTTATAAAAATATATTTAATTTTCTGAGTTGTTTTGCTAAATATTTGAGTGTTTCTTTTTTCTAAATACTTTTGGTTTTGGGTTGAATGTTTGTTTTTTTTTCCATTATCTTGTAAAGGCTTTTATTATCGTTAAGATGGTTTATTTATATGCTTTTCAAATGGCCCTAAAAATTAGATTTTCTTACAATTTTTAGACAATATAAGTATGTACATAAAAAACTGAAATAAAAAACTGTAAATATATTTTCATCTCATAATCATAATCAAAGGGGAAACTTATGAACATATATATATATGTATGTCTCATGTAGAATTTTCGATGCAAGGAATTTGGAAAATGTTATAATTTGTGTTTGTAACATGTCTGGCTCCATTTTTGTTTCTCATTTCTAGTTTTGTAGTGCAATTGTTCTAAAACATCAAAAAAGTAGTGTGTTTTATTCTATATTTTGAGAATAAATGTTTCAAACCGTATTCTTCAATTTCTATAATCGAAAAGTACCAGAATAGAAACAGGCATTTGATATTTGGTCTTAAAAACTGTATCAACGATAACAACTTTTTGTGTTTTTATCTTTTCGAATGGAATAATTAAAAGAAACTTTTTTTTTTAAATAATTTTTTTAATTATGTATTGTAGCTTGAGAGCCAGGTATGATCCAGAATCCTCCCTAATCCGGCTGGCGTTACTGCGTTCTTATAGCTTGTTGTTACTACGTTCTTGTTATTTTGCAACCATGTGTGTGTATGTGCATAAGAATTATAAGGTGTGTTCCACGAGATCTCGGACTAGTTCGGACTAAAGAGAGTAAAAAGCAAATTACTCTCTACATTTGTAAATTTTGCCCAAACTTGCTGGAGCAAAAAACCACAATTGTACATATAATAAATAAAAGTGCTGCTTATTTTTTAGATTATAGTATATTTTAGTGATTTTAGACGCTTAAAACGCACAACTTCATATAAACAAAATATTTGCATTATTGGCAACAGCTGTAAAAATAAAAGCAACGTAAAATCTTCAATAGATTTTTATTGTACATATTTATAAAATGAAGAGCCAAATAACAATTGCATGTTCTGTTTACAACTTCACAACGTTATTTTTAGTTTGGGCACCCTTCCATTTTGCTTTTAACTAATTTTTAAACAAAAAGATTTTTCCAATTTGAAAATTTTCTGATTACATTTTCATAAACATAAAACAGCTGATTATTCAATTATAGTCCGAACTTACCCAAAGAAAAAGTTCGGGCTAATTTGTACAGGAAATGAAACAAATTTCTCTCTCATTTTCTCTCAAAATTGCACAAAAATTGCTACGTGGAACACTTTTGGACTAGTTCGGACTGTTCGTTATTCATGTGGAACACACCTATATTTATAAATTTGAGTCTGAAGTCATCAATTACTAGAAAGCTCATGATGATTGTAGAGAGTAATAAAGAAGTGTAAACAATAGGCAGATGTTCGGCAGAGAGACAGTTTAATTTTAAACGCTCTGCAAGTGCAAGACCGTCATAAGTCGGAATAGTAAGCAAGTCTAGCGTGTTACTTCACACTGTGTAGTAACACCACTATATTGCGAAAGTTGGAGTTGCCGTATTGCTTCCGGGGAAGCAGAAGGGATTTTGGGGATTTACGAAGCCGATTTTGGGAATTCCCAAGAAAATTCGTAACTATTTTGGTAACCGGTTTAAAACCTGTTTTTCATATTCGGAGCGCATTTTTGCTGTGGAACATGCATAATTCGCCTTAGTGCGAAAATTGAAGTAGCCGTGTTGCTTCTGAGGATGTGGGATGATTTTGACTTTATCTGAAGCCGGCTTTGGAAGTTCCCCAAAAACATGGAAGTGCTTCGGTAACAAAACCGGAACCGGTGTTTCATATTCGTTGCGCGCTTTGGCCGTAGAACGTGTATCTGAACTATAAAGGATAAAGTCTAGTGTGTTACTTCACACTGTGTAGTAACACCACTGCGTAGTAACACAGTGTAAATAAAGTTGTGAATTATTTAAGTACTGTGTAATAAACAATATATCTCTAGTGATGATAGATTCTAGAATTCCCCATTTTACGTTAAATTTGTCTTATTTTGCTATAAAAGAAGATTTTAGTTATTAGTATTCTTTTACTAGAATTACATTTCGATTTTCATTCAATAAGAAATATTTTGTAATAATATTAAATATGGATGGCTTTGTTTTGTCTTTTTTTAATTAAAAAGAAATTAAGTAACTTAATTTTATACCGTTACAAGTGTAATTATTAAAAGCGTTTAATTTGGATTGCTTCACTTTGTCCGCTTGTTTTATTAAAAAGAATTAATGTTTTAATTTTATGCCCTAACAAATGTGTTTTTTATTTTGTTTCTCTTTTAACTACTAACTCCGGATATGAATTTTGCCGATTTGCATTATAACTTCTGCACACAAATATACAATTCTAAATATTTTCTTTACGTTTCCTTTTTCGTTTTTTACAACAATGCATAATACACCTTTTATTAAATCGTTATTTTTATATTGTGTTGTTTTTATTACTCCCATCTGTTTTGATTTTTATACTTAAACTCCATTTATATACAAAAATAACACTGCCAAAAATAAATAAATGCTGCAGCCAGGAAATTTACAAACGGTAAATTATAAATTAACTTTAATTACTAACACTAGTTCTTTTTCGTTTTTTTTCTTTCTATTTCTATTCATGCCTACATCTTCCAATTAACACACAAAACACATTTGAAAAATTTCCAAAATTTAAAAAAAAAAATCCTTAACACGATCTGCATTCTTAAATAATATTGGGCCATAATTGGGTTTACATCATAAAACATATTCATGTTTTTCTTTTTCTTTGTACATTTTTATTTTCAAATCAAAAATCAAACTCAAAAATCAAATCAAAACAAACATACAAATTCACATTTCAACCTCTAAAATGTAAAAAATCCAAAAATCTGATTTCAATATAAAAACGAATTGAACTCAAACCAAACATATGTAAAAAAACCTAGAAAACTTAGTAAAAATTGAAGAACCAAGTCAAAATCTTACGATAATTTCCACAGACGCCTTGGAATGTAAGCGTGCCGTTAAGTGGATTTGTGACTACATTTGTTATCAATGCTCCCGACCACCACCTGCTCATAGTAAAGACCTTCACAGTACCATTGTGGCGGCCTTTCAATGTACATCGGCTTGGCTTATGCAACATCCCTATTTATTACAAGATAAAGATTGCCTACAAACGGTTTTAGAAGTGGTCGAATTGGGAATTTCAGGTACTAAAAGTGTTGGGAAGTCTGGTGATATACCCAAATTTAAAGATGAAAAGGAATTAAAGCCGGCCTCGATGCGCGTAAGGGATGCGGCAGAGGCTTTATTGACTATAATATTGGAACAGGTTGGGTACTTTCCAAGCGAATGTGGCCCAGAATCAATATCTTCACTCTTAGATGAAGTCGCCTTAATGAAGCACTGTAATTCTTTGGATTCAGCGAATAGTTCTTCGATCACCACAGAACAGGCAATATCAAAGTTTAAATATTTTGTTACGGAAAATTCAACAATTTTGGCATTATTAGAGGAACCACTTGGCAATGACCAAGACCCACAACCAACAGTCACATGTAAGTTTGTTTTTTTTCATATAAATTAATTTCAAATATAAGCCAATAGCAATAACGCAATGAAAAACCATTGGCTGCATCTCACGAAGTCGACTGTAGTAGTTTGCAGCAATTTTAAAGGCGAAGTGAAAATAGTTTTTCATAATAATTTTAAATTTACAAATTTATAAGTTACAAAATAACGAAAGGAATTTTGTACAAAATGAGAGATGAAAAAGAATGACCACTTGATAATCCTTGAACTCAAAGCCAAGTGTCTATGAAATTTTTCGTATATTATAAACAATGTTAATTGCTTTCAGTGCTTATTCGCGGTCCCTTTGGACGTCATGCATGGACAATGCAATTGCGTCATTTGCCTCGTAGCAAGTCGGGAACTAAATATCATGCTGTTAATCCTGGAAGACCAATACCCATGAACGAAGTACCGCAACGTATTGAATTTGATCAGAAACACTTTCCCGAGGGTGTGGAAAAAGTGACACCATGTGTAGCAGACTTTTCTATACCCACTTTTGAGCAGATTCGTGAACAATATGGCCAGGAAAATATTAAACAGTTGGAAACAATGTTGGAAAATCAAACTATTCAGGAAAAATTAGCATGGGCAGAAACTGATAATAGTTCAGATTCATTATCTCATGCTCAGGAAAGTTGTCCACCTCCAGTTTGCCACGAATTTCAAGCAGCACGTTTGTTTTTGTCGCATTTTGGATTTTTAACATTTGAAGAAAGAAACCCGAATAGCCCTGCTGAAACACTAGGAACACCACCCCAACGGCCTCTTATTGTATTGGACACAAAACGCACAAATTTTGCGGCTGAACTAAACGCTTTGGACAAGTTAAGTGCACGAACTTATGATACTGTTCATGTATTTTATGTGAAGACTGGTCAGAGTACAGCTGAGGAAATTATAGGTAATATGAGCGATGAAAATATTCGTACATTGGATCCGCATTTTGGTAATATGCTCTTAACTTTGGGTAAGCAAATATATAACCAACCAACTTTATTTTTAAATATTTTAAGTTGCCTAATTATATTTAAATCAGGTTGGCCCGTAGAAATATGTGAGCATTCTGGCTGGTCTGGTTTAGTTTCCACTTCATGGTTTTTAAAACCAACTGCACAAAAGTCAGAAGATAAACCTCCAAATCGTATCATACCTTTAGATATGAAATTTAATGGTGAATCGAAAGTTTTATATTGGGCGGATGTGGCTTCGGAAATTGCTTTCGTAGTGCCAACAGAATGGAATTTGCATTCAGAGACAGATGGCTGCTGTGTTTCTGCAAATCCCACTGACCAATCGGCAAATGTTTGGTCACGCAGCACAGAAATGAACGCAACTGCCAGTGATTTAAACAAAAATGCTCCACAAAGATCACGAAATATGTCATTGGAATTGGATAAATCGAAAGATCCCGTACCACCGACTAGACGTAAGGCTAATGCTATGAAACCTTCACTGTTGGCTCAACCACCGGCAAAAATTTATTTAGTTTGGCTAGAGTCATTTGAAGATCTTCTGAATTTCCCTATAGGTAAGAAGACTTGTTTTTCTCTTTTGAATTTTTTCTCAATAATATCTATATATAATTTCCAGAGGACTTGCTGCCTTATACTAAAACTGGAGAAGAAGCTAATATATTGCAAATTCCTCGAGCATGTGATGTTCATGTTATTTTTATTCATGCTTTGCAGTCAGGACTTTTAAGAGTTAAACTGCAAGGTCCTCCTGGTCGCATGAGTTTTGCTACTCCTTTGGTAGATGGCATGGTTTTAAGTAGAAGAGTTGTGGGCAATCTTGTTCGACAAACTGCTCACAACATGGCTAAAAGGAGACGCTTAGACAATGAGGGGTAACTAATTTAATAATTAATTCTACGAGTACTACGAAGTTAAACAACTTTCATTGTTTCTTTTATAGTTTCCAGCCACCTCATGTTAGACGTCGTCTTAAAGTACAAGACATTGTACAAAAATTCAAAATGGATTTGTCGGAACCTGAGCTATTGGCTCATCTTTTTAAATCATCTTTTTAATAGCAGTATTTTCCGAATCGTATTCTTAAATTTGTTTATTTGTGCAGAGTATCATTTTTTTTTAAATTATAATTGACAAGTGTTTTCTTTTGGTAAAGGGTTGTTACAATGAATTTCTTTTTAACTCCAATATTAGTTCTAGTTTTAGTGTTAAGCTTTTAAGTAAATTATTTTTTTAAATCAGACTTTTAATAAATTTTTTTTTTTTTCATCAAGAAAGAATTTTTCTTTAATTTCATTAAGCGAAAGTTATATAAATATTTTGGGTAGCGATTTACAAGACAATTTTGTACTTCCGCTATTAGAAAGATTCTGGAATATTGTTTCGTCATCTGGGACGAAAAAAACCACAGTCAATCGAATATGTACAAAAGCAGATTTAACTTTTTATGTTGCGTAATTCTTATTTAATCGTATATCGTATTGTAAGCTTTTCATTTTCACATCATTTAGCGTGAAAGGCAACTAGTATCCGCCAAAACAAAAATAAATTTGAGGACTTCCTTATGGAAAACCAAATCGATATGTTGATTGCTGAAACTCATTTGGAAGCCAACAGCTATTTCAAAATTAATAGCTACATACTGTATGACACAAAAGATTCCCGTGGAAGATCTTGTGGAGGCTTGGCAATTTTGATAAAAACCAGAATTAAGCACTACTTACTAAACGAGACACGTGAGAAATATCTCCAAGCAACAAATATATATGTATGTACATTGAATATTTTTATGAAAAAATTGTTATTTCCTCGATTTACTCACCGCAACGATTTTAAGTAACAGAAAACCAATATTCACATTTTTTCAAATCCCTTGGGCCTCGATTTTTAGCGACTGGCGACTGTAACGCTAAAGACATTTTGTGGGGATCACGTTTAATTTCCCCGAAACGCCGCAAATACATATATGTATGTCACTTTTTCTAAAACATATGCTTGCTCTAGTACAAAGTAAACTAAAATCTTTTATATTATTTTAGCAATTTCGATGCGTGAGCTTTCGAATGAAGGAATCAGTGTATTTGATACACTGTGGCAATTCGGCCCCTGGATGGTACTCCTTAATCTGACTGTTCCCTGTGGAAAGCGACAACAGGTCTGAAAAGGTAAGCCACCTTGGCGAACATCAACTGGCGACTGGGCAAGAAGCGATTATAAAAAGGGGATGGAGTATGTTTTTAGCACAAATGATACAGCGACTTTGAGATTAAAACTCAATTTAACACGTTGTGTTAGTACGAAAAGTGAAGCCTGCTCTAAAAGGGGGCTTCACTTTAAACAGTTGCTATATAAAAAGGACGTGCCTGAAATTTTTACAGATGGATCCAAGTCGGACTCGGGAGTCGGTGGGGGTATATTTATCCCCTTGTATGAGAGGAGGATGAGTTTTAGGCTGCAAAATGAGTGTAGCGTAGCGTAGGCCGAAATTGCGGCCATTATGACGGCAGCTAACTGGTTAAGGTACTACAGGATATATGAGAATGATATCCGAATTTGTACTGATAGTAAGGCTGCGTTGTATGCACTAGCTGGAATCTATACGACATCCAGGTTGGTTCGTGAATGCCGGATATCTCTAAACGAGATAGCGACACATTCGAACTTGGAGCTTATCTGGGTACGAGGGCACAGTGAAGTGTCCGGAAGTCTAGTAGCGGATGAACTGGCAAAGGCCGGTGTCCAGCTACAACAAAGAGATATTGATGGGATCGTTGGAATCCCGCTTGCGAGCTGTAAGAAACAAGTACAGCGTCAACTTTTTCAGACCGCTCAAGACAGATGGTCTAATGAGGGTACCTGTCGAATATCAAGGCTGACATGGCCCAGATATGATAACAGGAGGACTATTATTCTTAGGGGCTTGCCCCGACTGAGGTTGCGTTCTGCTGTGGCGGTTCTGACGAGACATTGCCACATAGGGACGCAGGCAAGGAGGTTAAATCTTCCATTTAATGACTTCTGTAGAAGTTGCAGAGACGAGGAGGAAGAAGAGAGCATTGAGCACTTCCTCTGTCAGTGTCCAGCTCTTTGTTATATAAGGTACCTAGGCAGACCGATGCTGCATGATTTGACGGAGGTATCGGAGTGCGAAGTAAGTGGATTGGACTCCTTTATCCGATCCTCGGGTTGGTTCTATGCCAGTGATATGTAGATCTACTGAGATACATATCATATCCAGGCAACACAACGGGACCTGACTGGACCCAAGTGGGCTGGCTTTATAATAGCTGGCAGCCTGTCAAACCTAACCTAACCTATATAAAAAGCCTTATTAAAGAATTTTTTTTAATGCAAGTGACATAATTTATAGTTAATTTAACTAAATGAAATGTATTAAATTGAGTTTCTAAAATTTTACCTTGCTTTTTATTTTGCTTTTAAATCTTGGTTACGCATTTTTTCAGTGTAAGTTGCTGTAATTTGGATTTCAATGTCAATCTTATTTCTGACAAAGAGTTTAAAATCTTACAACGGTTTCTGCAATTTGCCCTAAATATTTTTGACGCTTAGAATACGAGTACATATTAACACTTACATTTGAAACCGTAAAACAGGCCTTTGAAATGTAAAAAACACAATTTAAGTTACCGTGGCGATTCGCAGCTATTATTTTTATTTTCTCTTTGTAATGGAATACGAGTTTTTATCCGTATTGTCAGTTTCTTCTCAACCAGTTTTAATCTCTCTTTGTTCAATACATATTAATCAGCCGTAAATCATTCTTGTAACAACTCATGTGTTAACTTTGTTTGGTATTCATATTACAATTAATGCATAAATTTATTACTATTTGTTTACCGGAACTTTAAATCTCTGCCACAAATCTGGAAACATTAAAAATCAAGTATTAAGAAAAACACCATATAAATTTTGTCATTCATGGCTCAGATGTTCTCTACACACTTTTTTTTTTATCAATTAATAAAATTTTAAAAGCACAGACTAAAACACTGGTATAAACAGTGCTGCCAGAAATTTTCGTAAAAAAATTTTCAGTTTTCAAACAGATAACCTTAATTTTAGTAAAAAAAATTGTAAAATGATTTTCTTTTCATAATATACGTCAAACATAAAAATAATATCTTTTCATTATTACAAAAGGGTGATTATTCTAACATAACAACACTGAAAGAAAAATGGGAATCAAATCGTTTTATCTTTCGCTAATACCATTAAAAGTTTCATTTCAGTTAAGAAAGCTTCATTAATGGGATGCAAATCTTGCATAGCACCTCTTTAATACATTTTACAACTTCATTAATGTTACGAAAATTGATTCATGCAAGCATGAAAATGTAAGAATTTTGTTGTAGCTACTAAACATTGTAGTAAATATAATGAAAATATTTCATTGTATTAATGCAAAGCGACCCATACACGTTTCAATTCAATTGTAAATTAAGTCTTTCAACACACTTTATAAACTGATTTGAAAGATTTTCATTCAACTATTAAATTCAATGATATTATAGACAACTTTAAAAAATATATAACGTTCTCTTTGCAAAAACAGTACAAATATAAATTTTGAGAGCTGATCAAGAGACTCGAACACACAGAACGCAATCGAATTTAAAAACTTGCTAGTCAACTTGAAAAAATCAAAACATTTTAATTTTTCTTCAATGAGTAATCAACTGACAAAACCATACACGCTTTGATTTGGACAACAATCGACTCAGTTGCCAACTGAGTTGAAACGTGTATGGGGTACTTAAGACTTTAGAAACAGGTACAAATGTGTGGTTAAAGTAATGGGCATAGTTCTATATATAAAAATAGAACTTTCACTGTGTACTTCGATTCCTGCCACATACTCTTTTTGTCGTTTATTATTGCTGCTCAAGAAGGTGTTCAACCAATTCATTAACCCCTTTTCGACACTGTGCTTAGGAGCTTGGTCTTCATACAACAACTTTGGCAAAAATTTCGCACTAGAATTTGCATTTGTTTTCATTTAAGATTCAGCTGACACAAGAGCTTTTTCCGCAATACCATTTATGTCGCCGTACATATGCCAATAGGACGTTACAGCTCGCGTATGACGAACCCGGTTTTCATGAAAAAATCATAATGAGTGACGAGGCACAGTTTCATTATAATGGAATAAACAGAATAGTCGGTTCTGTGAATAAACAGAATACTCGGTGTGAATAAACAGAATAGTCGGTTCTGGGCAATGGAAACCCCTCAAATTATTCATCAGTCATGTTTGTGTCCATATACTTACTTAATTTTAGCGATCACACTCGTTTGAGAAGAACGCTCATCAGAGCGTTAAATAGGTGATTTTACCGCTATAGAGTCTGAACACAATGTAACGATAATTTATTGCGGTGCTGTTTTTCATACGATTTTTAAGTAAAAAATCGCAGTGCGGAGCGTAAAAAAATAAAATTTATTTTAATTGCGGACGTTTTTTTTATTCTATAAATTAAGAATGGAACAGAATAAAGAAGTTGTAGTAGTAGCGGAAGCTCAGGACGTAATTAGAAGCGCTGCAAGGAAAAAATGCGAACATAATGTAGAAATACAACATATAATTTTTTTAAATAATTCAAAAAAAATTTCAGCCTGTTTGACAAACAACGCTCTGTCGTGCTACAAAGTTCAAAATTTTAAAACTTGCGCTTCAACTACTACTGCAGCGACTGCTACAACTACACATTCTGTGCACTCTCATTTAAAAAGCCCAATTTTAATTTTTGACAGCTTGCAGCGCTACTCGTTACGTTGTACTACAGCGACAATTCTGTTCCCCACTTTAATGACTCTCTTTCTTTTTCCCATGTTGCCATAGTTTTTGAATAATTGGCGATTTCCACAACTTTATTGTAAACAAAAAAAAACGTGAAGTTTATAAATTTTTGTCGTGAAATATAAAAGTTTTAAAACTATATTAACGAAAGAAGAAGAAATGGACAATAATAGCATGTTCACACGAAGGCTCATTTTCGAGGTTCGCTCTCTCATTCGTGGTTCGCGGCCCAATCTTGATTGAACCAACATAGTTCGCCATACAAAATTTTGAGAGCGAACCTACTTGGTTCATTTTGAATTTTGTTGCGAACCAAGCAAAAACTACTATCATCTCCAAATTTGATAGTAAATTATCGCTAGTTTATCTGAACTAGCTGCAAAAAAATCCAAACAAAGAAAAAAAAGATAATTAATTCGTGTAAAATCAAAATAAACACATTGAATATATAAAATTTTAATACTTACATAAAGATTTAAATAAAAATTGAAAAAAGAATTAATGAAACGTTTGCACATAATATGTAAACATCAGTGTGAAGCAAAAAACAACCGTCTGAACACCTAGCTTCGCAATAGTGGTTCAGAGAGCGAACCAAGTGTTTCATATTACCGTCTGAACATGGTATAACGAAAGAATTATCGAAGAAGTTAGGAAGTATGACTGTTTTTATAATTTGCGGCCGTGAAGTTACAAAAACTTCCAGTATAAAGAATATTTGTAATATTGATGTGTTTGCCATTTTATCATTTTTTTTGAAATTTGAAAATTTTAATACAAAATATTCATTAGAGACAATTCATAAGGTTTCGTAACGTAAGAAATATTTTACTTGTAATGATGATAGAATAAGTAAATAAAGAAAAAAAGGTAAAAAAAATCCTTCATTGCAACCGTTCTATAACTAATTTTTTCTCTGTGTATACACAGCTTTCTTCAAATATATTTTCGACACAGTTTTTTTTATGAAATTTGGTTGTTGTGTTAATGTATTTAATTAATAAAAATAAATAATATTGGTATCAATGTTAGAAGCTTATATAGAGAAAAAAAACTCAATTTATTAATAAAAATATTTATAAATTTTTTTTTGGACAATTATTTGTTACGAAACCTTTAGTTTAACGATATTACTTCTTTCTGCGGGACTGTAGCTGAACAAAAAATTACAATATTTTCTTTGTTGGCCACCCAACTTTAAACAATTATTTGGAAATTGAACTACAAAGTCATGGCCAAACATGCTACGCACAAAAAAAAAAAAAATGAAATCAGGCAATTCCGCACAATCGTAAAATCAAAATAAACGGCAAACGTTTTTTCGGCTTGTAAATCTGTAAAATGCCAACATTTATCCAATATAAAACAGCAAAAACTGGAAAGGAAAAAAAAAGAAAAAACAAAATGATCTAAAGTAAATAATACTTCTGTAAATGATTTTAATTAAAACTAAGATATAATGTTTCCCCACAACTAAAATTAAGCCAGAAACAACTGAGTGAAAAAGCTACAAGCTCATACAAAGGCGAGCAAGTCTAGTTGAAAATATTTTCCAGGCAGGAAAAAAGGAAATTCTACAAAAGTGGAAAAAATAAGAGAGGGAGAAAGAGATGTATACGATACTACTTGACTTGACTATGTCCAGTGCCATTTATCACTTTGATAAATGTTGCAATATATGGCTCATAAATTCAATAACACGTACCTCTTCTAAACTTCTGTTACCACGACTTGTTTGATGTTTGTATGTTTTACGAGTATAAGCCTGTATTGCTTGTTAAAGTAAGAACATTCTGTGGCACGTCGTAGACAAATACACACAAACACACACACACATATGTTCATACATTTACTTAGAATGTGAATTGTTATGGTTTTAAATTGGTGAAATCAAACTTTTATAATATTAACTTTCAAGTATCTGTTTGCGTTTGAACATTTGTCCGCTCTTGTTAATGTATGAGTGTTAAGATTGTCGTCCACTTTGTATCCATTTAACTTTAAAACAAATTATAAACATAAGAGGGCAGCCCGTTAAGTCAATTTGATCTATTTAAAGCAGTAACTTAAAACAGGTTAATGTTTGTTATTGCTTATGTGAACAGGGATAGACTTGAAATAATTCCTTGTTTTCAAATAATGAATGTGTTTTCTTCAATTTTATGTAACTTTATTTATGGTTTTGTAGCAACCGAACATCTCCTAAAGCACCCACCCCCTACACGTTTCAGTACAATTGTCAATTGAGTCTTTCCATTGAATTGATTCTTGGCCACATACTTCATAAACTGAATTGAAAGATTTGCATTCAGTTGCAAAATTTATATTTTTTCAACGATTACAAATTTAAAAATGAAGAATTTCTATTACAATGACATTAATGGTGATTGCAGAATTCATTGATGATAAATAACTATAGTTTAAAAACTAAAAAACACGCTACGATATGAAACTAAACTAATTATCCATATAACCAGATAATTATCCTTATAATACTTTCCGAGTTTTCCCAAAATCGGCTTCAGGAATCACCAATCCGATACTTACCCGGAAACAATATGGCAACTTAAATTTTCACACTAAATTGAATGACCTATTAACGGGGTTTTTATTCTTTTTATAGAAGACCAGTACTCAGGGGATGGCCCCTATTTATACAGTGCATTGTACTAGAACTAGGAAAATAGTTTGTGAGGAGGAGGAAAGAGAGAGTAGTATTTGTGAACATTTGACTTAAACCTTTCAAGAAGTCAATTTTGCATTGTATTGTTACTGATTTTTTTTTTTTTTTTTTTTATATTGGACCAGTACTCAGGGGATGACCCCTACATATGCAGTGCATTGTACCAGAACTAGGAAAATAGGTTGTGAGGAGGGGGAAAGCGGGAGTAGTGTTTGTGAACATTTGACTTGAATCTTCCAACGTTATAACAGACAGGAAACACTTCTGCAGGCAACTTGTTCCACAGACGAAGCGTGCGGCTGAAAAACGAATTCTCTCTGTAATGCGTAGTACGATTCCCCGGGCAATCGACCACAAATGGGTGAGCTCTAGACGATGAACGCGTGCTACGTAAAAATGTGCGCGTTTCGGGAACAAGATCCCTAATCTCGTCAGAGCAAAATCCATTGTAGTATCGATAGAACAGAGTAACGCATCCCACACTGCGTCGATGCTCCAGTGAGTCAATAGAGTTGGATACCCTACTGTCACCGATGAGCTTCTTCGCCCTCTCCTGCACACGGTCGAGTAACCCCAAAACAGACTTTGAGGCACCGGCCCAAACATGAGAGTTGTATTCCATTTTCGGTCGGATGTAGGTGGTATAAATAGTAAGGAGGTCGGATGGAGTGAAGTACATCTTACACCGTTTCAAAAAACCGAGGCACTTGAATGCTTCTTTAGAGATATGAAAAATGTGTTCATTCCAGCGAACGTCACACTGTATCTTCATTCCAAGAACATCAAGAGCATCCGATTCTTCAATATTTATACCATCCATGAGTACAGATGAAGCAGCATTAGCGGTCGTTTGTTTGTGCGTCAATAAGCAACACTGGGTCTTACGAGCATTAAAGGCGACCCTGTTTTTACGACCCCATTCAGAGACCAATAGAAGATCACTATTCAGTGAATCATTCATATTTAGTCTCTTGGCAGCGATCTCTGATAGGCTGGGCCTATATCTAAAAGAGTACGAGTGACAAATGCTGCTGTCATCCGCGAAAGAGTGGATAGGATTGGAAGTTTGGTAGAGAAGGTCGTTGAGGAAAATAAGAAATAGGGTAGGAAAAAGAACGGAGCCTTGCGGTACCCCTGAATTAATCTTGAACTCGTTTGATGAGACCCCATCTATAACAACTCGTATAGAGCGGTCTCTGAGAAAGCTCGATATAAACCGAGAGAAGTCATCACCGACACCAAAAGCAGTAAGTTTTGCCAATAGTGCACCATGCCACACTCTGTCAAACGCTTTTGAAATATCAAGAGCCACCACCCTACTTTCACCGAAATGATGGATTGAGTGGCAATATTTCTCTGAGAGATATGCCATAAGATCGGCAGTTGAACGACCCTTACGAAATCCATATTGACGATCACAAAGTAGTTTATGCGACTCCAGATACCTCATAAGGTGGTGGTTAACCATGTTTTCCATTACTTTGGAGAGTGTAGAGCAAATTGCAATTGGGCGGTAATTTTCGGGGTTATTTGCCATACCCTTTTTGGGTATTGGTGTTACATTAGCAACCTTCCAGCACGATGGAAACTCACCAGTATGGTAAAGTATGCTGAAAAGGCGTGCTAATGGACGCGCAAGCGTAGAAGAGCACTGCTTCAAGACCAGTGCTGGAATGCCATCCGGTCCAGGAGTTTTGTTTATATCGAGGTCTTCCAAAACCCTTTTAACTGCTCGCGCCCGGAAGAATATCTTCGGCATAGTTACAGATACTCTTTCGAGCTCGGGAAGTGGCTGACTGCTTTCCGGCAAGCAGGAATTGCTTGCAAAGATTTCAGCCAACAGGTTAGCTTTGTCAACCGGGTCTGTGAATGCTTGGTCATTCTTTAAAAGAGTTGGAATTGATGAACTAGCACTGTTCTTTACTCTCTTAACGAAAGACCAAAAGGTCTTACTGCCCCGAGGAGCTGCAAGGACCTTGGCACGAAGGCGCTGTTCGTGAAGAGACTTTTCACGCCTAAGTACCTTGGCACACGAAGATCTTGCCTTTTTGCGTAGCAAATCAGTGTCTGGTGTTTTGTTTAAACGCCAGTTACTGAATGCTTCCTCTCTGGATCTGACTGCGTTTTTGCACGTCTGATTAAACCAAGATTTTGCTTTTGGTTTAATCGAAATCTGCTTGGAGGGGATGAATGTTTTCATCCCTAGCAATATAATGTTCTCGACCATTTTTGCTGAAGCATTTATGTCGTTATCTAGAAAACAAAGTTTCCAATTAAAATGCTCATAAAATTGGTTGAGCTCAGCCCAACGCGCCTTTTCGTAATGATGGTAAAATTTGGACATATTACAGTAACCCCAAGCACTAAAAGTTACTTGCAAAGCTCTGCCAACTTGCCACATCAACGCCAAAACAGAATATCCATGACGCCCAGGTAATGATCTGCATTTGGTGGGATGTTTTGTATTATGATCTGTTGAAATCAGCTTAGGCGATCGCAAAAGACCTGCGCTGAAGAAAACTGATGCCACGAAATTCGACCAGCCACGAAACCATGATCTTCCATCATGATAATGCTCGGCCACATGTCGCAAGGCCGTTCAAAAACTTTTTGGAAAATAGGGATTTGGAAGTTTTATGTCACCCGCCTTATATTGAAGACCTTAACACTTCTGGCTATCATTTGTTTCAATCAATGTAGAACTGGAATATGCTGCACTTCAGTCATAAGCAGTCCTTTTGGCGCGGAATCCATATGATATCATAAAGATTTAACTCAAAATGTATTTAACTGATCAAAATATTTTGAAGAGGATTTGGAAATCCATTTTTGTGCAAATCGAATTTTTTCGAACAAATTATTCCAATACATATTAAAGAAACTTTTAAGATTCTCTTGTTTAACATACATAAAATCTGCGAATAGAAAAAAAGCTTCAACACAGTCGTTTATATGAGACTATACTATTTATAAGTGTGACCAGGTTAAAAAATATTATTTTAAATTATTCGCATTTTTTCTACATTTGCTTTAAAAAATGTTTCACGGTAAAAAAAAACTATAATTAAATTATTGGAGAATTCAAATTCGGTGTCATATACATATCATAATGTTATAATATCTTAATATGATAGCTAAAAATAATATTGTGCTTTAAACAAAAAAGTTGTAAAATAATAGGACTTCTTAAACTGTATACATTGAGCTCAAACAGCATTGTCAACTCGGTTTTTGGTGCTTCTTAACATCTTTTCTAAAAAAAATTCTTTAGTTGCTGTGCGGTGCGCTTTTTTTAACTTTTTGTTTTAGTGAAAAAATATTATTTATATATATTATAAATTTGCGGAGCACAATCGGTGCACAGGGTAATCCTAGACTTTAAAGTGTGGAAAACACATATAATATGCACAAAGGCATTTTTACCGATGTATATTATACACATTCTCTTATAAAATCTTTCGGTTTATTAAAATCTGCTGTTTTTAGATAGAAGTTTGTCAAATATCTCAATAAAACACTACACTGAATATGAAGTTCGTATTAATGATCAGACAAATTGCCTATTGCTTTGGTAATTGATAAATGATATTACTCTACGCAATTGATTTTCACTATTCGTTTATTAAAACATAAGTGAAATTTCCACTGAATTTGATAGAATATAAATTACGCGAGTTCGTCGGCCTGTAGTGGGATTCTGTAACTTGTAACGATTTAATCGTAACTGTTTTGCACACATTTCATTGCAAAGTTGACAACACTGAGCTCAAAGGCTGGAATTCTTTAGTCAAGACGGTAATAATGTTTACATGCCAAATAAATCCATTAGCCGATTTAGATGAAATTCTGTGTGCATATACGTTAAAGTCTAGGATCAACTTAAAATAATTTCAGCTCTGGAAAAGAAAATAAATTTTGAATTAAGTCCGCCATTTATAAGCAGATTACAAAAACGTTGTTTATTTTAAAAGGGTTTATCAACGGCCTAAAAACAAAAACAGTTTTTGGACATCGGACAGACAAAATGTACTAAAAAAATAAATGTTTGAGTAACTCCGCTGCTTATCACTCAACTTTCAACATTCCTGCTTCTTTTAAAAGGGCTCGTCAGCGCTTTGAAAATAAAAGAGCTTTTGGACATCAGACTGATAAAATGTCCGCCGAAAAAATCACTTTTTAAACAATTCCGCAGCTTAAACTATTTTCAATCTTGATTTTTTTTTTGAAAGCATATGCTGTTATGTCGACGGCTGAAAATAAAAAACTTTTTGGTCATCAGGCATACAAAATGTCGTAACAAAAACATATTTTTGATAACTCTGCTTTTATAAACCGATTCCAAGAATTTGTCAACGGCCTAAAAAAATTATTATAATTTAAAAAAACATAAAAAAGGGCTTGATATCAAACTAGAAATTAAGAAACATTCGATCAACGCATTTCGAGCTTTTACAAATTCCCAAAATCAGCTTCAGGAATCGCCAGAATCCCCCACTACCCCGGAAACAATATGGCAACTTCAATATTCGCCCTAAATCTAATGACCGTTGATAGTTCAGATACCCAAATTCCTAAAGTCATCTTCAGGAAACGTCGAAAGCCCCCCACTTCTTGGGAAGCAATACGGCAACTTTAATTTTAACACTAAAGCGAATGACCGTTTATAGTTTAGATGCATGTTCCAAGGTAAAAATGCTCAACGAATATGAAAACCGGTTCCAAACGCGTTAGCGAAGTAATTGCGAATTTTTATGGGAATTCCCAAAATCGGCTTCGTGAATCCCAAAAATACGGCACTAAAGCAGTAACAATGTTTATACAGTTTTATATATACATATGCAATAATCACTCATACGGCATGTGTTTCCAGCGTTGCAAACAAACATACAAGTGAAACTAATGCAAGCATGTAAAAAAATAAGCATCGGACAGACCCAATGTCCCACCAAAATAAAATTTTAAAGTAACTCCATTTTTGCGAACCATTTTCCAATGTTCTTTCTTCTGTTGTTGTGAAAACGATTATCGTGGGTACCTGCCAGTGTGGCCTTACCCCACGGTGATCTAATCACCGGGTGAATACAATGCGTCTACCAGCGCCCCCATACATGACAAACTGTCATGCATGAGTACCAATTCGATCACATGTTGTTTGGACATGGTTAGGAGCGGAGCCTTTCTAATACTCCTTCCGATCTATGGGTCACGGCACCCGGTTGCAATGCAACTCCACACCGAGCTCAATTGAACTCTCCCCGCGATTTGGGTTTAAACCACAACCACCACGATACTCCTCGAAGGGCCGCACCATAACCGGGCAGGAACAAGTTCCTGGTGCTTCCGGTTCCCGTGGTACCAGATTTAAGTCTTCGTAGCCCAAAGGCTACTACCAGTAGAGCCCCAAACGGCTCGGGGACTGTTGACCCCTGTTGTATATGTGAACGGCTTGAAAATAAAAATGGTTTCAAAACCGGGCAGACAGAATTTTCGCCCGAAAAAATAGCCGTTTGAGTGGCACCGCCAGTTATGAACCGACTTTCAAAATTCTTTTTTCTTTAAAAGACTTTTTCAGTAGGCTCAAAAAACGAATTTTATTCACAATGTTTTTGTTTGTGTTAATGTGAATATCATAATATCAATTCGAGTTGCCTTTGTAATAAGCCGATATTTGTATTTTTTGCAAGACGTAAAAGATATTTTGCAGCAGTAACAACATAAATGCAAAATTAAAAATTAAAAATATCATACAATGATATATTAATTATATACTTATGATATATCTATTATATCTCTATTTAAAAAACAGAAATTATTTATCAGTGGTATTGTTTGGCTTTTTTTAAAATATTAGTACGAAGTTCAAACATTACTTAAAATAAGAGCTTTCAAAACATACCATTTTAAACTAAAAACAGCTTTTAAAACTGGTTAACAAGTAGCAGTGTCTTATGGCACTACAATAAATTATTACCTTTCTTATAAAAAAAAAAGTGGAGTCCTGCAATAATGGCATAAAAAATGAAGGAACTCTCGTGCAAATAAGATTTTGAAAATCGATTACCGATATCTCCGAAAAATTTTTATGATGCCAATATGGAATAGTACTTTTTCAATAAACTTTGAAAATTTAAAAAAAAAAAATTAAAAAAAATTAAAAAAAATTTTTTAGTCTAAACAAAAATTCTTTGACGGCAACACTGTTACTTGTTCGAGTGTGTAAAGCTTTACTTTGTTAAGTAATCCTTAAGGCTTAAATTGTTTTAGTATTTTACACATATGCGAGTATGTGTGTGTGTGTGCAAATGTACTTTCTCATAAAAAAAAAGAATTTTTAAATCAGAACATGAATTCACATTTAATGTAAGGAGATCATAAATTACACATAAAGTGGACAAACTTTGTACAAAATAGTGGAATTTGTACATAACATGTTTATTTTATTTGCTAAAATAAATAAACTCCATCATCAAAGTGGAAGATTTTGCCAATATATATTTAAAGTTATTATTTTTTATCATTTAAATGGGCCAAAAGCGTGTCGTTTAGAAATATTTCAACAATCGCTGACTAATCTTTTAAAACAATATTAAAAATAATCTCGATAAAAGTGAAGATTTTCATTTAATTATTCGCATTCTTTTCGGTGTACTTTCAAGTATTTGCTAAGTAACCAAAATGAAAGTTTCTCTTAATTTTTAAAGAATTGAATTGGCAAGGTTTTCAATCAACTTTTCGCTATTGAAGCAGTGTAAGGTAGTCCAACTAAAAAGCACAATATTAATGGTAAATAAAACAAAAAGTTTTTCAAAGAGTTATTTTAATATTTATACCAGTAAAAAATTATAAATAGCTTGTTTTCTATGTTTCCCAGTATTTTTCTTTTTAAATTCTCAGCAATTTATTTTATTGTTGGGATATAAAGTTGAATATTTCAAAAATTTCCAAAGTCTACTGATGATTAGGGTAGTTCCTATGAAATGTCGACATATAGATAGCTGGGAAACATAGAAAACAAGCTATTTATAATTTTTTACTGATATAAATGTTAGAAGCTTAAATAGCGAATAAAAAACTTAATTGTTTGAGTTATTTTAATTTTTTTTTTTATTGTGCAGAAGGATCTATGACAATTATAAGTGAAACATAATATCGCATACCTCTATCCGATGGTCCATGTTTTCCATATCTCTGAGACATAACGGACGTTTAATTTCTTTAATGTAAAGAATTCATGTTGAGTAGTTCTTGGCTTCTTGGCGTACACTTCTTTTAAGAATCCCCAAAGAAAAAAAGTCAAACCCCATGACTGTGGCGGCCAATTAACATTGCCTTTATTTACTAACTGTGAGAAAATTGAGTGCCACTTGTTAGAACCAGGTCCGCATCCTCAATTTCTGGCCTCAAGAGGTCCGTTATCATGTCCCGATCATCATTAAAATCATTCCGTATTCTCAATTCCTAGCCTCAAGAAGTCCGTTATTATATCCCAATCGTCATTAAAATCATTCCCGGTGATTGCTTGGCTTGCCTTATATTAGAAGAAGTATGGTCCGATGACACCGCCAGCCCATAAACGTACCAAACAGTTATTCTTTGTGGATGTGCAGGCTTTTCGTGGATTTTCATTTGCTAAAATGCAGCAATTATGCTTGTTAGCAAATTCACTGACGTGAAAGTGTGCATCACGAAAAGTGTACGAAATACTCGTACATTTTAATTTGCACGCAAATTTTCGTAAAAGGCTTCAACAATATTAATGCGCTGCTCAATAGGGTACCTCGCCATGCTTAAGTTTGTCAAATATTGAATCCAAGAAATGTCAATTTAAGTTGGGCAGAAAACTTGGCGAAAGTGTGATAAGTAACATCGTGAATTATGGTTGGACCTTCCTTTACATTTACGTAAAGCTCTTTTTACAGAAAGTTTAAACAGTACAGTAAGTTACAACAGAGAGAACAAGATGAATTTTTTCGAAACACTAAACAAGTGCTTTTGTTGCGTGCCAGATTAGGCAGGAAAATTTTAGTTAAGCAATTCTGAAATTCATAGAAGGTTTCGAAGAGGGGAATATAGGTAAAAAGGGGAAAATAAATATCCCTACTTAGCAAGAATAACCAGAAAAATGTTTTGTGCGTGAAAACTAAACGTCTGTATGATCATTTCTGAGTAAATAAAGTTTAGTACCACGCACGATTTGAATACGAAGTGACTAACATTCTGTTTTAATAAAAACAAGTGAATAAATACACAACCCGAATGAGTAATGATAATAACTCTAGTCGTGGTGAAAAAATGCAATCACATTCAAATAAACGAATATAAAAAGAACAAGTTTCAAATACATACCATATGTGGTTTCAATGTCATAGCCATATGTGACCTTTTTGAGGAAATCTGGATTGTCGTTGACGATGGCCAACAGCTGCTGAGCGATGTTCATGCGACGTTGTTTTTGCTTAAAATTTAGTAAATTTAGTAAAAAATCGAAGAACACAGCAAAACACGACTAGCACTTTTATCTGTCAAAAACAAATTGTCAATCCGAAATGCCTGATATTGCCAACATATATAACAGATATATGTACCAACATAACAGAAAGAAAATCGAACATACATAACTCACAAAATTTGAAAATAACCATTCAATTAAATGCTTATTATTTCTTTATTTCGACCCTCGTTTTTTTATTCTTATATTGTGTAATTGATCGAGCTTAAGGTCTTTTTGGAAGTTTTCAGTTTTTTTGGTTCTTTATTATCTGGCTATATTTCGCTTTCCTTTGGATAGATTCTTCTGTCAAATAATATTTATTTAATTTAAATTTTTTTTAAATTTTTGAAAAATTAAAACAACAAAAACAAATAATTTGAAATAAAAATATGTTCTTTTCCTTTCGTATTTTTCTATATATTCGGAAAGAAATATTGCCAGATAATAAAGAACCAAAAAAACCGAAAACTTCCAAAAACACCTTAAGCTCGATCAATTACACATTCAATTAAATTTTTAAACTATTTTAATTAAATTGTTTATCGTGATAAGCTTTTACCATTTTGCATAAAATTAATTTTCATATACGACATACTGATATACGATTAAATAACGATACAATAAATTTATCGCTTTCGTGTGTTTTTGAACCATAAACTGAGCTTGTGTATTAAACAATTAACATGATAAGAACATGATAAAAATTATTATTTAATACAGTTATAAAGTTATTAAAACTTGCAATGAACTTGTTTTTGGGTCTCTGGTTTTATCAAAATCTAAAAATTAATACTATTTTTTGATTAAATTTAAAATAGTGAAAAAGATAAAGTTACACTTTGGCTTTATGTTAGTATATTTATGTATATGTCGAAGAATTCTGGCATTATGATTAAATGAAATATTTTTATTCAACCATTAATAAAGTTATTTTATATAAAACATCAAGCTTTAAAAATAGTAAAGTACAATATATTAATTTTAACAGATATAAAATGGGACACATGTACTCGTATGATATAAAAAAGAACTATGTGTTATTATTAATGAAAAGAAAAAATCTTAAAACAATTTTCAAAATCCTTGTAACTTCAAGTCAAAGTGTAAAAAACTTGTGTGAAAAAATCATCAATATTAAATATCATGCTCATGTGTTTCGCCAACTAAAATGCTATATAACGTAATGCACGTTTATTACTGCAACAGAAGGAAAAATATCTAAATATCGTGTTGGTATATAACTCAAAGGTGACTTTCGCTATCAAAGTTGAAGTGGACAGATCGGGTAGAAGTTTTGATTAATTCTACCCCCAAGGGAATAAAATAGGGAATGAAAGTTTGTATGAAACTTTGTTGGTGAGCGAAGCCGCGGGTAAAAGCTAGTATAAATATATCTGTAAAACAGCGTTGTCAACTTTGAAATTTGAAAACGCACCAAAATGGGGGAAAAAGCGCGTCTTTTCAACGAAAACGCACCGAATTTTGAATTTTTTCCTTTCATTTTCAAAAACAAATTTTGTATTACAAAATCACATTTTTATATTGAAAACACGATAAGGAAACAGCCTTTTAAACGACTACCTATTATATAATCAAACTGGGTGTGATATCACTGCCTGATAGCATGTCATCAAATTCGTTCTACAGCTAGAATTCGTGTTTGTCAAACTTGGCCTCTAGTACCTGCTTACCATCGTCAAAATTATATTGCAGGAGCATACAACAATTGCTGTCGAAAGAATTTACGATTATCCGATCACTAAAAGTTACAGAATCGCACTACAAGCTTGGAAGGCTTGATTCAATCAATGTCAAGTCTACTAAACACAGTGTACATTTCATATGTGTTTTCGTAAGCGGTATCTTTAAAAAGATTTATTGAAATAAAAGAAAATTTGCCAGCACTAAAATATACTCGTATAGAAGATGAAGTTTACCATAATCAATATTTAATGCAAACGTTTTAGAAAAACTTTATAATTTATTTAATAATTTGGTCATTTCTCAATTACCAAAACCGTAACAAAATCAGAGACTGTATTTATTGCAATATTTGGCAAACTTGGCTTGATCGATTAATAGGAAAACACTCCCTAAGAGCAGAAAATTTTATAAATCGAAATGTTTATTTTTCTTTTGACAGTGTATATAATGTAAAAGACAAGTCTTACGGTAGTTTTTCACGCAAAATGACACGTAAAAATTTTGGGCACTTGATTATAAACTTTTTTTACATTGAAATAAAAAGTTGAGTTGAATTTGATTTTGTGCCAACGAAATCTCAAAAACGCACCGAAAATGTAAAAAAAGCGCACCCCGCACCGACTAAAGAATTTTTTGCACAAATAATTTTAAAAAGCACCAAAAATGGTGCGAAACGCACCGAGTTGACAACGCTGCTGTAAAAGTCAGTCGTAAAGCAGCTCTGGGCTGAAGAACAGCTCTCGCGTCATCATAATTATTTTCTAAGTGCGGTCAGGCTAGTTGTTTTTGTTGTTCGGTCTTCGAGAGTTTTGCGTCTCACTCGTACTGGTTAATCGTTTGCATCAACTAACTGTATTGGTTTACAGTTTTTTTTAGATATATTTTGCTGTTAACCACGCTGAAACTTCCTATGTTAGTCACAGCTACAGCTCCTATATTAGTCACAGCTACGCTACAAATGTACTCTTAATACCATCTTAAGCATTTGCAAATTTACTTGACAACTATATAGTTAAATAAAATATAATATCTGTAACACCAAAAACATTTGCTGTAATTATCGGGTGGTTAAATTTTGAGGACCGATGTTGAATGTAAATCACACCTAAACGTCAAGTTTTTTTTGTGCCTTTCATTTGGCATTTTCAATTTCAGACTAACACAATTAGAATCATGGAAAGATACACAATCGAGCAAAGCGTTATAGTTGTTCAGGTTTATTATGAAAATGGGGGTTCAAATCAAAATACATATCGTGCACTTCGTGATTTCTTTGGTAAACTTAATAGTCCAAATGTGCATACAATCGTTAAAATCGTGCAAAAATTTTAGCAAACCGGGTCTGTAGGAGATCTGCAAATACCAGTGTAAGCTCGTACAGCTCGTTCTGCTGCAAATGTTGCTGCTGTTCGCAATAGGGTGGCTGAAGAGTCGTCCAACTCAACTCGTCGTCGTGCTCAACACGCTCGTCGCTGATGAACACTCGTCGCTGATGAACATAAAGACTTGCATTTACACACTTACAAGGTGTAATTGACTCAAGAACTAAAGCTTCTTGACCATTCCAATCGTCGTCAATGGTCAGATTGAGGGCAAGAAATTGCAACAGTGGATGATCAATTTTCCAAGAAAATCATAATCAGTGATTAGGAGCACTTTCATGTCAGTGGACTCGTCAATAAGCAGAATTGGCACATTTGGGCGAATGATAATCTAAGAGTGATTGTCGAAAAACCAAAGCATCCGCAAAGAGTGCGGTGCACTTTATGACTTGGCGGTATCATCGGGCCGCATTTTTTTTCCAAAATGAGGCCGTTTAGGCAGTTACTGTGAATGGTGTTCGCTATCGTGAGATGATAACGAACTTTTTATGATGTGAATTTGAAGATATGGACGTGGACGATATGTGGTTTCAACGGGACGGTGCCACTTGCCACACAGCTAAGGAAACAATGGCTATTTTGCGCGACAAATTCAATGGCCATATTATCTCACATGGTGGCGATGCCAATTGATTGCCAAGATCATGGTATTTGACACCGTTGGACTTCTTTTTTTAGATTATTTGAAAGATAAGATGTACGAGTACGTTGTAGCCAGCAACAATTCAAGAGCTAAAGAATGAGATAATTCGGCACATTAAAGACATAAAACGCCTAAGCGTCATCGAAAATTTGGACCAACGGATGGAGTTACGCCACTAAGGCCGCGGCGGCCATTTGGCTGATATTTACTTCTATACGAAATTAAATCATAAATATTGGTATAGTCATAATAAAAAGAAATGGCAATAATTTCTAAATAATTTGTGTTTTATACAAAATCAACATCGGCCTTAAAATTTAACCACCCTTTACAAACACAAGTTTTAATGTAGCTGCTTAATTTATACTTTAAACAGATTTTAGTAGAACTGACAACAATAAAATTTTCTTCGTTTGGCACCAACGAAAATATTTTACTACAGGAAACTTTTTTCTTTGTTAAGAATATCAAATAGTTAATATTAAGAACATTTAGTCTTGAATGTCGTTCAAAATTGCTTAAAACCTATAAAAAATGTTTCTGGCAATGTACAAACAAATTTTTTTTTTTGTGAGATACCTTGTGACTCTTTCAAGGAATTTACAATCATTAAAAATCTGTATATTATTTTTTTTTTTTTCGATTAAACGTTACTTTGTATTTTGGTTGGCGATATGCATATTTTGTATATGGTTTTTATCGTTTTCAATTTTTATACTTGTATTAACTAAATTTATTATTGTTGTCTGCTTTAAATTGGTTTTTTTCGCGCCTGCGCAACCTTTATGTTTGTTATTGCTTTTACAATGACTTTAAAAACATGCGTATTTTTAACGTTCGTAGACCTAAACACATTCATTTTTACTAGTACATGTAGAATACAAATGTAGTATGTGCATATAAGCAGAGTATTTATATATGAAAACGGCTTTTCAATACTTATAACTTGTAAGAGTTGATCTTCACAGATTTGCATACAAGATAACGAGAACCGATAAAAAATTACAATAAAACAAAAAAAAAAAAAAAAAAAAAAAAATAGTCATCAGTTTTGTCATTAAGAAAAATAGTTATGAATGTTTGTGAGTTTGATAGGTTAAAAGTTTAAGCTGATGGGGAGAAACACATCACTACTTCTGTTTTATAATAAAATATACTTCAAAGTATCATAACTGCTTGTTTTATAATCATAATTATGTATGTGAAGAGTGTTTCAACCATAATGCAAGATGTTGAGTGTGAGTCACTACTTAACATCAAGTTTTTGGCTCAACTTAATTTGACGTTTGTTTGTTACAGTGTTTGACAATTTCAACCTTGAAGAGGTACACGTGTTAAGATTATTGAAGTATTTTACGAAAATAGGCGTTCAAATCAAAAGGTATTTTGTGATTTTTTTTGTCAGTATAAATATGTCGGGAAAATTGTGCGTAAATTTCAGCAAACCTGGGGGGTTACTCTCTATTGCGATGCGAAAGTATGTTCGAAATTTAGATGCGATAAGAGTATAATTTGGTATTCTGTGGCGTTTGTGCAAACATTGTCGTGAAATAGTTTAAAAATGTAGCCATACTGGTATCACAAAACAAACAATAGTGAAGAATGATAAAATAAAATGTGCGAAAGCGAAAATTAAATGAGAAAAGAATATACGAAAACGCAATACAGGGTACAAATTCTTTGATTTTTCTTTCGCATCGCAATAGAGAGTAACCCCCCTGATCTATAGGAAATGTGAACACACCTGTACATGCTAGCATAGTTCGTTCTCCGGACATTGCTGCTGTTCGCGATAGCGTGGCAAAAGTATCGTCAACCCAGACTAGTGCCCAACAATTGAACATCCCACGAACACCACTTATGCAAATTTGCATAAATGATTTGGACTTATTGGCTCAAGAGCTGAAGCCTAATTAATATAACAGAGTTTTAGTACAGGCAGAATTATAATAGTCATAAACATTTGTTGAAGTAAATAAACTAAATTAAAATGTACTCATACTTGTTTTTTTATTTTATCAAAAATTTTTTATCATTTTTTGCTTTGTTTTGAATATTTTCCCCAATAAATTAAATTCCAGTGCATTTATATAGAAAAATGTGTTTCGATTTGCGTAGTTTCAATTTGCGTTTTGTTTTTCCGTTCCCCATTAACGATGCAAGTCGGGGCTCCAGTGTATTCAGCCACAATATCGCGAACAGCAACATTATTTTCTGCGGAGCGAACTGTACGAGCTGAGATATACATTATATACGAGTGCACATTTGAAGATGGTGATTGTGGAACGCTGGCTAACAACGAAAGATTCTACAACGTCTAACAACGAAATTTTCTACAAGAATTTTTTTTTTTCATTCATTTATTTATTGAATCTTTACAAAGTGAACTAGCAATAAGTATTCAAATCTTAATATTAAATACACAAAATTAATTAATTGGCTGGACTTAATTAGACAAAAATGTTTTTTTTGTACAAGAAATACCACCATTTGTATGAGAGCGCCATCTAAAAACGATGTCACGTTTTATATGCGAGGTCTGATAAAAAAATAATTGTTATTTTACATTTTTTCAAAAAGTATTTAGTTATTCATCAATAACTATCTTGTCTTCTTCAAAGTAATCTACTTCAGATATAATACACTTATGCCAGCGTTTTTTTCCAATCCTCGAAGCACTTCTGAAACGCGGTATCGCCGCATATCGTCGACAGCTCCTGTTTCAATTTTTATCTTTTATCTCCTCAATCATAGCAAAACGCTTTCCTTTCATCGGTGTCTTGAGTTTTGGGAAGAGGAGAAAGTCAGCGGGGCCAAATCCGGTGAATACGGTGGTTGAGGCATAGTAACGGTTTTGTTTTTAACCAAAAACTCACGCACAAGCATCGATGTGTGTGCTGGTGCGTTATAATGGTGCATAGTCCATGATTGTTTTTCCCACAATTTTGTGCGTTTCTGACGTATTGCTTCGCACAAACGGCACATAACTTCAAGGTATGACGTTGTGGCAAGAATTCACCATGCACCACGCCCCTGCAGTCGAAGAAAACAGTGAGCAAAACCTTCACATTTGACCGAACATGACGTGCTTTTTTCGGTCTTGGTTCTTCCGGACGCTTCCATTGGGATGATTGGGCATTGTTTGCAATTTTATAGCCATGATTCGGCCTAGTTATGACCTTTTCGAAGAATTTTGGCTCGTCGTTGACTATGTTCAACAGCTTCTGAGCGATGTCCATGAGACGTTGTATTTGCTCAAAGTTTAGCAAGAAATCGAAGACCTCACCAAAACATGACTCAACTTTTTACTGCCAAAAAAACAAACTGACTGTCCGAAATGGCTGATATTGCCAAACACATATAACATACATGTGTACCAACATAACAGAAAAAAATGCTAAAATCGAACATACGTAACTCACGAAATTTGAAAATAATGGTTATTTTTCGATCAGACCATGTACATTTTACAAATTTACCAAACAAGTACTTATAACGTTGCGTTCATAACTTATAAAATACATATAATAAGAATACACTTTTATATGAAAATTACCAAAAAAATATATAATACTATATAATTAGACAACACATAAGACGTTAATACGAGGTTGTGAACTGACCAATAATATAATTATTATTACCCCAATACAGCACGTAAAGCATATATATACATATGTATATGTTAAATAAGTTGTGTTTAACTTCAGAAAATAAATTTTAAAGAAAGAATAAATTGTGTTACGTGCGATTTAGCAAATATTGAAAAATTAAAAAAAATCAATGCCAATAAGAAATTGTATGTAAATTAGTACCTTCATGTACTTACTCGTATATGTGTATGTAAGTGAGGTTTATACAAAAGAATGCATTTTTGTATTGATTAGTTGTGGTAACGAAAATAAAGAAACATTTTACAATTAAAGTGTGTCCCCGAAGGTGTGAACAACTACATATGTATGTATATAAATTTTGTGACGTCATTTTTTACAGATCTTTATGATAAGATTATATAATGTAGAACTATATGAGTTAGTAAATTTATATCTTCTACGGTTTGGAATTTGAAAATAAATCTTAAAAACTGTCAATTGTAATCTTCCAAAATAATATTTTAGAAAATAGTTTTTATGTCAGCATATATGAGTAGGTATTTATTTAATTAAGTTTGTTTTTATTGATATTACTATAAAAATCAACAAAAAAAATGTTACAAAATGTGAAAAGACATTAAGAAGTGTCTTGCCTGATACAGTCGAACTTCTCTATATATAATGTAATTGGGAACTGACGAGTTATAGGGAAAATTCATTACACTATGTGACTCAAAATTATCGGAGATGCGGCGCTTAAAACTTCAAGTAACTCCCCATGTATTTTTTCATGTCTGTCAAAATTGTAATTTTTACAGACTGTTTGCAAAATTTGCTCACAAACTTACATGTACGTTTGACATTTTCTAAGCTTGTTATTATTATAAAAATAATATATTTAAAACATAATAAAATATTAGTGCGGTAAAATTTCTTTAAGCCGACTACTTATATTGCCCAAACACAACTGCCGCTGAATTGTTCGCTAGGCATAGAGTTCTAATTTAGATGTTTATACATAATAAACGGCGAGTTTCTTTATTCTATTTTGGGATCCCGCGGTATCCCAATTTGCCTGAAAAGCGTTCCCGTACTTTAAAATTAGGCAAATGAGAGCACTTTTTAGAGAATCTTATGCTCTCTTTTCTTGCACAAAATATCCCGTACTTTTTCCTCGGGGTAGTTTGGGCAAGTGTAGTTAAGCAATCAGCTGTTTGGAAAATAAACAATAACAAAAAAAACAAGCTTCATTTGCATCAATTCGCATACAAATCATTTCAGTGTTTTTATATATGCCAATTTGTATAGCCACATCAAGATACGTATATGTTTCTTTTTGGGCTAGAAATTTGGCTTTTTGCGTTCCCGTACTTTAGGTGAATTTTATCTGTATTTGAGAGAAACTTATGCATGCTCTCTTTTATAATAGGTGTGTTTCTTTACTCTACTTTGGGATCCCGCGGGATTCTAATTTGCACGAAAAGCGTTCCCGTACTTTAAAATTGGGCAAATGAGACCACTTTTGAAAGAATAGTATGCTTCCTCTTCTTGCACGAAACAGCCCGTACTTTTTCTTCGGGCCAGTTTGAGCAAGTAATTAAAAAATCAGCTGTTTGAAAAATAAACAATAACAAAGAAAGAAACTTAATTTGAATCGGCTCATATACAAATGATTTCAATATTACTATATTAATATTAAATAAAAAAGTATGTCCAAAAGCACTTAAATAAATCAAAAGTGTTTTACACTTTTTCAATTTTTTCGCAAAACTGCATGACAATTTTTGTTGCCGCATCAAAACACAACATATGCTTCTTTTTGGGCTAGAAATTTGGCTTTCTGCGTTTCCGTACTTTTTGTTAATTTTATCTCTTTTTGAGAAAAACTTATGCTTGCTCTCATTTGCACAAAACTTACCCGGAAAGTGAAGAAACACACCTAATATTAGTTAGGCTGAATCAAAAACAATAGATTACGCTTTGCGCAGGTCCGTTATGTTGTTTACATCAGTGAGATATAGAATGTGACGTAGACAGTGATTTTTATATATTATGATAATAGTAAAAGAGAATGAAGAAACAACAAATTACAATCCCGAGTGACGTGATGCGCAGTACACAATTATTTTGTTAACTTTTCGGCTTCAGCTTAGTTATTTGCTTCATGGTTAATTTTCGAAACCTCGAAGATTTCGAAAACGTTAGTAAACCCTAATATATAAGTTCCACTGTGATAATACAACGATGACATTCGTAATAGTGGTTACATTATAAATCATATTATGGTTGTCGAAATCGTTGAGAGTTTGTAATGGATTAAAGGATAATATAAACTATATTTAAGCTCGAGTTCGCTTGTGGTAAGTTTTCATATTCGATAGCGATATACTCGTACGTAATAGGGGTCATTTTTTTCATCCTTAGCATAAAAAACTTCTTAACTTGTATGTTTTATAGACTGAAAAAAGAAGTAACAAAAATTTCAATAAAAACATTATAAAATTTTTAAGTCGCAATGTGACCTTTGGGATAAGCTGTGGAAATATAGTGTGTATATACATTAGAGCGGTTCGCCTTCCATAACAAAAATAATGTCTCAGTCATCCCTTAGGATTAAACGTAAAATAAAAATAGTTCGAAAATCATTTTTTTGTTGCTCCTACAAATACCGTCATTTTAGTATTTTGTGCACTGTGTCGCCGTTTTTAGTCCGATCATAAATTTTATATATCAATGTTCGTGGCTCTGTAAGTGCTACATTTGTGTCTTTAACTGTTTTTCACTACCACGGCAAATTCTAGCCATGACTTTTAAAAACTCGGTTCAAAAATATGTAGCATTGGGGTTGATACGAACCAAGTCTTTAAAAATCATGAGTATAATTTGAAGTGTTAGGGAAAAACTGCAGATTTCTTTTCTTCTTTATGTATTTTAGATCATGTTCACTTTAAAATTTAGTTAAAGTTTTTCGTAATCCTTCTCTGTAAATATAATTTAAAAGTATTTTCATGGTTGTGCTAAGGTAAAATGGGTAAACTTATTTAAAAATGTTTGAAGTAAGCAAATTTTTAAAACTTCATTTTAATTGCCTATTGAATTATAAAAAAAAGTAACAAACGTTCAAATATTGGTATGAGTTAAAAAAGACATTTCAGGATTTCTCATGTCTTAACAATGAAATTCGATATTGAACTCTTTTGACTTGTAAAAAATCGAATTTATGACTTTGTTTTGTTATGTTAAGACTGATTTCGTGGTAAAAAGTAGGGATTAATATACAACTTATACAAAAGTAAAAAAAAAACTGTGTTTGTTTCTGTATGTGTATGATGTATTTGTTAAATGTTTTGTGGAAAATGTTATATGTATTACTTTGGTTTTCATTTCTTTTGCAACTTTTTTCTTTTCTTCTACTAGAGTGCAAATGTCGAGTTCACGTTTTTATTTTATTCTCTGTATGTAGTTCTATTTGGTATGTATATAGTTGTAGTAAAATATTTATTAAATAAAATGCTTGCCACGTTTTCTTAACAACCAAGTCAATACGTTTAAAATGTTTAAACGTACTTTAATATTCATTCAAACCAGGTAAAAGTGTTTTATGTTTTAAGTGAACATGAGGTCGTATAAGCAATTTTAATTGCTTTTTTTAAGTGCTATAAATATTAGGGGCATTCAAATATATAAAATATTCCATTGTAAAGCAAAGAGTGGCCCATATTTAAGATAATATTTTACTAAAATAGAAATAGTTTTTAGTCTTTTGATTGTAATTATTTTATTCAATCAGCAAAGACATAGATTCGGGCAAATCACCTTCATGGCTTTGCATGCACATTCCTCGAAACTTTCTATGACCATTTTGAGTAATGTGGCTGAATTTCGTTGATTTCCGTTGTCAAAATCACCGTTCTTATACTAGTAGCGGTTTCACTATAGGTATTTGAGAGCATTTGATGAGCCTCAGTCGTAGATTTGTTCATATTAAAGACGAAAATTTAAACCTCCCGCAAATGACGGGAATTTGGCTGGTAAGGTGATATATTTAACCGTGAAGAACTCAGTGATGCCGGCACAAAGCGACTAATATTTCGGTGGTGTTATTTTTACAAATACCTAAGCTATGTCATCTACGATCTATTTATTTCAACTATCACTTACCGCTACTGCCATCTATTGTTTATTGGAAGCAAAATAGTTTTTAAAATAGCGGTTTAACTCAATTTTAATATACATATATTAATAGATACCTAATGATTACTGTCATTAAAACATTTTCATTCTAAAATAGTTACTATAATACTGCAGTGAACAATGCAACTTTAATTATTCAATTTTATTTTTTCAATTACTTCAAGTGGTATTTCCAAGAAAATTTGGGGTGTTTTTTTTTAGATGTTCACAACTTTGAACATACATTCACACTTGCACACATCAACAAATACATTTATTTGTACTTTCCCCCAAGTAGCTTTCCAGAAGCTTGTGAGTGTTTGCAGGCAAGTTCAAGTTTATTTTGTGCACTAATCACTCGTGTCGCACTTTATGAAAAGATTGGGAAACATCAATGAATAGAGTTGAGCAATACTTTTTGTCCTCAAAAGTCTTCCTTATGACTTTTACTAGTCTGTGCTTTTGTTCTATGGTGCTGTGTTTATTCCGAAAGCCTAATTGAGGATTAGGGATACATCCTACATACTTCAATAATGGAGTCAACTTTGCCATTAACAGTTTTGAAATTGTTGGTGGTAGACTTATTGATCTATATGATTCTACTTTAGTGAGACCCTACCCTGCCTTGGGTACCATAGTAATCATAGACACTTTCCACTCTGCAGGATAATACTCGAGACGTAAAATATTTTAAAATTAAAAAGAAAAATTCTTTTAGCCACACGAGGTAACTGTACAAGCATTTTGCTAATAATTCTATCAAAACCTGGAGATTTCCTGGAGTTTGCTTTATTTATAACGTTTTCATAATCCTCAAAGGAACAGGCGGTCTAACAGCATATGGCGGTAACTCAGCTGCATCATTTGCTGTATCAGTAGTAATAAAAACGGTTTTCAAATGATTAACATACCAAATCTTCTTTTCAGAATCGATTCTTGCCCAGTCGCCAGTTGAAGTAAGCCTGGCCTCTAACAGGTCCTTTCAAAACTTTTGTCGCTTTTCATAGCGAATAGTCGGATTGAGGAGTACCATCAAGATTATCTGAATAGTTTTTAAGGGAAGTCATTCGCTGGATTTCAAGCAAATTTCTTAGAGCCATTATTACAACCTAACGATAAAGTTCTTGATAATTAACCTTAACATTAGTTAACGTGAACGATAAAGTCACCAATAAAATTTTCCCATTTTTACAACTTAAGTTAAAATTTTTTCAGCAGAAAATATGGCAACTTCAAATGTTTAAATTTAACTTTGAAATTTAGCATGATGATAAACCTGCTGTTAAGTAATCAGTAACTGTTCAGGTTAATGTTAACTTGTAATAACCAAAAAATATTATCTGTAAGATAAAATGCTAAAGTTAACTAATCGTCAGTTGTAATAATGGCCCTTAGTTGTGTAAACCGTAAATCTGTTTATGGATTGAACAAGATACAAAAGAAATTTGAGGGCGTAAATTGGATGTACATACTTAATTCTTCTTTAGGACAACATCCCTTGATTCCATTTCAACCCTAAATATGTGTTGAAGAAATTTTTTCACGGTTCGGAAGGTTCACTACGTTTTTAATTTTAAATCCTTTATCTTCCAGTCCAGTTTTCACATTATCAGAGTCTGCCTGTACAAGGGTCAATATCTTTTATAACGACCTGAAGACCTTTAGCACTCTTAAGCTAATAAGTGTAAAAAAACCTTTTCCCCTTCTCCGCAATGTCAGACAATTTTCGGTAATCACTTTCATGGTATACTTTGATTTTTGTTTCACTAATGCTGGCGTGCCTAACTGATGTTACGTTGAAGGCGTCTTTACCGATTGCCGTAATAAGTAGTTTTACCAGCTCACTAGAAGTAGTCTCTCTCAAATATATTGGTGGCGGTTTAAAAGGTTTTTATAATGTTGTTGGCTCTTTAGTGTGAAGGATAGCAATCGTGTTATTAGCCGTTGTCGTAGTAAGATTATCATCTTTAGATATTTTTGACTGAGATGATATTTGAGCGGATTTGGGGCTTCGCTGTCTTTTAACCACGCTTATATATACGGTCCATATCTACTTGTATTTTCGGCTTATCTGCAGAAATTAAACTGAAAGTCCTCTGCTGTAACAACTATATGTGACGAACACGAATGCGGGCAGTTCTTATCTCGTAGAGCCAGACGATTGTCCAATGATTTTTCAAAGATTCCTCCTCAGAAATCCAAAGGTTTTTACTAGAACTAAGCTCTTTCTCAAAATTTCAGCTGCTAGGTACACTCATACAGTGCGTATAAAAATAAACCCTCACTGAACTCAAAAAACCCTTATGGATAATGTCAACTTACATTTGCAATTGGTCTCATCCCATTTCCATTCGGAAAGTTCGTGTTTGTATCACTGTTTTATTATAGGACTCTAGATTTATATTGCATCTAACAGTACTCTTTTTTTTAAATCAAAAACGAAAACCTAAACAAATCTTATGAACTAAAATTTGCATTAAGCCATTGAAACTTAGTAACCAAATTTATGTCTTAAAATCTTCTTTATAGATTTGAAGTGAAAACATTTTATTGCTTAAACTTGACTTTAAGGTTGGCCAATTACCAGTCATATAATCATTCTCTTTTTAACCACTTAGTAATAAGGAAATAAGTTCTTACATGTTTTGAGCTAAAGTAAATAAAAACCAACTACAACGACAACAATGCAAAATAACTGACTGGCAACAAACCGGGAGAACCTTCAACTTCAATTTCAGTATAACACTGTAACACCTACGACCAAGTTATGTGGGCGCCAATTTTGATTTTGCGATATTAATACAAAACAAATGCATTTTTTGTTTTGTTTATACGTTTGTTTTATTTTGTTGCTTCCCCAAGATTTTTCTCATATGCTCCAAGAATGCTTATTCATATGAGTAAAAAAAAAAAATAAAATAAATGCTAATACCAGCCAGTGTTTTCTTCTACATTTCGAGTGTAACATTATGTCTTCTAATCTATACGAGTTTGAAATTATTTTATTTTTACATGAAGTTCCAACATGAGGTGTTAAAAAAATAATATAAACATTACATATAGAATTTTGAACATAATCCAAAAATAAGAACTATAGAACTTTTCCATCTGAAATCGAGCAATTTCTGTCAGAAAAAGAAGAGTCAGAAGAGAATGGCAACTCCGGAGTTCTCCTTAGCTTAAAATTAGGCTACGGGAGTGCATAACTCAATTAAGAAATCTGCTTGAAATCCAGAGAATGGCTTCTCCTAAAACGTACTTGGAAAGCCTTGATGGTACTCCTCAATCTGACTACTGTCTATGGTATGTTAACCATTGGAAAAACTTTTTTATTACAAGCATGCAGCTGAATTACCGCCATATGCTGTTAGACCACCAGTATCTTTGATATTTAATTTTCAAGACGTCGAAAACTTTATCAGTAACACGAATACCAGGAAAGCTCCAGGTATTGATAAAATCACTGGTAAATTGCTTGAGCAGTTACCTCGTGTATTTTTTATATTTAGCGCAATTTTACGCCTCGAGTATTATGCTGCCGAGTGGAAGGGAGGGATCCCACTAAAGTAGAATCATATAGGTCAATAAGTTTTTTGTCAACAATCTCAAAACTGTTCGATAAGTTGTGGCGAAGTTGACTCCAATATTGAAGGCTGTAGGATATATTCCTACAGAGAAGGCGATTTTATAAGCTCCAATCGAAGCAGGAGTCCTCCAAGGTAGCATACTGGGACCTACTTTATATTTGATTTACGCCTCTGACATGCTAACGAGATTCGGAATCCATACTTCAACTTTTGTAGATAACACAGGGTTCTGCAGCATTCGTGAAAATCATCAATTAGCTTCACGAAATTTACAGGAATATATTTCAATATTAGAGAAATGGCTTAAACTTTGGAACAAAAGTCTACTCATGTTACATTCACACCGTGTAAACGAACATGTTTGCCCATCAAAATTAACAACCTATCTATACCGTACCACAATGAAATCAAGTACCTTGGCATTCACCTCGACAGTAGGCTAATGTGGAGTTCTCACATTGATGCGAAAGTCACTACGTTGGAATTAAAGCCAGCTCAAATAAATGGGCAACAATTCTACATTGACGTTGGATTGCATACTTTTGATATACAATGCAATTCTAAAGCCTATATGGTGCTACGGAATTCAATTATGGGGCACCGCCTAACATTGAGAAAATTCAGAGGCGACAAAACCAAATTTTTCGAACTATTACTGCAGCTCCATGGTATGTAAAAAACTCACGAATTCACAAGAATCTGTGTGTTCCACTGGTAAAAGACAAATTTTCTAAGTATGCCACAAGGTATATCAGTAAGCTGGAACTTCACCCAATTCCTCTTGCATGCAACATACTTGATTTTGGCGGCCACACTTGGTTGAGAAGAAGATATATCTTTGCTACCATCAGAGCGTCAAATAGGTGATTTTACCTATATAGTTCCCGCATAAATAAAACAATAAAACTTTTTGTCTAGCATTGGCCGAACTTAAGTAAAAACCACATTTGTTATTTTTTATATTTATTATTAAGATTTGATTACTTATATATAGTTAGTTCATTTTGAAGATTCAATAAATAAAAAATGTTAAAAAAACTTTTTTGTCACCTGTATCATGTTGTTGGTAGTGTAAGAATTAAAGTGTAAAATAACACCTCTGCCCATTCACACCCTATAGCCACCACTACGATTCTAAGTTTTTCATTTGCGCCAAAGTAAATACTTCTTAAATAAGCCAGTACCAGCAACACCTAAGTTTTCATTTCTAATCTAATGCTTTTTATAGCGAAAGAATGCAATTGTGGTTTTAGTATTTTTGATTTGAAATGTGTCTTGAGTTGTGTTCGCTTGTCCACCTAAATATTATGTTTTTCTTGTTATTGTAGCTGTTAGATGTTTAACAACAGAATATGTATGCGCGTGAGGAAGTGACCAAAAGAATGAACAAATTTATACCCTACAGCTTATTTGAACATAATACAATTTTTGCACTAGAACTTGTAACACTATCATATTCGAGAGAAAAAAGCTATTTTATATATTGAAGGTCGTAAAAGTGAAACGTAACGGAAAAGAGCATAAAAACTTTACCATTTTCACTGATGTCCACCGCAATCTTTCGTAAGAATAATATAAGTTGGTATAAATAAAAAAATTTTTTTCTAAAACAAATTTTTCAAAAAAAAAAAAAAAAAAAAAAAAAAAAAAAAAAAAAAAAACAAGCGATATTTCCTCTTAACTCGTAGTTATTAACTATTTTTGTATTTTAATAATTTTAATATTAATTTATTGAATTTTTGTTTAATTTTTTATAATTTTTAAATAAGATTTTTGGTTGGTACTGGTGTTCCAAATTGCGCTAACCATAGCGGTCATATGGTAGGAATCATATTTAATCCAATAAAGCCCGTTTCAGTGACCTTAAAAATATATTTCTTTGTTTTCTAATGATTAACATATCGCTAACTATAAAAAACACCTCATATATTGTAATGATACATTTGATGGCCTACAATAGATACATATATTCAGGTTTATTGATGTGTTAAGTCTACAATGATTTAGTCTTATTCTTAGGTACTGTTGAAAATGTCAAGCTCATAGACTTTTTACCACAGGGTCAAAATCATGTTTACATATTAAAGTCATAAAAGTTTTCTGTTCAATAAAGCTCGTTGAAATGGCATCAAAAATAATTTTTTTGTTTTAATATGACTTAAACTTGTGTAACTCTGGGAAAACACCCTGTACTCGTATACTGCTCTTGTTTTCTCTGTATAGTTTGATTTGATTTAGCGATGATATCTTTTACATTGTATTGTTACATCCTTCACTTGGCAAAATAAAATTTTCGTAGCCTTTAAAGATTATTTCTTTGATATTGTTTTTAAACCTCATCATTACATACAGGGTGGCTGGTCAATTTTGCTATATTAAGAAACTCGAATAACGTTTTGTTAAGTTTATGTAACTTATTTTTAAAAATTAATTTGAAAAATTATAAATTTTTATTAAATTTTCTTTATCCTAATTTTTCTTAAATTAAGATATAATGATCGTCAAGCTTGAGGTCTTTTTTATAAAATTTTTTTTTAAAAGAGGAAGGAAGACGAGATATTGAATTAAATAAACAATTTTTATAAAAAAGACCTCAAGCTTGACGATCATTACATCTTCATTTTTATTAACGTAATTAATGAAATTTTGAACATAATTCAATTCAAATGGCCTCCACCCTCGGTAACAAATGTGCAACATCTTATCAAAAAGTTTGTTACTGCCTGGAGTGTTGCAGCGGAAGTTGTCTCAATTACCGTTCGAATGGATTGCTTTCTTTTGTAAACTTCTTGTCTGCAATAACCCCACAAAAGAAAAAAAAATAAGGTGCAGTGAGGTCAGGAGACTTGGTAGGCCAACGGAATGTGGAGTTTCTTAAGATCAGCTTACTGGGAAAGTTTTGCCTCGATTCTGTCATAACAGGCGTGGCTATGTGACAAGTTACCTCATCTTGCTTTAACCAAACAGAGTTGAAAGGAATTCTCTTGCGGCGTAATTCTGGAAAGAAATATTCTTTCAACATCTTTAAGTAACGGACTCCATTGACCGTAGCAGTAAGATCATTTTCTTCGAAAAAGTAAGGCCCGACAATGAACCTTGAAGAAATTCGATTCTGTCATGACATGCGTGGCTATGTGACAAGTTGCTTCATCTTGCTTTAACCAAACAGAGTTGAAAGGAATTCTCTTGCGGCGTAATTCTGGAATGACAAATTCTTTCAACATCTTTAAGTAACGGTCTCCATTGACCATAACAGTAAGATCGTTTTCTTCGAAAAAGTAAGGCCCGACAATGAACCTTGAAGAAATTCGATTCTGTCATGACATGCGTGGCTATGTGACAAGTTGCTTCATCTTGCTGAAACCAAACAGAGCTGAAAGGAATTCTCTTGCGGCGTAATTCTGGAAAGAAATATTCTTTCAACATCTTTAAGTAACGGACTCCATTGACCGTAGCAGTAAGACCGTTTTCATCGAAAAAGTAAGGCCCGACAATGAACCTTGAAGAAATCACACTGTGATGCGAAGTGTATGTAATTGTATCTGATGGAGTACTCGTATCTGTGGCTTAGAATTACTCAATATTCAACAATTTTGACTGTTAACATTGCCGTTTAAAACAAAATGTGCCTCGTCAGACATAAAAATGCAGTTCAAGACGTTTTCATCCTCTGATATCAATGATATTCTCACAAAATTGCAAGTGAATCGGAAAGTCTCTAGTATTCAGTTTGTTTATTAATTGAATCTTTTATGGAAATAAGTTTAAATCTTGGTGCAAAATTATCTGCAGTAACTGTCTGCTGATACTCATTTGAACAGATAAGCTCCTTGTCCAAACTCTAGGACTGGATTGTATGGCTGCGCAATAGTTACCTGCATTCGGCAAAATTCTTCACGAGCCTCATTAGAGTCCATCTGCTAGGAGAAGTGCCGCCAAACGTGATTGTATATTCTCTTTGGACTGAAACAACGGACTCTAAAGCATGAAACCGTGGCATTATCTAAATTCTTGTTTCATAGTCCCAATTCTAAATGTTAGTTAAACATAAATATCAATCTATAAAATACAATAAAAATGGAACAGGTTAGTTATGCAGAAAATAAGTTATTATGTATTTTTTTGGTAGCAGCTTTCATCAGCCACCCTGTATATTAACTTATAATTAAGATTGAAAAAGCAGTGGACATATTTTAAAGGAATTTCTCCAACTTTTAGATAGAATATATTTCTATAATAATATTTTGCACGTATATTTCTTTACAGTTGCTTACTCATTTTATCTTAAAATTTTAGAATTATTTTTAAAGTTGCTATCGTTATAAATGACATGAAATAAAATCTTTGCAAATGTTAATTATTCAATCAAAAACTATATTTATTACATTAGAGTACAAACACTTCTTTAGTAATAGAAAAATCAGAATGCCATTCATAGAAATATGAAATATCTCCAAACTTATTCCCACAACGTATACGACTTACATATAAATCAAGAGCAGCAGGATAAAAAGTGGGAAAAACTAACAAACATTCAACCAAAAACTTAAGAAACAAAGCACATCCCTATATACATAGATACTCACTCATGCAATCGTAAACAAATCTGTAAAAAGAAAAATTAGATTTCAACGATTGCCAACTATTTTATGTAAAATATTTCTTGCTTTTATTCAACCAATATTTCTAAACTTGACCAATGAATAAAAATATATGTATAAAAAAAGGAATATAATAAGGTATGTATGTATATTGCTAAAGTGTGATTGCTAGAGATGAGATAAAATAGTAATAGAAATCGATACGACAAGATATAATGTTGTAAATTTTAAACTTAAGACTTAATATTTAACAAAAACTGAAAGCGAAAAAAAAAAAAAATAATAATATATCGGAAAAAGCTAAAATTCATTCTCTTCAATCTGCTTAGTAGAAAAAGAAGAACAACTTGAAAACTTTAGGACAGAGTGCTATTATACTCGTACCGTACTCCATACAACGTTTGAATATCAAACAATATAATAAACATATCTTCTCATACCAAGTGCAATGTAGTAACATCTTTTCGAACATTGAAAACTACAACAATAACAAAACACACTCTGAACAATGTTATTGAAAGATGGAACGAAGGAAGAAGAAGAACAAATACAACAAATAAAAAGCAAAAAAATACAAAAAAGAGAGAAAAAAATTAAAACGAAACTAAACACGATCATAATCTATTTTATCATTAATAATTGAAATTTTTACCTAAAAATATATTCAAAAATGTCTTTTGCTAAAGTTGCGACACAGCAATTGCATCTACAATATTCTTATAGTTTAATCTTATGATTGCAAATAAATGTACACACACACGCACACACAAAATTTGAACGAAATATTCACCGTGGAAAGGATGACACAAAAGAAAACCACCACTTAAAAGCAGAGATAGGGCTAATGATTTTTTCAGGAGAGGATAAAAGACTTGGAGCATGACGCGCTTATTTTGTAATATAGGAAAAAATATAGAAAAATTTCTTGCAGAAGTTAATCACCCATATTCTGCTTGCGGCGGCAATACCATCGGCAATATTATGACAACATCAATTTAAGGCAACATCAATATTAATCAAGGTGAATTTATACAGGTGAATGCAAGCGGGAAGGCGAATTCAGTACTATGTATTTTGTTATTGTAAAACATATCCTGAATGTCAAAATCTAAATTCGCCTAATATTGTTCAGCTGGGGAAAAATTTCATATAAGCGTTAAATATAAGTTTTTATAATTGTTTGTAGTTAAAATCACAGATTATATTAGTTTTTCACTTTTAAATTCACACAAATTTGTTGAAATTGCACTAAATCATACAAAAAAATCTGCAGATTAAAATGGCGCGAAAAAGTTTGTAAACAAGAGAAAAAAATTTGACAGTCTCATTGGAAAAAACGCGAGAGGCAAAAAATAATCACCTGTGCTGTTAAGTTCATCTTGTAATGAATTCGCCTTGATATTAATGTGGCATTCCCTAATATCATGTTTAGATAGTAATATGAAACACTTTGTTCGCTCTCCGAACCACTATTGCGAAACTAGGTGTTCAGACGGTTGATTTTTGCATCACACTGATGTTTACATATTTTGTGCAAATGTTTCACTAATTCTTTTTTCAATTTTTATTTAAATCTTTAAGTAAGTAGCAAATTTTTACATTTTCAATGTGTTCATTTTGATTTTACACACATTATTATCTTTTTTCTTCTTTGTTTAGATTATTTTGCAGCTAGTTCAGATAAACTAGCGATAATTTATTATCAAATTTGGAGATGATAGTAGTTTTTGCTTGGTTCGGAACAAGATTCAAAATGAACAAAGTAGGTTCGCTCTCAAAATTTTGTATGGCGAACCATGTTGGTTCAATCAAGATTAGGCCGCGAACCACGAATGAGAGAGCGAGCCTCGAAAATAAGCCTTCGTGTGAACATGCTATAACAGTTTTGTATTGATGTTGCCGGTTTATCGATTATGTCAATCTCTAATGTGTGTGTCAGTTGCTTCGTTTTGTTTACATTTTGATTTAGAACAAAATTTTGTGCAAAATAAGAAAGTTTGTGGAAAAAGAAAAATGAGAAAGTTTTTACATACAACATGTTTTTACAGCCATAATTCAACGCCAGTGATGAAAAAAAAACAAAACAAACTTAATATACAGAAGTCCTGCATTTTAAATTCTGGCCATTGATGGGCTCTTTTCCAGCTAGTCTACTTTTATTTGAAATTGAGCGAGACTCGTAATTTTAATTTTTTCCATTTTATAAAATTTTTTTTTAATTTTCTTTATTAATTTTTTGACGTTTTTGTTTGAACTCAACGCTTAAAACTGCGACAAAATAACCGGCAATTAAAGACAATATTGCCACCATTTTCTCTTGTAGAATATCAACTATGTGTCGGCAGTTATCGATACATGCCCATATTGACAACAGGAATGCCGATTCGCCTCAAAATTTAAAAATCGGCATCGTCTTGTATTGCCGACCACAAGCTGAATATTGGTGAATAATTTTTTCCTTAATACATCCTTTAATTGAAATTCAGCGCCGCGCTTGTACTATTAAAGTACAAGCATATTCTTAGCACGGCCTAAAATCGAAACTAAACTGTAACTTTTGAAATATTTGGAAAAAAATAATTGAATACCCTAAGCTGGGGGAAAACTAGCATTTTCGTAATCGTTACATTACTCATCAGCACCCACCACTGGGATTCGAACTCAGTATCATGTAACCATGATGTATTTTAATACGGCTGCTTAACCAACTCAGCCAAGGAGCTCTTATTTATTTGTGTCTATATTTATCTCATATTGATCACATATGCAATTTGTTATAATCCCAGTTGTTTGTACTGCATTCTGCTTTCGGACTTCAAGATATCTACAAACAGAATTTCATTAAAATTGACTCAGTGGTTTAGGCGTGACAAGCTGAAAATCTGTTCGTATTCAGTACTCAAGAACTAGTTTTTCGCATGGACATTTCGTCAGTCTGAAATCCAAAAATATCTTTTATGTTTAGGCGGTTGCGATACCCCTTTGAAAGAAGAAAAAGTATTTCATAAATAGCAGAGTTCTCAAAAATTAATCTTTAGGATGGACATTTCGTCAGTCCAAAGTTCGATGTTTTTTATTGTGAAAAAAAAAGAAGAGCATTAGAAATCTCAAAAATATATTTGTCGGGAGCGCAGTTTGTCTGCCCGATGTCTAATAAATTGTTTATTGGCAGATTCTTTAGCAACCCTCTCAGAAGCAAAGATCGGTTCACAAATTACGGAAATGTTTCCTCATCGTCATCACATGAAGTCGACATAAACATTTTTTTATTCATTTATTCGTAGTCAAAAACAATTTGATGTTGTTGACAGCTTCAATCTATCGCTTAAGTCTAGGAAATACCAAAGGCCTATCAAAGAATCCATAATAGCTCTCGAAAGCGAGTGTGTAACCGAATGTTTCTTGATGTCGTCTTGATGCGACGGCGATAACGCCTCTTCAAATATGGGAGATAAAAAAAAACTTTTCTTGAACGCTCATTTGGCTCAAATTTCAAAGTAAAAACTATCCTAAAATGATTCTCGGACTCCAAGATATCTGCATACAGACAGGTTGCTTTTACATTTATAATATTACTAAGGAAAAAAAAAAATAATACAAATTTCTATCCAACGTAAACCTTAAATATCGTGGTACAAGTAATAGTGCGTTCGAAAGTATGTAGCATAATTGTAAACAGTTAATCTAACATTCATTTTGAAAGAAAAAAACTATATTATTTAGTACGCCACTGTTTAATGCTGCATCAAAAAAAGAAGCATCAAGGAAATACTAAAAGAAAAATAGTCAAAAAAGAAAACTTAAACCCTACGACTGACTATCTGTGCGAACTGACTGTAAGCACTGTTCCACCTTCACCCAACCAACTTAAGGAAGAAAAAACACAATAACAACAATACGAAAAAGTAGAAGCTCACAGAAAGCTATCAGTCGGCAGAAGCTATAAGAGCACAACTACTTCTACAGAACTACCGGCACACAGGCGCACACACACACACACACACATACATACACACACAACGAAACACATTTAAATATACAAAGAGATTTAGTTATAAATGAATGATAGTAGCTTTTCTAGTAAACGAAGCGGATGAACTGCAGAGCAAAAAAAAAATATATATATATACATATATATGTGTATATGTATGTATATAATAATAAAAACCTACCATCTGACTAAACAACCAACCCAACGACTGACAGATTCTAGAGACTTACAATAATTTAACAACAATAACAGCCTGGCAGAGCAAGAAACGAAATCATAAGAAAAATAAAAGAACAGCTTTTAAAAAATTTTGTCTTTAACAACCTACTACAAACAAATGGCTACAAAAGCAACAAAAACAACAATAACACACAACGGCAGATCTGATGCTGCAACTGCAGAAATATTGCTACTACGTCTAGTTGGCTATGAAAAATCAAACCAATATATAGAGGCTGCAATAAAATGTAAAGTCTTTTTTATGTCATTGTTGTTGCTGTGTCATACGAAACAGCGCACGGTTTTCATTGCCGGTAATATTGGTTGGAAAGAAAAAAGTTGAGTATTAAAGCACAAGTCGCAGGTAAAATAAACCATTGCATATTAGTGCATCATCATTTCTATGATAGTGGTGGTAAAGATGATGATCATCATTATTGTACTCATCCTCATCACCATCATAAGCTGCAGCATGAATGCATGCATGCATGCAAGTATGTAGCCTTTAGGGGTTCAATCGCTCCTAACACTAACCCAACAACAACTATCAGTGTACAGCGACGACAATTGCAACAACAAAAAATAATTCACATTCCTACTCTAAGAGTTAATTTTATTGTTGTTTTCGAATATTTCTGCTACGTTTAGTGAAGTATTTTTAGTTTGATTTGTTGTTTGGCGTATACTAAGAAAACATTTTTGTAGGTTTGCAAGAGATAACCGCCGGAACCATTGATCCGATTTTGAACATATATTTCTTATTGTCTTAGAAAAAATCTATTAAAACAATACTTTTAGCACGCTGTTCACTCTTAAATCCGTACATTAGTTCGCACGTCCGTCCCATGACCAAGTGCTGCGTATTTGTTCCGCTGTATCAGTTAAACGGCTGAGCCGATATTGATGAAATTTGAAGCATAGATTTGCGCACAAAAATATACAACAGCTTTACATTGTTGCAAAACTATGATTTTGAAATATTGATCTCTAAGTATCAGAGTAGGATCAGTTTTAAGCTATGTGATGAGTGCAGGCTGAAATTACAACTATAATGAGAGAAGCAAACTGGTTGAATATTCAAATCTGTACTGATAGTAAGCCGGCGTTACATCCGCTTATGGGTGTCTATACGACATCCAGTTTGGTTCATGAATGCTGGATATCTCTTATTGAGATAGCAACACATTCAAACCTTGAGCTTTTCTGGGTACCGGGGCACAGTGGAGTATCCGGAAATATTGTGGCGGATGAACTGGCGAAAACCGGGGCTCAATTACAGATAGGGGACATTGATACGATGGTAGTAGTCCTGCTTAAAAGCTGTAAGCATCAACTGCAGCGTCAACTTCTAGGGACTGCATAGGACAGAGGGTTTGTATGATGGTAGTAGTCTTGCTTAAAAGCTGTAAGCATCAACTGCAGCGTCCACTTCCCACTTCTAGGGACTGCATAGGACAGAGGGTTTGTAGAGGTTAGCTGCTGAGTAGGGAGCCTAACATGGCATGTGTATTATCGTACGATAACTATAGTCCTTAATGGTGTTCCCCTGCGAAGGTTGCGTACTTTGCTGGCATTGTCACATAGGGACGCATGCTAGGAGGTTAAATCCATGAGCACAAAGAAGACAGTATTGAAGACTTCCTCTCTTGGTGCCCGGCTCTCTGTTTTATGAGAGTGCTATATCTAGGCGGACCGAAACTTCACGGGTCAGCAGATATATCGGAATGTGAAGTGAACGGACTAGATTCTTTTATCTGGTTTTCGGGTTGGTTTGGATCGGAGCCATCGGAGGAATTGTAAGCCTCATAGTCCTCCTCCCCCTTTGGCACCACAACGTGATCAAGAAAGGAACTACTTGGGCTCGTTTCATAAAACTGGCAGCCTGTACAACTTAACCTAACCATTTACTATGGCCAGGGGTAATTTTTTTGTCTGTAATTTTTATGAAATTCAAAACCTCACCTGGGTCCAGGGCATTCTGTTTTTCGGATAAAGAGCGGAAAAAGAATCTCCTTGTAGCAAGTAAAACATGACTTGTGTTGGCTTCAGAAACCCTTACCAAAGGCATGAATTGGCAGAACGTGGATCAGCACGCCTCCGGGTAGTTCTGCTTGCAGTTCAACCCGAGCTGATCATGGTTGAAACGTTCTGGTTGTGTTTTAAACCCAAAACACCGGAAGGGGGAGTTAGTATCTTAACAGAAAGAGGGTGATTAGTTGATGCTAATTGTATGTAAGGAATATTATGTATGACGCAATATAAAAATGTATGCTTCGTTACAATGTTTACAAAATAAGACTCCAAAATGTGTGCAAGTGCTATTCACTTGTTCTTCAGTTTATGGTGAGTGAGAGAGAGTGGTTATTAATCTTTCCTGATAATTATGGCGCATATCGTTTTTGGGGCTCTAAATATAGAATCTGAGATGATGAAATGTCTTGCAACAGACAAGTTGGTTAAGAGCTAATGCTCTCTATATACTTCGGGCCATCAACTCATGATGCCTTGACTTCCATTAACTGTCTGGGAAATTCAACATAGAAGCAATTAAAAGTCGCCAGCTCTTCAGCAAAGGGTGTGTTTATATGGATACAAAGATATGACTGTTATCTGTGTAAGCCTTGCTAGCCACATGAGAGAACTACTGAGCCGTCAACTTGTTCTCCCCGTGGTGATGACGAAAAACAATTACACATCTGTATTTTGTATTAAAGGATCCAAATCTGACCATATGGTGAGATTAGAATGTTATGTTCAATTATTCTTAGATGATAATCGTGAATAAATGTGCTAATTAAAAGCCTTATGGCATGACGAATTATAAATAACCATATTCTGGATTTTGGCAGGCATTGCTCTACGTTTAGCAGTTTTATCAGGTATGCTTTATTAATGCATTAAAATTTCAGCATATGGTGAGCTTGAAGCATAATTCTGATTCCTCAGGCAGAGTCCTGCTAAAGCCATTTCTATTTAATCTATAATGGGACAAGAATTCTAAAAATCTCTTCCACTAGAACTGGCATTAAGAATTACTTATTTTATACATCGTTCATAGCGTACTTTTAAATCGTATTTAACCTTAATAAATTCTTCATAAATATTGTCGCAAGCAAATATGAACCCTTTGTTTACTATAATACTATACTTTTTCTCCTTCTCTAACATACGTTTAATGCATCTACTTCGTTTAAGGCTTTGCATTTTTGTTTTTGTTGTTGTTGCATTTTTTAAAGCTGCTGGACCCCAAAATACAGACTCACTACCATTAAGATACCAACAACAATAAGAAAAACAAACTCCTATAGTTATTTCAATTTATAAGTTTGTGTGCTTGTGTTTGTTCAGACATTGCGTGTTTTCGTAATATTCCTCAAAAGATAAAAATGTGACCAAGCAAGGCAGTCAACATCAAACTCAAAATCAAGCAACGTACCAACTGTTTGTTGCTATAAAGATGGAATATCATTGCAGTTGCCGTTTCAGTTATTGTTGTTGCTGGCATTGGGCTCAGCAACGGCACGAACTCTGCTGCGGCAAAAAACAGTGCAATGTCAATATTCCACTGGACAACCACACACAACACACTCTTTACGAAACTAAATGACATTAGTTTTCAGTACCCTACAATAGTAGCAATGAAATTATTGCTCTTTTAAATTTGTGCTTTTGTGTGTCGCTACACGGAACTTTTATCTCATATGGAATTCGTTGGACCAATTAATGAATTATTTGAATACGAATGAATAAAGGTATTCGCAGATTCAAGCAACAATTTTGTAAAAACAGTTCTTGAACGAAAACAACTAAATTTTCAATAGAAAAATGTGATATTCAAGATTATTTTTTTTGTATTTATAGTGTGTTTTTTACAGAGGTATAAAACTTTGAAATGGAATAAAAGGAATGGATTTTTTTAAATTAATGTGAAATTCACTTTATTGGAAAGATAAACTTCTGGTATTATAATTTAAGTATGATTTCTGGCACATGACTGCCGCGACTGCTTCAGATATGGTTTGTCTGGAGGTCCAGTTTTCACATAATTTTTCGAACATTTAAGACACTGTAAGACAAGCGTATTTAAATGTTAGAAAAATAGTTTCTAAATAGTATATCGCATACAAAAATCATGCCTTCGAAGCACTTTTCAAAGCAGAAAAGCTTGAATTCTAGAAAAAAAATCTAGATTAAAAAATCTCCTTGATTACCCAATCAAACAGCATTCTAATTATTATTGATGGAAATGTATGAAATGTTTAACCTTTTTTTTTGTCGATTTCATCTTCATACATTTCATTTTCGACAATGAGTTCACTGAAAACAAAATTATAAAAAAAAGTTTAATAAATTACTAAAAATATTATCAAATAAAAAAAATTCTAGAGGAAATCACCAGTAGACGCAATCGACCGCATTCTTAAAATATGAGAGTATTTTTATTATAAATTAGAAAATAAGATATAGTTTTTCTGCAAGGAATTTAAAATACATATTTGATATTAGTCTGAATGAAACCTCTCTAACCCGTAAAAGAACAATAGGTTTATACCGCTTTTAAATAATATATATGACAAACAATTAAGTTTTTTATTCGCTATTTAAGCTTCTAACATTTATACCAGTAAAAAATTATAAATAGCTTGTTTTCTATGTTTCCCAGCTATCTATATGTCGACATTTCATAGGAACTACCCTAATCATCAGTAGACTTTGGAAAGTTTTGAAAGATATTCTCAAACATTCAACTTTATATCCCAACAATCCAAATAAATTGCTGAGAATTTAAAAAGAAAAATGCTCTAATAATATCCGTCAAAACACAAAAAACAAGCTTTTCTATTTATAAACGTCTCTAACATTTCTTTACACCTTTCAAACAAATGAACAACCGTTGGTTGCTACGATTTGCTTTTTGAAAGTATCGAAAAGCAGTGAACAAAAATTCAAACAATTAAGTTTTTTATTCGCTATTTAAGCTCCTAACATTTATACCAATAAAAAATTATAAATAACTTGTTTTCTATGTTTCCCAGCTATCTATATGTCGACATTTCATAGGAACTACCCTAATCATCATTAGAGCATTTTTCTTTTTAAATTCTCAGCAATTTATTTGGATTGTTGGGATATAAAGTTGAATGTTTGAGAATATCTTTCAAAAATTTCCAAAGTCTTCTGATGATTAGGGTAGTTCCTATGAAATGTCGACATATAGATAGCTGGGAAACATAGAAAACAAGCTATTTATATTTTTTTACTGGTAATATATATGACATTGTAATCCAATGTTGAAACCAATAAAACCGAGAAAAAATATATATGTATTGAACTTGCCGCAAAAGAAAGACACTTGACTTATGTTAAGTAATGTATATGGCAAATTCTATGATATTGCCAAGTTTTCGCTGGAAATTCTTAACGGAAATATGCCTGCTCAGGATTTGCAGAATATACTTTGTTTTACATGTAAATCCGTATTATTGACGCTACTGTCTTGTATTTTATTTATGCGCAAGTAGTGTAAGTACTTATTTTTTATGGGTTTCTGTTTTTGTGCACTTCTTCTTGTAACAAGTTGCGTTTATGCTTCTCTAAAAAATAAAATATAAATGAACATTTTAACTTGTTTGAAGAAAGATGGTAAAAGAAGTAGTATAGCCTTAGGACGAGCAAGTTTTTAAAGATCGAATTCTTTGGTAATCGATGAGTTTGCGTAAATATAAAAAAAACTAAAAATAAAAAACAAAATAATAAAAAAAAAAAAAAATCTGTCGATACCACAAACAAATCCAATAACAATTTCTTCTTTATAGTTTAATTAAAGAACAATAAAAAATACATCATTATCATTATATTCATAGGTTAATAAAATGATAATGATTCCTATGAATGCAAACAAACTCATTTTTATTTATTATTTTTAATTGTGAACAGTTTGATACTGGACCGTTTTGCAGACATACAATCTACTTACGTGTATTTTAGCGTACGAGCACGTATTTATTTATGTGCTTTTATAAATAAACATCAAATCACTTATTTAGCTCTCGTTCGGTTTCTGTAAACGGAACGAATATTTAGATGATTTGTGAAATAAATATTTGTTTTGAAAATATTTATTTTTCTCGCCTTAAAAAGCAATACAATGGAGATAGAAATTAAAACCGAACAACAGGTAAACATATGGAAAAAACTGCATGAGTTTTTTTTTTTAATAATACCTTAACGTAGAGAAATTCAAAAGTAAGTGAAAATTTTATAATTTCTACAAAAAACTTTGCTAAATCTTTTGAAAATATAAATGTTTCCTACAATCTTTAAATTAGTAACTTACTCGTAAATTTAGTTTTGAAATATTTAGCTGTAAAAGTTTAATCAACCGATTGCAAAGACGTCTATGAAAGAAATGCGCTAATGTGCTAAGAAACGTAGTATGGCTAAGAAACGCAAAGAGTGAGTTTATAATGACAATCTTCAACTTCTTTTAGCTAAAGGGTGGTTAAATTTCAAGGGCCGATGTTGATTTTGAATAAAACACAAATTATTTAGGAAATTATTGTAACTTTACTTTATTATGATATATTGGTATTACTCAATTATGTATGGAACAAAATATCGGCCAAATAGGCGCCGCGACCACGGCGGCACACCTCCATCCGATGGTCCAAATTTTCGATGACCCTGAGGCATAATGGAGGTTCTATGCCGCTAATGTGCCGAATTATCTCATCCTTTAGCTGTTGAATTGTTGCTGGCTTATCGACGTACACCTTTTCTTTCAAATAACCCCAAAGAAAAAAGTCCAACGGTGTCAAATCACATGATCTTGGCGGCCAATTGACATCGCCATTACGTGAGATAACACGGCCATTGAATTTGTTGCGCAAAAGAGCAATTGTTTCGTTAGCAGTGTGGCAAGTTGCACCGTCCTGCTGAAACCACATATCGTCTACATCCATATCTTCCAATTCGGGCCATAAAAAGTTCGTTATCATCTGTGCCTCATCACTGAATATGATTTTCTTCGAAAATTGATCATCATTTTCATAATAAGTCTGGATAACTTTAACACGTTGTTGGATTGTGTATCTCTCCATTCAAATTGAATAAGTCTGAAATAGAGAAATGTCAAATAAAATTTGGAAAAAAAACTTGGCGTTTAGGTGTGGTTCACATTCAACATCGGACCTTGAAATTTAACCACCCGATATAAAGGAAAATATTCACCTAGAAATCCGTTTAATTGAAGCAAGTTTGTGTGGCGCAGAATACAGGGTTCTGTTTTGAACAGTGTTTTCAATTTGAAAACTAATGCTTTTTAAATAAAATACAGAGCGTTAATTTCTACGATGTTTACTCTTTAATGACTCAAGCAAGACCAAGGTACATTAACGTATACACGGTGGCAGCACTAGAGCAAAATTACAACAATACAACAAAAACAGGCATCTGGTAAGCTATGTTTATCAAAAATATTTGTAACTATTTTCACAATTATAAACTATGAATGTACCTTTTCATAATTATAAATTATATTTATTTGAATTATTTTTATGTTTACAAAATAATTTGTATATTTTTAATTCAGAATAAAACACTAAATTCACTTTCAAAAATGTAAACAATACATTTGACGTAAATAGCTTACTATATTGCCAGTAGCAAAAAATTGTCACATGCCGTAGTGCTGCCAGCAAGACTAAAACTACAGAACAAAATGAAATATGACAATCGTTGTACTGGAAAATAAAATGGAATTTGAATGAATAATAAAAGAAATACCAGTAAAAAATTATAAATAGCTTGTTTTCTATGTTTCCCAGCTATCTAATTGTCGACATTTCATAGGAACTACCCTAATCATCAGTAGACTTTGGAAATTTTTGAAAGATATTCTCAAACATTCAACTTTATATCCCATCAACATAAATAAATTGTTGAGAATTTAAAAGAAAAATACTCTAATAATATCCGTCAAAATAAAAATAAAAGAAATAAATAAAATACTATAAGTTTGGCAACATCGGCTACAAATTTGACAGAAGACAACTGGCTGACATACTCTTTAAAAAATCAAACTGTTGTTCTATCTTAATAAAAATTTGTGTCAATTATTACGTTTTTTTTTAAGTTTGAAAATATATGTAAATCTAGAAGAAGGGAGTTTTTATAGAAACTATGATATATAATATCACCCTCGTTTTAAAGAATTTTCTACAACATTTTTTAAAATATATCGCGTTGGCGCTCAAATTTCTGCTGCAATGGCGTAGGGTTGTCTCGGCTTTATACATACTCATATATTCAAGAAACTTCAAAGAAGATACTCGGGTGCTGATAAATCAGGTGAGCGTGCTAGCCAATTACTTTCAGGATTTCTAGAAATCATTTGCTTTCAGCTGAGAACGTGGGTAATTTAAGTAACATTGTTTTACCTACTAGATTCAAAAACATTTCCACTTAGCTTGTAGGAGGTCTGATAAAAAATAACCATTATTTTAAAATTTCGGAGCTACTTATGTTCGATTTTTGCATTTTTTCCTGTTATGTTGGTTCATATGTCTGTTATACACGTTGGCAATATCAGCCATTTTGGATTATCAGTTTGTTTTTGACAGATAAAAGGGTTAGTCGTGTTTTGGTGTGCTCTTTGATTTTTTACTATTCGAAAAAATCGATCAAAGAAACTGTATTGAGTTTTGTGTAAAAGATGAAATTAAATGCGCAAGGATATTTAAAATATAGACTGTGGCGTTTGGCGAGTCTACTATGAGCAGAACATATGTTCAATTGTGGTATAACCAGTTTAAGGAAGGCCAAGAAGACGTCAATGACAATGCTCGTTCTGGCCGCCTGAGCACGTCCACAACCAACGAAAACATTGTAGCGGTTAAGAAAATTATTTTGGATAATCGTCAAGTCACTACTCGTATCAGAGAGGTAGCTGATGGTGTTGGCATATCGTTCAGCTCATACTAAGCAATTTTTTTGATGTTTTAGGCATGAAACATGCGGCAGCGCAGAATGATCCAAAATTGCTAAACTTTGAGTAAAAACCAGGTCGAATGGACATCGCTCAAGAGCTTCGTCAACGACGATCCAGATTTCCTCAAAAAGGTCATAACATTGAAACCAACGCCCAATCATCCTAATGGAAGCTTCCAGAAGAGCCAAGATCTAAAAAAGCACCTCAAGTTCAGCCAAATGTGGAAGTTTTGCTCACTGTTTTCTTCGACTGCAATGGCGTGGTGCATTATGAATTTTTGCCACAAGGTCGTACGGTCAATAAGGAATACTACCTTGAAGTTATGCGCCGTTTGCGCCAAGCAATTCGTTAGAAACGCACAGAATTGTGGAAAAAAACAATCATAAATTTTGCACCATGATAACCAGCTCACACATCGATGCTTGTGCGTGATTTTTGGCCAAAAACAAAACCGTTATCATGCTTTAACCACCGTATTCACCGGACTTGACCCCCGCTGACTTTTTCCTCTTCCTAAAACTCTAGACACCGATGAAAGGAAAGCGTTTTGCTACGATTGAGGAGATAAAGGAAAAGTTATTAAACTTTTAAGCGCCATGGCGACTTTCGGGTAGAGTTCAGGAATGAACGGGTTAAATTGAATGGATCATGTAGTGAACGAAGGTATTCGGTCAGTAAACTGATCACTTTTCGTTGAATAGTGTTCAGTTTCTTTTCGATAACTTTCGTTAAAAATTTTTTCGTTCTTTTTTTTGTGTTAGTTTATATTTTGTGTAAAAACATACTAAACCGCTTCTATATCATGTCCAGCAATGGGTGGAAAAATTTTCGTTAAATTTTTAATTTTTGGTTATTAGTAAATATTTTGATTAACCAATATCAGCCATCTTGATTAAAGATCGGAACATTAACTAGCAATGAGAATTGGGGCCGTGTTTTTCGTTCAAAGTGAACGAAATGAATAAAGGGTTCAGTCTTATATAATTGAATGGAAGTGGCAGAAATTAAATGGACGACCCGGCACAGCTCTATTTTTGGGCCACACTAGTGTATTTTGAGTTTTATAACCAAAAGAAAACTTATTGTTTGAATTTGTATCATAGGTATGTGTACATATTATATATACATATATATTTATTTCGGTAAATTTTCACTAGTCTCACCTCGATGAAAACGTCATTGCTGAAGCTGAAGATTTTTTACCCAGACTTGGTACATAACATATGTACATGTACATACATGTGTATGCCAGTTTTTTTTTATCTCTTTTCGAAAACAAAAACAACCACTTCCAACAAACATAATAATAATAATGCTACAACAATAAAAACAATTGCAACATACTAAGACTGTGACTAACGACAACGTCATTGTGTTATCAACAATGCTATGTCAACTTTACTTACCCACAAGGAATTCCTTGGTAAACTTCAGAAAAAAAAACAACAACAGCAACAATAATATAAAAGAAAATAACAACAATAACAGAAAGAAAAACAAGACTCAAAAGTAGAAAGATGACGATGCATTTGTGGATTAAGAGTGTGATAAACGTTTCATATATTGTTGTTATTTTTGTTGTTTAAATTTTCTTTTTTCACAGCCCCACAATGACGACGCTTTGTTTAAGTGTAATTTTAATTTTAAAACAGGGTTGGAAAGTTTTTACCTTTTCCAATTCCAGTTTGAGTTTTATCTTAAACTAACTTTAAGCGTTTTTTATATTAAACTGTTTTTTTTACAGAAGCAAATTTAAAAGAAAAATTTGCAATAATAAACTCATAACATATTTTTATACCTTGTGAACAATATGGTTAGTTTACATTACTCCAAAGATCTCGCACTCGTAAAGGAGAATGGAGTCAGTTACTTTCATAAGAAGCTTCCATTTGCTCGGTAATGAGCCGCCGATATTCGCCATCAAACGAGTCAGTCTCGATATTATCCCAGCTGCCTTCCCTGTGGCGTATTCTATCTGCGCTAAGTGTGTTAGTCTCGAGTCCAGTCTTACGCCTAAATAGCTTACCAGTCTTTTAGTGAGTATTGTAGAGCCGTCGATAGGAATTTGGACTATTACGGGTATGTAACGTTTGGTCAATAACATTAGTTCTGTTTTATGAGTGGCAAGTTGCGGTCCATGCGCCTGGCAGCCATATCCGCACCCTTAACATAACCTGTTCGAGTTTGCATTCGACATCTTCTGTATGCCTGCTTCAAATTGCTGTGGCAATGCGATTTGCGTAAACGAGTACTGAAGCATTCCAATTCTCAGTATTTTATCGTACGCAATGTTCCACAGGTCAGACCCAATACTGGATCCTTGCGTTCCTTGGCCCCTGCCGTTACTTGTATTTTTCTTTGCAGTTCTTTCGTATCATAAATAAGCCCCCTGCTCTTCAGGAAGTTCCTGATGAATCGGAGCAGACAATTATGCGTTCTTAACGTTCAGAGTAGCCAAGAGAACGATTTGTTTTGTGGACTGATTATGCACAGCTTCGGCTACATCTTCCAGGTCTAAAGCCATGTTGACTTTATAGAAGGCCTCCCTCAACACATACCACATCATATAGGCTGAGGTTTTATTAGTCTTTTTTAGTGACTTTCTAGATGTGCACTGAGGTCTGTCAGGAGATGACAATCTTGGATCCCCTTGCCTTAGCAATCGCTGTTTTTTCCACGTTTCCGGACACGTCCCTTCTCTTAGGCAGGTATTGTATATCCTAAGAGGAATTTTAGGGCGTTCAAAACTTCCACCAGCATACCATCTGAACTTGGGGCTTTATTGCTTTTAAGCGCTCTAGCCGCAGCTTTAAGTTCCTACAGTGTGAACACTGTCCGAGGGAGCTTCTCTGGTTGGGTAAAGTGTTGTGACTAGCCTATATTCATGTTCTCCGCGTCTATTAGTGGTGTCGAAATCGTAGCACTGAGTTTTTCCGTAATCATTTTATATCCGGTGCCCCATATATTCCTATTAATCCCCTCCTTTAGCTCTTCCTACAGTTACCTTTTGCTACTGTATATATTAGTTCCCAGTTTTTTCTTTGCTTCCTTGCATACTTTTTCTGCACTCTACACTCACACTATCCCAGTTGCAGGTGTTATTTGAGTTTTTGACAAATGTTAATGCAACATCTGAAATTAGTCATATACATTTTTGCATTATGCAGCTTCGTAATTCAGCCAACAACATTTTTGGAATAAGGTAATTCTGCTAATGCTTTCAATTTGTCGACTCTGGTTCATACGGTTTATGAATCGTTTGCTTAATTTTTGTAAATAAGAACCACCAAACCAATTTTAATGGTAGTGGTAAAGTCTACATTTGGCTTACTAGTTAGTGTGTATGCTTATAGAAGAAAAGCACATTAACAGAAAACGAAATCTCTGTGGAATAGAACTAAAAACGAAAAAAATGAAGCAACTTAACAAGATAAACATAAAAGATGAAGTAGTGTACATATGATGAAGATGACGATGCTATTGATGAAGAAAAGTATACTTGCACTTTAAAAATATTTAACTTTTTTCACATATGTTTGTATGAGGATGCGTAAGAATATGAATGTTTGCTTCGGTTGTGCTTGTGTAGACATGTACATTGTTTCGGTAGAAAAAATAAAACAACAATAATAATGAAAAACGTTTTCATTAAGTATTGGTTATTATGTTACTGTTAGGGGTTAAACAGATTAATAATGATGTGTATTTGTTGTTTGATCTATAATATTTTCTTTTTGTTTTCTGTTGTTCTCTGAATTTTTGTTCACGTAGTGTTCGTTTTGATATGTACGTGTTTAAACACTCATATATTAAATTATAACTTTTCTTGCTTAAGACTAATAGAAAATCAAAAGCAAAAAAATATTAAAGTACTCTTTAAGCAGAACTGGTTGATGTTTTATTTCATAACAAAGTGAATGTTTAATACTTCCAGGCATCAAAACGCAAGACTTAGGAAACAAACGTGATTTGTTTATTAAACAAAAGTTGATATTCGATCGTTGCCATATTGCTGCCATTAGAAGGCACTTTATTCATTTGTGCTTATTAAATAGACCTTTAATATATGTCAATTATAGCTTTAGCAAAAAAGGACAATCATCAGTGCAGACAAGTTAATTATTTATTAAATGTTTTGGTGTTTTCCGCTTTGAAAAAAAGTTGAGACTCAAAGTCATTGTACTTTTCTAGTTGTCATGTTTTAGAGAAAATTTCCCGAGTAGCAAATTAGTGACAACGTTTGCTTTTGATGGCTATAATAGATAATGAATGTTTTTAAAGCCCTGTTTGTTCTGAGTTTTCGCTGCTATTCTTGTGCAGTTTAATTTGCGCATACGGGTATTAAGTTTTTATTTGGGATAGTGTAATTTCTTGTTTATTTTTGTTTTTAAATCATATAAAAACAATTTTGCTGAAATATTCAACAATTTATTTAACTTTAAATTCAAACAATAGCTAGCGGTAATGTTCGATTTATTATTAATAATGTTTTTTAATCTTGCTTTTGAAAACCTTCAAAAAATAAAAGTTTTAAATTTTTATTGATTTTTCTAACGTTAAATTTGTTTATTATTGAGAAAAGTAAAACACACATTCATAGTTAAAAAACAAACTAAATTAAGATTTAAATTATTGGCTAAGAGCTTAAAATGTTTTCTTATCTAAACTTCATTATATTGTTAATGATTTTTTTTCGGCGAGAGGGAAAAATGTGTGGTTCCGTATCCTCCACTTTGTGTCGGTCTGATCACCACAGTGAACTTATCGACTAAAAACCTTCTCTTCTTCTTAAGATAAAAATTTCCACCCCAGGACCGCTCTAGCATTGCTTCGGTATGGTTTCCCAATGGCTTAATCAGCCCTTCTCTTTACACTATTATTCGTCTGGGATCCTGATTATGATTTTGCTCTGCGGCCTCCAGATCTGGCTTTTTCGCAGAATCGCGATACCACTATCTAGTTTAGGGTAGCTCTTATGAAATGTCGACAGCTGGGAAGCATAGAAAATAAGCTGTTTATAATTTTTTTATTGGTATCAATGTTAGAAGCTAATATAGTGAATAAAATTTAATTGTTTATAATGAGAATATATAAATGAACGATAATATTAGACATTAACATCATATTGATGACACTTTGTTATCATTTGCGGCGTTAGTTAAATAAAAAATATAATGAGAGCATTATAAGGGTAACTGAGGCGCCATGTGCATTTTCAAAGTAATTGGACTAATAATCTTTTTCAATGATACAACGCATCAAACAGTACATTTTACTGGGTGTAATTGTTTCTGTAATATCCTGCAATTTCGCTTGTTTACAAAAAGTTTCAATTGGAATTCCGGTTTTTGTCAGAATCAAATGGCATAATTAAAACGCTGTTCCTAGTCTATCGGCTTCAAAACTTGAGTAAGCTGAACCTTATACGGCAACATGTGCAGCGGGGCCAAAACCCTCTAAATCTCCTAGTTATAGTAAACGTCTTCTTGTTGATGTTTCTGGACTATCTTGTACAGTATCCGCAAAGCGTTGGATATTTTCTTCCGTGTGGACAGCACGTGGTCTTCCGATACATATCGAGGTGTCTTACTGTACTATGCTGCTGAAAATTTGTAACCAAGCAGCTTATTGTAGGGTGCTGAAGGCCCAGCACTCATGTTAAAAAGACGACAATAAACATGTGGCATCAGAGCAATTGATTTTTGATTTTTAAAATAAAATTCAACAATTTTTGAACGCTGTTCTGTTATGTAGGGCTCCATGTTAAATTCCCAAAGTCTTCCTCATAAAATTCTGAAATAAAAATAACAAAAGTTATTGAACATTCAAACCGTAATGCGCCACTCTGTATAATAATTTTTTTTTACTAAAATGGTTCCTTTGATTGTGTTTGTTGTAATTTAATCATTTAAGCCCAAATAAATCCAATGCTTTTTTTTCAACATTCACATAGACAAGTGAATATAAAAGATATAACAAAAAGAAATGACAAAATTTTTATATAAGAATTTCTATTGTTATGATAATGAATGTCAAACAGATCAATTTACAATATTTTTTTGTTGTTAGATAGTGTACAGTAGGGCAAACTATAAGTCGTTTAATAAAATAGTTATATTTGAAATTCATTCATTTGCTTATTTTTGCTTTAAAATTCCAGGTCCCAGTTTACATTGTAAAACTTTTATCGTTTCGTTTTTGCAATTTCATTTTCGTGTATATTGCGTGGCGTGACGAGCGGTAGTGTCACCAATCTATTCTTCTAATAATGCATGCAAAATATTTTGCAAAAAATTAACGGGAATCGTAAGCAAATAAAAAAAAATATGTATAAACATATATACATATATAAAATTTCAGTGCACATTTTTATTCGTAGGCAGTTAATAGACGTCGATTATGACATCTGTTCTTTATTTGGACGTCACCTATGATGACGTGAAATGAGGAAAACTTTCGCTTGTGTGGTTTTCCATGATGCCTTTAATATGTGGCCAACTGGGTTATGTAGAATATAAGTATATAAATATATACATAGATATGTATATATGTAGGCATGTGTGCATACATATGTACGTATATATGTACATATGTATGTCTGCCACACTTTTTGTTTTTATTTCTAAGCTTGTCACAAATTGCTTTACGCACTGCGCGTTGTCTTTTGTTATTTTTTTTTTATTATAAACTAGACAAAATAATAAAAGCCATGTAGCGGATACAATGCTTGTTCTATGCGTTTGAACAAATTAAACAAAATAATATAAACGAAGAAAAATGACAAACGGAAAAAATGAATCTGATAGGCAATAAAAGACAATCTTTCTAACAGGTTAAATAGAAAGGATAGAAACAATATTCTTTTATTTTACCAATTTCCAAATAACAATTATTTCGATTTGTTGTCATCAATTTTCTATGTTTTTCATTTCTTTCGAGTTGCGTGTGATTCTGTTGGTGAGATTTTCTCTCAATTCAGAAAGAGAGCAGAGAAACGCGATAAGCAGCGTTGCCAGTATAAAGGTTTTACCTTAATTTTGAAGATTTTATAATCAATATAAGATTTGATATTTCTTTCCAAATTAAGTTTTTTGTGACGTTTCCATACCAAAAGCAATCGAATTGCTAAGAAAATTTATATGAATAGCACTAAATAATTTGAATCATTTCTATACAATTTTTTCAGACAAGTCAGTTGCTTCTATTGTGGAAACATCATATTAGTATTCTAATATTTATACTTAAGTGTGAACTACGAGTCCGGATAAATAAATCTGCGACTTTTTGAGTGGAACACAGGATTTTATACAAAACTTACTTTATTTTTCAATATGGTGTCCTTTGAGTTCCATGGTGCAATTATTAGGTGGCAACATAAGGAGACGTCAAACAGAAGAAAATAAAGAAAGAAAAGTGTATATAAAGAAAATAAACAAGGAAAATTATTGTAATTGTGTATTATTGTTTTCATAAATTGTCTTCCACGGATTTTAAGGAATTAAATATTTTTGATACAGGTTTTAATGTGTTTTTTGCTGTTTTTCAAACTATTTAAAATATTATTATTTTTTCACTTCATTTTGTGTAAACATAAAGAACTTTTGACACATAAAACATAAAATTATTGTGTGTACTAGTGATGCCACCTGGTTAATTGCTAATTTCCATGTTTGAGTGCTATACACTTATGTGATGTTTCCACAAAACAAGCAAGCGGCTTGTCAAGAAATTTTATATATCACTCAATTTTTTAGCAATTTCTAGTAATTTCTTTAAAAATATTGCCTATTAAGTGCGTAGAACTATAACTAATTGTCGCAAAAGTGTTTCAGATTTTTTTTTTTTTCTGGAAATTAAACTACAGAATATTTTCTTATAATACAGATGATTACTTTGACAGCAACTATGGTAGCAACAGAACTAGCTATGCTGTCGTTAGCTTTTTCGCTGTACTCGTATTGTACAGGTTGTCTGGTAGCAGATTTATATTTTAAAACTTAAATAAAATATCGAATAATTGACACAAATTCTTACTGAAAGCATTGAATGATAGAAAGTAAATGTGGATTTAAGTTTTTTAAGAGCATGTCATCCAGTTATGTTCCGTAGAGTTGAACACTGTTCAACCCCGAGCCTTGTATTATGCACCACACGCTGGAGTAAACTTGATTGAATTGAGCAGATTTCTCGACGAATATTTTCTTTTAAAGACACAAGAGACTGGAGATTATCATTATAAAGATTATCTTTAAGGTAGCCCCATAAAAAAAAAATCATGGGACTTAGACAAGTTAACTAAAACCGGAACTAAAAAGTTAACTAAAAACGGATAATATTTTTTCTAAATACGCCAAAATATGTATTTACATCTGCAAATACCTATGAACGTAGGGGCTTGGAAAAAACCATGTTGGAGTTTTTATCTTTTTTTTGAAGAAGCGGGAACCATAACTACAATATAGTATAGAATAAAATATGAAAGAAAACTCAAATCCCATTTTTTCCTTTCCTGTATTATAATACAGATCTCATAAAATACTCATGTAAGTAATTTATTTACATATATTTGATAATATATACGAATATATTGTATTCATCGTAGTGATTGGCCGTAGGAAATAAAACAGAGTTTTTAAGTGGCAACTTTGATTTCTGAACACACATATCCACGTGAGAGAATAAGAATTGGTACTATTTTGTTTTTGTTCGGTTGTTTTTAAATTCTTTTAATACGAATGATGCTGTTGAGTAAAACAACAACATCATTAAGAAGTTTTAGAACAGCAACAAATACTGAGATGACAAAAAAAAAAAAATAAAAAAGAAAACTTCAAATAACAATAAAATATAAAAAAAGCTTAAAAAACAATAAAACGAAATTTTATATTAAAGCGGTTTTAAAGAATTTTTAAGGCGGTATAATGGCATATATAAATATTATTTATTAACTTAATTTACATACAAATTTCCATTCCAGAAATATATATTAGTGACCTGCACTAGATTAAAATAAAAAATGCCATAAAAGTAAGAGCTCGTCGTGAGTGGGATTATTTGCAAGATCCAAGTATCAAGTATTGTTTTTTATAATATGATTAAAAAAAAAAATTAGTTTTAGGTACGAGATTTATTATTAGAGCTTTCAAAAATAAGTATGTTACGATATGAAAAAAAATAAAAAAAAAATTTTTTTTTGGATGGCCAAAATTTTATTTTACAAGTATTTTATTTTTATTCAATATATATATATATATATATATATATATATATATATATATATATATATATATATATATATATATATATATATATATATATATATATATATATATATATATATATATATATATATATATATATATATATATATATATATATATATATATATATATATATATATATATATATATATATATATATATATATATATATATATATATATATATATATATATATATATATATATATATATATATATATATATATATATATATATATATATATATATATATATATATGTATATATATATATATATATATATATATATATATATATATATATATATATATATATATATAGCTAAAACTAAAGGTTCCGAGTTTGTTTTATGCTTTAATGTTGTACCATACATCCACGAATCCACTGAAGTGAAAATTTGCCTCATCACTGAAGATGATTTTCTTGGAAAATTGATCCATTTCTTGCCACCATTCTGACCGTTAACGAAGCTTGGAATGGTCAAGAGGCTTTAGTTCTGGAGTCAATTGCACCTTGTTACGGCGCAAATGCAAGTCTTTATTCATAATGTTCATCAACGATGAGCGTGAGAGCTGTAGTTGTTGGGCACAGCGACGAGTTGTGGTGAATGGCTCTTCAGCCACATTATCGCGAACAGCAGCAATATTTTCTGTCGAACGAGCTGTAGAGCGCTACACAGTTGAAAATAAATTTACAAAGTATGCAATGCATAAAGAAGACCTTATGCCCACGATGGGCATAAGGTCCCAAAGCGCCGATGGTTACGGCGCTTTGGCTAACTATAACGACTTATGCCTTCCCATAAGAAATTGCCGTGTGGTTAACAAATAAATATCTCAAAAAAACTGTAAACTAATACAGTTAGTTGTTGCAAACAGTTAACCAGTAAGAGCAAGACATAAAACTCTCGAAGGGCAAACAACACTAACAAGCCTGCCCTCACTTAAGAAGTAATTACGATGACGTGAGAGCTGTTTTCCAGCTCAGAGCTGCTTTAAGAATGTGTTATATTATAGATCAAATAAATGTAGCCAAATTTTTGTTTAACTAATTCTTCTTCAGAACTTTAAATACTGTTTTCGTAGCAGAACTTAATTAAAATTTAATCGCAGATAAGAATATTCATTCAATACAGAGTTAATATAACCTTCTAAATCAAAACCTCCTGCAAAAAGTTTTCATGGATATCAAAAACATATGTACAAAAAGACCTATTTTATGACGTTAAAAAAGCGCTGAGACGTAAGAATGCGGCATTAAATCTAGCGCGGAAGGCGCTAAATTGAACCGTGTACATACGTATTGTCAACATAGCATTATGTAGGGCATTACTATACAGACTCATATTAAATGGAGTATAAACCCAAGTTGTAGCTGTCGTTTATGCTGCTGCTTATTGCTATTACCTGACTGCCTGCCTGTTACCAACATAACTAGTAAAGTGTAGTGATCATATTAATTTGAAACCAGTTTTAACGTTTTTTTTTTTATTATAATTTTTGTTGTTGGATTCCTGTCTTCTACAAAAGAATTCCTTCTGTTTTTGTTCTTTCTCTAGCATTATTAGTTGTTGTTGCTGGTCTTTTATTTTATAAGTTTGAAATGCAAGTGTATTTGTTGGTTATGCTGGTGCTGCTGTGTTGTATTAAAGTCGTTGTTTAGTAATGGTGTTGCTTTTATTGTTTTGATTTTATTTTTATTTTATGTCGCTTTGCCTCTGATGCACTGTTTATTGTTGTTATTGGTAATTTTTTTCTTCTTTATCATATTTCTTTGTGCAAAATGAGCAATGAAAGATGGGTTTTTATGAGATCGTTTTTCTAATAAAAACTCTCTCTACGAAAGAAAACAAAAACGAAAAACATTTAATATCACTGTTTTTATTTTCTTCTAAACAAACGTTCTCAAGACACAAACTAAATGTGCGTTTTTGTTTTTGTTGTTGACGTTTGCTTTTCTATGCTCTAGTACTAGTTTGCACTATAAACGGACTGATAATTTAAACGTTTTTTAATATTGTTGTTGCTTTAGCTTTTATTTTGGATCGTAACATAAACATTCTCTGGGGAGTAATAAATTATGTGTAACTCTCTCACTTTTTTTTTGTTTAAGTTTGCGTTTGTTTTTATTTTTAACAATTTTAGCTATTTATTACTATGACTAAATAGCAAATAATAGTGAGAAGGAAAAAAAAGGAAAATATCCTAAATTAAAGTGTTCTCAAACGAAGCAAACTCAAAATTTATGCAACTAATGAAACGGAAGAATTTGAAGAAATGTATATATGCATGTACATATGTATGTATCTATATGTCGGTGATAGTAACTGGAACGTGTTCGGGTCAAACTAAACGATTTTTTCATAAAACGTTGTACAAAAGTTTCCTGAAAGCGTAGATAGAAGTTACTTGGCTTCTCAGGCTGTGGCTAGCCTGGCATTTCATACTTTTTGGTATTTACTTATATACCTCCATATTATTTATATACATATATACACGTATACATATATGTGTGATTATGTATACAACTAGCTTAGAAAATTATACTTTTTCATTGTCAGGAAAAGAAATATTCTATGATATCAGTGTCTGACAATAATGGCATGTAGACTGCTAAAAGGTACACCAGAATTAGCAATTTACCAGAAACTTTCATTATACATGGTCTGATCAAAATATAACCGTTATTTTCAAATTTCGTGAATTACGTATGCTCGATTTTCGCATTTTTCTTTTCCTGTTATGTTGGGTACACATGTCTATTATATATGTATGATCAGCATGCTCGTACAGTTCGTTCCGCAGAAAATATTGCTGCTGTTCGCGATAGCGCGGCTGATGAGCCGTCCACCTCAACTCGTCATAGTGCCAACAATTGCACTAATCACGCTCATTGTTGATGATAATTACGCATAAATACTTGCATTAATATGTTTATAAGGTGCAATTAACTCAAAAACTAAAGTCTCTTGACCATTCCAAGCATCGTCAATGGTCAGAATGGTGACAAGAAATGTCAACAGTGGATGACTAATTTTCGAACAAAATCATCTTCAGTAATGAGGCACATTTTCACCTCAATGAATTTGTCAATAAGAAAATTTGCTGTATTTGGGTAAACGATAATCCAAGAGTGATAGTCGAAAAATCAAAAAGAGTGACTGTTTGGTTCGGTTCATGGGCTGGGGGCATCTTTGGGCCGTAAATTTTCGCTATCGTAAGATGATAACGAACTTTTTATGGCCCAAATTGGAAGATATGGACTTGGACGATATGTAGTTTCAACAGGACGGTGCCACTTACTACACAGCGAAGGAAACAATGGCTCTTTTGCGCGACAAATTCAATGGCCGGGTTATATCATGTGGTGGCGATGTAAATTGGCCGCCAAGATCATATTATTTGACACCGTTGGACTCCTTTCTTTGGTGTTATTAAACGGAAAAGGTGAACGTCGCAACAATTTAAGAGATAAAGGATGAGGATGAAAAAAATTTACATCAGCACCTGCTATTAGGGACTTATCCGATGATGGGCCAATTCCACAGCCTGAATTACTCACGATTCACCAGCACCCCTGTGTGGCTTACTTACACACAGGCCGCAATTTTCACCATATGCTTGTATCTATATAGGCGGACCCTTGCTCCGGCCTTCTAGTGCCTCCTGTATGCAATTTCCCAGCAACCAATAGACAAGGTTTAATGAGCTGGTAGGACGAAGCCGACTAAGAGCATCAGCCCTTAAACCAACTCACTCGTTCCACCATCACCACTGGTTCCTTATAGTACAGGTATCTGCTGAAAGGCAACAGCACCTCGGGGGTTGTTAGACCCCGAAAAAGCCAAGCACCACACAATTATCAGGGATACTAATTCCTCCTTACAGCGCCTTTGGATTTAAGCCACAGCCAGAACGTGCCAGCTACAGTAGGCGCCACAACCCTGATCATAAATAAATAATATATATATACATATATATATATATATATATATATATATATATATATATATACATATATATATATATATATATATATATATATATATATATATATATATATATATATATATATATATATATATATATATATATATATATATATATATATATATATATATATATATATATATATATATATATATATATATATATATATATATATATATATATATATATATATATATATATATATATATATATATATATATATATATATATATATATATATATATATATATATATATATATATATATATATATATATATATATATATATATATTTATATATAAACATACTCGTATATCTTCTTATGTGTAAATTAGAATCTTACTTGAAGTTTCTAATTATAAAATCATTTATTGCAGCTTATTCTAACCACGTCTAATAAACAAGAATTTATTACTTTTTAATTAAAATAATCCCTTGAAACGCATTCATGCTTCACAATAGCTTCGCAGACAAACGTACATGATATGGAAGCGCTACAAAATCATTATTACAGTTAATCTTGTTTTAAGTGATTGTTATAGTCTTAGACTAATCATAGTCAAAATAAATGTAAAGTGTTACCACCTTATTCAAATCGATCATCATCATGTTTTCCAACATAAAAACACTTGTCCATTTATGTTTATGTATTTAAAAAAAAAAAAATTTGATCTTACTCAGAGAGAAACTTAAAGCCTAGTTATTTCAAGAAATATTTCGTACTCATTGTCTCTCAAGTATCGTTAGTCTTTAGTTGAGTGGAGAAAAATACCTGGTTAGACAAAATATTTGTTCTGATGTTTTTTAACACTAAGCAATTTTCATGCTCAAAACAAGTTGCCACTTATGGTGAGATACATTGTAATTGTAAATGATCTTGTCAGACAACTTTAGGCCAAGCAACTTTTGCCATTGCTTGCCAGCAAGCTGGCTGACTGCCTGACTTGCCGCAAACTCCATAAAGAGCACATAAACACAAACTTTACACAAGTGCTGCTAAATAAAAAGAAATGCAGAGAAAACGCAAAAATCTAAGACATATGTTTTGCACAATGTCTTAATTTGTGTTTTTCTTCTAATACAAAATATGGTAAAATTTTAGTAAAAACATTTGATATCGATACAATAAATTTAGTTTCTACTCGTATATTAATAAAAAAGGGAAGTTCAAAGTAGATATTTTAAGTAAGTCAATATTTAAGCCAATATTTTGCGGAAGCTGCAAAGTACTTGAACGAAACATAAATTTGTTAAAGATGCTTAAAACATAATTATGTAATAAAATTTTTATTATATTATAAGAACCTTTTTTTAATAATATTTTTTTCCAATAAAAAAAAATCCTAATCAATTTCATATATTTCAACAACCTAATCAGCAATGATGATGATTGATATGTGCTAGTTCTTGTGTTAATTAAACTTTAAACGCCTTAGGAACATTGATTTTACGTCGCTTATGGCAAGCTTATAGTGCAACCTAAATTGGCGCGTCAAGCGTAATTTATCTGTCAAAAATACTCAGGCGTATACAAAATATATGAGACCAACCCAAGTGGCGCGGCGTTAACGCTTTGCAATTGGAAATTTCAATTTTGACAGAGCGTAAGAGAGAAAGCTTTACTATCTCACAGTAAAGTTCGCTACAAAACAAATGTTACTAACTTTTTGCCGTCGTTAGCAATCACACATGGTTTCTGACTAATTTAGCAACTTTTTCACTTTTTATTATTTCTATTTAGAGCAATACTATTAATGGCACAACATTAACGCTCTTATTTAAGTTACTTACTACAGCATAAAATAAAAGCGTTAAATTACGTTGCGTCTTACGATCTGTTACTTCCAAAGATTGGTAAAAAATGGACAAATCTAGGGTTTCCTCAATATTATACTCTACAAAAGCAATATTATCAGTTGTTTTTGAGCTCAACAATAGACTTGGTCTAACAGCTAACATTTTTCCTCCAGTTTCGTAAAAGGCTTGAATTTTTCACGCAAAAGTACTATTGTTTTCTTGGGCGTGTAATAAGTGGCACCATCTTGTTGGAACCTTAAGTCTTCCAGGTGCTTACCCCCAATTTCTGGTCACCATCTCGCTATAGCGAACATCATTCACTGTAACTGCTTGGCCGATCTCATTTTCGAAGAGGTGATGATGCAGCCATTTCATAATTCTGAAAAAACTACAATATCAATAAAAATTTTGCGTGCAAAATAAATTGCATTTAATAATTTCCCATATCGGTCCATATATCCGGAGATATATGTAGTCTAAACCGATTTTTCCATAAAAAAAAAATTGTTAAAAGCAGTTCTGGTTATAAAAGTAGGTTACTAAAATATACAAAATGGAAAATTCCGATATCGGTCCATATATACCCAAGATATAGTCTAAACCGATTTTTCCAGTGAATATTTTTTTTTGCTTAAAAGCAGTTCTGGTTATAAGAGGAGGGTTCTTAAATACAGAAAATGAAAATTTCCGATATCGGTCCATATATACCCAAGATATAGACTAAACCGATTTTTTCATGAAACTGTCGCGTAAGCTAACTTAAACACCTTTTTTTCAATTAAAGCAGTTCTGGCACTATAAGAAGATTACCAAATAAAGAAACTGAAAATTACCAATATCGGTCCATATATACCTAAGATATAGTCTAAACCGAGTATTCCAGTGGAAATTTTTGTTTGTTTAAAAGCAGGTTACTAAAATACAGAAAATAAAAGTAGGCTACTAAAATACAGAAAATGTAAAATTCCGATATCGGTCCATATATACCCAAGATATAGTCTAAACCGATTTTTCCAGTGAATATTTTTTTTTACTTAAAAGCAGTTCGGATTATAAGAGGAGGGTTCTTAAATACAGAAAATGAAAATTTCCGATATCGGTCAATATATACCCGAGATATAGACTAAACCAATTTTTTCATGAAACTGTTGCGTAAGCTAACTTAAACACCTTTTTTTTATTAAAAGCAGTTCTGGCAATATAAGGAGATTACCAAATAGAGAGAATGAAAATTTCCAATATCGGTCCATATATACTCAAGATATAGTCTAAACTGATTTTTCCTTGAAACAATTTTTTTTTTGCTTAAAAGCGTACTGATTATAAAAGGAGGTTACTGAAATACAGAAAATGAAAATATTCATTGTTGGTCCATATATACCCGAGATATAGCTTAAACCGATTTTTCCATGTAAACGCTATGATTTTGGCATGGCGTTTACAAGGTAAAAAAAAAATTATCTCCGATATCGGTCCAAATATATCCGAGCATATTTAGTTCTAATTTTAATATATACTATATATTTACGTGACTTTCGTGAAGGTTATGTTAGATTCGGCCCAGCTGAATATACCACAGTTTTACTTTAACACAAAAAAAAATAGATGTCATATTGATAAAAAAAATTGCACTATTTTTATAAAATTTCCTGTGAAAAAGATTTTTTGCCGGATTGATAATTCAAATTATAAAGTAGAAATAGCTGTTTCACTTAAAAGCAAAAATTATTGAGTTGAAAAAAACTGTTGTTAATATGTAAAATATACTTAACAAAAAAAAAATTGTTCAAGAAACAACAACTCTTCACTGTTATATGACAACCGTTTAAATTTATTTATTGAATAACAGTCAATAATTCGGAAAACTTTTTATTAATTGTATTTTATTAAGAGATATTTCCAAAAATTCATTATTAATAATAATTTAATTAAGTCAATGCAAATTTTATTAAATTGATGCTTTTTTATTAATAACATAACTTGATTGAAGAAAAATCTCATCTATTTTTTTCTGTGAATACATATTCACATCTATCATGAATAACAAGTGAAATTGTTGTTTACGTAATATTTTAATTTCTCTTGAAGGGAAAAATGTTATTGTGAATCTCAGGTGAACAATTATTTAATTTAAATATCAGTGTACATTGCATACACTGAAATAAAAAAAAGTTTTGGGAGGGTTATAAAATTAGAGTTAAAAATTGAAAAGCAAAATTTTTACAGTCGGATGAATAATGTTATTACAGTGTCGAAGAAATAAGGTAATGTGGAGTTATAGGCAGAATATTTGGAGTTACCAAATAGAGTATTTGCAGATACCAAATACTCTGAAAGTTAACTTTGTAATATAATTAATAGTGTTATGTGTTTTATACTTTTGCTTTTCTTAGACTTCTATCCAGGGCTAGTTGCTCTGACTTTGCATATTTTAAACATACTCCAAATTCTATGCCGTTTTCAAGAAAAGCATTTAAAGTTCTGCCAATAGTTAAATTAAATGCCTGCTGAGGGCGGATATCAGAAAAGGTTGGCTAGAATCGATAAAATAGGAATAGTATACTCAACTTTCTGTGAGGTTATCTCCGAAGTATTGGATGTTTTAGAGCAACAACTTTTTGATAGACTTACCTGCAACAGTATTGTATTTCAAATTGTTCTCAATTTTATAACAATTTCGTGCTAATTGCTCAATAACTTAATTGACTTTTGTATGGAATATTGAGCTCAATTAAGGCGGTAATAAGCAATAAAACTGATGTAAATGTATGTAATTCCCTTAACACTTAACTTCATTCAGTGGATCTTTAAAAGCACAAATATCTAAATTGGATAATTCAATTTAAAATAAAATTTTTTTTTTTTAATATCTTTATTTAAATTTGCAATTTATCTTATCATAAGATAATAAGCAAACTTGCTGTACAATAATTTTACATTGATAATTGTACTCCTTGTAGTACAACCATAAGTTAATAATCATTACGATTAAATGCCAATTGATGTTTAGTTTTGACATGCACATAAGTATAATATATTTAGATTTAGGTAATAAATTTAAACTATTATTAACATTTACAAGTAATAATGTGGAATAGTACATTTTTTAACATACTTGCGTATGTTTAACAAGACAAATACAATTAATGACAGTACGCACAACATAATGGTTAACAGTATTCAAGTTTTATTTATTAGATTGTGTTTTTTTAAATATTTTTTTCTACAGTCGTCATCTTCTAAATGGTAAATCTAAAATATGGTATCGTTTTAGTATTTTACTTTCATTTGTGTCATCTAACAAGGAAATAGCCAGGGTATTAGCATGATTGTTTAATCGGTTCAAGTACCTTTCACTGTGATTTCTGATTACCTCCTTTACACTTGGAATATTTAAGTTTTTATGTATGGCATCGTTAGTCATGAAGCATGGAGCTTTAGCCATAAGACGTAGTGTCTTTGCTTGATAACGTTGTATTATCTCTATATTCGAATTACTTGAGATTCCCCAGAGTTGAAGAGATTCCCCGTAAGTCCTAGACTGGTTTTAAAAATGATTTGTACAGCTTTAATTTGACTTTTTGTGTGGAATATTGAGCTCAATTAAAGCATTAATAGCGATACTCCGAATGTAAGTCTGTATAAAAATAATGTAAATTTATGTCGCTCTTAACTTAACACTTAACTTCATTCAGCTTAGCGGATCTTTAAAAACGCAAATCTCTAAATTGTGTAATTCAATTCAATTCAATTAAAAATCAAAATAAACGCCAACTTGACAATACTGCTTGTTTAAAATTGTATGTTTTTTTGTACAATGCAGCATTATTTTACCATATACACTCTCCAGTTTCTTTACGAACGTGATTTTAAACACTCATAGAACGCGGACAAAGGATACAATTTTATGTGCTTAGAAATGTTAAGAAAAAAATCTTTTGTACTACGGCGCGTTAACGTGTGTGGAAAATTGTTAAATGAAAGAATTTAATCAAACATCTTAGAAAAGAATAAATTTTTCTTACTAAAAGAAATTATACAAATCAATCAGAAATAAAATTTAAATATGAAAGCATAAAAATTATAAAGAAGTTGAAGCAAAGTAGTGTTTGAGTAAAAAACAAAAGAAAAGTATTTTTTTTAATCGAAAACCTTAAAGGCATTTTTCTAATAGTATTACAGTGGAAAAAATGTAACTAAAAGTATACAAGTTTGCAACCAAAAAGAAATATTTTTTTTTTTTCTAAAACACGTTTTTTCTTAATATACAAATACAAAAAAGTATACAAACAATATTTTTTGTTTGTTTGTTGTTGTTTAAGTGAATAACAAAAAAAAAAAAAAAAAAAGTAAAAAAAGAATAAAATAAAAAAAGAAAAATACACATACAAGAAAAATTTTTCTACCAGTTTTACATATAAAAAAGGAGTGTGCTGAGCTAAAGATAAAATAAAAATATGTTAATAAAAGTTTTGAATAAAAAATATTAAAATTGCACTTCATTAAAAATTTATAAGCTTGAAAAGGTAATAAAAAGAAGTGATTTCTGAAACCGAATTTGTATCTTAATTAGTAAATGCAATCAAGTCGCCGCCCTCTAAATGCAAAAGAAGCTATAAATTACCATTAAAATAATTAAATAAGTCAAATGCTGAAATAAAAATTAAAATTTTTCACTTTAAAAACAAAGTGTCGTATAAATAAATTATATAAATTATGGCTTCTTCTTGATTGTTATGTATTTTTTAAATTAAAAATGTGTGTTTTATAAAATAAAACTTGTTAATAATATTTTTAAATAAATACAAGTGTTGGCCTTTTAAGAGGGGAAGAGATCAAATTTAACACTTATGTTGTATGTGCTTTTTGTATTGTGGCCCTGTTAATCAGTATCAAGTGTCATTATTGTAAATAACAAAGTTAAAATGCATGCACAGTGTGTAACTTTTCAATAATTTAAGTTTTTCTGCCAAGCGGCGGGATTGTTCTTATAAGAATATAAGCATCAAAATAAGTTGTGTGCAAGTGGTTTGTTCTTTTTGTTAAGCAAACTATATAATTTTTTCTTAAAAAACCAATTTTAAACAATAGTGAGTTTTCTTATGGTCTTCTTATAATGATGTCTGCAAACATAATTTATATATTTAAGTTTGTAAAAACACAAAAAAGTAAAAAAAAAAAATGCTGGTGATTTATTTTTAAGGTGTCACTTTATAATGAGAAGTTACATTGCACGTCCGACGGTTGAGTGAATGCTGACAGGTTTTTCTGCTACTTTTGAGATGAGATTCTGTTTTAAGATTATTGCAACACGAAATGATATCAATACTTGTTTTTTTTTGTTCTTCTTGTTTTGGTTAATTAACATACAGCTTTATTAAAACTGGCAACTTTTACGGGCTGTTCTAATGTTAAAAGAGTTAAAAATTGAAAAAGATTTCGTTTGCAAAAATTGTTAGTAATATAATGTTTGTGTCTTAAATCTTTTGTTTCTTATAGGAAATTGTGTGTGCAAGTGTGTCTGCCAGTTTTGTTTTGTGCTTTTCTTTCTTATTTCGACTAAGTTTTTTTGGTTCACAAACATACATAGAATCTTTTTTTATATAATTGAAAAATAATTTTTACGCTGGACGTATTGTTCGTTTCTTAAGTCTTTATTTTGCTTATTTGTATTATTATTATTATTGTTTTCTTTTTCATATAACTAAGAAATAAACAGTGAAGTTCCGCGCGAGAAACGCGCGATCTGCAACCGCCAAGCGTTCTGAAAAATGCTTAATTCACTTTTAGGTATTCTAAGGAATGCGCTGTTTACTGACATTTCGGAGTTGTTTACGAAAAAATATAACATATGCTTTACATATGTTTGTGGCAGTTATATAAAACGCAAACATATTGACAACAAGTAGAGAAATTTGTTATTTGGTATTCAAACAAATGAATTAATTCACTGTACTAGCTTGTAATATTGATACCAATCAAAGCAAAGTAGAGGCATGTGCAACAGAAAAAGCTTTTGTTTTGACAGCTTGTTATTGTTAAAACAGTTTTTTTAAATTCTCAATAATTAATTTAGAATATTGGGATATAAAGCTGAATGTTTGCAAATAGCCTTCAAACTTTCCATGTCTACTAATGACTAGGGTAGGTTCTATGTCCACATGTAAAGGTGCACATACCGGTCATTATAACTGCTACAAGCACCTGCACAGGATGGGAATTTCCAACACAGATATTTGCAGATTCTGCGGTGATGAAAAGGAGTCAATGGAGCACTTAATCACCCACTGTGGAGCACTGGGACAAAGAAGATTTAGGCTAGTACAAGCTTATATGTTAAGTGAATGTGACTTAATATCACTCCCTATGAAGGAGCTTGTCCGTTTTCTTGTCATACTCAACCCATAATGGGGCAAGGGGATGCACAATAGATCAATATTGGTCGCAGTGCAAATGACCGATGAGGCCATATTCCATCCACTAATAATAATAATAATAATGTCCACATGTAGACAGCTAGTAAACATAGAAGACAGTTTTTAAATTTGGGATTTTTAATTTAAAACATGTAAAATTCATTGAAATAAATAGAAAACATACTAAATTTTAAATGTAAATAATTTTATGACCTTTTGCAAGTTTAGTTAAAGAAAATTCAATATACCAGCCATGTTTTTTTTTTTTTTTTTTTTTTTTTTTTTTTTTTTTTTTTATTTTATCTTGTACTGTAACTTGAAAAATAGAGTATGAAAAGGAGGAAAGGGGGAGTAATGTTTGTTAACTTAACATACGGAATGACCAAAACAAACATTATCACAGCATTTAAAATGTTGAAATTAATTAGTGTTCCGAGAAAGGCGCCATCTAAAACCGCTAAGTGTTTTGAAAAACTTTTAATTGACTTTTAGATGTTGTAAGAAACGTTCGTTTTACCGGCCTTTCGGAGTTTCTTACGAAAAAATACAACATGTGCTTTACATATATGTGCGTACATGTATGGTAGTTATATAAAATGAAAAAAATTTGACAATAAACCGAAACATTTTTTAATTTGGTATTTTTAATTGAAAATGTATAAAATTCCTTTAACTTTTTATTGAAATAAAAAGAAAGCGTTTTAGTTTGAATTGCGAATAATTTTATATCCTTTTGCAAGTTCAGTTTTGGCAGTTCTATCAGTTCACTTCAGTATACAAATGCGAGTTGGAGTCTGTTGGAGTTTTAGTTTGAATTGCGAATAATTTTATATCCTTTTGCAAGTTCAGTTTTGACAATTCTATCAGTTCACTTCAGTATGCAAATGCGAGTTGGAGTTTTAGTTTGAATTGCGAATAATTTTATATCCTTTTGCAAGTTCAGTTTTGGCAATTCTATCAGTTCACTTCAGTATACACAAGCGAGTTAGAGTCGCCAATTTTAAGCGATATGCATTTACTAGAACACCTATTTGACAATTTCAAATTGCAAAACCATACTTTTTGTGTCAAACGTTTGTTTGAACACTTCTTTAAGCGATTTTGGTTTCTCAAAACATGTCTGAAAATGTAAATGTTTATAAATACATCACGGATTTTTCGAATAATAACTATTCGAATAATATATATTCTTATACATAAATACATATTCTTCAAATATTTCTACACAGAAAACATTTTTTTTTCATGATCAATAACAAAATTCGTTGAATCAATTAATAAATTGTTTGAATGCGGACCTGTAAAGGAATTTGTGGATTCAAACAAAAGTTTAGTAAAAATAATTATTGATCGAAAACAACTATCTTTTTAAACAGCAACCAAATACGATATCCAAGGTTAGTTTTTTGATATTTGTGTATATGCATACAAATTATTTTTTCAGACAAATATTTTGTTGATTTTGTTTTTACTATAATTTTTTGTGTGTAACATTATGTATTTGCTAGAAGAAACACTGCTGAGAAATAAAAGCAAACAACTTAGCAAATTACTTGTTGCTAAATTACTTATAAAATCGTGGGGCATTATATAGTTGAGTTTAATAAATTTAGAAAAAAAACGTTGAATTCTTAAGAAATTTCATGCGGCATTTCATTAATTTCATCACGAATGTTTTGTTTGAGTTGCTCAAGCGTTTTTGATTTGTTTGCATAAAGCTTGCTTTTTAAATCTCCGCATAGAAAGAAGTCCGGAGCAGTCAAGTTAGGCAAACATGGAGTCCAATCAACATCACCATTTCTTGATATAACTTCTTCTGCACAGAGGTCTTGCAGTAATTCCATTATAATATTAGCTGTATGCAATGTGGCACTGTCTTCTTGATACCACATGTTAATCAAGCCCATAGCAAGCAGTTGCAGCTTTAAAAAGTTTTTAATCATATCACAAATTCGTTCCCTATTCACAGTTACCAAACGGCGTTTTCATTTTCAAACTGCCACTTTTAATGGATGCAAAGGTGACTGATGAATAATTTGAGGATTTTCCACTATATCGCTCCTCATTCACAGTGCCATTTTCATTTGCAAAGAAGTAAGGTCCAATGACTCCTCCTGCCCAAATCGCATAGAAGACTTTCCTTTTTTAAGGTGACTGATGAAAAATTGCCCAGAACCAACTGTTCTGTTTATTCACATATCCATTCAAATGAAAATGTGCCTGGTCATTCATTATGATTTTTTCATGAATATCGGTGTTGTCATAGGCGTGCTGTAACATCCTATTGGCATATGTATGGTGGCGTAAATAGTTGTGTGGAAAAAGTTGACACAAAGGCTGAATCCTAAATGGAAACAGACGTAAATCCTTGTGCAAAACTGTGGCCAAAGTTGTTCTTCGCAAACCAAGTTCCTAAGCACGGTGTCGAATTGCGGTTGATGTATGCTTTTGAACGCTTTCTTGAGCAGCAGTAATGTTATATGCCGATATTGCAGTACGTTGTGGTGCATGGTTTTGCCTATTACCTTTTTCTTCGAAATTATTCACTATATGATAAATAGTGCCTTTTCTTATCACGTTGTTTATCCCAGATATTTCACTTAACTTTCTCATCATTACAGTAATTGTTTATTGATTTTTATAAACTGTTTTAACGATTAAAACACATTGGTTAATCGAATATTTGTTCTTAATAAATTACCACGTGTCTACTCCACGGCTGCCAAGACTAATGTTTACCAAAAAGGCGGTTAAACAAAGTAGCATACTTTCTGGGTGGACACCCAGTATAACTACTACACATATATATGTATATATGTATATATGTATATATGTGAAAAACTTAATGTAGTTTTTCGTAATAACTTCGTAACGCCAGTAAGAGCACAATTTTTAAAAAACCCGAAAATGAATTTAGCGTTTTTCAGAACACATTGCGGTTTCAGATCGTGTGTTTTTCAGATCATGGCGGTTAGACTAACTTAATTAGATCGTTTATGGTAAACAATTTATTACCATTTTGCATCAAATTAATATTTACACTTTTACTTACAATAAAATTTCATACTAAACCAGAGTCATAGGAAACAAAAATGAACTATAAGGTTGATCTTGTGAATTGAGCTATTATTGATTATAGTACAAAATAAAAAATGAACAAAAATATTTTAGAATTCGAAAGTTTAGACTTTGATTTCATAAAATAATAAAAATTGTGGCCATTGAAACTAAAATTTCTAGCTAAAACATGTTATTCACTGCTGGTTTGAACTACTCGTAAGCACAAAAGAATAATCATAAAATGTGTTGTCCGACACATTCGGCTGGTTATTGCCGAATATCAAAAAATTTGATTAAGAGTTTTTATGATCCCATCAAAAAAAGTTTAAAATAAAGAAAAAGAAATATGTACATATTCAATATCAATAAAACAAACTGGTTTTACTGAATAGGAAATATCATTAATATTTATATATTAAGCCTGAAGACTGAAGCATACAAGAAGCAATTTGGAAAACCAATTTTCATTGTTCCGCATCGACTGTAATAATCTGATCGTCATCGTTATTGAAAATATATGGACCAATTATCCTGCCAGCCCATAAAAAGCACGAAATAGTAGTTATATGTGGATGTAATGCAGTGGCGACAAATTCATGTAGATTACTCTCACTCCAAACTTATTATTCAATCAAAAATGGGCTTCAACGAAGAATAATATTTTCAATAGAAATAGAATATCAATATAAGCTGAGGAACAGAAGAATTATATAATTTTTTTTATGCTTACTCGTATTATTTCTTTATTTCGACCCTTTTTTCTTGTTTGTAATTGTTGGAGTTTAAGGTCTTTTTGGAAGTTTTTGGTTTTTAATTATCTGGCAATATTTCGCTTTCCTTTGCATAAATTCTTCAGGCCAAATAATATTTATTTAATTTCAATTTTTAAAAATTTTAGAAAAAATTCTATGTTTCCCAGCTATCCATATGTCGACATTTCATAGGAAAAAATTACAAAAATTTCCAAAATCTACTGATGATTAGGGTAGTTCCTATGAAATGTCGACATATAGATAGCTGGGAAACATAGAAAACAAGCTATTTATAATTTTTTGCTGATATAAATGTTAGAAGCTTAAATAGCGAATAAAAAACTTAATGGTTTGAAAAAAATTAATAATAATTAAAACCAAAAAAACCAAAAACTCCTAAAAAGACCTTAAGCTTGAAGAATTACACATATAATTTTTTTATATTAAAAATTTAACACTTAACCTAAAGCTATCACACAATTCACAGACTTTTAGTCATCATTGACGTGCTTTTTTCGCTCTTTGGCTCTTCTGGACGTTTCCATTGGGATGATTAGGCTTAGCTTTCAATGCTATAGCCATGCACTCATGATGCGTCACTAGTTATGACCTTTTTTAGGTAAACCTGGATCATCACTGACGATGTTCAACAGCTCCTGAGTGATGTCCATGCGACGTTGTTTTTGCTCAAAATTTGGTAAATTTAATAAAAATCGAAGAGCACACCAAACCAGGTCTAACCTTTTTATCTGTCAAAAACAAACAGACAATCCGAAATAGCTGATATTACCAACATATATAACAGACATGTGCACCTTGTACACCTAACGCTCCTTTATTGCAACATAGTCATAACTTAAAATATCTTAATTCGAGAAAAAGACATTTAAAATTTTTAGTTTCCATACAAGTGTTAGAATTTTTTTTTTAGAAAATATCTCCTAAAGGAGATACAAATTTTTAGAACAGTATAAAAGGTAAACTCGAAATACTCATTTTTTGAGATATGACTAAGTTGCAATAAAAAAGCGATGTGTATAACAGAAAGTACCAACATAACAAAAAAAAAAAAAAATAAAAAAATTGCAAAGATCGAAATTTGAAAATAATTGATCAGGTCATGTATGTATATACAGGGTGGCCCAGAAAGACCGAAGTGGTGTGAATTGCTTATAACTTTTTATTTAAGAGATATTTTTTTAATTTTTTTTTTTTTTAAATACATTAAATTTATGGGGAATATTTTTGGATTAGTTATTAAAAATGATATCCCGCAAGTGGTGGCCATATTCTGCTTCGCACAAATGTGCTCTTTCCAACACATTTTCCATGACCTTTCGCAAAACTTCCGGTGGTATGTTGTTAATTTCTTCTCGAATATTGGTTTTTAACTCCTCAATAGTCCTAGGCTTATTAACATAAACTTTTCCTTTTAAATAGCCCCAAAGAAAACAGTCTGGAGCGGTTAAATCCGGGGAACGCGGAGGCCAATTAAAATTGCTGTTACGAGAAATTATTCTTTCACCAAAGATGTCGCGTAAAAGAGTCATTGTGGCCCTCGCAGTGTGCGCTGTGGCTCCATCCTGTTGGAACCATATTTGCGGATGGTTTTCCACGGCTGGCCTTACAAAATTTTGCAACATGGCCCGATATCGATCACCATTGACGGAAATGGCGACACCTTGTTCATTTTCAAAAAAAAATGGGCCAATGATCCTTTCTGAAGAAACACCGCACCAAACGGTACACTTAACTGGGTGCAATTGTCGTTGATGAAGTACTCTCGGGTTTTCCGTAGCCCATATCCTACAGTTTTGCTTGTTAACGAACCCATTTAATTGAAAATGGGCTTCGTCACTCATTATTAAGTTATGAATAAAATTTGAAAAGTAAATTTCAACAATTTGGGCACGTTGTTCAATTGTGTATTGCTCCATTATAAATTATCCAAGTCTTCTTTACAAAATACTGAAAAGAAAAGAAAAAAAAAATTATAATAAAAAAGTTATAAGGAATTCACACCACTTCGGTCTTTCTGGGCCACCCAGTATATGGACCAATATTAGGAAAAAAATTTTTCTTTTTGCCTTTTAGATGTCATAACATATATAACTGTCTCAAGTTTGAAGCAGAACAAAAAATTTTTTTGCAAAAATTTTCATACAAAATTGGTAAAATAACGCTTTTTTCGGAATTTTGGATATATCTCAGCTATATGTAAACCGATTTTACAGAATTTAAATAACAAATCTATAAACCGATTGGATAATAAAATGGTGAAAGACAAAACTTTCTAAGTCTAATGATTTTCTCAGAAACGGTATGTCAACGGCAGACAGACGGACATCGCTTAATCGACTTTTCTATCAATTCTAATTCAGAATATATGTACTTTATAGGGTCGCAAATGAAAATTGTAGAAATTACAAACGGAATCACAAAATTATATATACCCCTAACATTTTTGTGAAGGGTATAACAGAGAAAAGTTTACCGTGATGTAAATGAAATTTTCGTTGTAGATAGAGATTTGATTTAGAAGCTAATTTATTATAAAATGAAGGCAATTTTGAAAAATGTTGAGTTCTTTCTGGCTGTTTTAAATTCACTGACTGTATCGAAGACTTTCAGGAGAAACTGGATGAAATTGGGAACAACATACGTCGCAAACTAGGTAGAGATTTGATTTAGAAGCTAATTTATTATAAAATGAAGGCAATTTTGAAAAATGTTGAGTTCTTTCTGGCTGTTTTTAATTCACTGATTGTATCGAAGACTTCAATGCGCGCTCACCAGAGTAGGGCACAAATACGCTGGACTACAGAGGCAGAAGAGTTATATAAATGCCAACGAGAGCTGGTCTCTACGCAGCTAGCATATTGAATACACCTACTTTTAGACGACCTGGAGCAGAGGGGTCTATTCTGGATATTACATTTGTTTCTGATAATTACGTGGAGAAAGTTAAGTTAAGTTTGGAGAGTACTGGAGATCTACACGGCAAGCGATTATCAGTATATCTCATTTTTATATGGGGAGGAAAGATCTGTTAGAGATGACACCATGCGATGGAGACTAGGTACCAGAAAGTGGAATATTAGAAAACTAAACCCTTCAGGTTTTTGCGATATATACAAATATTATTTTTAATTATAAATTTGTCCGATTATCGGCCGCAATATAAACTCTTGCCTGCAGTGTTGCCAGAATGAAGATTTTGTCATTTTTGATGAGACTTTGTAAACATAATAAAACTTAAATGCTTTTCTCTTAAAATTAAAATTTTTGAGGTTTAGTATATGTATATAATTCATAGGCAAACGCGTTTTTTTAAATCCCTTTTGTAGCCGTACTACTGCACTGATTTAGAAAAATTATATATCGGTTTAAAGTTATTTCTGCACAGAAGTGAAGGAAAATAATACGGCTATTAGTTTGTTACTACCACTAACAAACAAAATGTATAAGTATATGTATTTGACTTAAATACAAGTAATTCAAAAAAAGTGTGACCAAATATGTTTTATAGCGCATTTACACCAACTCAAAATCTAGTAGATTTGAATTGATATCTACAACGAAATCTATATCGTTTACACCACCGTTTTTTGACATCTAGCAAGATTTCATTTGCTCAAAAATAATTTATGCATGTGGGTTTGACAACACAATGTTATCAGAGACTGAGTACACCAGTATTAAAGTGTATATTTTTTGTGCCCAGAGACTGCATACACCACATTATAGTGCAATTTTGGATGCAGCGTAGTATTTTTAAGTACTTTTTGCAAGAAATCACAGTTGCATCGCTTAGTACTGAGTAGATTTCAGGAGATTTCGTCGAAATCTACTCATAAAGTAGATTTCATTTTGTATGGGAAATCTTCTCAAAATCTACTAGATTTGGCTTGAAATCTCGAATGAGCAGATTTCGCTTTGGTGTAAATAGGCTATTATTGGTTTCAACATTACATTTTATATGAGAAAGCATTATTTAAGAGTGGTAAAAAAAAGAATGTGGTCGATTGTGTCCGCTATTTTTTATAAAAGTGTGAACTATGTTTGCACTTTAAATGAAGTATAACTTTCATTTTTTAAGATGGCTTATAACCAATTCAACAATTTAAGATGTTTTAATAAAATTAGGATTTTTGGAAAAGGACGATTTTTTGAAAAATTCTGGCATCACTGCTTGTGTGTGTGTGCTATTTATTTTCAGATTTTTGGTTTCTTAAATAGCATTAATTTGTGGCGTCAAGAGCAGGCATATTTCCACAATGACGCTACTGCAACTTAAAAAAAAAATATCAAAAGTCTTAAAAGACAAAAGTGCAAAAGTTTTTACAGAAAAAAAAAGAAAAAAATTAAAAAATAGAAACCATTCCCATACCATGTCAATCTTAAATGATTACAAAAAATGGTTAGTGATTGTGGTTTAGGTGGATTTTATTAAAAATATTATTTTTGTAATTTTTTCTTCAGTTAAGTTTTTCAACAGTTGCTGCTACTTGCCGCTTTAGTGGTAGTTGTAAGTGGCAGTGGTTTTAGTACTCAAGTTGTAATTGGTTTTAAAAGTATATACACATATATACATATGTATATATTTTTCTTAGCTGGTTAAGGTTTCATGTGTTAAATTTTGTGACAATGAAAATGATGCTGCTGTTGACTAGCGGCAATTCTTTTTTTTTCACATATTATATTCATACATTTTTATATCATTTATAAACTATGTGGTCATCTAGTCTGTCCAGCTGAACAATTATATGACTCCTTCAGACCGTCGCTGTGTTCAGTTGGCTCGTTGATGTATTTTTTGCTTATTTTGGTTTGTTTTTTATTGTAAGCAAAGCGTTTAAATTGTCAATTTATCATTTTTCGTTTAGCTTTTAATGTTGTTGTCTCATTTTATTTGATGGCATTACTTTAAAGTTGAAGTACAGCAAATTACTTTTTTGTCCCTCCACACACGATTTCCACATACATACATACATACATACATATGTATATATTGTACATGTGGCACAGCTATTTACTTTTATTGATTGTCTTTTAGTAGTAACTATTTTTCGTTTAAGCAATTTTTATTGGTTTCTTACTAGATTTATTTTTTTCTTATTATTTTTATTTTTATTTTTTGTGTGAAAAGCTTAAAAAAATATATTTCAAAAGTTGTTAATTTACAATTTTTGACACATTGACAATTGTCGATGGTTACCCAAGCATGAAAATGATGCAGATGCCGAAGCTGCCAATGATGTCGATGTCGTCAATGATGATGTGGTTTGTGCTGTTGCTGACCGTTTTTTCTTGGCTTTTTTTTCTTAACGTTGCGACGTTTATTGTCTGACCACTTTCAGCATTATTTTATGGTCGTTCGGAAGGTTTTGAAAAGTTAATCTTTCATATTTGTTTGACAGTCATTAACATAATTTTTACAGTAATTACAAAACTTAATTATTTGCAGACAACTAGCATTGCAATGCTGGCAAGAAATGTTGGCCGCAAAAGCAAGCGGTTTTCCAAAATGCAAAGAGATTTGTAAAGTATTATCTGGCTTGGTATCTAAATAGAAAATGCTCTTTTTATACTTGTTAAATCAGCTTTCGCAGATTTTTCTTTGACAAAAAAAAAAAAAAAAAAAAAAAAAAACCATAAGAAAATTGTAAAAGGAAAATAAAACTATTTCTTGGAAAAATTTTTTGCAGGTCATAGTTAAAATTCTCAAACAACTTTTTTTCAATAAAATTAAAAAAAAGTAAATCTTTTTCAAATGTCAAGGGAAAAATATAAACACAAAAAAGAATTAAAAAAAAAAATATAATAAAAAAAAATTTACCATGAAGACAAACTTTTAAGAATTTAGTGAAACTTTTAATTATATCGTGAAAATTAAAGTCCCAGATCATAGGGCTTCGAAAGATGTAAATGGCCAGTCAGTTTCGGGAGGATTCTGGATGATATCTGGCGCTCAAGATACAATACAAAATTTAAAAATTGTTTTAATTATTTTTTCAGATTTCTATTAAAAAAAAAAATTTGCAATAAAAGAAAAACTTAATTATTTCGTGAAATTTAAAGTGTCAGATCATAGATGGAGGAGGATTCTGGATGATATCTGATGCTCAAGATACAATACGGAATTTAAAAAATTGTTTCAAAACTTTTTTTCTAACTTTGTTTTAATTATGCCATTGACATCTGAAACAGATTAAAAAAAAAAAAAAAAAAAAAAATATCAGCTGTGCTGTCAATTTCACCTGTTATGAATTCGCCTGGAAATTGAGTTTATTGAAATGCCCTGAATTTGGTTTGTTGATTACACATATATACCAATGTTACAATATTTTCATACAGTGTGTGGCCAACATTAGTTAGGTTAGGTTAGGTTAGGTTAGGTTAGGTTAGGTTAGGTTAGGTTAGGTTAGGTTAGGTTAGGTTAGGTTAGGTTAGGTTAGGTTAGGTTAGGTTAGGTTAGGTTAGGTTAGGTTAGGTTAGGTTAGGTTAGGTTAGGTTAGGTTAGGTTAGGTTAGGTTAGGTTAGGTTAGGTTAGGTTAGGTTAGGTTAGGTTAGGTTAGGTTAGGTTAGGTTAGGTTAGGTTAGGTTAGGTTAGGTTAGGTTAGGTTAGGTTAGGTTAGGTTAGGTTAGGTTAGGTTAGGTTAGGTTAGGTTAGGTTAGGTTAGGTTAGGTTAGGTTAGGTTAGGTTAGGTTAGGTTAGGTTAGGTTAGGTTAGGTTAGGTTAGGTTAGGTTAGGTTAGGTTAGGTTAGGTTAGGTTAGGTTAGGTTAGGTTAGGTTAGGTTAGGTTAGGTTAGGTTAGGTTAGGTTAGGTTAGGTTAGGTTAGGTTAGGTTAGGTTAGGTTAGGTTAGGTTAGGTTAGGTTAGGTTAGGTTAGGTTAGGTTAGGTTAGGTTAGGTTAGGTTAGGTTAGGTTAGGTTAGGTTAGGTTAGGTTAGGTTAGGTTAGGTTAGGTTAGGTTAGGTTAGGTTAGGTTAGGTTAGGTTAGGTTAGGTTAGGTTAGGTTAGGTTAGGTTAGGTTAGGTTAGGTTAGGTTAGGTTAGGTTAGGTTAGGTTAGGTTAGGTTAGGTTAGGTTAGGTTAGGTTAGGTTAGGTTAGGTTAGGTTAGGTTAGGTTAGGTTAGGTTAGGTTAGGTTAGGTTAGGTTAGGTTAGGTTAGGTTAGGTTAGGTAGGCAGGCCGGAAATAGCCTAGGCTTTCCAGCTCACTTGGGCCCTGTAGTCGATTCTTTTGTGGTTACCTGAAAAGCGGAATAGTGAAGAATAGAAGTCAGAGGAATATAGTATGAGCGGAGGTGAAGGATGGGCGGGGAAGTAAAGGTAGGAACCTCTTAGTGTACCGTGTTTATGGGTAAATATAGTATAATAAATTTATATAAAGTAAATATATAATATATATTATAATATTCCATCTCAAAATACCACACTATGTAGACTTTGGAAAAATTTTTTTTTTCAGAAGTCTACTGATGATTAGAGTAGCTCCTATGAAATGTCGACGTATAGTTAGCTGGGAAACATAAAAAAGCTGTTTTTAATTTTTTAATTAGTATCAATATTAGAAGCTAACATAGTGAATAAAACTCTGCTATTAATGACTAAAATTTCGGCAATTTTTAACTGGCAATCAATGTTGATTCAATGTAAACCAATATTGTTTATTCTGAAAAAAATATTTTGCCAATAGCGTACCCTATATAAAATTACAATTTTTCTGTATTTATTTTCTAAAGTAATTAAAACATATTTATAAATAAATCGTTCTTTGCATTATCTTAAACCTGCTCAATTAGAAAACAATTCTAATGTGTTTAATTTTAAATACAAATTTTAATAAAATATCTTAATGATTATAAACAAAGTTTTCTGGTCTTTGCTAAAACACTTTTTATTCCTATAACATGTCAGGCATTTTTTATATAATTTATTGTCTATAACAACCATAATTTTATATTTTATTTATTTTAAAAGTGACTGTAAAACTTATTTAAATATTAAAACATGCAGTAAAAAAGCTTGTAATGTGATTAATTTAAATTCATTAAATAAAGCTAAGATAAATTAGTCATGTAAATAATTACTCCATTTCAATCAAAGCAAAAGTAATACAGAATATATAAACAATATTACAACATTAGGTTTAAAACGAAAGAGCTAAGAAACGAACTCATTTGTTTTTGAAAAGCTTTAAAATATTAAACCAAGAAAGTAAACTGTATAAACAGCATTCAAACAAATGTTAGAACTTAATAAAAAAATTGAAATTATAAAAACTTTAAAATTATAATAATAAACAAACTCCTACGCAATTTTGTGATTTATAACAATGAATTTTAATTGTCTTCAATTACTTTAGCTAGCAGGAAAAAGTCAACACTCTGTACGTATTTATAAGCTAACACTTTCAATAAAGTAAATGTATTGAATTTTTGGGCTCATGATTAAACACGAACTAATGAACGTTTGTTAATTAATTAAAATTGCCAAACAAATGGCAACAATTACAACTAAATAAACATGAGTTTAAAGTGTTAAGGCAAACCTTTATCTACAAAGAGACATGTTCAGTCATGAATTTTTTATTAAACAAAGCAGTTTTAAATAAAAATAAATAAATATGATATTATAAATTAGACAAATCCATAAACATATGTATATACATATACGAGTATATATATTTCTTAATATATGAAGATAAAAAATTTCAATTTAAATAGTTATAATTGTTTACAACATCAAAATGTTGTCTTTTAAAATAGTGGTTCTAAAAAAATGTTTCAAGCTGAATAAGTAATTACAAAAAAATTAAAAATATATATAAACACCAAAATGTGTGTGTGTTGTATAAAAAAAAAACAATTTGCACATGTGTTCGATTGCTTTAAAAACTCTGTTGCTTGCATGCTTGTTGTTGTACTGTAATCTGTGGCAACAGCATTTTTATGTTGCAAATTTGTTAAATTTTCAATATTTGGTGACATAAATACATGCAGCTTGATAAAAACTGTTTATTTTTGGGATTGAAAAGCACATGTCCATAGCAGTATTTTGGTGCTGTTTCTAAACAACATGCAACTAAAGTTGTCGTTTCTTTTTAGAAAAATATTAATTGCAGGTCGAATTTTTTTGAAGCCTTGAATGCAGCTTCGTATCAGCAATATTTGTTAGGTGGAGCTTAGTGGGAGATATATATGTAGTTTTTTTTTTTTTAAAGATTTAATATTGGGTACGCTACTTGGGATTGCCAAGCTTAAATGGCTGGTTGGAAAACAGGTAATTTTTTATTTACTTCTTATGAGTGATTCTCATTGCTAGAGCTTTTTGTAGACGTTGAAATGAAATTTCGCACTAAATCAGATGTACATTCCACGGCCAAAACGCACACCGAATATTAAAACCCGGTTTCGATTCGGTTAGCGAAGCTGTTGCGAGTTTTTTGGGAATTGCAGAAATCGGCTTCAGGAAACGTCAAAATCTCACTTCCACAGAAGCAATACTGTAACTTCAATTTCCGCACTAAAGCGAATGACCATTTAGAGTTCAGATGCGTGTTCTACGGCAAAAAAGCCCACCGAATATTTAAAACCTGTTCCAAAGCGAAGTGGTTCCGAAATTTTTTTGGGAATTCTCAAAATCGGCTTCACGAATTCTTTAAATCTCCTTCAGTTTTTTTTTGGGAATTACAGAAATCGGCTTCAGGAAACATCAAAATCCCACTTCCGCAGAAGCAATACGGTAACTTAAATTTTCGCACTAAAGAGAATAACCGTTTAAAGTTTAGATGCATGTTGTACAAGTACGGCAAAAACGCACACCGAATATAAAAAATCGGTTCCAAAGCGATTGGCAAGGTGGTTCTGATTTTTTTTTGTGAATTCTCAAAATCTGCTTCAAGAATTCTTTAAATCCCCCCGAGTTTTTTGGGAATTCCAGAAATCGTTCTCAGGAAACGTTAAAATCTCACTTCCTCAGAAGCAATACGGTAACTTCAATTTCCGCACTAAAGCGAATGACCATTTAGAGTTCAGATGCGTGTTTTACGGCAAAAACGCCCACCGAATATTAAAAACCTGTTCCAAAGCGAAGTGGTTCCGAATTTTTTTTTGAATTCTCAAAATCGGCTTCACGAATTCTTTAAATCTCCTTCAGTTTTTTTGGGAATTCCAGAAATCGGCTTCAGGAAACGTCAAAATCCCACTTCCGCCGAAGCAATACGGTAACTTCAATTTTCGCACTAAAGAGAATAACCGTTTAAAGTTCAGATGCATGTTCTACAAGTACGGCAAAAACGCACACCGATTATAAAAAACCGGTTGCAAAGCGGTTGGCGAGGTGGTTCTGATTTTTTTTTGGGAATTCTCAAAATCGGCTTCAAGAATTCTTTAAATCCCCCCGAGTTTTTTGGGAATTCCAGAAATCGGCTTCAGGAAACGGTAAAATCTCACTTCCGCAGAAGAAATACTGTAACTTCAATTTTCGCCCTAAAGCGAATGACCCTTTAGAGTTCAGATGCATGTTCTACGGCAAAAACGCACGCCGAATATAGAAAACCGGTTTCTAAGCGGTTGGCGAAGTGGTTCTGAATTTTGTTGGGAATTCCCAAAATCGGCTTCATGAATTCCTTAAATCCCCCCACTTCCCCGGAACCAATACGACACTAAAGCGGCAACACTGTATTTATAGTTATATATAGCAACATATGTAATAATCACATATGTGATTATTACATATTCGGGTGCTGCAAACATACAAATAACACGCAAACAAACAAACATACGAGTACTAGTGAAACTAATATAAACCTGTTAAAAATAACAACATCGATTATTTATAATCGGAAAGTTCAACTTTTTATCATTAATATACTTATACATTATCTAATTATATATTCAAAATAAATTCAAAATCTAATAAAAATTTTTTAATCGGCCCAATTATGAATATTCTCACGGACTTTATTTCTCACGGACTTTATTTCTCATGGAATTTATTTCTCTCGTAAAGTACTTTTTTCAATTCAAACTAAAGAGAAAAGTACAGTTTTTGTTAACTTTATCGCGGGAAGTGAAGTGGTTTTTGTGAATTCAAAAACGAAAAAATAAAAAAAAACGTCAAACTAAATTTTTGTTCATAATTGAAGGAAAGAGAAAAGTGAAAAAACTCCCGCGGAATTTTCATTTGTAATCGGGATGAATATGTTCTAAAACTTGTATTACAATATTTTATAATTCTTATTACAATTGAGATTTTTCACAAAGTTGTTGATATAATATATCGATCAGAAGCATGTCAAATACCATAGAGACTATGAAAGAGTTTTAGCGTATTTTCCATTAAAGAAGGCAAATTTGTTCAGTTGTATTAACACATCGCAGTTAATCTATTTTTTCTTGCCAGTCAGAGTGAGCTAGTTAGATAACCATGATTTTCAATTCTTCGTCTATGATGTTTCTGATCATACATCTCTACGATCAAATAATTGAACCCTTAGAATGCGAAATTCAGAATGGTTCACGTTTTCCACTTATATGTGATCTTTATTACTGCAAAAATTTATGAAAGATATGCTTTTCCGAATGGCTTTCTAGGAGAGTCAGCCACTGTGGCGATATGCTGGGTACTATTTACAAAGAAAAAAACATCTAAGTCCTATTCCATGCCAAAACTTTAAGCTTATCTTCAAGCATATTTAACATTTTGTAGTTGCCACAATAAGAATAAGTTACATCATACTAGCAATAGTATAAAATTTTTGTAAAGTGCAATTCTTTATCTCATTTAGAAAGTACTTATTGCTATTCGTTTTCTATCCAAGTAGTTGCCAAAATTTTGTTGCTACTTTAATCATTAGTAGATAAAATTATTTTTGCCTCTTAAGTTTTAATGGAAAAATGAATGTAATATTTTGAAAACGATTTTTAAATTATGATTTTAGTTTTCTAGGTGTGGGGGCGACACATATTTTTCCATCAGCAGCCTTTTTTTGCGCTTTAAAAAAATGATTTCAAATATTTGACTGAAAATAAATTAATTGTATTTTATTATTTATTTATTAAAAGGTAAAAATAAAAATCATGAGAATTTTATGGCTTGACATGACATGGTTTTAATCTTAAATATTGTCTCACAAATCTTTTTCAAGTTCCGTTTGTGGATGCCATTTAATTTTATAAATATAATTTTATTGTATAAATAAGTTTGTGTTGTATTCTATTAATTTAGAAGTTGTTTGCTGGCTGATTGTCTGATTGCAAAAATCATAAATTTTGCCGGGATTAAAACAGAAAAGAGCAAACCAAAAAGAGAACATTCAGGGAATTGACATGAGCTGTTATTGAAATTTCTAAGAATTTTCAATTTATTTCGCAAATGAATTTTTATGTGAATGAATTTTATTTGTATGTTTTGTTTTGTCTGGGTGTTAAAATGTTTATTGATGACTGCTGTCCTGAAAACCTTTTATTTTTTACTTTTATCTGCATTTGAAGTTTGTACTGCTGACAGTTAAAATAATGAAAAAAATTAGATATATCTGCCCATTTGAATCTGACATTAGATTGAGATGATTTGCCAGAGATAAAGTTTTTGACTTCAGTGATTGACACTTCACAGGAAAGAAGAATACCAAAATAAGAAACATTGATACCGATATGTTGGGAGGATGTCTTTAAAAGAAATGATTTATCTTCGCATAACAACTTAATTAGAATGAGTGTCTTTGCAATATGTGCAAACATACATACATACATATGCCTAAATACTTATGTACATATAAAATATCTTTAAGTTTATTTCTTAATGAGTGTTCTTTTAAACAAACATATCTGTTTAAAACTTGCATTAGAAGAAACTCTACGAGTAATTACCCAACCAATACCAAGTGAATATTGGTTGATAGTTTCCTAGCGACAAAATATTTATTGAACGAATTTTTATTAGAATATATAAAATTACTTGGCCACATTTTTGAAATACGCGGCAATGGAAAATAATGTTTTATTTATGTGATGTTTCCACAATACAAGCAAGTGACTTTTCGAAAAACTCACTCAAATTAGTGCTCTTCTTGACAATGCAATGGCTTGTGGTAAGGCAACATCACATTAGTTTAAAATAATAGCTATTTTTTTTATAAAAAACCACCAAAACAAGATCATTAGCTGCTAAAATTACAACAAATAAACGCAAACAAGATCAATCCATATTATTTGACTAATGTGATGTTGCCATACCCCAAGCCATTGAATTGCCAAGAAGAGCACTAATTTGAGTAAGTTTTTGGAAAAGTCACTTGCTTGTATTGTGGAAACATCACATAAATAAAACATTATTTTCCATTGCCGCGTATTTCAAAAATGTGATCAAGTAATTTTATATATTTTAAGTACAAGTACAACATCAAAGAAAACTGTTTTTTTTTGTATTTTGTAAACAACGAAAATAAACTTATCTCAGCACAATCTTCTTACTTAAAGGCTTTAAAAAAAACTTTTTCATTTCTACATAACAAAAATTTCAAATTGCGTCATATAAATCGTAAGTTTGTTTTGATTAAAGTACTAAACGCAAGACAAACTCATTAAATAAGTCCAATAAATGAAACATACTCAGAGAAAAAAGCTCATAAGACTCTAGACTACTACAAAAAAATGTAAAAAAGTTACCCGCACAAAAATAATAGTTAACACTTTAATAAAAAAAAACCAAAAACATATTTGATTGAATTTGATTAATATCTAGAATTGTTCTAAAGATAATAAAAAGAAAAATTAACAGGCAAAGCTGTAAAACCAAAATTAACAACGTCAATCAATTAAATGATGACTTGAAAGCAGTAAACAAAGAAGAATCGACCACTACAACTTTTAAAGGTCGCTTAATAATGTTGGGTATGTGCGTCTTTTGTGTATCGGAGATGTTTCTAAAGTTTTAGCTTTTAGTTACAGGTTCAACATAAAAAAAAAGAAATAATTGTCAAGAAACTGATAACACATTTTCATAGGTTGCTTTTTCTTCATTTGTCTTGCATTGTAATGCTTGTACGTGTGTATTCTTATCTCAGACTGTTATAGAATAAATATATCCACATGTACAAGTATGGTATAGTTTTCTCTTATATTTCATTTCTTCTTTTAAAATGCGCTAAAGTACACAAGACTCTCGATAATTTGAAATTCAAGAGGTTAGAAAAAAAGTCCAAATAATCATAAGTTCAAATTAACAAAAGTTAAATTAACTGCGAGAGATGGAATAAAATTCAAACTGACAAGATGTCAATAAAATTTCAGACTCTCCACTGCGAGAGTTAGTTTCGGCTTAAAGCCTAGTATTGAGATTGAATGTACGAAAAATTTTCAGCAACATTACTTATTTCGTACGGAAAAATTGAGATGTACTCAGTGTTGTCCATTTTTTCTCTTATTCATGTTTCTTTTTTAATTTTAAGTGTATATGTTTGTACTTCGTGCGTAAAGAGCTTTGCTTATGTTATTTCGCAGCTGAAAAAACAAATATTCCCAGAAACAATTTTAAATGAAAACATGTTGCAGATACTTATTTTGCACATAACATGTTGCAGATACTTATTTCGCACATATTTCATACTAAGCACTTTTGTATGCAATTTGAAAGAATTTCGCACGAAATAATGAACTCAATATTAGCCTTAACAGGCTGCCAGCTTTTGAAAAGCCAATTTCGTCCCGTTTTGCTATCTGAGTGTGATATATATCTCAGCATTTCTGCCACATTGTGCTGTACCGATCTTTCCAAATACAAACCCCTTATATAAAAAAGAACTGAACAGCGATAGAGAAACTGTTCCACACTCTCTAATTCCTTTCGTCTCTACAACTTCTGCAGAAAACATGACATGCATGATATAATTTTTTAGCTTTTTTTTTCTTTTTTTTTTAACACAATAACTGCGAAGCTTGCTTGCAGTAACACCCAGGGTCTGAGGCAGGAATCGAACCTGCGACCTCGAGACTGTTGGTCGAGTACTCTACCAAATCAGCCATCGAGGCGCCCTTATGTGGCAATATCTAGTCAGGACCGCCACAGTAAAATGCAACATTCGTCGCCGCAGGCTTCTAAGGCTAATAGTCCTCCTATTGTCGTACTTGGACCATGTCGGCCTTAATATTCCACAGTTAACTTTACTAGATTATCTGTCCTATGTAGTTCCTAAAAATTAACGCTGTACCTGGGACTTATAGCTCTTGAGCGGTATCCCAACCATCTCATTTATATTGTCCCTTGCTGTTTGTCCGTTACAATACTTCCGGGCACTTTACTCTGCCCTCGGTTTTATGTCGGCGGCATATTATTATAGTAGAGTTCACATCAGCTCTGAGAGGGAGGGCAGCCAAAGATTGCCATCAACATCTGGCAACTAAAATGGGGGTGTACCGGGACCCACGATGAAATGGTAAGGCATCATGGCGGATTGGAACAGTTTTTTTTGCGTGACTTTTTCTTTTATTAACTTTCATTTTCGGGCCTCAGATTTTTTTTTGTATTTTGATGTTTCAGGTTTCAGTGAATGCTGACATGATTTTTTTGTTGTTGTGGCTGATTACAGCCAGACTGACCGCCGAGAACCAGCCCAAAATGGCAAGCAGTAACCGGAGCAATACGCCAGCACGTCAACGCGGTCGGTGGTCTGGCCAACCACATGAGGCAGATAGCATGCGATTATAACAACGTAACGCAAAGTTAGTGTAACAACATCAACGCATCCACGCAGCTAATAATAAAACAATAACAAAATGGCGTAGAAAACTTCCAGGTCTCTATATTTCGTTTGGAGATATCCTGCATTTATGCACCAGCCTAGACGACATATCGCTCCTTTATTGCAACATAGTCATAATTCAAAAAAGCTCGTTTCGAGAAAAACACATTTTAAATTTTTAGCTTCCATTCAAGTCGTAGAAATTTTTTTTAGAATATATCTTCTAAAGAAAATAGTTTAAAAGTAATTTGAATAAATTTTTAGCACAGTAATACTGTTAAAAATTCTGCATTGCTATGACTATGTTGCAATAAAGGAGCGATATAGATCAACGCTAGTTCATTCAAAGCATTCCGTACTATCAGTACAATTTCGGATATTCTCCCCGTATACCCTGTATGACCTCAACCAGTTAGCTGCCCTCATTATAGCCGTGATTTCCGCCTACGTTACGCTACACTCATTTTACAGCCTAAAACTATTTCTCCTGTCAAACAGGAGGATGAAGATACCACCAACTCCCGTGTCCAACTTGGATCCGTGTGTAAATATCTTAAGCACTTCATCTTGAAAATCTATACTGACAACTTCCGAGACCGTGCCTGACAAAATTATAACAAATCTTTTGTCAGATAGTAGAGCCGGTGACCAGTTATAAATATTATCCGCAAGATCCACTATTCTTCCCAAAATGGAGGCTTGACCATATAACACCTTCTTTCACTTTCCACGCTCGTTGCCGAACTCTCCACCATCTGATCAGCCGCCAACCACAGACTCGCAATAAAAAACAAAAAAAAAAAAGCGAGTAGCTTTAACGAGTTTCAAATTATCAAGAGTGGACTGTAGCTACATTTTAAGGCTAAATAAAAAACAGTGTCGCAAGCTCATAAATTTTGAAATTATTGCTTTTTGTTAGAAAGGGCCATTGACCGCTTTAGTTTTTTGTATACGATTCTATCTTTTTGTCTTTTAATGGTACAATTTGTTAAAAGAAGCACAGTTAATTTAATTTTCGAAAGCTTTTATTTTCATGCCACACTGTCGCTTTAAAAATCACAGATTTTCTTTTTCAATACACACATTGTTTAATGATTTACATATGTATGTATGAAGAAATAATAAAATAAAAAGTGTCGGCACTTTTATGAAAACAATAAATATGTATTTCGTTTTTTAACCTCATCTTCAAATATATTTGTATTTATTCCATGAAGGGTGTAGTGTGAATTTCATGGAGCTATTGTAAGTTTAGGGAACGTAATCTTATGGAATACTCAAGAATTAAATGTATTGCTACAAATTATTTATTGTGAAGTTACCAAGTAAATGTGTAAAAGACTTTCTTGTTTTGAATTAACAAGTTTACAGTCACACTTGGCTATATCAAGTGGTGAATAAAACAATTCAACTATCCTTATACATACAACCAGAGATATATGTACAGTGATGGCCATATTATTAACACATTCTTGATAGTAAAATAGTTTACTGTTTTGTTGGCATATCTAAGATTGTGTTGTTGATAAACTAGATGCCGTATAAAGCATTTTATATCTGATCCCCATCAGCAAAACTTGGATTCGTCACTCCATAAAAAATTTGTCCAAAATCTTCTTGGTTCTTAATGTTTTTCTGACAAAAACCAATCTGGATTTAAAAACGTTTTTCGGAGACGAAAGTTTTTACTGTGCGATGCATCTACGCAAGACACTTTCATTAAGCTGTAGTCACATCATGCTAGATGACATATGGATACCATATGATGCCTCTAAAATGTTTAATGTTAGCTTAGGGCCAGTAACGCGTACCGGGTCAGCTAGTAATGCATAAAACGGGTCTTGAACTGTTATTTCTATGCATACTCTTCAACTCTTGATCCTATTTGCTTTAACCTTAATTTAATTCGATATTTGCAATAAATTTCTTGCGTTCAAGGTTCTTTTCGTTCTTTTTTTAAGTTTTAATGTAAAGGGTGGTTAAATTTCAAGGGCCGATGTTGATTTTGAATAAAACATAAACTATTTAAGAAATTATTGTAATTTTATTTTATTATGATATATTGGTATTATTCAATTATGTATGAAACAAAATATCGGCCAAATAGGCGCTGCGACCACGGCGGCACACCTCCATCCGATGGTCCAAATTTTCAATGACCCTGAGGCATAATGAAGGTTCTATGCCGTTAATATGCCAAATTATCTCATCCTTTAGCTGTTGAATTGTTGCTGGCTTATCGACGTACACCTTTTCTTTCAAATAACCCCAAAGAAAAAAGTCCAACGGTGTCATATCACATGATCTTGGCGGCCAATTGACATCGCCATTACGTGAGATAACACGGCCATTGAATTTGTTGCGCAAAAGAGCAATTGTTTCGTTAACTGTGTGGCAATTGGCACCGTCCTGCTGAAACCACATATCGTCTATATCCATATCTTCCGATTCGGGCCATAAAAAGTTCGTTATCATCTCACGATAGCGAACACCATTCACAGTAACTGCCTGACCGGCCTCATTTTGGAAAAAATACAGCCCGATGATGCCGCCAGCACATAAACCGCACCAAACAGTCACTCTTTGTGGGTGCATTGGTTTTTCGACAGTCACTTTTTGATTCTCATTCGCCCAAATGCGGCAATTCTGTTTATTGACGAATCCACTGAGGTGAAAATGTGCCTCATCACTGAAGATGATTTTCTTCGAAAATTGATCATCATTTTCATAATAAGTCTGGATAACTTTAACATGTTGTTGGATTATGTATCTCTCCATGGTTCAAATTGAGTAAGTCTGAAATAGAGAAATGTCAAATAAAATTCGGGAAAAAGCGAGGCGTTTAGGTGTGGTTCACATTCAACATCGGCCCTTGAAATTTAACCACCCGATATTTTCCTTTGGAAGACTTCTCAAGAAACAAATGTATTGAAGTCTTCCTTTGGAAGACTTCTTCAGGAATAATTTGTTTGCTTTCAACTCTTGATCCTATTTGCTTTGACCTTTATTTAATTCAATATTTGCAATAAATTTCTTCAGTTAAAGGTTCTTTTTGTTTTTTTTTTTATAAGATTTAATGTATTTTGCAATATTTCGTCTTCCTTTGGAAGACTTCTTCAGAAAAAATTTGTTTGCCATATGATGACTTTAAAATGAACAAACAAATTTTCCTGAAGAAGCCTTCCAAAGGAAGAGGAAAATAGCATTAAATATTGAAAATAACATTAAAAATTAAAAAAAAAAACAAAAAGGACCTTGAACGAAAGAAATTTTTTGCAAATATCGTACTCTTCAACTGCTTGTTCGTGCTTGAAATTTAGTTTCTACAAAGTATTCTTCAACTGTTTGTCTATGATTTAATGACTTCTAACCCTGCTTCAGCTATGAAACGTGTTATAAAATGTTTTGTGTTAATTAAATACAATGAATAAACAAAAATAAATGTTTCTAATCTTTTTTTAGAGTTGTTCTTGAAGCACAAATTCTAGCAAATAGTGTAATTGTTTGACCCAAATATAAAAATACCCGTTAACAGGTCATGTCAAAACAATTGAAAGCCATATTAGCTGTCATTGTAGTGTACAATAGCTTAGTAGTTAAATAATAAATAGGAAATAATCTATAAACCAAAAATTTTTTAAGTTACTGTCTCATATTAAAGGAACTATATTTTTATGAATATATAAAAAGTGTTAACCAAATTAGTAAGCTTATACTTAAACCAGCATACTTATGATCTGATAGAGTTTTATGGGAAAGAAAATAGAGTCAGAAATTTTTTCACTATAACTATATTATCTAGTTTGCATATAAAACTTTGCAATAAAGGGGTGATTTCAAGGGGCTCAGCAAAACATTCGTTGTTTTGAATTTCTCTTTATAATGAAATACATTATGCTGAAGTACCACTTTATTATTTCTATTAATAATTGTATTAATTTTTAAAATTAAACTTTTCTTGCTGCAGTAAATTTTAAGTTTTCTAGTTTGTGACTTTACATTCAATAAGTTAAAAATGGCTATTTGGTCAAAGGAACCATTCCCACGTTTGAGTTTTGATTTCTTTAAGATTTCCTTTTCATATTATTTTTTTCACTATGGAAAATATTAAATTAAAATAAACTATAAATTTAAAGCACTTAACGGCTTTTTCCAATGGAAATTTTTTTGAACCTAAAACAAACAAAAGACTGAAGAAACATACTCAGTTTGCGTGTGTGTTTGTTTAGCAAATGGTTTAATCATTCATACAATCAATATATAAATACTCCTAAAAAAAAGAATAATTACACACACAGGCCAGAGGACTGGCTAGCCAAGCAGACCGATTCTGCTTATAAAATGTAGCATTTTTATGTAGAGATTTTTTTTTCGATTTGAAACATTTATCAACACAACAAAGCTTAACAGAAATAAAAGCATTTTGTTAAAAGCATAAAATTAAAACGACTATATGTGTATGTGTGTGCGAAAGCTAAATTATATACAAATTTTGAAACATTTTAAAGCAAAAAATTTGTATTCTTAAAACAAAAGCTTTAAATGCATTAAACATCTAAATTATAGACATACTAAATCTAATCAATGAAAAAAAAACTCACCATTAATGTTAAATATAAATAAAACTGCTTCGAAACATGAAGTTGCAAACAACAGCAGGTAGCTTAAAATAAAAGATAAATGTTTTAAGAGAAGTTTTATAAAACACTCAAAAGATTCGTGAAACGAAATTTAAGTTGCATTTTCTTTTTGCTAAAACATTTATTGATGGGTGCTTTTATAAGAACTATCGGAAATTAAAAAAAAAAAACACATAAAATTCAGAAATATGCATGAAATATTTATTTGGATCGATAGTTGGGTCGATATAATTTAATGTTTGAAGATTATTTCATGAAAATGTTGGCCGCGGCTGCGCCTCAAATGGTCCATCCGCTTAGTCCAATTTTGGCATACTCTTTCCAACATTTCGGCCGGTATCTCACGAATAATGTTGGCAATGTTGGCTTCCAGTGCGTCAATCGAAGCGGGCTTGTCGCTATAGACATTAACCTTAACATAGCCTCACAAAAAATAGTCTAAAGGCGTTAAATCACACGATCTGGGCGGCCAATTGACTGGTCCCAAGCGTGAAATAAACTGTTCACCGAACTCGCCTCTCAATTGGTCCATTGTTTCGCGTGCTGTGTGGCATGTGGCATCGTCTTGTTGAAACCACATGTCATGCAAGTCAAGCTCTTCAATTTTGGGCAACAAACAGTTTGTTATCATCGCACGGTAGCGCTCACCATTCACAGTAACGTTGTGATTCGCATCATCTTTGAAGAAATACGGCCCAATGATGCCGCCAGCCCATTATCCGCACCAAACGGTTGTTTTTTGTGGATGCATTGGTAGCTCTTGCAATGCTTCTGGCTGCTCTTCACTCCAAATACGGCAGTTTTGCTTGTTCACGTATCCATTCAACCAGAAATGAGCCTCGTCGCTGAACACAATTCTTCGATAAAAAAGTGGATCTTCATCTAACTTTTCAAGAGCCCTTTCACCAAAAATTTGGCGTTGTGGTAGGTCGTTTGGCTTCAATTCTTGCACCAGCTGTATCTTATAAGGCTTCACACCCAAATCCTACCGCAAAATTTTCCACGTAGTTTATTAACAGAGGCCCAATTGCTGCGGACGGCGCCGAATCGATAATTCAGGGTCATCACCAACACTGGCCGATACGGCTGCGATATTTTCTTCAGTTCGCACTCTACGTAAGCATGTTGGTGGTTTAATGTCCAACAATGTAAATTTGGTGCGAAATTTTTTTACAATAGCCCGAATAGAAGCCTCAGTAGGTCGATTAAACTGACCATAAAATGGAAGAAGCGCGCGATGAAATTTCTTAACAGAGCACGCATTTTGGTAATAAAATTCAATAATTTGCAAGCGTTGTTCGTTTGTAAGACGATTCATGATTAAATTATTGACCAAACCGAAGATGTTTGACAGTGACACAAGATACAAAACGTGCGTGAGCTGTCAAAACTAGTGTTGCCAAAAAGATAATAGCAAAAAAATCACTCGTTAAAAGGCTAGTCTACGAGAGCAGATTGATATTGAAGCTGACAGCATAAACAATAAATAGATTTTTTTTTTGGCAAAAACCAATCGAAACAAAGAAGGCGAAGACAGTGAATTCGGCTGGCAAGATTATGGCCACTGTATTTTAAGACGCACACGGAATATGGCTCATCGATTATCTTGAATAAGGATCCACAGTAGAGTATTATCGTGCATTGTTGTATCAATTGATTAAATGCCATACACCCCGTGTAACAAGTAAATTATTGCAAGATACATTTCCAGATCTACTTTCCCGTTTGAGTAATCAAAATTGGTTCTCTAGATCATGCGATATAAGAGCATTAAATTTCTATTTGTTGGGTTATTTGAAATCACAGGTCTATGTCAATAAGCCTACAAAATTCAACGCTAATTCAATGAAATTCAGCCACATTTTTGCAAAACGGTCATGGAATATTTTGACATTTACGACTAGTAACACTTCGGCGAGTGGAGACCATTTTTCCGATATGTTATTCCATAAATAAACCTTTTCTTCGTACTCTATGATCCAGTAAAAAATAACGATCAAATAACCTAAAAACTGTATTTTCTATTTAATGTAAAATTTGCGTTAACTTTCTTATCTGAGTGCTTTGATTCAAATAAGATTACTGTTAGAAAATTGCTAGATTTATCTGCTAGCTAATGAAAGATATCTGGTCGTGCATTTGAGTTCGTAGCTATTAACATGTATGGAAAAATGTTTAGAAGCTAGATAAAACCTGTTAACAGGATATATCAATTGCCACCACAAAAACTTTTAATACATTTCTCTATTGCTAGGAGTACAACTGCGACGAACGACGAATTTTTCGTCGCAAATATTCGTCACCAAAATAAAACACATTGGTGTATATGAAAATACACACAATCGTGGCGTTGGACGAAATTCATCATACTCAGCGAAAGTTGAAAAAGATTTCGAAAAAGTTTCGTCAGCGAACGACGAACAAAACAGTACCAGGTGACCAGGTTTTTTATATAAAAATGTATTTTTCACGAAATAATACTTTATATATAAATATATTAATCCATGTAGTAAAAAATTTATGAAGATGTTCTCAAAATATAAAGTACTTCACATGATTTGTTCAAAAATCCCTCTTCCGGATGAGGTTTATATAGATTTACTTTTAATATGACCCCTTAGTATTTATATTCATTTTCTTGATTTTTTCCTTGCACGGAATGTAAACAATGTTATCTACACCAAAGTTCGTCGATATTGTGTGACGTTTTTGTACAATAAATGTTTGCTGGCGAATTCGTCGCAATAGGCGAAATTTGCCGTTCATTCATATTCTATTCTTAGCATAAAATTGAAAATATTTTTTGCGTTTTATTTGCCCTTCTTGCATATGAAATACCTCATATAAAGTTATAAACACTTTTTTTTTTTACCAGCGTGCATAAAAATTAATGAATGGCTTTATATTTAAGCTTTTTATATTATTTTTATTTTATTTTTGGTTTGCTGTTCAGCCAAAGGAATTTATACAAATCTTTTTTTATACTCGCAAAATTTGTTGTTATTTTCGTCGTCTCTGTTTATCAAACAGGATGCTTTTATGTTTCTAAAAGTCAGACTGTGTGTTTAAAAGTTAGTGTAACTTAAGAAGCTGTGTGGTGTTAGATTTTGCGTGCTTGTATAATATTTGGCAAAAAGTCAAGGTTGGCCGTCAATAAAAGTTGTTGATTAAATATTAAAAGTTTTTTCTCTCCTTTATTTTTCGTTTAACGAAATGTGTTTAGAATTAAAGTGATTCATTTTGTTTGCAAGATTTATAGGGGGTCAGCTTAAGCATAAAAAAAGTCGAATTAAATTAAATAAATAAATAAAATCCGTACAGATTTCAAACAGTGTCATTTAAATTTTTTTATCCTTTCAAGTGGTACCATAAAGCATGATTCATTTAAATTCAAATGAATTATTGTTTTAGTGAATTTTTTATATTTTAACTTTTCGTGTCATTTGAATATTGTTTGCTTGAATTAAGAAGTTTTGTGGGAATTTGAATTTTCGGATATACATATGTAAATAATATATGTCTTTAATTAATATTAATAATGATGGCAATCAATTGAAACCGACACACCTTAATCTTTTGAGTAGAAGTTTTGAGAGAACTATTAATATTACAGAAGGAAGTAATGAGTTTTTTTTGTATTTTTCTGTGTGAATTGTATACAATACTACATACATAATACATTTTTTTAAAATAATTGAAAAATTAAATGCACATACAGAATGGGCTAAAAGTTTCCATAAGGGTGGGACTTAAAATTTTTATAATTTTTTTGAATATATAGAGTACAATTTTTTTTGGCGTTCTAAAATATGTAAAACGGAGATTTTACAATAACCGCCTTTTTAATAACATTTTTTTTAAATTTGTGATTTAAATTATAATAAATTTGTAAATAAGTAAATAAAAAAAAATTTAAATAATGACATATTTTGAAAATATATTATAATTTAGCCCATAGTGCACTGTAACTAATGGGTGATTTTATAAGAACTATCGGAAATTAAAAAAAAAAAAAACACATAAAATTCAGAAAAATGCATGAAATATTTATTTGGATCGATAGTTGGGTCGATATAATTTAATGTTTGAAGATTATTTCATGCAAATGTTGGCCGCGGCTGCGCCTCAAATGGTCCATCCGCTTAGTCCAATTTTGGCATACTCTTTCCAACATTTCGGCCGGTATCTCACGAATAATGTTGGCAATGTTGGCTTTCAGTGCGTCAATCGAAGCGGGCTTGTCGCTATAGACATTAGCCTTAACATAGCCCCACAAAAAATAGTCTAGAGGCGTTAAATCGCACGATCTGGGCGGCCAATTGACTGGTCCCAAGCGTGAAATAAACTGTTCACCAAACTCGCCTCTCAATTGGTCCATTGTTTCGCGTGCTGTGTGGCATGTGGCACCGTCTAGTTGAAACCACATGTCATGCAAGTCAAGCTCTTCCATTTTGGGCAAAAAAAAGTTTGTTATCATCGCACGGTAGCGTTCACCATTCACAGTAACGTTGTGATTCGCATCATCTTTGAAGAAATACGGCCCAATGATGCCGCCAGCCCATAATCCGCACCAAACGGTTGTTTTTTGTGGATGCATTGGTAGCTCTTGCTCTTCATTCCAAATACGGCAGTTTTGCTTGTCCACGTATCCATTCAACCAGAAATGAGCCTCGTCGCTGAACACAATTCTTCGATAAAAAAGTGGATCTTCATCTAACTTTTCAAGAGCCCATTCACCAAAAATTTGGCGTTGTGGTAGGTCGTTTGGCTTCAATTCTTGCACCAGCTGTATCTTATAAGGCTTCCCACCCAAATCCTTCCGCAAAATTTTCCACAGAGGCCCAATTGCTGCGAACGGCGCCGAATCGATAATTCACGGTCATCACCAACACTGGCCGATACGGCTGTGATATTTTCTTCAGTTCGCACTCTACGTAAGCGTGTTGGTGGTTTAATGTCCAACAATGTAAATTTGGTGCGAAATTTTTTTACAATAGCCCGAATAGAAGCCTCAGTAGGTCGAATAAACTGACCATAAAATGGGAGAAGCGCGCGATGTACTTTCTTAACAGAGCACGCATTTTGGTAATAAAATTCAATAATTTGCAAGCGTTGTTCGTTTGTAAGACGATTCATGATTAACTTATAGACCAAACTGAAGATGTTTGACAGTGACAAAAGATACAAAACGTGCGTGAGCTGTCAAAACTAGTGTTGCCAAAAAGATAATAGCAAAAAAATCACTCGTTATATACTAATGCTATTCACTCTTATAGGTGGCATGTCATAATAACCATGGACACTGTGACACACATAAACGTGACATAAGATCCATGGACAGTATGACACTTTTGAAAATGTCATACCGTCCATGTGCATAGTGACACTTTGCAAATGGACCGTATGTCATTTTTAAAAATGTCATAAGGTCCATAATTAAAAAAGAATTTATATATGAAAATAACCGTATATTTGAGTGATAATTTGAACCAAAAGCCTTTCCTATTATTTAATTGGTTCACACTTTCGGTAGCAAAACTTTGACGCATAACTCTTACTTACATTGACTACAAGAAATTGACACTTCCACTCTTTTTAATTAAACAAGTGAATTTTTTTATATTCTTTTTAAATTTACGAATTAGTATTCCCTTGAGAAATTAAACCAAAAAATTGGGAGCTTTTTACAGAAATGAGTTTTTACGGGAAGTAGAAAGTACTTTATTATCAAAATAAATAATCGCTGATTGAAATATACTGGTATTTAGGAGTATATTACTTTCTATAGTAAGAGCAAAGCAAGGTTGAATTACTTTTCTTAGATTTAGAGTCCAAATTTTCAAAACAAGGAGAACAAATTGTAAAATACTTGCAAGGCATTAATAAGACATTTCTTGGCTCTGTCATGCATATAACACATTTTAAGATTTCTGTCACCTGGCTATTGATGTTGATAGCATTTTCTTCGATACGTGTATCTTTTGCTTCTGATTCGCTTTCTTCTTTAATATCTTTTTTTTGGATTTGATAATCTTTATTAATTTGTATTAATTGATTACTCATGAAGGGAGTATGAAGGAGAAATCGGCGCCACAATAAAGATTATCAAATCCAAAAACTTGATGAGCAATTGGATATTGGACATTTATATATCAGTATCTAAGGTTTTTATTATTATTATAAATACATAAAACTATTTTCTTTCATTCATTGCTATCTATCATTGATTGCTTATCAGATAAATCAAATTGCTTGCCCTTTATATTATTATATATGTACATATGTATTTCTTTTCAAATAACAGCACTTAGAAAACACAGAAAATGTAATGGCAAAATTATAAATAAATCACAAATGACAAAATGTGTTTGTTGTTTTGACAACATTCGTTCTTAATTGAAAAAAAACGACCTCATCTTGACAACAGGACAGTCTCAATTGAATACCGGTATTTTTGTACCATCTATTCGCAATTTGACGGTGGTATGTACACAGCTTGACAACGGTATGTCTACAATTTAACGAGAGAAGCATTATCGTTCGCTGACAAAAATTAAAGAACGTATTTTTTCTCTTTGTGTACATATACGTTCATATACTCGTGTATAGTTATGATAAGGGTATTACAATTAAAATTTTCCACTTCACTTATGGACGTTATGACACTCTGCAAAGTGCCATAATATCCACGGACTTTACCACACCTTCCTGATGGACATAATGTCACTTTTAAAAGTGTCTTAACGTCCATGGACTTTTTAACACTTTTAAGTGTGTCATAACGTCCATGGACTTTATGTCACTGAACGTGTGACATGCCACCCTGTTATATATTAAAGTTATATACTGCTATATAATGTTGCTTTAGGAATATTTCTTTGCATGTAGTAATTATTACATTATTACATTTCATGTTGAATTAACATGATTTTATGCTAAAATTATATATTTTATGTATACGGGTAAGAGTTTTAATAGAAACAACTAATTGGCTTAAATCTTAAATTATATAAATCAATTAAAAGTGTATGTTGAAAATAAAACGGCTTTGCAATTAAAACAAACTGTTTTTGAAAAATATAAAACCTAGAATGCTCAATGACTAAAAAATATGTATTTTGCTTTGTCCACATACAGGTTCTATATCTAATATTTTGTGAAATGTCTATATTTATCACAAAAAAAAACATGTTTTCTTGCATTGCTTTTTTATTTCTATCGTTACCATATCAACATAAAATGATATTTCACACTCCAACACGAAAAACTTTTAGTAAAAAGTACTTTTTTTTGCAATAATATTATTTTAAAAGGCTATAAAATATTCACAAGTGCACAAAGAAAACAAACACATACAAACACAACACAGAACAGAACAGAAACGCTTTAAAAGGCCAAGAATTTCTGCTAAAACTACCGCCAAATCAATGCACCAGTCATACTTTGATATCTGCGTTTTCTTTTACAATATTGAGTTTTTCTTTCTTCGAATAATTTCAATTTTTGCTTGGAGTTTTTGCTCTTATCGTGCTGTTGTTGTTTTTGTTGTTTTCATTGTGTTAACCAGTTGTTCCTGGTATTGAGTGTCATGTTAATCTCGAGTCTTAGGCATATGCAGTAATACTTGTCGCTGGCCGTATTAACATAATAATTTAAATATTTTATTGTTATTGCATGTGATTTAATTATAGCAAGATGGAAAAGAAATAGCAGAAAATATTAAAAACGAAATGGTTTGTGCAAGAAGTTGCAACGAATTTTAAACACTCTATTTTAGGCACTTGAATAAGATTTTTGAAGTAAAATCAATCTTGATGGCCAACTAAAAATCTTTGGTCAAAAGTTTCTGTAAATAAATTAATAGTAGCACACGCTGTGCGGCTTGTGGTTCTGTTCTGTTGGAACTGCATGCCAGCAAGATTAATGCTAGCTATAAATGTGGAAAATGTCTTCCAGAAACTGGGTGAATAAAAGTAATTGAACTCCAGGAGCCAAATTGAACAATTAAAGTAATTGAGAACCACTTTAATCGCTCGGAAAAAGAAATGCACCTCACGCAATGAAATAGAAAATACAGTGAATTAGGGTCAAAGTACAAAGTTTATTATTACAAAATAATCTTGACCTTGTAAAGTGACTGGTTGAACAATAGCAATTATTAAAAAACTTATAGAAAAACCGGAAAGCATCTCTTGGACATTTTTGTAGTTTTTGGCTTTAAGCATGAAAGAGAGGAAATATTTTCACAATATTCAGCTATTGTATGTAATGAGTAGAAAAAGAGACTCTAGCCCATCACAGTTGTTAATACCAAAGTACATACATATTTTGGCATTAACACTAGCTAATTGAGGTATGATAAAATTTCTAATGATGTCTGTGTATCGTTTACCATTGACAGTAACACTCTGGCCATCATCGTTTTTGAAAGCGTATGGAGCAATCATTTTGCCCGCTCATAAAGCGCGAAAGATAGTAATTTATGTGGATATATTGGTGTTTCTAGAAAATCTAGTGGATTGTCTTTGCTCTAAATACCACTATTATTATTAAAACCGGGTGTCCGCCGAAAAGGTATGCTATTGGTATTGTAATTCTGGCTGTATGTAATGATACCACATAGCAATCAAGCCCAAATCATGCAGTTGTGGCGTTAAAAAGTTTTCAATCCTCTCACGTTATCGCTATCCATTCACCGTAACCGTTACGCCGTTTTCATTTTCAAAGAAGTAATGTAATGATTCCTACTGGCCAAATTGCACACCCGACTGTCACTTTTAATGGATGCAAAGGTGACTAATGAATAATTTGAAAATTTTCCATGGCTTAGAACCGACTAATTTGTTGATTCACATATGCATTCAAATGAAAATGTACCTCGTCACTTATTATGATTTTTTTCATGAAAATCATGAATAAGCTGTAACATGATATTGAAATATGTATGGCGGCATAAATGGTTTTGTGGAAGAAGAGCTCGAGTCAACTGAATCCTAAATGGTAACACATGCAAATCTTTGTGCAAAATTGTGGCCAAAGTGGTTCTTTAAAGACCAGGCTCCTAAGCACTACCTCGAACTCAGGTTTATATTATATTTAAAATATATTTCATTTTCAGTATTTGGTAACCTCCTTATTTTACCACAACTGCTTTTGAGCAAACTAAAGTTTAAACACATAGACCACCGCAGACTTCACAACTTCACGACAGCAAATGCCGCAACCGGCAATTGTAGTTGTGTAGGCGATTACTAAAATATTGTGAATACGTCAGCAAAATAAATTCATTTGAATAAAGGTATACTTCAGTGTGGCCACGTTAGAATTTTTAGCTTTACCAAATTCCATTGCTTTACAGAACGAGTTCTGTTTATTATATCAATCCTTTATAAAAAAAGGCGAAAGATTTATTCGACAACTGAAGAGAAGCCACAAAGGGAACAACCTTCAGAACCCAAGTGAGCTGGAGTATCCGGGCACTCTTTGGAGAACCCAGCGGCCTGCCTACCTATCAATCCTTTATGAAAAAACTTCTCTCTATGAAAAGGCCTTAACATCTAAAAAGAGCAACTTAATTAAAAATGTTTTTGTTTGCTACACTTAATTCAGGTTAGACGGGTCTTAAAAGTTTAAAATATAATTGGATATATCTTTTAATCTATAATGAGAAACATATTAAAGAATTGAAAATTTATATCGAATTTTTCAAAATGTGAAAAATTCGAATTGAGAAAGAAAAATTTATATAAATTATAAAATTTTTCGTCAAAGATATGCAATTAAAACTACTCATAAATGAAGTAACTGAAGAATATATCTAGAGGGACAAATAAACTATGCAAGCCTTTCGGCAAATCACGCGCTTTCCGTTTGCACATAAACGATACAAATACAAATACAAACACAAATTAATTTTTTTTTGTTTTTTTTTTTTTTAATAATGAAGCGATTATGTTGAGGGAATTTACTCGCCATATGAAGTTTACAATACATAAGTCATTTTATAATTTGTTTTAGATTCTATTTCTTGAAATTCTATTTCTATAATCTTTGTTTTGTTTTTAATTTCTACAAATAAGATAAACTTTTATACAATACTAATAATTCTAACAAGAAAACTTTTTCATGATTCATTTTGTTTGCCTCTTCTTCCACCACTTTCTGCAAAGTTTCTTTGAAACGGAAAAATGTTGCGTTAGACAACAAGATGTTTGCACAAAAGCCGTGCAAACATGCTTCAAATATTTATACAAACAAGCAAACACCCCCTTTAACAACGCTAAATATTATTACAAACGTACAAACGCTTTGACATGTTTAGTAAGCTATTTGTGTTGTTTATTTGGCCCTTAACTAGTTCTTTTATAAAATTAGGAATACTTATTTTGAGGATAAGCATGTATGCACATATTTAACAGTAGAACAATTAAACTTATTAATTTATTTAAAACGGTATTTAAATTTTGTTCTTTTATTATGTTATATTAGCAAAAAAATATTCCCAAGAGCAAAATTTTTTTTATTATATTTTTTTTTTTATACACTGGTCACACTGTTTTTATTTTGTGGTCAACAAAAATAGAAATTAGTTTAATTCGAGTGCGGCAAAAAAATCAGCATGGACAACAACCTGCGGTCGTGTCGTCTTGCTGTTGTCTAAATAAACGTTCGTATTTAAAAGCGTGTATTTTATATTTCACATATTGAAGTCGGTTGTCTGCTGGCTTCAATGTGTTTAATGCTTAAGTTTGCTTACGCGACATTTTCATGAAAAAATCGGTTTAGACTATATCGCGGGTATATATAGATCGATATTGGAAATTTTCTTGTTTTGTGTTTTAGTAACCTAGTTTTGTTACCAGAACTGCTTTTGAGGGGGAAAAAAATTCGCTTATGCGATATTTTCATTAAAAAATTGGTTTAGACTATATCTCAGGTATATATGGACCGATATCAGAAATTTTCACTTTCCATGTTTAACTTACCTTATTTTATTACCAGAACTGCTTTTAAGCAAAGAAAGTTGTTTAAGTTCTCTTACGCGACATTTTCATTAAAAAATTGGTTTAGGGGTATATCTTGGGTATATATGGACTGATATCGGAATTTTTTTTTGCCTTGTAATCGCCATGTTTAATAATTGTGTGAAGTTTGAAGCAAAACAAACAATATGTTTTTTCAAAAATTTTCATACAAATAAAAAAATTATGTCTTTTTTTCGGAATTTTAAATATATAGCTATCAGTAAAACGATTTTACTGAATTTCGATAGCAAACCTATGAATCGATGGGGTAAAAAAATTGTGGAAGAAAGTCTAATGGGTTTCTCAGAAACGGTATTTCAACGGCGGACAGACGGAAATCGCTTAATCGACTTTTCTATTAATTATGATTCAGAATACTTTATAGGGTTGCAAATGAAAATTGTAGAAATTACAAACGGAATCACAAAATTATATATCGTTAGTCTCATATAGAAACGCCCTAACTCGCATTTTCCTTGAGTCGAATTTTTTTTAGGGATTCTACTACATTTCACATAAATATACAACGCCACAAAAATTTAATTAAATAAATTTTATAAATATCGCTTTTACAAGCAATTGAACAAAACATTACTTGTAGATGAACCGAGGTATACAGATTCCACTATGGGGTTTCATTCTCCTGTAAAATTGCGATTATGTTTGTTAGGGCCTTTCTGCATGAGACCAACGACCCAACCCTTAACATTTTTGTGAAGTGTATAAAAAACTAATTTTTTAGATAAAAACATTATTAATTTTTTAACCATAACTTTTACTGTGATTGACTTGATTATTACAAAATATTTTTAAATTTCATCAACTTCCATGATTTTCTTAATATATGTATATACATATATTTCACTTCCATGTGTATGTAAAATGTATACTTGCCCCTTCTGGTCGACCTCTACTTAGTACCATTTCTTTGACAAAAAGAAAAGTTTTATTTTTGAAAGAAAAAAAAAAAAGTATTTCTTAAATACTTAATTTGTTTTCTTTTTTTTAAAGATGACATTTAATTTTAAAGTCTTTCCAGTATTTACATACTTAATATGTCTATACGGGTGTGAAAAAGGAATTTCAAATCAGTTTTATAAGCATTTTACACTATTGCAGATTTCAAAGAAAGAATGTTGCAAGAAAAACCAGCATGATGTTTAAACAATTGTTGGGAGTCTGTGTAAGTAGGGAGATTATAGTTTTAGCAAACATCTTTATTACTCATAATATTTTATAAGAAAATCTTTTCTCTTTTTTCAAATCAAAAAAAGTTTTTTTTTTTTAATAATCAAATAATTTACATGATATTTCCATATACTCGTACATTTCTGAATTCATTGACATGGCAAGTAAAGGAATTTTTTTTTGGTCTACTCGATACTCTCATCATGTATTATAATAAATAACGAATTTTATGACTTTATTGAAGATTTCTGTTTGCTTTTAGTTTTAGTTTCTGCTTTCTTTTTGTTTGCTTGTTTCCTATTTTAATAGATATCGAGTATGTACATATGTGGTTGTATTAGACTAGAGTTGATTGGTGCTCGTAATATGATATGCCTTTGAATTATTATCTCATAAAGTTTTAGATTTTATGTTTTTTGATTGGCTGGGGGGTTTTTTGTTTGTTTTTCTTTTTTTTCGGGTTTCTTTTCGTTTTGCACTTTTCTGAAAATGTATTCAAAATGTTAAGATTTAAGTTTAAATATCAATAAAACTGTTGTTTTAATTGGTGTCGGTTTAACACTTCAAAATAGGCTCACCATTAAAAGGTGTAAAGATTTAGTTATATAATATTAATTTAATATTTTAAATGGATTATGTATTGCTGCTTTGAAGCCAAGTTGACTTTAAATTATCAATGTCAAAGTGATAATGTTAAATTTATTTTTTAACAATTACTTATATGTGTGCTTGTGAGACAGCAGTTCGAATAAAATCTACATTTAGTTATGACAATAAGATTCGCATGTTATACAGCAACAAAAGTCCTGGCTATCTTTTTGACAAGTATGCAGTTGCCATTAGCATTTTTGTCTGCGATGGTTTATTTTTTAAAGATTTTTGTATACGAGTAATTGGACAATGTGTTTTTATTGGCTTTCGCCGTGAAAATGTAAAACTGCAACGCGCATGTAACACTGGCCGTTACCTGTGAACTGTGTGTTGGACTTGGTATATAGCGAATACTAACTAAAAAATTAACCATGACTTCAGAGTGGTTCGCACTGTCGTCTTATGCCTCCAACTTATCAGCCCGCTTCCGGGCTCCGCATTTTTCCCCCATCAACCTGACGTCTAGCCAGGTGAAAGACATTGTCGAGGTCTTTACTTCTACTCATTGTGATTTATTTACGAGTATTTTTTTCCCTATATCATCAATTTTGAATGTTCGGCAACTTTTCTCTTTTAGTTTCCCAGCGTGTGCAACAAAGGTAAGTGTGCTTTACATCATCTGAAACATTTTCCGTATATGCTGTACGGCGTGTCGCACTTTCCTCTTTGCTGAAGGTATTTCATCAAATAGGATGAAGTAGGGATATAAATTTGTAATTTATATCCCTACTCTTCCTCTTCATTCATTTGTGCATGTTAGTCCCCCGGCGAGTATGTTTTACTTTGGTGTACACCAAACCAGGGCACTCTGCTTTCTAGGACCTATATCATAAGGAGTCCTTCTTTTGTTGTAGCAAATAAATATCTAGGAAGCCGCATGACTTATGTTGTTCGAAACCCTAAAACCAAGGGTTAATATAAACAAATCGGGGATCAGCACAGCCCTCAGGAGATTCAGTGCTCATCATGGTTGAGGTGCCTGCTTTGGCTGAAACATTCTGGCTGTGATTTAAAACTAAAAGCACAGGGAAGGGATTTAGTCTTCCTTGAAAGCTATGGTGCAAGCCGGTTTTCATGGACGAATAACTGCCGATGTTCTATTATCTTGCAATAGATACCTGAAATGTAGCAAACCATAGTTGGGTAGGTTCGTTGTTTAGGGACTGATGATCTTATTGAGGTTTGGCATACCCACTCATAAGCCTTACCTTCCATTGACTGTCTGGCCAATTGCATACAGAAGGGATTAGAAATCTCCAGCTTTTCAGCAGTTGTCCGCATGCCTAAGAATTTATGGCAAAAGTTGCGACTTGTGTGAGCCTTGCAAGCGACATGGAGGTGCAGGTGAATCATGAATATTTATCCCGTTGAGTTGGTCCATCATCAGATAAGACTTGATAAGGCAGGTGCTGATGTAAATCATTAATACATTTCGGCGTTGTTAGGAATCAGCCTCACTATCCATCTATTGCATGTCCAAGCCTTCAACTGCATTTCGCATTCATCAACTGTTCTTCGTTTTATTACGTCTACAGTGCACGAATGTGTGTTTTTTCTCTATATAATAGATTTGTTACCTTTCTTTTGCAAGCAAATCCATTGCAACCCTACTGGCATAAGAAAGACCGCCTATTCGCTGAAGTATTTCATAAAATATTCATGTGCCGATATTGGTTGGGCGAGGTTATATTTTACCTCGCTAGCATTCACCCTAATGCGAAAATTCTGCTTATTGACGAATCCACTCCGAATCCACACTAAAGATGATTTTCTTTGACAATTGATCCTCCACTGTTGCCATTCCCTGCCACCATTCTGACTATTGACGACGCTCGGATTAGTCAAGAAGCTTTAGTTCTTGAGTCAATTGCACCTTGTAAGCGTGTAAATGCAAGTCTTTATGCAAAATTTTTATCAACGACAAGCGTGAGAGGTGCAACTGTTGGGCATGACGACGAGTTGAGGTGGACTGCTGTCCAGAAACACTATCGCGAACAGCAGCAATATTTTCTGCTGAACGAGCTGTATGAGCATGCACTAATGTTTTCACATCTTTTATAGGCCCGGTTTGTTCAAAACTTTGCACGATGTGTCCGATTGTACTCACATTTGGCCGATTAAACGAAAAAATCACGACGTTCACGATATGTATCTTGATTTTAACACCCATTTTCGTAAGAAGCCTGAATAACTTTAATGCGTTGCTGGATTGTGTATTCTTCCATGGTTCAAACTGAGTTAGTTTGGAATTGAGAAATATCAAATAAAATATAGCACATAGTGTGCTGTTCATAGAACACAGACGAGCACTCGTTTAAAAAATTTTATATGGAAATCACTCAAAAAATTGAGTAACTTTCATACAAAATTTATAGACGAATTGCTCGTCTGTGTTCTATGAATAGCACGTTAGGTAAGGTTTACATTCAACATCGGCCCTTAAAATTTAACCACCCGATGTTATTTTCTGAGGCATTTATTATTCTTTGAAGAATAAATAAAACTCTGAAAATAATTTTTATTTTTTAAATAAAAAATAAAATAAAGCTTAAAATGTAATTTTAACCGTTACGATCCCTGGTTATTAACATTCTTTAATGCTATAAATATTAGTATAATTTATGATGTGATATTTGAAATATTTATTTTCACTTCTTATTAATGTTAAAACGAAATGCAAATTAGTTTTTTTTTATTTGACAATATAATGGCCACCACCATATGAAGATGTAAGATAACAATACAAGATCTAAATTTTTGTTTAGCGATTTCAAAGCTTAAGCGTATAGATTATAATTTTAAAAGAAGCGGGAATATAAACATAAAAGTACTTTGCATATACTTTGGCTTTAGAAACGAAACAAAGCAACAAAAAACCTGATGAATCACACACACGCATGTCTTGTTAGATTGAAACTTAAATGCCCAGTTGGCCATGTCTTAAAGACATCTTAAACGATGGGTACAAGAAAAAATCGTAGAAGATACATTGACGACACCTCAAACAAATCGAGCAAATAGCTACGAAATCACGCTAGACCATACAAGCGACAGTTTCCCTCACCGCATCGACGACGGTTATATACACTACATTTCCCTCTACCATGTCTTCGGAGAATACATAAGTGACAATATCCACACCATCTCGTTAAAGATTGCTTCGGCGATGATTTCCACCGGAGTTAAATCAACGATTGTTCCGACAATGTCTTCACTAAACTATCGCCAGTGATAGTAAATGTTTTAATGAAAATTATTAATTAATTGTTTTCAGCTTCCGATGTCTTTTAACAAATTTACTCTAATTTAAATCATCAGAAAATAGTTATAAAATTATTAATAGTGTCATTATACAATTTGTAGAGAATGCTAACAAATTTTCAGCGAAATATTGAAAATAACATAAAAATCTTTTACATTTTATAAATAATATAAAAAAGTAATAAAATAAATTAAAAAAAAATAATAATAAAAATTTTTTATATCAAATATATTTTGGAAATTAATTTGTGTGCATGTATATGTGCTGTTCACAGAACACAGACGACCAACTTGTCTAAAAAATTTGTGTGGAAATCACTTAAAAAGTTGAATAATTTTCATACAAATTTTCTACACGAGTTGCTCGTCTGTGTTTCATGTACAGCACAATAACTAATTGAAAAAAAATCATGCTAAATTCATTTTTGTTTCAATATAATTTTTTTGTATATACGTACATAATTACATAGCTATAATACATATTTTTTATTTCACAAAAAAGTGTGTTTAAAATATATATATTTTAAGCAAAAAATATTTTCAAGTATGACTTTTGAACTAAAACTTATGCATTTCAACATAAAATATTCAATTATGTACTATGAAGTTAAAATATTATTAAAGTACTGTGTCTTATAACATAATTTTGTCATATCATGAAGTAACGAATAATTAGTCTAGTTTATTGTGAATTATTATTATTAAAAAAGAGAGTACTTAAAGAAGCGTCAATAAAGCTACACATAAAAGTTGAAAGATTACGCTCTTTTCTTCCACGAGAATTTAACTTTTTAAACCTCCTCCTAAAATATTAAGAAAAGCAGTAGGAAATCTAATTTAGGGGCAAACCTACAGTCCATTCAACTCTAATTATCAAACCCCTAAATATTTCTCTAACCCGATTGCCGCATTTCTTCAAAGTGTGTAGAAAAACCTGACGATATATCTCGTACTGCTGTTATTATTCAACTGAGTAAAAATGTACACTCGAGTTTTATACATTTTTGTTGTTTTTTAGAGTCCCGTTAAGTTTTTTCTCAGAAATATTTTACTTGAATTTTTTTGAAATGTCTACATGAACAATTTGTAGACATTGTCGCTCATCTGGACAAATCGTACTTATAAGTATCTTCGAAGACAATGTCGTCTAGGACGATTTTCCCAACTTGGTGTTCGTATTTCTATTACAACTACTTAATACGTATATTTATATCCTGTTGGCAAAATCGTCCTAGACGACATTGTCTTCGAAAATATATGCAAGATTTGTCGTCTTTTCTTTAGGGTTTGTAATGAACAATGTCTGTGGGGACAGATGAGCGAAAATGTCTACAAATTGTTCATGTAGGTATTTGAATAAAGCAACGGTGCTCTAAAAAAAGCTGAACAAGAATTTATATTTGTATCTAAATGAGCGACACGATGGGCGACAATGTATATTCAATCGATTGTTCAAATCGTAAAGTATTTCTGCAAAAAAAATTAACGGGTCTCTAAGAAAGCAACAAAAATGTATACAATTTTAGTGTACATTTTTATTCATTTGGATATTAAAAGCGGTACGACATGTATCGTCGAAGCAATTGTCAACGATTACGTCGCCTATGCGATGGTCGACGATACGGTAGTGTAAATGGTCGTCTACATAACCACTAACGAGATAGTATGGATATTGTCACCTATGTATTCGTTGACGACATGGTAGAGGAAAATGTAGTGTATATAATCGCCGACGATGCGGTGAAAGAAACTGTCGTTTGTGTGGTCTTGCGTGATTTCGTGCCCATTTGTTCGAAAATTTCATCAACAATTTGTTTGAGATGTCATCAAGATGTCTTCCACGATTTTCTATTGTCTTGTACCCATCCTTTAAGATGTCTTTAAGACATGGCCAACTGGGTATGTATGTGTACATTGGTATGTGTATACCTTTTTATTGTACTATATCAATCATTGGGAATATCATTTGAATGAAATAAGAAATATTAAAAAAAACTGTTGTTGTAAAAGCACACATTTCTAAAAAAAAAACTTAAAAAAACAACGAAACCTACATATTTCACAAATATGATTGATGAATTTTTAACATTAAATTTTATTCAAATTTTTTGAAATTTTATTTTTTGCCTTATTTTTATAACGTGTTTTAATAGAAAAATATATATATATTTTTTTATTAATTTAAATGTAGATTTTTTTAGTTCTTGTAAATTAAGCCCAGATTATTTGTTGGGGGATTATAAAAACAGGGATCGAAATTACCATTAACTTTTGAATTATTTTGAAATTAAAATAAACGGTTTCAAACATACCATAATAACTGCTATTTATTTTATTTTATGTATTTTAAGTAAGAAGCTGCATGACTTATGTTATATAGCGCCACCTTGTGCAAAATTCTTATACCTCATTTACACCTAACTATAATTAAAAGACGGAAGTTAAAACCTTTAACAAAATTCTAAAGATTTCTTGTTCTTATAAATTGTTTTTGCCAGATACATATATGATGGCTATGAAGTGTTACCATCTTGCAATATCGAGCAACAGTCGCTGCTTGAACAGCCACATTTTTGAAAAAGTCCATAATTGTCCACCATGCTCAAAATTGATACCATACAGAGGCGCGTTTTTTGAGCACTCATGTATGGGAGCCTCAAATTTTCGTCTGTTTCAATTTGCATTAAACTTATATGATTACTTTCAGAAATGCCGACCCTTTACTCGTAGTTTTCATTAGTTAAAATATTTAGCTACACTAGGATGATGGATTTAGTAATCGATATTGTGCTATCGATAGCTTTTGGCATGAGGCAAAAAGTTCCACTACGACACCAAAAAAGTCATTTTCCTCAGATACAATCTGACAAGAAAAGGTTTTGAAATACTGAAAAATAATTTTGTTTTCACTTAAATCGTTTAATTTCCATTCGTCTCATGGAGTTGGTTTATTATCGGATAACGCCGTCAAGGCAGATGCAGATGTAAATAAGTCACACATTTTGTCTCTGTTTTGACATCTCTTTAAACATTCAAAAACCTGTTTTGAGAAAAAATAGATATGAAAAATAAGTTGTCAGACAGAAATAACAAATATTATAAGTATTAATTTTTCCTTAGAAGTTAAAGCCATAACTGTTACGCTCCCTGACTTATCTACATACGTTTATGTTAATAAGTATTTGTTATTCTTTTCACAACAATAATAGTATTTCAACAGTTGACATAATATAGTTAATCGGGTCTGCATTTCTATGTTGGAAAAAGTTTTTATAAATAAAGCCCTTTTATTATACACAAGTGCTAATCAAAGCGATGGAAGATATTTAAGATATTAAATATTAAAAGGTATTAGAGACAGAAAATTAAAACAGTCCCGCTAAGAAGAGAAAATGAAAATGCTTAGAATTTTTAGAAATAAAAGAAGAAACAAACAATAAAAAGAAAATGGTAAAACGCGTTGATATCAATACGCTTATGCATCTCCTAAAGTATCTATCTGATCTTTAGATTATTGTAGGTGCTCTCTATTCCAATTTAATAATTTTTATAATACACACTATGAAAATACAAAAACAATCCATTTGATATATTTATTAATAAAAGCTGTTTTTATAAAGAAATACAACTTTGAGTTGGTAACACTTTTTTAGTAAAGCCCATTTAATCAGCTGTTAAAAGATTTAATGATGAAACAGAATACGTCCGCAACTTCAAGCAAAAACGACTTTCAGAGAAAACAGGCACATGATTGAAATGACGGCTGCAACTTCACAAACTGTCATTTTTTGTTAGCTAAAAAAGTTTTTTCTATTATTTTTACTTTTCTTCGCGCTAAAGCTTTTAGAGCTTTGGTTTTGTTTACAAAATGTATGAATTTTACTAAAAGTGTGGTAATATTGTTCAAAGCTTTTCTGCTTCAAAGTGAAAACATAAGAAAAATCGCTGTTAAAATAAAATAGATTCTATTCCAAGGCGAGTTTTCAATATTAGGTGAACTTGACAGCTCAGGTGATTATTTTCCTCGCGTTTTTTCCAGCGAGACTGTCAAATTTTTTTCTTTTGTTTACAAACATTTTCGCGCCATTTTAATCTAAAGGTTTTTTTGTATGGTATAGTGCAATTTCAAAAAATTTGTGTGAATTTAAAAGTGAAAAACTAATATAATCTGTGACTTAAATTACAAACAATTATAAAAGTTTATATTTAACGTTTATATAAAATTTTTTCCCAGCTGAACATTCTTAATTTTATTTTGATGAATTTAGATTTTGACTTTCTCGATATGTTTTACAATAACAAAATACATAGTACTGAATTCGCCTTCCCGCTTGCATTCACCTGTATAAATTCGCTTTGTTCTATTCTATGACCGCATTCTCTGGCGTTATTTTTTGCCAAATTGTACGGAGAAAATCGTCATGCCCTAGTTCTGTTTCATCATTTACGTTTAGTTTGGTTCGTCATTTTATTATGACTACACTGTCAAACGCATCCAATTATGCAATTGGGCCCAAAATAAGATTGCCGTTCACAGCGATTTTCATAAGCGAATTTGTTTAGCGATGAAGTTTACTTTTTTTACGAATACGTCAATTTGCCGTATTTGATGTGAAGATAATCGTCAAGTGTATGTTGCAACAACCGAAAAACTGACTGGATTGGTGTGCTTTATAGGCTGTTGGAATCATTGGACAGTACTTCTTGGACTTCGTAGGTATCACTCTAATGGCGATCTTTTGACGTACCTCTCAGAAAAATGGTGCCATTCGATCTATCATTTCGGTGAAAATAAAGTGGTGACACTACATATTTCCCAGGTGTTTAATAGAGTGTGGATTGATGCACTACTACCAAAACTTGCTGCTTTTGGTGTAAGCGAAGATTTTTCTCAATTTATATTTAGAGCGCACTATACGAGTTGTTTTAGATCGGATCGCATCAAACGAGTGCAAGATTAATTAAGAGGGCTTGGTTTTTCCACCTACTTATTTTTGATGACTTTCTATATCAAACTTCCAACCCTACCTCTTTTGTAGATGACAGCAGCATTTGTTATTTGTACTAATTCAGTTATATGTCCAGTCTATCCAGGATCGGATCGTTAACCGAATAGGGTTGCCTAGTGTGGGCCCAATTCAACGCTTGTAAGATCCACTGTTGTTTACTAACACACAATATGTCGAGCAAAATTATCGAACTTTTTCATTTTGGTATCATGTCATACGATATCGAATAAATTGTATTGCAATAATATAAAAAAGTTAAAGGATTTACTTTTTGTATTCGTACTTTTAGGAAACGTACTCTCGTATGGCCTTCAAATCTGTTCCATTTTGTTTAAATTACGATCCGATATGCATCGTTTGCCATAATCAAGATGTAGCAAATGCTATTCGATACGATAGTTAATCGAATGCGGTGATTAGGCCCCTGCTTCAATTGTACCAATGCATGGAACAAGTACTAAGGAACTCAACACCGTTAATGTTCTTGGATTCAAAATACAGCTAGCGAACTGAAGTCAATACATTTTAAATATCTCTAAAGAAACATCTAGGTTTTTGCCTAGATGGTGTAAGATATACTTCTTTGCAACCGATCTTCTTACTATTTTTACCACCTATGTCCGACCGAAAGTGGAATAGAACTTTCATGTTTATTTTTGGGTTACTCGACCATGCGCAGGAGAGAGCGAAGAAGCTTATCGGCGATAGACGGGTATCCCACTCATTGGAGCATCGCCGTAGTGTGGAGTGCGTTTTTTGTTTTATCGTTACTACAATAGATTTTGCTCTTTTGGGAATATATACTGTTCATACATACATTTTTTAATTAATTTAATTATTAGTTAAACAAAAATTGTTTTAAGCGTTCATACATACTTAATATTGCTAATGCTGTTGTCAAACGCTGACAGATAAGTTTTTTTTACATTTTGATTGTGAATATTTTTTTTTTTTATAATTTTACAAAAATGGGAAAAACTTTCGGCATTTGAAAAAATTTTGTTTATATGTAATACAAAGAAGAAATTGATATTATTTGTTTATTTATAATTATTTTAAAAATTTTATATTCAAAACTTACAGTACAACCTAAATTCGGGCGTAAAGCGCAAAGTAATTTTACGCTGCAGTAAGTAACTTATATAACAGCGTTAACGTTGTGCCACGAACAGTATTGCTCAATAAACTTGTTTAATAAAAATCATTAAATAGAAATAATAAAAAGTGATAAAGTCGCTTAATTAGTCTGAAAGCATCGAAAGTGTGATTACTAATGGCAGAAAAAAATGAGTAACGCTTGTTTTGAAGCGAACTTTACTGAGAAACAGTAAAGCTTTCTCTTTTACGCTTTGTCAAAATTGGATTTTCCAATTGCAAAGCGTTGACGCTGCACTATTTGGGTTGGTCTCATACATTTTGTATGTGCATGAAGATTTTTGACAGATAAATTACGCTTGATGCGCTAATTTAGGATGCACAGTTACACTCAATTTGACTCGCCATCTTTTGTTTACATTTGAGTTGTTAAATTTGAACAAAGTGTGTTCATTTGGTATTATTGTGCTACTAAAAACGGTTGCCCCAGGGTTGTATATTTAATTTTAGTAAATATTGGAGCAATTAACTGTTAGTAGGCAATTAAGTTAATTAAAATTTTGTATGGCTAATTAAAATCAATTAAGGTGGTAATTGCAAAATTTTAATTAAAAGTGTATGTATGAACAGCATATTAGAGAGAGATAGATTGTTGTAGCATGCTTTCCTGGGTTTATCGATTTGTGGTTAATTGCCTAGCTAATGGCACATTAAATTATAGAGAGAATTCATTCGTCTGTGAAACAAGTCAAACACTGAACAGTGCTAATATGTTTGCCTAACATGCGGTAGAGTGCAGTTAACTGAAATAACTAGTAAATGATGTTGTTTATTTATAAAAGCACATTCATATTTCTATATTTGCTTTTGTTGCGATTTGTATTATTTGGCAGCACATTTGCCCAAATTTAACACACCCAACCAATTGTTGCACTTTCTGGGCTGGCTATTGTACTCGTAATACCTTTATTTGTTAAACCTGGAATTGATAACATATGAGTTTGTATCATTTTAGCCACTATCTTTCACACTTTGTTGTACAACCTGTAATTTTTCCATTGTGTAAGTGTAACTGCAAATTATTTTTAATGAAATTTTTAAATTTAATTACTCACCAAATATGAAAGGTTACGATGCTCCTGTTTTTATATTCCTTAAGTTTTATATACATATATGTATATGTAGGTATTTCTGAAAGATTTTGGGCAATAATTTACGCTGCTGAAGAATAAAGAAGGCAACAAATACAACAGCAGCAGCTTTAAAGGATAAATATAAAATTAGTTGTAGCTTGATACTCATAATTTATGCAACACATATACATCATGGTCAACTTAATTACTGGCTTTCAATTCAATTTGGAGGCAAACAGTTTAAGAGTTAAATAAAACAGAGGTCTGTGTTTGGCGTTGGACTATCGAGAAATTTTCACCTTAACATAAAAATCATTTTGGTCGTTATTGTGAAGGTGATGGTGACGATGATGATGATCTTCTTCTCAAAGTATAACAAAAAGGAACTGGCTGTAGCCTTTAAATGATGGCTGCCATGGTTTTATTCGTATTTTTTTTTTTTTTTTTGGAGAAGACGCGAAAAAGAGACAAAATGTGTGCAATGAAACGACATCAAAACTAAAAGGGAATTTACTTCTTTGGTTTGTTGAAAGAATGAAAAAAAAAATACAAAACAAAACTCAAACACGCATTTTAAAAATGTATGTATGTGTAACATTTTGAACAAAAATATGATGAATTTGTGTTTAGCATGCACAGGTTGTTGTTTTGAAAAAAAGCACAAACTTGCCAGTTTCCAGCTAAAAAGAATAACAAAATTTTGGTTACTTTTTTAATCGTATTCTCTTAACTTGACTAATGGATTTTTTGGGTTTTTGGATACAATACAATAAAACCAAAAATGCACACTATTGGTAGTGAGTATGGGCTGTGCAGCATGAATAAAAGGGTTAAATGAAATTTATAAGGGTTTGTTGCGTTACTTTTGCTGCGGTGTGGCATAAAACAGAAGCATTTCAAGAATACTGATTTCATTGTTGTTGTGGTGGTTTTTATGTATTTCTGAAAGCATGCGCATTTCAATGCATTAAATACCTTTTTTTTTTTTGCTGCTTTTGGGTAAAAGACCAACCTTTTAATGAGTTTGTACGTCTGTCCGTTAGTCAAACTCTTTAACAGTTTCCAATAAACTTGGGCGATTTTAAGAGCCTTGGCAAAAAAAAAAAAAATTGCCAAAAACGTAACAAAAACTTAAAAGTTTTTATTCTTTAAGTTTGTCTCATTTGCGGCTTTTAAATGATTGTTTTTTGACTTTGACAAAATTCCAAACATCCGTTTAAGTTGTACTGCAATTTTTTTAATGTCTGTCTTATTCTTAGTTTTGCTTTATATTTTGTAATCTTTTTTTTCATATGAATGCTTATATATATGTACATATATATGTACCATATATATATATATATAATTACTCGTCGATTTCAGTTGAAAGCATTTTTATGATTGAATGTCAAAATTTTGTTGCTGTTTATTTCTTTGTTTATTTCAACATACAAGTGTGTTTAATATAATGATTCTTTAAAGCGAAAACATGCAGCAAACATTCTTTAACAAAAATAACGTAAAGTTTTGAAAAGAAAACACAAAAAAACAATATATTTTTTATTGTCATTTGTTTTTTAAAAAACGCTAACATTTTGTTTTTGTCCTTAAAACAAACAAAACAAGTCAACAATTCAGACTTCCAGATAAATAACCATTAAATATTTAAGTTTTGCTGTTTTTGATGTATGTGTTTGTTGCAGCGTTCTTGGTAATTGTTTACACAAAAATTCTACTTCATTTAGTTGTTATTTTTAAATAGTTCAAGCTTAACTAAATCGAACATAAGACATCATATTAATTTAATGAAAAACATGAAGTTATGCTCTCATTTAAAATCATGTTTACCATTTCTTAATATATTTTAATTGTTTTAAAAGGAATTATATAAACAAAAGAAACAAATTAGTACAGGCTTAAAAATTTTTCAGATATTAAAAGCCTTTTTCTTAAAAAAAAGAGAAATATATAAGTATGTATGTATATATATATATATATATATATATATATATATATATATATATATATATATATATATATATATATATATATATATATATATATATATATATACATATATATATATATATATATATATATATATATATATATATATATATATATATATATATATATATATATATATATATATATATATATATATATATATATATATATATATATATATATATATATATATATATATATATAGGGTGTTTTTTTAAGCTAGATAGAACTTTAAATTGTAAAAAGTAACACAAAAAATTAAATTTTGATGAAACATTTTTTTTATTTGTTTCAGTATACTCTGACAAATCATCATGAATAGACTCACGCTTGAACAACGCTACGAAATTATCCAAATTTACTTTGAAAATCAGACCCGTTGTTTTATCGCAAAATTGTGTTCAGCGATGAGGCGCATTTTTGGCTTAACGGGTTTGTTAATAAGCAAAATTGCCGCATATGGAGTGAGACCAATCCACAAGAGACCCTACAGACTCCATTACATCCAGAAAAATGCACTGTTTGGTGCGGTTTTCATGCTGGTGGCATCATCGGACCTTATTTCTTCAAAAATGAGGCCGGAGCTCGCGTTACGGTCAATGGAGATCGTTACCGCACCATGATCAATGATTTTTTGTTTGAAAATATGGATGACATTGATCCGGAGGAGATGTGGTTTCAACAGGATGGCGCTACGTGCCATACGGCGAACGCAACCATCGACTTACTGAAATCAAAATTTGGCGATAAGTTGATTTCGAGAAATGGACCTGTCAATTGGCCTCCAAGGTCGTGCGATTTGACACCTCTCGATTATTTCCTGTGGGGCTACGTGAAGTCACTGGTTTATGCTGATAAACCAGCAACAATTGACGCCTTGGAGGCCAGCATTGTTCGTGTTGTTCGTGACATACGGCCAGCAGTGCTCGAAAAAGTAGTCCAAAATTGGACGTCCAGAATGCGCTTCGTCAAGAACAGCCGCGGTGCCCATATGCCCGAAATCATTTTCATATGTTAATGTCACGTATTGATCTTTCGAATAAAAAAAAATTTTGATTACAATTTAATTTTTTGTGTTATTTTTTACAATTTCAAGTTCTATCGGGCTTAAAAAAACACCCTATATATATATATATATATATATATATATATATATATATATATATATATATATATATATATATATATATATATATATATATATATATATATATATATATATATATATATATATATATATATATATATATATATATATATATATATATATATATATATATATATATATATATATATATATATATATATATATATATATATATATATATATATATATATATATAAAATATATAAAAATTTCAAACACGTCTTCTCGACAATCTGTGTCAATCCTCTCCGAGGCCGCGCCTGATAAAATTACATCAAATCTCCTGTCGGGCATTAGAGTCGGCGAGCAGTAATCAATATTCTTCCTATTATTGAGGCATGACCATATGTCGCCTCCTTCCACGTCCCACTTGACCATAGCCTGGTAGCCGAATTCATGGCTATTTCCTTCACCATGAGATCAGCCGGCAGCCAGTTCAGCATAGTGAAAAGTGCTTTCGATGGCGTAGTGCTGGAAGCACCAGTCACCATCAAAGTAGCAGTACAAATTATCTTTTCTGCGATTTTGCAGTAGGTGGTTTGCTCCAATGATTTCCACCACACGAGTGCCCCGGCCCTTACGTTAGAATGGGCTTAACAACCGTGATGAATAGCCAGCAGGAGTTCCTAGAATTTATTTCCCAGGTCTTCCCAATGACCCTTTTGCACAAGAATAAAGCAATTTTTTGCCCTTGACTGGTCGTTCCCCTGCCAGGGTTGTTTGGAATCCAGGTAGATGCCCAGAGATTTCGCACTGTCTAGTTCAACCCCCTTTACGGTTGGTAGAGCAAACAATGGAGTCTTGTATCTTCGAGTGAAATTATAATGTGAAGAATTTTACTTTCTTTCGAAAGTTTAGTTTAAGCAAACTGAAAGAATCAGTTCACTTAAATATACATGTTTCAGCGCGACCACAATTGACAGTTGTCATCACCGAAAGAATTAAGAAAAATGAGCTGGCAACTCGTTCTTTGCTTGATTTGGTACCGGCACCACGTTTTTTTCTTTTTAACCTTGTTGAAGATTAAATAAAATAAAAATTAAAGAAACAATAAATTATAGTGGTTTTTTATTATTCCCTATAATATTGGTGACCCATCGACAGAGAAAATTCTTAATAAAAAACCACTATAATTTATTGTTTCTTTAATCTTTATTTTATCTGGCGACCTAAATCAGTCATAATGTGGGTTGGTCAACCGAATCGTGATATCCGTGATCTGGCAACTCGTTCTTTGCTTGATTTGGTACCGGCACCACGTTTTTTCTTTTTAACCTAGTTGAAGATTAAATAAAATAAAGATTAAAGAAACAATAAATTATGGTGGTTTTTTATTATTCCCTAAATGAATTGGAGTCGATACTTTTAAAAGATATGCAGTTACGAGAATACCGATTTGAGATCGAAAACGCTACTTTTAAGCGATTTGCGTTTGTCATGCATGTTTCTTATAGCTTTGCAGTCATACTTTGCAAATAATTCGTTCAGGTCCTTTTTGTTTCTTAAAAAATATTTAATGTATTTTTCAATATTTTCTCTTCCTTTGGAAGACTTCTTCTTGAAAAAAAAAAAAAAAAAAAAAAAAAAAAAATTCCTGAAGAAGTCTTCCAAAAGAAGACGAAATATTGAAAAATACATTAAACATTTTTTAAAAAAACAGAAAAGGACCTTGACCTGAATGAATGAATTGCAAATATTGAATTAAATAAAGGTCAAAGCAAATAGTATCAAGGATTTCCAGTCATACTTTGCCAAAAAATGCTTCAGACATGTTTATTTCAAAATTTTTTTATGAAAATTTGTTTAGGAAAACTATTTCTGATGAAGTTTAGCACAGAAGAATAAAATATTGAGTTAAAAGTATAAAAAAAATTAAAAAAATAATTGCAAAAAATTATTTTAAAATTATCTGGTACTCTTAATATTTAAAACCCATCAATAGTGTTGAAAAACATGTTTGCTTCTTTATAAATTGCAATAAAAAATAAAACTTTTTTTGTGATTAACAGGTTTTTTTAACTATATAATTATTGTAAATATTGATTAATTATATTAATTTTTGTAGATTAATTATTCATGATATGTGAAAAACTTGCTAAATATTTGAATAATACAATGACTGAGTGGTTAATGCAGCAGCTCATGCTACGTCATGGTCCGAGTTCAAATCCGAAAGGCTGCTCATAAGTAGTGTAGCGACTACGAAACAGCTTTAGCCCTCAGCTAAAGATTTGATTATTATTGTTCTTGTCTTCTTCAATCAAAAAATATTGATCACATCAGATTTGTATTGTAAAAAGTCTTTCTTAAGAAAGAAAAAACTTGAATTATAACCCGATCTACAAAAACCAAAAATCTTATTTAAAAATTTATAAAAAGTTCCACAAAAATTCAATAAATTTGATATTATATTTTTTCTGTATTAAAACCTTTTGTAGTAGCTAAGAGCGTTATTCTCAGAACATCTCCTTTTACTATCAAATCTATTTGTAATTATGAAAACAGCAGTAAGCTTTCAGTATACAAAACGTATTTAAATTCAATGTTATAAGTCATTAGCAGATCTTTTTTAAAGCCACTTGATCACAGAACAGAATGTGATTTTTACTCCTGCCAGAAAAATACAAACCCATAAAAATTTAGATTTTTTAATTTTATAAAGCTATTAATAGAATCATTAAATTCATTAGTAAAACAGTTTCTATATTAAATGAAAAAAAGTGTAATAGGCAAACATGTTTTGTTATTGTTGTAATTTCAGAAGCTAGTAGTTAGAATTAACCAACCAACTTTTACACTTTGCTAAAACCAAAACCAATCCAGGCCTAACAATATACCCAGTAGAAAACTATCAGCCGCAAAACAACACGAGCCATTAAATAGAAACAATAACTTTATAAAATACTGGGTAAAGTTGAATTTTAAAGTTAAAGCAAAAAGTAGCAGCAGCAAACAAAATAATTTATTGTTGTAAAATAATATACTCGTATAGAAAAAAACCTGTCTATTGTTAAATATCAATTAGCACAGTTTTCATACTTCATGAAGCATGATGAATAATAACATTAAAAGAAATATTGCAAACAAGTGAGCAACAGCCGAAAAAGAAAAAAAAAAGTAAAGGCTTCCCCAATTGTTGTTAAGAAACAGTAATACGAAAAAAAAGATATTAATGAAATCATTTTCAGTAAAAAATAATCACAATATTAACAACGCTTAACTTATGCATTTATAACAAACATATGTTTAACGTATAAAATTACTGTCGTTATTTACAATGTTAATGCTCTAGCGGTTAAGATAATTTTATAAAACGTTATTAAATCAAATAAAACGTTAGAAGTTGCCGGAAAAACAAAAAAATTAATTCTATTGCAATAAAAATACTGCTTAATTTTAGAGGGAAAAACGAGCCTAAACCAAGCAAAGAACAACAATAATAATCCCAATATTAAAAAATCTGTACGAGTAGATGTCTATACCGCCATTCTATGACTTTTAACAAAAATAAAATTTTTCATATTGTTAACTTATTTTGTTGCTAGCAGTAACAATTGTGTGATTATGTAACGTGTCCTTAACAATATTGACAAAAATGTCAAATCACATGATCTTGGCAGACAATTGATATCCCCACCACGTGAGATAACACGGCCATTGAATTTGTTGCGCAAAAGATTCATTCTTCCGTTAGCTATGTAGCAAGTAGCACCATCATTTTGAACACATATCGTACATCACATACATAAAGTATCTAATGATACTTTGGCTACCATTAGAGCTCTAAACAGATGACTGAATTCTGAAATAATATTCGCATAAAAATAAATTTTTGTCCAGCACTGGCAGGACTTTAATCACATTTTTTTTAGTATTAAGAATTGAATACTTATTGTCATTACATATCTTATGTAGATTCAATAAATAAAATAATAAAGTTAAAAAAAAATATCGTCCACATCCATAGCTTCCAATTCGGCCATAAAAAGTTCGTTATCATCTCACGATAGCAAACACCATTCACAGTACTTTCCTCATTTTGGAAAAAATATGTCCCGATGATGCCACCAGTCAGTCCATAACCCGCATCAAACAGTCACTCTTTGTGGTTGCATTGGGTTTTCGATCATCACTCTTGGATTATCATTTGCCCACATGTAGAAATTCCGCTTATTGACGAAAGCTGCTTAAAGTGCTTTCACATTAGACAACTTACTTGCGCAAGTATAATTTTTGCTTTTATTTATTTCCTTTTATACTTTCGCAATTTAGTTGCGCAACTTTCATTCTGTTTTGCTTAAATTTTCTTAATATTTTGAACGGCCCGAAAAATAAACAAAATAAAATATCAATGACCAAATATGCGAACAAAGCGAATTGTGCTGAGTACAAGCAAGTCTGTACTCAAATATCAGCAATTTTCCCCCCTTCAAGCTGCTCTTACCTCAAACATTTATAACCACAAGAGTTGAGGAAAGAGAATTGCGCAACTAAATTGCCGAATGTAAAAGCACTCTTAGTGCTTCATCACTGAATATGACTTTCTTAGAAAATTGATTATCCGCTGTTGCCATGTCATGCCACCATTCTGACCATCAACAACACTCGGAATGGTCAGAAGGCTTTAGGTCTTGAGTCAATCTTGCCATAAGGTCGTACAGTTAATAAGGAATAATACCTTGAAGTTATGCACCGTTTGCGCAAAGCAATTCGTCAGTCGTCAATTAGGAATAATACCTTGAAGTTATGCACCGTTTGCGCGAAGCGATTCGTCAGAAACGCAAGAATTGTACAAAAAAAAGAATCATGCCTCGATGTTTGTGCGTCAGTTTTTGGGCAAAATCCAAACCGTTATCACGCCTTAACTACCGTATTCACCGTAGTTGACCTTCGCTGACTTTTTCCTCTTCACAAAACTGAAGACACCGGTGAAAGGAAAGCGTTTTGCTGCGATTGAGGTGATAAAAGAAAAATCGAAACAGGAGCTATTGATGATATCAAAAAAGCTCGTTTCAGAAGAGAATAGGAAAAAACGCTGGCATACGTGCATTATATCTGAGGGGGATTATTTTGAAGGGGACAAGATATTAATTGATTAATATATAACATTTCACAGATCGCAATTAAAAAAAAAAAAATTATGTTTGTGCTGCCATCTAGCGCTAGATAGCTTCAATATCAATCCGCCCTCGTATTCGAACATCGAAAATCATTGCTGCTAAAGTAATAGTAAATGAAGAATTTAAATTACGCAGTTGAAGAATACTGTGCGTTATACTGACAACAATACGTTACTAAAAGCTTGGGAATCTAATTTCTTTGCATAAGCTTTTGCCACATTAAGTTTATTTATTTTGTAGAACACACTTTTAACACAAAAACATAACAAATCTCTTCTTTAACAAAATATTTACATTTATTTTTACAAATAACTAAACAAGCCCTCTTTTTGTTTCGTTACAGCTCGTGAAGTCAGGCAATCCAAGAAAAAGTTTAGGAAGAAAAAGAAAAAAATTCAAGTGATAATTTTCAAACAAACATTAAGCTTAAAAAAATAAACGAAAGATGAAATAAATCAGCAGCAAAAAAATGCCAACATAAATAATGATACAACAACAGCAACAAACAACACTACCGCCAACAACAGCAACAAGAACGAAAAATTGGAAGAATATAATTTTAAGAAACTTAAGAAGGAGAAAAAATGTTGTTACTTTTACGGACAAAAATTAAAATGAAACTCATTTGCACAAAACCAAGTTTAAACAAAAGATAATAACAACAGCAACAACAGCAACAAAAAAACAAGAACAAAAAATAGCAACACTAATGGCTTTAACAAGATAACAACAACAAATAAAATTAATATACAAATAAACATAAGAAAATTACTTAAAATTTAACAAAAACATACAAAAACTAAAGAAAAAAAAAAAAACAAAACGTTTTAAAAAACTTCAAACAAATTGAAATTGTAAAAGAAAAAAAAAAAAAATAAAACATTAAGGACCAAAGGCGGCTTGCTTAAAAATTAAAGAAAAAAAAAAAAATAAATACTTTGTTAGAGTAACGCATAGTTCTTTAAATACAACAACAGCAAAATATTCTCCATATATTTTTACGCTGATACGACGATGATGATGATGTTCTGCAGACAAGTGAAAAATTTGCCTGCAGATGACCAAAGACAGACACAAATAAAAGCAACAACACCAACAGTCTATCCAAAACGTAAAGGTGATGGAGGTGAAAAAGCCACCAACACTACAAACACTGACACGTTTCTACCAACAACATCAATGCCATCATCAACAGCCAGAAGAACGTTTGTAGCAACAGCATCAGAAAATGTAGTAACAGCAGCTAGATCATTTATGCCAAGCCAGTCAAGTGATGAAAATTCCTTTACTGCAAATAATGGTGAAATAGTTTGGAACAGCATGACAAATCAACACAATTCGCAAGACAATACATCTAGATATAATATTAACATCAACCGAAATAATGATGTTAATGAACAAGATAATTATCATCAGCAGCAAAGCTGTAATGATCATCAAGATCATTGTAAATTATTTGTAAATAGTTTATCATTGCATTTAAATGAGCACATAAAGGGACGACGAGGGAAACATTTTAAGTTGAAAACTCGAACTACAAAACAATTTTTATTTAACAGACATCACAATCACAGGCAGCATGATGTTGAAGAGCAAGCAAAAGAAGACTGTTTAGCTATACAAAAACAACAAAATCAACACCACCTCATCAGCAAAGAATATGAGGCAAAAGAATTCAGGTCTCGGAGACATCCTCTTGCCAACACAATACCATTAGTGAGATATGCGTTGACAGTGCTAATTTTTTTAATGTTAGTGATATCAGCTAAAGCAACCGCACAACAAACCATCGCCTCGACCTCCATCTCTTCCTTTGCAAATCCCTCGATTTTCACATTTGTGCCTTCGAACCCCGGCAGACATGTGTACACGTCGTCTTTTCCCCGACGACGTACGGCAGATGGAATGGGTTTAATGCAATCACGTGCTGTGGACACAAGAGTACAATTTGAAGTGTTGGAAGGTCAACCCAAGGGCACTGTAGTTGGTTATATACCCACTAGGCCGGACTTTACCTATCGCTTTAACGAGCCACCTAGAGAGTTTACTCTGGATGCAATAACGGGTGAAATTAAATCAAATATGGTTTTAGATCGTGAAGGCATGCGTGAACGTTATGATTTGGTAGTCTTATCCTCACAGCCTACTTATCCCATTGAAGTAAGAATAACTGTTTTAGATATAAATGATAATGCACCCGAATTTCCGGAACCTAGTATTGCAGTCAGTTTTTCGGAAAGTGCTGCCAAGGGCACCCGATGTTTGCTAGATGCAGCCACCGATCTAGATGTGGGCACAAATGGTATATCCAACAACTATACCATAGTGGAGGGTAATGTAGATAATAAATTTCGTTTGGCGGTTACCTCTAATCCCAGTGGTGATGTTTCCTACCTACATTTGGAAACCACCGGAGATTTGGATCGCGAGACCAGGGCCTTTTATAGACTAAATATATCAGCCAAAGATGGTGGCAGTCCTGCCAAATATGGTTATCTACAAGTTAATGTTTCCATCATAGATGTCAATGATAATCCACCAGTATTTGATCATAGTGATTACACCGTGTCCTTGAATGAGTCAGTACCGCCGGGCAGTTCAGTTTTACAGGTGATGGCCACAGACAAAGATTTGGGAGATAATAGCAGAATAACTTACTATTTAGCCGATACGGAAACCCAATTTACTGTTGATCCTGAAACTGGAGTGATTTCCACAACTGAACATTTGAGTTGTCCACAACAAAATTGTCCCACCTTTTCCCGGCCAGGCGTTTCCTGCCCAAAGAGTTGTGTTTTTACTGTGTTTGCTGGAGATCATGGCTCCCCGCGACAAGATGGTCGCGCCTATGTTACAGTTAATTTACTGGATACAAACGATCACGATCCGGTTATAAGGTTTCAATATTTTCCACCCACCGGCACCTTTGCCACAGTGGATGAAAATGCCATTAATGGTAGCGTTGTTGCTGCAGTATCCGTGGTGGATATGGATGAAGGTTTAAATGGCGAGACTTCAATTAAAATAACTTCAGGTAATGAGTTGGGTCATTTTCGTCTAGAGAAAACGCCTTCTTTTGACATCGTAAGAGTCAATGGCATCTTGGATAGAGAAGAAATTGGCAAATATAATCTAACAGTTGTAGCCACTGACAAAGGAACACCTTCAAGAACCGCTACGTCTTATTTAATAATACATGTCAACGATGTCAATGACCATGAGCCAGTTTTTGAAAAGTCAGAATACTCGGCCGTATTGAGTGAGTTAGCCCCTCCCGGTTCTTTTGTTGCCTCTATAACAGCCACAGATGAGGACACTGGGGTGAATGCTTTAATATTTTATGATTTTGTTTCTGGCAATAACAATCAATGGTTCGCTATTGACTCTTCCACCGGCCTTATTACAACACAAGATTGGCTAGATCGCGAAATAGAAGGCTCTGTTGAGTTAAGTATTTCAGCTAGAGATGGTGGTCCAAATCCCAAATGGGCCTACACCCAGTTAAAAGTTACCATCTTAGATGAAAACGATGAAGCACCACAATTTACCCAAAGCAAAATCAATGTCACCTTAAGTGAAGCCACACCACCACATACCTTAATTGCCATGTTAACAGCCAACGATCACGATCAAGGCACAAATGGTTCAGTGACATATACGCTGGCAATAGTAAGCGAACGAAAATATCCTGAACAATTTGAGTTGGATTCTTTAACAGGCCAATTAACGACAAGAAAGTCACTAGATCGTGAATTGCAACAGAATTATGAAATTTTAGTAATCGCACGTGATCAAGGTACACCACCAAAATCTTCAACAGCCACAGTTAATCTTCACATAGAAGATGTCAATGATAATGCACCACAATTTTATCCAAAAAAATATTTTCATGCGTTGGCGATACCAATGCAACAACAACAGCAACAACAACAACTACAGCAGCAACAGCAACAACAACAGGGCAGCACAAACAATAACCATTACAATGCTGTATCAACAATGGGAGGCGACATTGACATTATGTCGCTGCTGCAAAAGCCATTATTAAAAGTTTTTGCTACTGATCGTGATGAGGGTGATAATGCCTTAATTACTTATACCTTAAACACAGGTGGTGATGGTTTATTTGTGGTTGATACTTGGTCAGGTTCGATCATGTTAAGCTCTAAATTTGTGGCAACAACAGCAGCCTCAACATCAGCAACAGAAATTTTACAACATTTTACAAAACCCTTATATAAACTGCTTATTACAGCTAAAGATCGTGGTGAGAGGCACAGTGAACAAGATGCCATTGTAGAGATAATGATGCAACACAAAATGGAATCATTAGACTTTGACTCCTACTCGCAAACGTATGAGTTTCAGATCACCGAAGATCATGGCATGGAACAGCCTCATTTAGGCAGAGAAGTGGGTCAGGTACAAATAAAGCATCAACATAGCATGTCGGCTGATATACTGGAATACTCTATAGTGTTTGGAGATCCTGAAGAATATTTTGTCATCAATAAAAATACTGGTGTTATAAGCACAGCCAAAGCTATTGATCGCGAAGTCAGCAATCAATATCAGTTGGAAGTGATGGCTCGTCGTGGCTTGGCTTACGGCAAGTGCTTAGTGCATATTTCCGTACTAGACTTGAATGACAATACACCTTTATTTGCTTTGGAACGGGACGATGAAGTTTTCTTGCCTGAGAACTCGGCCGTGGGTCAAGAAGTTTATATTGCAAGAGCCAGAGATCGAGACTCGGGCAATAACAGCCGCATAACTTACACCTTAACCTTTAATCCGGATATGTTGTTTCGCATAGGAGCATCTACTGGAGTTATATATTTACAAAAACCCATTAAAAATGAACCAAACTCAAACATACAAATAGAACTAACAGCCACGGATCATGGCACGCCATCATTGTCTTCAAAGCACGTCATGTCAATTATAATAACAGATGTCAACGATCATACACCAGTTTTCGATTATACCTCTTACGAAACTTCCCTGTTGGAGTCTACACCGGTAAACGCTAGATTTTTTTCAGTAGCTGCGCATGATAAAGATCTAAGTCTTAATGGCCGTTTGTCCTATACGATTTTAGAAGGTAATGTTGCCCAAAAGTTTGGCATATTTCCAGATGGCTTTTTATTTGTACGATCATTTTTGGATCGTGAAGAACAAGATTATTATGCTTTGACCGTTAAATGCCAAGATCAAGGAGAGCCCCAAAGAACTTCAGAAGTGCCTGTTATTATACACATTATAGATGAGAATGATAATCCACCACAATTTACTAACAGCTCATTCACCTTCAGCTTACCAGAAAACGAGCCGGCTGATGCTTTTGTGGGCAAACTTATTGCCTCGGATCGCGATATAGGCCGCAATGCTGAACTGATTTTTACCTTGGCCTCACCGGGAAAAGACTTTATCATAGACTCACGTAATGGATTTATTAAAACTCTACACCCTTTTGATCGGGAAGAACTAATACAAAGAATGCCTTCATCTTCTTCACTGACTGGATTGGCGGGGGCTCAAAATTATATTTTGCTTGAGGCCATAGTAGCAGACAACGGCAATCCCAGACTTAAAGATAAAGTGAAAATAAAAATTATTATAACTGATGTAAACGATAATGCTCCGGAATTTGTAAGAGCTCCCTATAAAGTTCAGATTTCTGAAGGCTCCTTAGTTGGCACACATTTAATGCGGGTATATACTAATGATTTAGATGAAGGTCTCAATGGTGACGTCTATTACTCTATAATTAGTGGCAACCAAGCGGGACATTTTCAGATAGATGATGCTACTGGACAACTTTCCTTAGCTCGTAAGCTGGATCGTGAAAATCAAGCTGAGTATAAACTGGAAGTAATGGCCAAAGATGCTGCCTTAGAGGGACAACAGTTAAATTCCACAGCCACCATAACCATTGAAGTTTTAGACGAAAATGATATGGCTCCAAAATTCATAGAAATCACATCCGAAATCTCGGTGTTAGAAACGACTGCTGTCAGTACGGAACTAATGCGTTTCAAGGCAGTAGATATGGATTTGGGCATAAATTCGAAGATTTCATTTACTATTACAGCAGGAAATCGCAAAGATACCTTCCATATTGATGCTGCTACAGGTATTTTGTATCTGCACAAATCTTTGGATTATGAAGAAATAACTGCTTATAATTTGAATATAACAGCATCAGATGGTGGATCGCCCAGACTTTCTAGCACTTTAGTGTTTACAGTGCATGTTAAGGATGAAAACGATAATCCACCAACTTTTCCAAATACAGCCATTGTACGGCAAATCAAGGAAGGCATAGATCTTAAAACGCCCATAGTAACTGTCACTGCAGAAGATCCAGATTCTGGCTTGAATGGCAAGGTTACGTATAGTATTGTTAAGCAGGAACCCGAACTAGTGGGTGGCCGACATTTTGGCATAAATACGCAAACCGGTGTTATACACACTTTGAGAGAAATCGATCGCGAATCTATAGACACCTTTCGTTTGACGGTGGTTGCTACAGATCAGGCTCAAAAACCTGAAATGCAATTGTCTGCCGAAAAACTGGTTACCGTAATTGTCGAGGATATTAATGACAATGCTCCGGTTTTCATTTCAATGAATGCTGCCATATTACCTTCTAAAAATCTACAAATGTACTCACAAAACCGCGATGGTGCTCACATAATGTTTGTCCACGCCGCCGATGCTGATTCTTCTAGTAATGGCATTGTCACCTACGAACTAGTTTCTGGCAATATGGATCTATTCAAACTGCAACGCAATACGGGAGCGATTTCTTTACGCAAACTTATCAATCGTCCTGAAGTGCGTTATCAACTTTCGCTCAAGGCCACCGACGAGGCTGTGCAAAGCGAACGTAAAAGCTCCGATGCTTATATTACAATAATCGCTACAAGTGCTTCAGGCGTACCGGGACCGGTTTTCGATCAACGCGAACAAAGCGGTTCGGTATATGAAAATGAACCTATCGGCACGAGTATTTTAACCGTAAGTGCTCAACTGAATAACGCTGAGATTGAATATTATGTTACAAATGTAACAGCGGTTGGTAGTGGAAATGCGTTAACTTCGTCGGGTAGATACACAAATGTAGAACGTTTATTTGATATCGATACTAAATTGGGAATTTTATCAACGGCCAAAGAACTGGATCGTGAGGCTGGAGCCGATACTTATGAAATTGAAGTCTATGCTATAGCACTGGGAGGAAGCCCTAGAACAACTAGTACTAAGGTAAGTAGATTTTCATATGAATTTTCATTAAAAATTCAGGCAATTTAATGATAACAATATGTTTATTTAGTCTGTTATGAAAAACATTCATTGAAATAAGTGAATTTTTGAAAAATTTTTACTTCAAGTAGCTAAACAGCAATTTCTCTGCACAAATTCTGGTCTTTTTTTATAATTAGCAAACAATTTTTGTTCTAACATTTTTGGATATATTTATTTCAGCCACTCCCTTCTCAGTATTTATGTGCGTATTCTATTAGCAAATATTTGGGAGTGATAAATTTAATGCATTTGACATTGTCTCTATAAAGAATATGTTAACAAATGTTAGAAAAAATGACAGATTTCAGTACTTGTGGCGCAAGTTATAAAGTTAAGAAATATTTTTACATTAGCTTTTTCAATTTTAAAACAGAAAGTAGAATTTTACTAAAATTACTACGAGTATTTCATTTGCCAATAAAATCCTGCTTGAAGTGGTAAATCATTTTATTTAATTCATATATTTGTTCTAAAGCACATGCTTAGTTTTACTGCCTGGCTAAAGGCACAATTAGTTTGTACGTTCTCTTCCGTTCTGGATCAGCTGTTTTGTTTCTGTTCAATATAAACTATATGTACATGGTTTGTTTTCACTTTTACATTCTGTTCTGATACGGACTAATCTGTTGTAAATAGAATTCAACGTTAAGTGACGGCCAGATATGTGTATGTTTTACTTTTTTCAGGTATGGATACATTAATTTTTTATTCAAATGTATATAAATTTTTTTGTCAAAAACTAAAAAAAAGTTAAAGCATTTTTTTTTAATTAAGCAACTATGAATGATCAAAAGAATATAATTTTAGCAAGGAAAAAATTATATTTTGTATAAGAAGTGTCATAAAGTCTGGAGATTGTGAGATAGAAGTGGACCTTTTGATCACCATTTCTAAATTATTAATTTGTTCCTTTTTTCACACAAGATAATATTTATGTACATATTTTATTCTGCATTCCAATGTGTTTCTTTTATTTATGATCTACTGTAAACAACAGCTGAATATTTTCACGGAAAAAGTAATTATAAAATATTTGCTACAGAAATGAACGTCACAGAACGGCAACAAAAAGTGAAAACTAATGGGGCCTTAACAATGTCGTTTCATTAACGTTCGCTAATGTTTTATATTAAAAATAAGTGACTTATAGTCGACTATTTTTCAACTAACGGATATATCGGAAGTTGACAAGGTAAATGATACAAGATCAGGGAAAAATAAAGCTCATAAACGGCACCAAAAAAAAAAAAAAAAAAAAAAAATCGTGTGGTTTAATGCTGCTAGATTATTTTCTTTGGGAATAAGTGAAGTCACTAGTCTACTTCAATAAGCTCAAAACGATTGACTGCTTGGAAAACAAAATTTGCCGCGTGATTGCAGATAATCGGTCACAAATATTGGAAAAAGTAATAACACATTAGACCTTTAGATTATACTAAGTCCGAGCGGTCATATATCGGAAATCATATTTAAATTACAATGCCAGAAGATTATCGTCCAAATGGAGTATTTTTCATGTCTGTTTTAAAATCTCAATTTTTTTACGACAACCGCATCAATGGGATGTCCAAACAATTGTATTTGGCAGTGCAAGAAAGGTTTGCTCACTCTAATTGCATATTAATATACAAGATGGGTCACAATAAATCATCAAATTCGTTTTGGAATAACCAGTTTTCGAAGTACTGCAAATCTTTATTTGGGTTTTCCTGCATTTTCGACAACTTTCCGCAATATTTCTGTTAATAACTGCTCGCATCCTTGTCGAGTGTTCTCCTTAAGAGCTGCGATTGTCAGCGGTTTGTTGACATAAAACCTGGACTTCAAGTAGCAGAAAGAAGTCGGGGAAGGTTAAATCGCACGATCTTGCTGGTCATGCCAAAACAAAAGCTTACGCAATCAGCAAATATTTCTTTCACAATCCCCATTGCGGCTCATGCTATGTGTGCGCTTGCACCATTTTGTTGAAATCACATGTTCCACTGAGCGCCGCTTATTCAATTCTGGTAGCAAGAAGTCGCTTATACATGGTCCTGCAGCATTCGCCAGTAACAAAAACTGTATTGCCGATGGCGTCGTCCAAAAAAAAAATATGGCCCAGTCACTCCTACCGCGTGAACACCGCGCCACACAGTAGCCTTTAGTAGATGTAACGGCTTTTCATGTATCACAATCGAATTTGGCGCTACGCGATTAAGAAATATACGACGAAATTCACGCTGAGGTATTACCACCTGCAGATTGTTGACTAACACAGCCGACATACTTATTTCACACTCTTGTGAAGTATAGTGCCTCAGTGTTTTTGTGTAAATCACATGTTCCACTGAGCGCCGCTTATTCAATTCTGGTAGCAAGAAGTCGCTTATACATGGTCCTGTAGCGTTCGCCAGTAACAAAAACTGTATTGCCGATGGCGTCGTCAAAAAAATATGGTCCAGCCACTCCTACCGCGTGAACACCGCGCCACACAGTAGCCTTTAGTAGATGTAACGGCTTTTCATGTATCACAATCGAATTTGGCGCGACGCGATTAGGAAATATACGACGAAATTCACGCTGAGATAATACCACCTACAGATTGTTTACTAAAACAACCGACATACTTATTTCACACTCTTGTCAAGTATAGTGCTTCAGTGTTTTTGTGTTTTGCAGCTGTCTATTTCAAAATTGTCTAATAGGGTAGATGTAAATAGCTTGCGGTAGGTTGATTAATTTGGCACCACCCTGTACAACCAGCCTTAGCTACAGACTTTCGAATTCCTAATACTCATACATTTTGTGTTTACTATCAGAAGCCGCCGCTAGAATCTTGTTATATTGGAAAAGTGTGATTTTGTTAAACAGTGTTTCAAAAAACATAAAATTCATTACCTCCACTGGCTTGGCAACATAGTGAACATGTATACCATAATTTTTTTTTCCTGCATTGCTCAATAGTTTCTGGTTACAATTTTTTTTTCTTGCTTAAAAAATTAAACAATAAAAAACTGGTTCAAATTTATTATAAAGTCTTAAATTTCAATTTAAAACTACCTTTAGCACCAACTCACACCGATTCTTAACGCAGGTTAGTGCTAAAATCGTTCATGCATGCTGTTTGTATATGTCTATGCATGTGTGTGTATGTGCAGTGCTACGTATGTATATACACATATAAATAGTATGCATACATACTTTTTGAAATTTATAACATTTGTTATCAAATTTCGTGGTAATCATCATAAAGTTTTGAAGACTTAACAATAATTTTCAGCCATTAACACCAACAACACCACTATCACAATCGAACAGGAAAGTGTTAAAAAAGGACATGTTGTTGCAACTTAATGTGTGGAAACAAAAATCAGAATAATAATTCTGTTATATGCTTTAAGAAGGTTCGTTGCTTGGGTACTTACTTAAGAAACTAACACTTTTTCTTTGCTTTGGCAAAACTTTTGACGGCTTGGAAGCATTTTTAACAAGGTTTTATTGAAAAGTGTTTTTTTCAACACTTTGCTATGAAAAACTAGTTCTCAGTGCAGAATGCACAAATATATTTTTATTTACATACGTACATTTGAATATGCTTATTTGAATGTGTGTGTATTATTAGTAAAATATCTTTAGCAACGATTTTTTAGTATTGCTGGTTTCGCAAGAGACTTATTTTACTGCTTTCATTCTTCTCACCGCTTTCTTCCGTTGATCATCGTTATTGTACTGCATGTGTGTATGTGTGTGTGTGTATGCTTGATAGGTCGCAGACTCAGTAAAGGTGTAAAATTCTTTAAATTGCAATATATTTCAGTCTATAATTGTAAATTTTGTCGTTATGGTTATTGGCTAGCATATGCGTCTTAACTTTTTGATATTTTCGCTCAAGCATATCAATTAGTGATTGTATTTTATATTGAAGGCGTTGGCTGTTTTATAGTGTTTGTGTATGAGTATAGTATGTGTATGTGTGTGAACTTATGTTTGAAGAGAAAATGTTGTTTTTCGGCAAGATAACTATCAAATCTTTCCATTTTGGTGGGTGGTAATTTATTTTATTTATTATTTCTTTTTCTAAGCAATCATCATAAATTTTTGAGCGCATGTGATATTTTTTCTTTTGGTTAAAGCCTCAAAATTAGTATAAACAAATTTTACTGCTAGCATATTAGCGCTACCAAACAGTGATGGGAAATGAGGTTTACATATCGGTACCAAAAGCATTTTTTCGGTACTTGTTTAACTTCGAGAGTATGAAAGATATTTATCTTATTTGATATTTAATTATTTGATTTTGTTTAAGTAATTATTTCTTATTTTTGCAGCTAAAGATCGTTTTGTTTTATATAAAAAATTCAACAGTATGTATTTTCAATATTCCGATAACAATTTGTTACCATCGTCAGAAAAATTAATATGTTGCAATATATTAATTTTCCTGACTATGAAAACAAATTTTTATCGAAATATTGAAAATAAATACTTTTGAATTTTTTATATAAAACAAAACGATCTTTAGCTGCAAAAATAAGAAATAATTAAATATATATTTAGCTTATTTACAAACAGTTCGGCGTTGTCGAAAGGATAAGTTTATTCGCCTTCTAGGCGAAAGAAAATTGATTTGGATTTATCTAACTTTTTTCTATGCGAACGACATGTCAAAGTTCAATTAAAATACATATGTACATGCAAACAAATAAAAGTGGCACAGGCAAATCCAATTTGATTCGAATATGAGTGAATACTTTTTTACGTTTATATTTTCATTCGATATCGGCGAACTTTATTTAAAAAAAAATATATAAAATTAATTCACAAACATTAAAAGAAAATAAAAAAGGAACATAAAACATACACTGACGTACATAAGTAAATACCCTTATTATTAAATGGGGAGTCGCAAAACAAAACGTGCTTTTTTGTATTATTTTTAGAAAATTCTTTTGTAATGTTTTTGCATTAATTTGGCCAGGTTCTACTGAAAAAAACCTTATTTGCTTAATATTTCTTCCCTTCTCATAGAAAAATTGTGTCTTTAAAAAGTGGATGCAGAACAAAACGTGCTTTTTTCTTCAGGCCAGGTTCTACTGGAAAAATCTTATTTGCTTAATATTTCTTCCCTTTTCATAGAAACATTTTGTCTTTAAAAATTAATGCAGAACAAAACGTGCTTCTATTTCTATTTTAACAAAACGTACTTTTTATAATTATATAGTTTTGTTTGTTTCATTAAAAGTAGAGATGGGAAAATGTTGTGTTTTTCTCGAATCACGCTTGATTGTAGCTTGAACGAACATGCGCACCTCTCTAATTGTAACAATAATACACAGCGTTGTCAACTCAGTGTGTTTCGCACCGTTTTTGGTGCTTTTTAAAATTATTTGTTTTTTACTCGGTGCGTGGTGCGCTTTTTAAATTTCGGTGGCACCAAATCGAATTCAATGTAACTTTTTGTTTAAATATAAGAAAAAAGTTTATTCAAGTGCCCACCATTTTTACGTTTCATTTTGCAGATCCCAATCACAACACGGAGTTATAATGTGAAAAACGCACCTTATTATATGCACTAAGTAAGACAATCTTGCTTACATAGTCTCGAAAGAAAAAGACACAATTCGTTTTAAAAAATTTACTGCTTTTAGAGCGTATTTTGATATTAAACCATCAAGCCAGGTTTGTCAAATATTACAATAAATGCAATCACAGTATGGAAGTTCGTATTTATGATGGCGCGTGAGTTCGTTAGTGTTTTGGTAATTGATAAATTACTAAATTATTAATAAAATTATAAAGTTTTTCCAAAACGTTTGCATATTGATTATGTTAAACTTCATCTTTTATTTCTTATAATTCTGGCAAATTTTCGTATAATTCAATAAATTCTTTTAAAGACATACACTCTGGCCTACATTGTGTTTGATAGAATTGCTGTTAATAGAACTTGAAGGCTTGTAGTGCCATTCTGTAACTTTTAATGATCCGATAATAAACTTCTTCGACATATACATATGATCATATATGTCGAAGAAGTTCCTACTGCAATATAATTTTAATGACGGTAAGCAGCTGTATTTTTGTGTACCGGATAACAGGCAGTAAAAAAAATGGCTGATTTCGGTCGACTGCGAATATAATTAAATAATATTGCTGAATAATAAAGTTAATAAAATTTCGGGTTAATTATTGTAAAGATACCATTTTCTTAACAATAGTAACAGAATCACCCTAGAGTCCAAGTTTGACAAACAAGAATTCTAGCTATTGAACAAAAAGGCTGTTTCAATATCATGTTTTTTAATATAAAAATATTATACTTTTTATAATACAAAATAGGTTTTTAAAAATGAAAAGAAAAATTTATAATTCGGTGCGTTTTTGTTGAAATAACGCGCTTTTTTCCCCATTTTGGTGCGTTTTGAAATTTCAAAGCTGACAACGCTGATAATGTAGTAGAGAGAGAGAGAGAGAGAGAGAGATAACGAATACAATGGCATTGTAGAAGATATCCAAATAAAAGTTTGAAATTATTTAATTTGTTTAGTGTGCTGTTCATAGAACACTGACGAGCAGTTCGACTAACGAAATTGGAATTGATTTAAATTAAACTACCTTATACTAAATAAAAATAAAATGTTAATTAATTGAGTCCAATCGAAGTTTTTATTGAAAAGTTTAATTCAAGTCAAAAATATATATATGGTTCAATTTGAATAAAAGAAAATTTTCTTACATTCCAGCTCAAACAACAAAAATAGTTTCATATACATACATACATACATACCTATATAATAATATTTATGTGCTGTTCATAGAACACAGAATCACTAAAAAAGTTTAGCAAATTTCATACAAATTTTCTTGACGAGTTGCTCGTCTGTGTTCTATGAACAGCACATAACATACGCACATCAAACAGTTGTTTTTTCATTTTATTTTAAACAAAACGTGTTATTTGCAAATTAAAAGCTTTTTAATTTCGTACAACGCGAACATTTATTTGGGCGACTTATTGCCGTCCGATTCATTTTAATATAAGGATGTAACTTGTTTGATATTCAGGACTCATGCTATAAAACAGTGGTGCCCAAAAGTTCTATATGGAAGAGTAAACACCAATACATTTAAGAAACAACTATTTTTATTTAATATTTTTTGTTGTGAAACGCAAAACAATTTACAAAAACAAAATTCACACGATAACCGCTGTCGTCAATGTTTACCAGCAAAACATGTAAAAATGTTGGTGCTTGCACTTGTGTGTGTGCAACGAAGAACGAAAAAAAAAAAAATTTATAAGACGAAGCTGTATATGTATTTTTCATTGCTAGTGATGAGTGCAGTATGTGTGTAAAGCTAAGCGCTTTTACAAAAACAATTGAGCATCAAGCGCATGGGCCTGGGCATGCCTGCTATCAAATAGTGAAAAAGATAATCTTTGATGTTGCAAAATTTTCAAATAATAAAAAAAGGCACGTATTGTTCTGCGACTCCTCAAATATCCTTACTAATAATATATCAATTACATTCAAATTTATGAAAACAATTAAATACACACATGTAGTTTTAACTTTCTAGCAATTATTATAAAATTTTTGTTAACGGAAAATTAGAAATAGCAATTATTACTTACACAAAATTCGCAGCAAACATAAGCATTCAATATTTATTTAATATGCTTTGACTTAATTATACACTAAGACAAGTGTTAAATTCAATCTTGTTTGTTTAACATTTTGTTTTATATTTTTGTTTTATTTTTTGTACACGGTTTTGTACAGCATTTATAAAATATTTATTTACATTTACAACAACAAAGACATTAAGAAAAATGATAGAAACATATTTGCAAGTCTTGAAAACAAAACTGTGTATTTTTTTTTTTCATAATATTTTCAGTTTTTCTGTAAACGCTTTTTATTTCAGAAGTGCGAAAAACTTTAGCAAATCGGCAACTCTTGTAGTTTAACCAAAAAACCAGTTGTTTTAGGTTTAATAATTTTTTACTATTTGTTCAATGTGATTGATAGCCGTTGAAAAGTCTTGTTGAAAAACATTGCAACACAATTTTGTTTTTTAATTTTTTCTTCATGTTTTTAATTCTGTGTTTTTTGTTTTTAATTTTGAATTTGGCAATATATTTTGATTTACTTAAATATTGCATTAAGTTAACATAAATAGAGCGTTAGTGTTCATGTTAAGCTTGTTACAAAATTTTTTTTTATTTATTACTACTTGACACCCTACAATAAGATTTGTTTGCCATTAAAGCAACGATCAAATATGTAAAATATTTTATAACGCAAAGATGGGATGGCTGGTGGCAATATTAAAAGCCTGCATGAGCCGTGTATATCTTTTTATGAGGTTAGCAAGGACTATTAATATTTTTTTTTGCTAAATTGTTTTCCTTTCCTGATCAATCAGTGTACGGGGCAGATAATGTGAATAAGAGCGAAATATTGCTCATGTATATTTGCCAAGAACAACTACATACATACGTAGATATACAACAGATATTAAGCAAGTCATTACTTGACTAATTCTAAGCAATGCAGGCAATAAATACTATGATATTGAAAAACATGTTCTTGAGTAAGTGCAACATATTACCAAGTTTTCGAAGGGTAGTAGCGCAATATACATATTAAACATATGTTTGTAAAGTGCGTTTTATACAGGTATTTAACTATAGGACTAAAACTAACTGGCATGATATTTGCTTTATTTGAAATATAATCTTCTGGCATTCTGATTTAAATATTGTCCATGAAGTCTACAAAGAGTATTTTTTTTATCTTGAACCAGTACTTAGAGGATGAGCCCTACATATGCAATTCATTGTACCAGAATTAGGAAAATAGGTTGTGAGGAGGGGGCAAGAGGGAGTAGTATTTATGAACATTTGACTTGAACTTTCCAGCGTTATAACAGACAGGAAACACGTCTGCAGGCAATTTATTTCACATGCGAAGCGTGCGGCTGAAAAACGAGTTCTCTCTGTAATGCGTAGTACGGTTCCCCGGGCAATCGACCACAAATGGATGAGTTCTGGACGATGAACACGGCTACATAAAAAGATGCGTGTTTCAGGACCCAGCTCCCTAATCTCGTCAGAGCAACATCCATTGTAGTGACGATAGAACAGAGTAATACACTCTATACTGCATCGATGCTTCAGTGAGTCAATAGAGTTGGATACCCTACTGTCACCGATAAGCTTCTTCGCCCTCTTCTGCACACGGTTGGGTAACCCCAAAATTGACTCTGGAGCACCGGCCCCAACATGAGAGTTGTATTCCATTTTCGGTCAAATATAGGTGGTATAAATAGTAAGGAGATCGGATGGAGTGAAGTACATCTTGCACCTTTTTAAAAATCCGAGGCACTCTTCTTAAGAGACATGAAAAATGAGTTCAGTGCAGCAAACATCACACTGTTCACACTTTCTTTCTTCTAAGGATATCAAGAGCATCGGATTCCTCACTATTTATAAGTACAGATGAAGCAGCATTTGTGGTCGTTTGTTTGCGTGTTAATTGGATAATCTTGGATTGTCATTCACCCTAATGAAGCAATTGTGCTTATTGATGACTTCACTGAGGTGAAAATGTCCCTCATCACTGAAGATGCATTTGTTCGAAAACTGATTATCCGCTGTTTTCATTGCCTGAATAGCAATTAACGCATGGCTCAATTAAGTATCTTTCCATGATTCAAAGTGAGATAGTCTGAAATTGAGAAATGTGGTGTGGTTAAAATTAATCAGCCGATATATGAAAGTGTTCCATTCAATGTTTAAGACGAACCGTTATATAATCATTCAAATACTCAAATTTGGGAAAAGTTCGATTCAGAACCTTTCTTTCCAATGATGTTTTTATTTAAGAATAGCGGTGTATAAGCAGCTGGTTGAGTTCTTACTGTGCAAAAGGGAAAGATAAAGTATTGCGAAAATTGTTTAACTATGGCGATATATATTATTTTTTGCACAAGTAAGAATATTTTATTATATGCTGCTGTGTTTTTTTACAATGACACTATACAAAACTTATACAAATATAGGCATATATAGTTCGCATATACGAGTATAGTTCGTCAATGGTCGTGGGATTTTTCCGCACTTTTTTTGTTTTTTTTTGTTTACTTCAGTATATTGTATTGTATATTTCTTTCTCATAATAAGTAAAACTATTTTATTAGAGTCATAAACACTTTTATTCATGGACATTCTATTACATATCTATGTATGTAAAAAAGTACACTAACCATCTATACAAGAAACATTGAAAACTTCACAAATAAGTATATAAAATTTCGAAAATTTGTACAAAATTTATATAGTTTTTCTTATCAATTCGGTTCAAGCCAAAGTATATTGAATGAAATCCTTGAACTCTAAAATGTAATCAAACTTTTTTCGCTTGACGCCAAGAACATACATATGTATTTTGTAGAACCAAAGTGTAGTTTTTCTTAACTAAAACAACAAAGAGTTAAAATCAGAGAAATTTTTTGAGAAAACTATGTCAAAATTATTAAAAAGTAAAATATATTTGGCGCCATGCGAAGTAAATTTTACTTAATTTTTTTCCAGTGTAATAAATGCCACTAACCTTCAAAACTTCACGAAATTCTCCTTAGCAAAATATTTTTGTTTATTATTATTTATTTTTTCAATTTCATATGATAAAATAACAAAGATAGGGATTTCAGTTGACCAGTCAGCTTCAGTCGCCGGCAGCAGTTCTCCGGCCGTTTTCTGTATTTGGCGTGAATCTAAAAAATTTTTAACTCGTACAAAAATGTTGATTTTTACAGTAATTTTTCAAACTACAGGAAAATTATTGTTCCAAGTCGGTTTGTGTTGATGTTTTATTTTTATTTTAATAGTTTAGTTAAAAACTTTTTTTTGTATGTTTATCTAAACTGTTCATTTTGTATTTTTCTGCAACAAGCTGCTAATTGGCAGGTTTTACTTGCAAGCCACCACAGTCCGAGTTAGAAAAAGTGTAGTTAGAACTAATAATTTTTCTTTTTTGTAATCGTAAAGTTGACTTACAAGTAAAGTGTAGGTTTTTGGTGGCGTTTTAATTGATTGTTGTGTTACACACAACTTCAAGGTTATTTGGTTTTGCTGAATTATTATTAAGAGCTTTTTTTTAAATAAAATTTTATATTTAATAAATGTGAAAGAAAATTAGTATACTCGTACGTGATTTTTAAGTGTTCGCAAGATATTTGAAACTTTAATAAATCTTGGGTTATGCTGGAAATTATTACTTTTTCACCTACAGTCCAAGTGGTTTGAAAGAATTCTCAGGAAATTCCAAAACATTGGATTGTTAATAAAGTAAAATATGTAAATTCATATTTATTAATATGTACAATAAAAAAAAATAAATAAACTGATAAATATTTTAACATCTATTAAAATTAATTAAAATATAAGTTTATATTTATAACCAAGAAAGAAAATATAGTAGAGGAGTTCACATGCTAGAAACATGCATTCATCGTAAAATTTTCATCACCAGGACTTCACCTCTTTCTTCATTGAAATTGATAACATTCAATATGAAATTGAGAATGAGAGTTTTAGATTGAAAAATTGAAAATTTCAATATAAAATCAAGAAAACTATAAAGGAAACCTAAAACTGCAATACGCAATTAAGAAAACTCCGAATAAAATCGAAAATTTCAATTTAAAATTCCGCAAACTTTAAACGTAATCGTAAATTTAAATTTGAAATTGAGAACATGCAAAATGAAACTGAGAGCTTTGTAAATAAATTGAGAAAACTCTACATAAAATCAAACATTTTTATTAAGAATGGTGAGAGAACTTCAAATAACATTTCATTTATAAATTGAGAAAAATTGAGAAAACTTCAAATGAAATTGAGAGTTGGCATTAAAAAAAAATGTAAATTAATGGAGAAATCAATTTTCTTTGCATTTTAAAATAAAATAAATAAAATTGTACAATAATGGAGAATTCAAGTTTCTTTTTAGAAAACTCCAAATGAAATTGGGAAATTTTAATTTTTAATTGAGAAAATACAATTAAACGAGTATAAGGATCCAAGAAACGAAAATATTAGAATACACATCATCAAAGTTCCATAGCGTTGTAATATAAAGTATAAATCTACTGCAATCTCCTGCCTATTTCTAAAACATAAATCACCTTTTCTAAAAAGACAAACCTTAGACGTCCAAGAATGAAGTTACTTATGTTCAGTAGACTTATCGTTGTTTTTACTTTGCTTATTACTTTTACGACTTTGAATTGGACTAAGTATTAAGGAATATGGTTTAATCATGGCAGTGGATATCAAAAATTTGAGAGCGGATCGATATTGAAGGTACCTAAGAAGGAAAAAATTTTTTTTTATTCAAAAACCGTTTATTTCTCAACATAGCTTCTTTTTAGCTCAATACATTTAGTGAGATGATATTCCAACCTTTTTACACCATCTGAATAATACAATTTTGAGAACCCCTCAAAATATGCGTTAGTTTCGGTAACCACTTCTTCGTTTTGTCCCTTCGACGTTTCCCCTTTCAAATAACGCAACAAATTCACTTTTTTCCATTTTTCAAGAAATACAAAAGGTACTTACTTCAAACAACTACAACACACAAACTGACCGATGAATTTGGGTGAAATTTTAACAGCTGACTTTTGACAAATCGCAATTAATTTAAAAAATAATTTATATTTGTGCTGCCATTTAGCGCTGGGTAGCTTCAATATCAATCCAAGTCAGTTTTAATCCAAATTTGTGCCCATTTTATCACATTTTCCTTAATTTTGCGCAATATTTATGGTGAAAAGTTTTCGCATTCGTTTCGAATATTCTCCATAAAGTCTGTGATTATCTGAGCTTCAAAGAATGATGATTAAAACGGGCGATGGGGCTAACCATGCGAAATCGGCAGAATGGGAGATTAAGGAACCAGAAAATGCTTCCTTCGCAATATCCATTGTGGCTTCTTCTATGTGTGTGTAGTTGCAACTGCTTGTTTAATCCACATGTTCACCAAGCCGCGCCCATTCCATGCCGGCAGTAAGAAGTCGCTTGTGATGGCTCTGTAGCGTTCGCCAGCAACATTAACTGTAGTGCCGATGGTGTCCTAAAAAAGTAGTGTCCAATCACTCTTCCCGCATAAACACCGCATCACACAGTAGCTTTGATTTTTCAGTGCCACAGAAATAAAGATTTTGTTTATTGTAGTAACTGTATAAATAAAAATGCGCCCTGTCGCTTATGATGATATTTTACTCAAAATCACCTTCTTCGTTGTTGAGATTGATGCCAGTGTTTGTCGGTTTGTATTCTGCAGCTGACTAGTTCACAAATATCGAATATGATTGACGTAAAATGCCATTCACAAAAGCTATTACATATTAAGATTGGGGTATTAATTTTGGGCCACCCTGTATAAGAGTATTAAAACTTGCAGCTTGACTTAAGCCTATTAGAAACAATTACAAATTTACTAAACTATTTCTACTAATATGAAAGTTAAAAAAGATAAATTGTTTATCTTCCATGTTATATAAATCAAATAGAAAAAACAGTAATATTATGTTCGAAATAATATGTTTAAATATGAATGCAAAACTTGACGGTTATATTTTTCAAAATACTGAAGATTTCAAAAGTTTATATTCCTACATATATATTTACATAAATCCAACTCATTAAGCCACCAAATATTACAAACACATCGATATTTCTTTCAAAGAAACCCACAATGACAAGCATAAGACAACGTTTTGTTAAAAAAATGGTTTTTAAACACAAAAAATACTTATCTTGAAATTTACATCAGAAGAAAAAAAAAATAAAAAAATAAAAAAATTAATAAATACACAGTAACCGAGAATAAACTAATATATTTAATGGGTATATATCAGTTCTGTCGTTCGCTCTGCTCTTCGAACTCAACATTGACAATCAGCGATTTTATATACATAAGTATATTTTTTTCTGGCTAAAGAAAATTTTCGAAATGAAATCAAGCTTAAACATACAAAAATGACAAATGACTTTAAATATTTGATGCCTTTTTTTTTATAAGATGTAAAAGATGTTCTCCTTTTTATTCAAGTGATTCTTCTGGTTTTTTCTTTATAGCAATATCATATCAATTCAAGAAAATCAAGTTTAATGTTCGAATGTTCTTTTTTTGTACTCATGAGAAAACAATTCTTATTCATCATTTGTTTGGTGTTTTAAGATTCAATAAATAAATGTTAAAATCATTATAGTTGTTTAGTTTAAGTACGCGTTATTTTTAGCATATGGGACACTCCATGGCATCGTTGTCTGGCTGGTTCAGTTTCCTAGGCCGAAATTCCAATGGAGTGATATTCAATTATTGTTTTTTGGTTTTTTAATCTGACTTAATTAATAATCAAAATTATATTTTGTATATATAAATAATTGTTGTTTATATGGGCTTGAGGTCACTTATTGTAAAATTATTAGTTTATTAATGTTTCAATATTTCGACACCCCACTGTGTGTCTTCAAGAAAATTTCTAAATTAAATAAACAAAAAAAAAAAAAAATAGGATTATTCCTGAAGAAGACACAAAAGGGCGTGTCGAAATATCGAAACATTAATAAACTAATAATTTTACAACAAGTGACTTCAAGCTCATATAAACAACAATTATATTTAAAAAAAAGGTCGAAAAACTAGTACCAAGATACGAGTATAATGATTTGCCGTTATACAATGTAAGATTGTAATAATTAGTGATATTTTTTTTATTTATTTATAGATTTATTATAACTTAAATTATAAATTTTATTTACTAAAGCTCTAGCAACTGGGGCTATCGGCTTGCACTTTATACACAAATATTTGCTTAGTTATTAATTTATTAGGTAATAATTAAAATAACCCGTTGTACAAACCAAAAATTTAATTTAAAAATTATAAATTTCAAGAAAAATTCAATAAATTAATATTTACATCTCTGGGTACGGAGAATTATTAAAATACAAAAACATGTGTGTTAGTAACTAAAAAGAAATACCGCCAGTTCTGAGACAGCAAACGCTGTACAAACAATGTGGGCAATTAACAAAATGCATATCGTTGGTCTCATGTAGAAAGGCCCTAACAAAAATAACTGAAATTTTACAAGAGAAGGAAAAATCGTAATGGAAACTGTATAAATAAAAGTAACTTTTTTGCTCAATTGCTTGCAAGAGTGATATGTATGAAATTATATAATTAAATCTTTGTGATACTGTCTCGTTGTGTGAAACGTAGAAGAATCCCTAAAAGAGCTCAATTCAGGGAAAATACGAGTTAGGGCCTTTCTACGTAGGACTAACGATATGTGATTCAATATGAGATGAATATAGATAGAGAATAATTAAATGCTCGGTGGCTGAGTGGTTAAAGCAGCAGATCATGATACGTCATGACCCGATTTCAAATCCCAGTGGGTGCTGATGAGTAGTGTAGGGACTACGGAACAGCTAGTTGTCCCCCAGCTAAAGATTTGCTTATTATTTTTCGTGTCTTCTTCAATCAAAACTTAAGAAAGGAAAAAACTTGAGCTATAACCCGTTGTAAAAATGTACAAACCAAAAATTTAATTTAAAAATTATAAAGTTCACCAAAAATTCAATAAATTTATTTAAAATATATTTTATTTAAATAACATTGTTTAATTTAATAGCTTATAGGAATTTATATACGTTATTTACATTTGCAGCAGCTGGATCAGATAGGAGTTAAATTATATTATTTGTTTTCTAGATACTTAAACGTAGCTTTTTAATAGAGTGACACTTTGGTGGCAGGTGGGGTTTTTTTTTACGCCTCTGACATACCAACGACATCCGGTATCCACACTTCAACTTTTACAGACGACACAGCGTTCTTGAGCGTTCATTAAAGCAGCAATTAACTTCACAAAATTTACAAGAATATATTTCGATATTAGATGTTAATGAAAAAAAATGTACTCATATCACATTCACACTGTCTAAACAAACATGTGCGGCGTTTCAAATTAACAATTCACCTACTCCGCAGCACAATGAAGTTAAGTACCTTAGTACTCACCTTAAACGTAGGGTAACGTGGGAGTCTCAGGTTGAAGCAAAGGTCACTCAGTTGAAACTCAAAGCAGCGCAACTAAATTGGCTTATGGGCAGAAACTCGATATTGAAGTTGGATTACAAACTTCTGTTATACAATTAATTCTAAAGTCTATATGGTGACAAGGAATTCAGTTAGTAATTTATTTTTATCGTGTGGTTGTGAAGAGAAGAGCATGAGAAAATTAGGCAAAGTGGGTAAAGGTGAACTATAAATGAATGAATTCGCCTTTATGTAAATTGTGAAATCTAAAAGCTAGAGAAAATGCAAGAATTGCCAAAGAAAGTTTTTGTGTGTGAACATAACAGCAAGTTAAAAATAAAACTGTGAAAAAGCTGGGCAATTAACATCGCCCTAACTGATTTTATTCTAATATTGAGTTAAGATTGAAAATCATAATGTCAAATATTGAAAAAATTCAAAGGTGATAGAACCAAATTCTTCGAAACGAAAAATTCCAAAAATAACGAAACTGAAGACTGTTCTTTCGGGATGGTGTGCCATGGCGTCCTTTAGCGGAGCACAATGCGCATTTTGCGTACTCTAATACTATTGCAAGGATGGTTTTGCGACCAATGCTAAAATTTTTTTTTGTTATCATTTCAATATTAGCGATAGAAATCATTCTCGAATGATTCAAAGAATTAAGCACTGGGTCGACTAGTTCAAGATGACTGGATCAACATTATCAAAGTAATGATCCGGGCGTCTTAAAACATTAAGGCAATCGGAAAACGTAGAGCCAGTACGTGCATCTGCTTCAGTACAACCCAATGTCGAATTATAGCTTTGACTCTGAGCTTAAGTCTAAAGATGTAGAACTGTGATTGTACCACCCTACACATTTGCCACTTTTAGCACGAGCGAGTAAGTTATGAGCAAACAGGAGATAAAGTTGGCAAAACCGGGAGTTTCCAAGGTAATGGGATGTCGCTCATTATATGACAGTGGGAACTGAGCTAAACTGTCATTTGCTCGTAAGATTGAATCTGAATCGATAAATGGATTAAAATTTATTAATGTGCTCTTTTTCGGCAGAGACTGAGAATGGTACAATAATTTGTAATCTACAATGAAAAAGTTATTTTGGGCTAAAGAAATGGGGCGCGGCTTTAAATATGCCTCGATCATCTCTAAATCATATTCTATAACAAGATAAGGCAACATGCCATACGTCAAATGACTCTTTGGCAGCAGTTAGTAAAATTTTTGGCCAGAAAATCATATCGAAAAGAAGCAACATTAACTGGTCACGTCATAGCCCTAATTTGCCTCGAATGGAAAAGTATACGCGAGAAAATGCAAAACATTTCAAACGCTACTTGTAGAGCGGTCATGGAAAATTTCCGGTCTGCATTGCATAAGTGTCAGAGTGAACAGAGATCACCTTTAAGTGATATAATTTTCACTTACTTTCGTAATTGTTCAATCTAAAGTTAAACAAATTTATGAACCTGGTATCTTTAACGCCGTGTTTAAAACAACACGGCGAATAGGTGTCGCTGTATCATAGCTAAGGTTGCCGTAACTTTTAAAAACTTTTTATTTCATTATCACTTTGAAACAAAAGCCGCTATGAACATCGTTTTTACCTTAATTTTTCTTACCTTAACATAATTAAGTACTTAAATGAATTGAAATTGAACTGAAGTACAAATTAAATTTATTGTTGTATTAATTAAAATCATTGGATTAATAAAGTGGATTGAAGAAAACCCAAATAATCCGCTTTTCTCTCTATCTCGTGTATGGTCAGTTGGGTTTCCTACATCAAAGGCAAAAAGTAAATACTGCAAAAGCAGTCAGTAATAAAGAATCAGTTTTATCAATATGCGTCTATTTTTGTTCCTTGTTGATCATTTCAAATATTAAGAAACTTATCGTCCACACTGTATATCTTACAGAGAACACCCTCAATTTTCTTTAAGTTCGATTTAAGAGCACCATGGCTGCATTTTATGTTAAAAGTAGATTTCTGTATAGCTCTTTTTCACTATGGAAAGCCCCATTTTGTATTTAATACATTACTTATGCATAATTAATTTATACAAGCGCTCTTCCTTATTTTTATAAAATATACAAATGTAAGTGCAACCGAAGTTTTATATTTTGAGAAACATTTTTCAACTCTTAAGTGGATTTTTCTTCTTCATATACGTGCTTGCTATAAAGTTTGCAGAATTATAAACTTCTATTTACCATGCAATTTATAGTTGTTTTTGTAGCACTCTGAAATAAACTAATTTTACTATTGGCTCTAAATAAAAATAAGAAAAAAGCCAAAACCACTTTTTAAAATACTTTTTTTTTTTTACAAACATTAATAAAAACGTCATAAAAATGATTTCCTTACTTTAATGCGAATATAAAAATTAAACTTCAACACCAGCAAAAACACTTAAAGATTTTTAAAATTTACAACTGACACTAATTGTGCGCAGATTAAAACATTTTCATTGTGTAGAAATATATGAAACTTCAAAATCCGTTTACCAAACTTATTAATACATTTTAAAATAAAGCAGTCATTTGTTGCACAGCCACGAGTTTAAGAATAGATAGTTTAATGAAACCTAATAACAAATTATATGAAAAACGTATAAAAATTAAGTTCTAACTCATATTGTAGTTCCGTCAAAAGTGTAACAAATGTTAATTATATAAACGTGTTTCATAAAATTTTTTTGTATTAAATCATAGCTTTTGTCAGATACTTGCTTTTGATACGAGTATGTGTAAGAAAATAGTAATTTTCAATTAGTTGCTGGTAAAATTACTTATTTTTTACAATCACTTACGCATAATAAAAGTAATTCTTTTATGAAAAATATGTTATAAAATGAAATGCATTTTCTAAGTAAGTTTCATTTTAAAATGCATAATAAAACAGAAATAATTCTCCACTTGAGCCATAAAAAGCCAGAAGGTATAACAAAATGCACTGGTGTAATAAATAAACAATTTAAACGTTTAAGCGATACCCTACTTTAAACAAATATGCAATAAAAACACAAACAGCTCCACACAATTTAATGGCTAAATATTATACATATAAATGGTGGAATATTCATTCACATAATACGAGTAATATAAACGAACCAGCTACACATTAAGCGATACTAAAATTTATGGCAACTAAGGCTAATGTTTACGGTACTCTAATATCCATACTTTTGTTATTTAAATATGCAATAAATGCTGAGATAAAGTCAATACTTAATTTGGAAAAGTTTAAAAGAAAAAAAGTTTGTTCTCAGAAAATTATTTTACCTAAAACGTTGAAAGCAAGTTTAGTACGGTTATGAAGTAATTATCCAGTTTCTTTCTTCATACAGGGCGTCGAACGGGAAGGTATACATACTACTTGCAGTAATTCTATTATAATGCAGGCTGCATGTAATGTGGCACAGTCTTGCTGATACCACATGTTAATCAAGTCCAAAAAAGTTTTCAAAAGCGTTAAATAGTTTTCAATCATAGCATGATATGGCTCCTCATTCACAATTACTGTTATGCCGTTTTCATTTTCAAAGAAGTAACGTAATTGTACACTACACTGTCATTTTTAATGAATGCAAAGGTGACTGCACCAGTGATCACCAAAAATCATGTTTTTTGCTTCCTTAGCTCACACACTAAAATTTGTAATCAACCAAACTCAGGCAACAAAGTTCAACGCTAAGTAAAATTAACTCGTCTGGTAAATATTCTAAATTTGTAATTAGCAAAAATTAAGCAACAAAGTTCACTGGTGAGTAAAATCAACTTGGCTTGTAAACAATCTGAATTTGGAATCTGCAAAAATCAAGCAACAAAGTTTAACGTTGAGTGAAATCAATTCATCTTGTAAACATTCTAAATTTGTAATCAACAAAAATCAAGCAACAAAGTTCACTGATGAGTAAAATCAACTCCAAAATCAATTTAGGAAATTATTGTAATTTTATTTTATTATATTGGTATTACTCAATTATGTATGGAACAAAATATCGGCCAAATGAGCGCCGCAACCACGGCGGCACACCTCCATCCGATGGTCTAAATTTTCGATGACCCTGAGGCATAATGGAGGTTCTATGCCGTTAATGTGCCGAATTATCTCATCTTTTAGCTGTTGAATTGTTGCTGGCTTATCGACGTATACTTTTTCTTTCAAATAACCACAAAGAAAAAAGTCCAACAGCGTCAAATCACATGATCTTGGCGGCCAATTGACATCGCCATTACGTGAGATAACACAGCCATTGAATTTGTTGCGCAAAAGAGCAATTGTTTCGTTAGCTGTGTGGCAAGTGGCACCGTCCTGCTGATACCACATATCGTCTACATCCATATCTTCCAATTCGGGCCATAAAAAGTTCGTTATCATCTCACGATAGCGAACACCATTCACAGTAACTGCCTGACCGGCCTCTTTTTTGGAAAAAATACGGCCCGATGATGCCGCCAGCACATAAACCGCACCATACAGTCACTCTTTGTGGGTGCATTGGTTTTTCGACAGTCACTCTTGGACTCTCATTCGCCCAAATGCGGCAATTCTGTTTATTGACGAATCCACTGAGGTGAAAATGTGCCTCATCACTGAAGATGATTTTCTTCGAAAATTGATCATCATTTTCATAAAAAGTCTGGATAACTTTAACACGTTGTTGGATTGTGTATCTCTCCACGGTTCAAATTGAGTAAGTCTGAAATAGAGAAATGTCAAATAAAATTCGAAAAAAAACTTGACGTTTAGGTGTGGTTCACATTCAACATCGGACCTTGAAATTTAACCACCCTATATATACATAATTGTTTTTTTCTATGAAACCCTTTTGTTTCTATGTAGGTGTGTTTTACTTTGAACATACAGAAAAACTGTTGAATACATAATTGCATTGATTTTTGTTAATTTTGGTTCTCTTCCAAAACAAAATTCAAACACAAGAAATGAATGCCGAACTATATGCGCACACTATTTCTTTGTCACTTAATAAGCACTTGGGAAAACAATGCATACACATGAACACTGTTAAGGATGAGGTTTGCCGATAGATTGTTCTGACTGTGCAAATGGTTGCAGATTTCCATTTTCTTATTCCTTGAAGGTTTTCATATAATAAGCTTAATAAATGAGAACTTCTATCTTATTCTAATAATTGATTTAAAGCAAAGAAAGCTCGTTAAAACATTTCACAATTAATTTTCCATTTCCATTTTCGAAATTTCTAAAATTAATTTTAAAAACTGCTGTTACATGTACAGTTAAAATTTCATTTTCTTTCCACTTCCTTTAAACTAATGTGACCAAGAATCAAATAACTCGAAAAACTAAACATACGTGCTTAAATATATAAGCCAAAATATGCATATTCCACTGCTAAGAAAGACTAAGCAACTGCTTTTATATGTATGGTAGGGTATTCAAGTCATTGCGGTTAAATTAGTGGATAAACTGACTGCTGGGTTAAGCTGAAATTAGTTGGAATATAAATTAATTAAAATAAATTGTTTACCTTTCACTCAAAATTCTCCCTGCAGAGCAGGTTTTGTCTTACCCACGATTAACCAAGGCAATCTGTTTTTTGTTAAGTAGAGGTGTAGAAGTAATCCATCATAGCAAATAAAGCTTAAGAGAGCTTGACTTGAGTTACGTTGGATATCCAAAGCCCTCCCCAAAGATTATCTGGAGGAACGGGGATCAGTAAAGCTCCTAGGACTTTCTATTTTACAGTCTCAGATTCAGGGGCTGATCGTGGTTGAGGTGTCTGTCTCTAGGCTCAAACATTCTGGGTGTAACTTAAAGTTAAAATTATTAGTATTCCCTGACAATTTTTTTTGTGCTTGCCGGTTTGCGGACAACTAGTTATAGTTTCCAAAGTGCTGTTATTTTGAAGCAGATACCTGTAATGTAAAGAACAAAAAGCTTACGGGCTGATATTCTTTATGAATTTTGGGTCTAGTCTTGCACATGTCCCATAACTTTTTTTTTTCACTCCACTATCTTACTTTTCAGGCAATCACAAAGGGAACGACTACAGGAACCAAGTGGGCTGGACAACCTGGACTATTCCGGGGTATCCAGCGGCCTGCCTACCTAACCTAACCTTGCACATATGATGAATTAAGAAGTCCAAGCTTTTCAGCCAGTAGTTTGTTCATATGATTTCAAAGAACTGGACAAAAAGTTATGGTATGAGTGAGCTAACAAGCCATAAGGGGCAGTGGTGATCTATGGGTGAGCTGCGGTATATGGTGGTTCGTTTCGATATATGTAGCAAAAATGGTTATACCGTTTTATTAACTCATCAATATAACAGATTAAAAATTAATTTTTTGTCATTTCTGATCACTTTTACATCTCTGGTTTGAACATATTTTTCATAAGCTGTCAAGTCCGCCGATGATAAGTTTAGCTCTTAAGAAACGTCGATTCATATGCAGCTAGAAAATAAACACACGATATGTAGCTATATAAAGAAAGATTTGGAATCTGAGAAACTCCGGTATCACGAAAATTCAGCATTTAATTACTTTTGAAGTCCATTGATAATAAATTTGGCACCTATGAAACTTCAACTTATATGCAGGTAGAAAACAAACACCGAAATCTAGCTATATAAAGAAAGATTTGGAATCTGAGAAATTCCGATGTCACAAAAACTCTGTACTTCATGGGTTTTTAATTCCAGTGATGATAAGTTTAGCATCTATGCAATATCGACACGTGTGCAGCTAGAAAACAAACACATGAAGTGTAGCTATATAAAGATACATTTGGAGTCTAAGAAATTCTGATAGCACAAAAATTGGACAATTCGTCAGTTTTCAAGTCCACTGATGATAAGTTTAGCACCTATGAAATGTCGATACATACTCGTATGCAGCTAGAAAACAAACACGCGAAATGTAGCTATACAAAAAAAGATCTGGAATTTAAGAAATTCCGATATCACACAAACTCGGCATATTATTCATTCTCAGGTCCACTGATGATAAGCTTAGCACCTACGAAACGTCGACACATATACAGCTGGAAAATAAACACTCGAAATGTAGCTATATAAGAAAGATTTGAAATCTGAGAAATTCCAATATCACGAAAATTTGCCATCTCATAGGTCTTCAAGTCCACTGATGATAAGTTTGGCACCTATGAAACATCAATGCATATTCGTATGCAGCTAGAAAATAAATATAAGAAATGTAGCTATATAAAGAAAGGTCTGGAATCGAAGAAATTCAGATATCACGAAAATTCGGCATTTTATACATTTTTAAACCCAGTGATGATAAGTTTAGCACCTATGAAACGCCGACACATGTTTAGCTAGAAAGCAGACAATAGGTAGCTACATAAAGATACATATGAAATTTAAGAAATTCGGATATAATGCAAATTCGGCACCTTTTGGCATTCCATTTTAACATGATCTCTAACAGCTTGAAGAAATTTCTTTGTTAGGTATTAAAACTAAACATAAATAATTTTGTATAATAAAAACAGCAAGTGCCAAAAAAAAACTAAACTTTGGAATAGTTTAATACAATTTGTATATTGACCAGTAGTGAAAAATTGGTTTGTGACTTTTCATTATGAAATTATTCAACTGTAACATTCACCGTACGAGTAAGTAACCAATTTGTTGGCAGTTGAATGAACCAGACAAATACAACAAAAGGGAATTGAATGGAGTACCCTAATGCATGAATATTGCAAAAATAAAAAATAAACATGAAAATGTAGAAATCACGCATACAAAAAATTAACTTAAATGAATTTCTCATTATGACGTGCATTTTACATTTCGCACGGTATGTGGTAAATTGAAAAAAGGGCTTTTTTCCTCAAGTTTCATCTTTATATATATGTATGTAAATATGTATATAATTTTTAATTTTTTTTTTTTTTTGCTTATGATTTCATTTTATTTTTGTAGCTTTATTTAGGCTGCTGTTTATAAGTCAGCAAAGCCTGTATAGAATTGACTGGTTAAATTGGCAGGGCAGGCAGCAAAATTTTTTTTTTTTTTTGCTGAGGTTATTTGTTTTAGCCTTCAAATGTATGCTTATACATATGTATATACAAACACACATATGAATTATCATATGAACTTATAGGTATAATTACACTTACACACTTACGCATATGAATATCAGATTTTTTCATGGTTCACAGAATTCTAGTCGCAGGTTTTGTTGTGCCGTTTTTTGCCCTCTAAGTCAAAATTTTTGAAGACATTGTTGTTGTTATATTTCATTAACTTAGTCTAAGTGCTAAACGAGTAGGCCTCCTATTTTATTTGCTTGAGAATACTAAGTTCTTTTTTAAAGCGTGGGTTTACATTTATTGCTTAAAAGGTCCACTTTGGTGGCAAAGAAGGGACAAGTGTCATATATTTCTTACATTAGTGTAAAACACATTGATGGATCAGCAATAATTATTAATATGTGAAATGTTGTATCTAAAGCTAAGTGTGAAATATGTGAACTATTATTAACTATCCAATGAAGCTTGAATTCTTTCATAAAATCAAACTTGAAGTAAAAAAAAAAAATCAAACTTGAAGTAAAGAAAAGACTGCACAGAATGTTCTTAAGAACACTGTTCACTACTATGCAGTTGTTCCAAGCACTGCTTATAAGACAGTATTCGTTTATGTGTTTAGAACATTTCGGCTCTGAAGTGTTTGGATTGAGTGCTTAAAGATACTACGATATTTTGTAAGACATTTTTATTGTGCTTGAGCAGCTCTTTAGTATGTACGTGGTTGAATTTACGTTTTGAAAGAAAGTTTGATAAAATTGATTTTTTTGTTTTAAATTCTTGTTTTTATATTCTTACGGGCATATTCATAAAAATTTTAATGAATTTTATATGTTTTTTAATTCAAAAATTCCATAAAAAATTTTTCTAAAATTCATTTCAAATACATTTTAATTATTTATGAATATGCACATTATTATTTATATTCTTATTATGTCTTATTATGTCTTATTTTCTTATTGTGTCTTTTGTAATAGTTAACAAATATTATAAATGGGCATTTTTATGGAGGTATAGAGTTTTGAAATGGAATAAATTAAAGAAGAATTTTCAAATTATCATTAAATGCAATTTATTTGAAATAATATCTTCTGCCATTATAATTAAAATATGACTTCTGGTGTCGCCACGACTGGCTCGGAAGTAATCTAATCTGGAGGTCCAATTTTCGATTCATTTTCCCAACATTTGTGTGTTATCCTCAAAGGGGTGAGTCGTGTCGGGGTTACCGACATAGACTAGTGACACCCCTACAGAACATAGTCTTAGCAGGACCAAATTGCACGATCTTGAAAGCCAATTTACAGGTCAAAAACATGACACCATGCAGTTACGAAACGCTTTAATTAGGTACGAGCTGTGTTACATGTTGCGCTGTGTTGTTACAATGAAAACTCTTGCACATCATAGTTGTTCAATTGCTGAACGAAAAAGTTAGTAATCATGGCTCTATAGCGACATTGACTGTAACGTTCTGATCGAGCATCGTACTTAAAGAAGTACAGAGCAATGATTCCACCAGCTCGTAAAGCGTACCTGTGTCTCAACGTGCAATTGAAAATGATCATCACACCAAATATGATAATTTTATTTACTAATGTATCCATGCAAGCAAAAGCTTCTGAAAATCGTGATCAATGACAATATTGGTCTACTCATGTTAAAATTCCAAACCAAACTAGCCATAAATCACCTAACAGCTGGCAAAATTTACAACTTAAAGAAGTATAATCCTATAAAACCTATTTTTTTTTTTTTTGATTGACATAAAAGAAAAACATTTTAAGATTTTTTCCCTAAAACTAAGGGTTTATTTTTTTTTGTAGAAAATTAAGATTTTTCTAAAAAAATTTTAACCCAGCTGAGTGGAACGACCTCTAAAAAATACATGCTGTTCATCGTAGATCACAAAAAACATCTTTTCCTTAAGAGCATGTCTGAAATATTGGGAAACATGGAAAACAATCTATTTATAATTTTTTAATTGTTTGAATTAGACAATATCAATAAAAATATTACAATATCAGATCTATACATATACTATACCCCTATAAAAACAGGGGTAATAGAAGCAATCTATCTATAGAGCAACCCTCAGCTAAGGATTTAATAAAAATTAATTGAAAAAGTACAACCAAACTTTTGGCTAAATTTTTTATAAAAAGGAGCTAAACCCATCTAAGTCAACATCAAAAGAATTTTTAATATTACTAATGCTACTCAAAATATTCCCAGATGTTAATAGAACATCACCAAAGAGAATATTTGTAGGCTGTATTTAATGAGTATTTGAATGCATTTCATGAAGTCTACAAAGAGTGTTTTGCTGGATTGGTTACTTTTTTAACGGCAACGAGAAAAGCTTATCAAATATTATATTATTTAACAGGCTGTATAAATTTCATCTACAGAAATGTAAGAGGTTTTAATAGTATATTATAGTACAAAAAAATCGTTTGGCTTTGCTAGTGAACGCGATGTATAAAATTGAAATATCAAAATTAGGGGTCCCATCACCGCATACAATGATGAACTAAATATCGTATTGAATAACATTATGAGACTTGTAGATTATTACAAACGGTGGAGTAGGATCGTAATTTAAACAAAATACAATAGATTAAAGATCATATGTTTCCTAAAAATAGGAGTAAAAAAACTTACAATAGAACTGATTCGGTATCGTGTGCCATGATATCAAAATGAAAAATTTCAGTTAATCTTGCTTGATATCGTACGAGTATGCGGTGATTTGGCCTGGCTTACGAATAACATCACGGGAATGATATTTCTGATCAGGCTTAAACTCCGCTACTCTATCTCTCAATTTATTTTGCAAAGATTTTCAATAAACTTAAATGGTTTTATCTCCGAACTGCAAAAATTCCATTATTTTAACTGGCCGTTTGCTGTGCTTTATTATATTGTATAGGGTGTTTTTTTAAGCTAGATAGAACTTTAAATTGTAAAAAGTAACACAAAAAATTAAATTTTGATGAAACATTTTTTTTATTTGTTTCAGTATACTCTGACAAATCATCATGAATAGACTCACGCTTGAACAACGCTACGAAATTATCCAAATTTACTTTGAAAATCAGACCCGTTGTTTTATCGCAAAATTGTGTTCAGCGATGAGGCGCATTTTTGGCTTAACGGGTTTGTTAATAAGCAAAATTGCCGCATATGGAGTGAGACCAATCCACAAGAGACCCTACAGACTCCATTACATCCAGAAAAATGCACTGTTTGGTGCGGTTTTCATGCTGGTGGCATCATCGGACCTTATTTCTTCAAAAATGAGGCCGGAGCTCGCGTTACGGTCAATGGAGATCGTTACCGCACCATGATCAATGATTTTTTGTTTGAAAATATGGATGACATTGATCCGGAGGAGATGTGGTTTCAACAGGATGGCGCTACGTGCCATACGGCGAACGCAACCATCGACTTACTGAAATCAAAATTTGGCGATAAGTTGATTTCGAGAAATGGACCTGTCAATTGGCCTCCAAGGTCGTGCGATTTGACACCTCTCGATTATTTCCTGTGGGGCTACGTGAAGTCACTGGTTTATGCTGATAAACCAGCAACAATTGACGCCTTGGAGGCCAGCATTGTTCGTGTTGTTCGTGACATACGGCCAGCAGTGCTCGAAAAAGTGTCCCAAAATTGGACGTCCAGAATGCGCTTCGTCAAGAACAGCCGCGGTGCCCATATGCCCGAAATCATTTTCAAATGTTAATGTCACGTATTGATCTTTCGAATAAAAAAAAATTTTGATTACAATTTAATTTTTTGTGTTATTTTTTACAATTTCAAGTTCTATCGGGCTTAAAAAAACACCCTATATAAGTGCTTCTTTCCTAAGTCTTTCGTTTTAAAAGCCGGTTTGCAACTGTTTTTTTTTTCGAAAGGGGAAATAACATTTTAGATATTTAAAACATTAAATATAAGTATTCTTGTACACTTAAATTAATTGTTATCTATTTTTATGGCTTTTATAAGTCTGGTGATATCTTGATTAATTTCTTTCAAAATGTAAAAGAAATGAAAAAAAAGTAATACTTCTCATTTGTCGGTACACTTAAAATATTTAGACATTTCTGTTTTACATCACATTTAAAGCATATAAATTATCAAGTTAAGAAGGAATAAAAGAAAGAAAATTTTGCAAAAATAAGAAAAAAAAACTGTTAAAATTATGCACGCAAAGCCTAGTTTCAAGCGAAACGGAGAAAAATAACATAAAGAAATACAAAACATTTGTACAAAAAATTACATTTAAATGTCAACCACTCAAAAAGAAATAATAAAAGAGAGAAAAAAATACGATCTGAGCCCATGAATTTCTTTCTTATCGGTTACTAAAGTAATGCGGAAATGGCCAAAAAGACATTATGTCAAAAAAGTTGGTTTACGAAAAATAAAAAAGAAAAACAAGAAACCCATAAAACAACACACTTAAAGCAAAGCAATAAACGAGAACAATGTTCATTCCCAACAAACATAAAACTATGAAATACAGTTTTGTCCTTTTAAGATGAATGTAGCAGTCGGCCGAATTTCAAAACATTTTAGAAACAGAATTGACTCCAATTAAAAAAGTATGTTTGAAAAGCTACTCCTAAGCGCTTAAAAATTTGTTTATTGCATTAATTAATTTTCAGGAGCCAGTTTGAAAACATTATTTCGTTTAAAATATTATTATTTATGTCCAGCCTCAGCTTTACTCTTGTGAGGTAGAAAAAAATTCCTGGAATTTAAAAAATTTCTTAGAGTTTTTTTTTAAATTTTTTAATAAAGAAATTTTGCCAGGAAATTGTAGTTTTCATATTACGAGGTGAATTACGTTCACTATTGTATGAGAAGGTGGTAAAACCACATGGTGTAGTGGTGCTTAATATTCACCACATGAGAGTCTTATCAATTTTCAAGGCAAATTGCAATATACGAGGAGAGAGCGGGCGAGAGTAATATATGTGAGAAACAGCAACTGTACGCTATTATAGGCTTTGTAGTTGCGGCGTAGTTGTACCAAAGTGACAATTTGACCCTTTCTTGATGTCTATGAGACTTTTTAAGATATTTATTTTAAAATACCCTTTTTGACCCTTTTTCAAACATGGAACTTTTGTTGAGAATGATTGAACAGCTCTTGTATGTATGCATAAATACCCAGTTCTCATTTATATTTGAGTAAGATTTTATATTAAAGTGCTTTTATATATATATATATGCTCTGATAAAAAAAAATAACCGTTATTTTAAAATTTTATGAGTTTCGTATATTCGAATTTCGCATTGTTTTTCTGTTATGCTGGTACACATGTCTGTTATTTATGTTGGTAATATCAGCCATTTCGGATTGTCAGTTCTTTCCTTTCCTTTTTTTTAGCATTTATTATTTATTGAATCTTCAAAATGAACTAACAATAAGTATTCAAATCTTAATACAAAGTATAAGTTTGTTTCGCACAGATCAAAAGATTAGACGATTTGGTGTGTTTTTCGATCTTTACTGAATTTACTAAACTTTGAGCAAAAATGACGTTCCATGAACATTGCGTAGAAGCTGGTGTACATCATCAACGACGATCCAGATTTCCTCAAAAAGGTCATAACTGGTGACGAATCTTAGGTGTATGGCTATGGAATTGAATCCAAAGCCCAATCATACCAATGGAAGCGTCCAGAAGAGCCAAGATCGAAAAAATGCACGTCAAGTTCAGTCAAATGTGAATTTTTTGCTCACTGTTTTCTTCGACTGCAATGGCGTGGTATGTCATGAATTCTTACCACAAGGTCGTACGGTCAATGGGGAATACTACCTTGAAACGTCTGAAACGCACCGAATTTTTGAAAAACAATAATGAATTTTTTAAATTAAAAATTGTTTGGTTTGTACATATGTACAACAGGTTTTTAGTTCAAGTTTTTCCTTTCTTAATTTTTTTCTTAAGATGGAATTTTTACAATACAAATTTGCTGTGAATAATGAATTTTGCATCATGATAATGCACCAGCTCACACATTTATGCTTGCGCGTGAGTATTTATTGTTTCTAGTAACTTGACCCTTTTTTTTCTTGAAAATACCTTTTTTGTGACACCCTTTTGGTGACACTTTTTGAAAATTTTCGAAGGCAACGCTGGTTTGGCCAGGCAGGGGCGACGGGACCAGTATAAAAAAGCCTGCTAACTCTAAGAGGAGAGAGGTCGTGTCGGGCAGCACACCAAGGTGCTTATACTAAGTGGTAACAGGTTGGTTTGTTTATATTAGGCACGAGGCTGGTTTATATCCAGTAGTTAACCGTACGGATTATATACTGCAGCAGGAGAACAGGTCTTGAACTTGATAATATCTGGTGTGGCTAGTAGGATTACATCCTCTAGTGTTCACGGATAAAGAAAGCAGTTGGATGATATCCACCGTTGACCCATACGGATAACATCATATGGTAGGAGGTCAGCAGTTACGATTTACCCGAATAAGTATATATAGTAGTAAGAAATAAATTTATATATTTAAATAAAGTTGTAGATTTAAAAAAAAAATAGCCTTGTGGATTTTCTTTTGTGTATACAACAAAGGAAAGGGAGCTTGGTAGGCTGAGCATATCCCAGCATCTATCCGGACAGCCGGAACATCCTAACACCCTTTGTTATTTAAAAGCAGTTCCAAACATAGCTTCAAATTTCGGGAATTTTCTTGTTTCAGAAACTAGTTCATTTAATAAAACTGCCTTAGTTTGCCACTTTAGTCAGATCAATATTACAAATAAAAAATTTGGCGAAAAAATTTTAGTTTGAATTAAGACAAAGTCTGCCCGTTTGTTGGGTGTAGTTTATGTTTTGCGAGTGTATGACGGTATACATATAAATGTATGCTAAAATTTTAAGGCTGCTATTGTGTGTATGTATGGTTGTATAAGTAGTATGTTGCAAGACAACGAGGACATGCAATAAGCATATGTCTTGTCAAACTGATAAACAGAAATTTTATTGACATTACCACAGTAACAGCCAAACTAAAAGAATAATACAAACGCTGCTTTTTTTTTTTTAAGCAAGCTTACATTTGTATAAAAGAAAAGTAACACAACTTTAACTTAAGAAAATAAATAAACCTAAATAAATGTAAAATAAAGATTACTCTTTTTAGTTTTGGTTTTTGCGTTTTTTTTTTTGCTTTTACTGATGTTTTTAATGTTAAAACAAATCCCAAGACAAATGAGTGGTTTTTGTTCCATTCTTTGTTTTGAAGAAGAAAAAAAGTGAGGAGTATAAGAAAACTATTCAAAAATACTTTAAACGAAGACAAAGAAAACTAAAGAACAATTGCAAATAATCTAAATTTTAAGTCATACAAATTTATATTGCTTTTCGAAACTTGATATAGAGTCCGATGATACTGTTTAGTTGAAAGCCGTAATAGAAGTTACCATGAAAATTTTGAATTTTTTGTAAATTTTTGAGAGAAAATTTTTTTATGTAAATTTAGAAGAAAAAATGTCATCAATCATTTACCGAAAAAGTATATATAAATATAACTAAAATATAAATGTAATTAAAATATAAATGTAATTAAAATATAAATATAACTAAAATAAAAAAGTATATATAAATATAATAATTAATAAATCATTATCTCTTAATAGTACCATGAAGATTGACAGTTCGTCAAAATACTATAAAGTTTGTCATTATGCCCTTATTATTAAAGATGAATGTTTGAGAATAACCTTCCAAAGCTACACTCCAGTACCGAATTAATTTGAGCACGGCTGCAACATAAATTCATTTATATAAAAGTGTATTTCAGTCACCTTAGAGTTTTTAACTTGACAAAATTCCGTTGCTCGACTTCTGTTCGTATCAACCTCTCATGAAATAATTTTTTTTCTCTAAAAAAGGTCGTAAAAGGAGCAACTTAAAGAAATTTTTGTTTGCCATGCTTAATTCAAGTTACACAGGCTTTCAAAGTTGATTTTTTTATCTTAAACTAGTACTCAGGGGATGACCCTGATGATGAGGAAAATAGGTTATGTGGAGGGTAAAAGAGGGAATAGTGTTTGTAAAGATTTGACTTGAACTTATCAACGTTATAACAGACAGGAGACACGTCTGCAGGCTACTTATTCCACAGGCGAAGCGTACGGCTGAAAAACGTATTCTCTCTGTAATGCGTAGTACGATTTCCCGGACAATCGACCACAAATGGATGAGATTTGGACGATAAACGCGTGCTAGGTAAAAATGTGCAAGTTTCAGAAACAAGACGCCTAATCTCGTCAGAGAAAAATCCATTGTGGTAACGATAGAACAGAGTAACGCACCCCACACTGCGTCGATGCTCCAGTGAGTCAATAGAGTTGAATGCCCTACTGTCACCGATGAACGTTCTGATGGTGGAAAGACAGCGAATGGTAGCCCTAGTCATGTGCATATTTTTATATGTGAGTGCGTAGTTTCCATTGTTATTCGATTAGCATTATAAATATTAAATACTCCTTTAAAACATTTAATTCTATTTTCTCCAAAGCTTGCGAAATAAAAATATTTGAGTTTTACGAGTAACATGTGCATGAGTTACGTTTTATTTCTTCTCAAGCTCAACTCCATTTCATCTTTATCTTAACTAAATTTAAGGGAAAAAAGTGAAATAAGAAAACCAATCTTATATTAACACATACGAGTGCACAAGAAGTGAACGAAAATGCAAAACTCAATGGCAACGAACGTGTCTTGCGTATAACTGTGCATCACGAATTATGACCGTAAACAGCTAAAAAGGCGTTTGCAAGGCTAAGTTCAGTTTTGTATTTACTAGTTGTAGTAGACGTAAGCTTTTGTTTTGTTGTGTTCTTCTTGTTTTTTTCCCCCCCCATTTTTTTTAGTTTCATCTTCTCTCTTTGTGCTCGGTTGTGTTTTTGTACCTTATTTGAGAACATGTCTTTATTTGTGTGTTTTTGGCTACAAATGTGGCCGGCAGTGTTGTTGCTTTTAAATGATATGCGTTTTCAATAAATTTGGCAAATTTTTAACTTAAGGCCGAATTTATTTAAATAAACCAATCACACATACAACTGTATCCTTTATGTTGTATTTTGTATCTTAAAACTTGTGTTGCAACAAGTGATTTTTATTTAATGGCTGTTGACTTTTCAATGGTATTTTCGTTTTTTTTTTTTGCCAGTATTTATTCTGGGGCAAGTGAAAATATAGGTATGCATATGAACGGCTATATTTGTATGTTGGTTTACATACAAAACTGTAAGATTTTGTGCTTGTTTTTGTAAGCGTGATATATAGTCGATTGGGAAAAATGTTAATTGAAATTCTGGCAGGGAAATTTTAAATAATATAATTAGGCTAAATGGAAATTTATTATTACTTTTTTTAAGATTTTGGAACAGGAATTTTCTTAAACTATAATTTCAAATTTTTCGCAGACTATAATTTCTTACTTTTGTTTCTTTACAAGCTAATCTGGCTTAAAACTCAAATTGAAGTTTTAAATATGAGAATGATAAGCTTGATACCTGTGGCTGTGCAATGTCTATTATTTTATCAGTCTCTGTACTGTACGTTGGTCCCCCCGGGGACTAGGTTTTTGACTTGTCGTACTCTTTGGCACTCTGTTTTTCGGGTAAAGAGGGGAAGGGGTCCCTCGTTTGTTGCGGCAAACAAAACTCTAGGAAGCCACATGATTTATGCTGTGTTGGCTTCCGAAACCCTTACCAAAGGATATAAAATGACAGAACGAAAATCAGCATAGCCCTCGGATGGTTCTGCTTGCAGTTAAAACCGGGCTGATCATGGCTGAAACGTTCTGGCTGTGGTTGAAACCTAAAACGCAGGAAGGGAGTGTTATTATCCTTGATAATTGTTTGATGTGTGGCTTTTTTCGGGGACTAACAATCTCCCGAGGATCTGTTACCTATACAACAGATACCTGTACTATAAGGAACCAGTGGTGATGGTTGACGGGTGAGTTGGTTTACGGGCTGATGCTGCTAGTGGGCTTCGGCCTACCAACTCATTAGGCCTTGTCTTCCAGTGATTGCTGGGAAATTGCATACAGGAAGGATTAGCAAGCCCGAACTCTTTAACAAGAAGTTGGTCATATGGCTACAAACATATGGCAAAAATTGTTACCTGTGTGAGCCTACTCAGCCACACGGGGACGCTGGTGAATCATGAATAATTCACTCCATGGAACTGGTCCATCATTAGTTAAGGAAGTAATGGCAGGTGCTGATGTAAATCTTTTTCACAACTGCACCATCGTTGATAAGTCTGCATTGCTTGTTGCCAAAGTGAAACGTATGTTGTCCGGAAGCTGATCTAAAAATAATGTTTTTAGAACATTATCACCAGTATTGTTTCCAACTGCAAGAGCTTTCTGGGATTGCAAAAAATAAGAACGCTTTTGATCACCTATTACCAAATTTAATTTCTTCAGCTTAGCTTCCTCCGAAATAGCAAACGATGTAGTTAGAAGTTCTTTAATTGCGGTATATTTTCCTTCAGCCGGTAATAAGATTAAAATATCGCCAACAAATATTAAATACATTGGCTCCAAATTTGCTACAACATGCGAACGTGTGGTTTCGACTCTTGTTATCCGAGCCAAAGAAAAACTGTTGTGGAAATTTTTGTAGCTGCTAAAACTTCTGGATTGTTTAAAATATCTACAAAACTCAAAGCATTTCTATTGCGTTCCAGTGTTGGAGGATTTGCAATTGGCTCACGTGTAGGTGATCGTGTTGTAGGCATCGTTGTGGTCACCAAATTGTAGAAGTTAGAAATTCGGAAGAAAACAACGTCTCTTATCAAAGTTTAAAAGTACCCTAATTCCATTTATTTTAATAAAAATTATTGAAACATAAAATTTGGTAAACTGATTAAATAAAAAAAATATATATTAACAAGCAGCTTTAAATGAAATTTAAACACAACTCGTAAAAATCTTAGGAGTAAAAATCTTCTTGGATTCTCTCCAAAAAAAAAAAAAAATTATTATTTCATTAAATGGTGAAAAACCACATTAAAAATTTCAAGTCGATACTTCCTCAGATAGCGAAAATATATTGAACGGACACAGTCATAAAGCAGGTCTGGGCTGAAGAAAAGCTTGTGCGTTATCGTCATTATTTCTTAAGTGCGGTCAGGCTTGTTGTTTTCGTTGTTCGGTATTCGAGAGTTGTGCGTCTCACTCGCACTGGTTAACAGTTTGCCTAAACTAACTGTATCGGCTTACAGTTTTTTAAAGGTATTTCATTGTTAGCCACGCTGCAACTTCCTATGTGAAGGGTTGTTATAATTAGTCACTGCGACGCTACAAAATTATTGTTAATACCATCTTGGGTATATGGTCTCCGTCACCTCACTCATGCTGTGCTTCCTATACTTTGAAAATTTACTTTGCAGCTATAAAGATCAATACAAATATTGAACGGAATATGAAAACCTTACCCAGGTAGGTTGTTGTTAAAATAAACTGTCTCTCTGCCATAGATTTGTCTGCTATTTATACTACTTTATAACCTTCTGCAATCTTTATGAACTTTCTACAAATTAATGTATCCCTGCCATAGATCTGTCTGCAATTTACTCTACTTTATTACCTTCTGCAATATTTATGAAGTTTCTACAAATTAAATTCTGACGCATACACATACTCACACACATGCTTGCTGAATAATACGAATGCAACAACATCAAACATTAAGAACGCAATAATAAGAACGCAACAACAACAGTAAAATCATTGGTGGTTGATTTACTTGGAATTTGGCATGCTTTAAATCATGTATGTTTGTTTGTGTATTATGCTTTTTTGCTTTATGTTGTTTGTGTGGCACATCGTGTACATTTATAACAAGCAGGTCAATAGCTGCACAATGGGTTAGAAGTATTACAAATTCGTAACAATATCTTGCACAGCAAATTGTTCGTTTTGCTTACGTTTTTGTATTTATATAAAAACAAGATATATAGTGAATGGACGAAACTTAAATAAACAAGATTGGGCATTTAAAACATACATTTTCCCTTTTAAATGGAACTTAAAACTAAATGATTTGTAAGTAAGAAATCAAAAGCAGGGTCATAAGCTCATTTGCTTTATTTATCTTGAAATAGTTTGAATACAACATTTACGCCACGTGTGTAAATGTCGGATAATTTTCAAGATTTTGAAATGTTTGTCTTTTGGGTAAGTAAGTGTAATTATTTTACAATATAATAATTCATAATACTTGTAGATGTTAACATGATTATAATAATCATTCATTGTCTTCAAAAACTTATTTTAAAGCCTATTTTTTCTACATGCTGGAAAATAAAGGGTGGTTAAATTTCAAGGGCCGATGTTGATTTTGAATAAAACACAAACTATTTAGGAAATTATTGTAATTTTATTTTATTATGATATATTGGTATTACTCAATTATGTATGGAACAAAATATCGGCCAAATGGGCGCCGCGACCACGGCGGCACACCTCCATCCGATGGTCCAAATTTTCGATGACCCTGAGGCATAATGGAGGTTCTATGCCGTTAATGTGCCGAATTATCTCATCCTTTAGCTGTTGAATTGTTGCTGGCTTATCGACGTACACCTTTTCTTTCAAATAACCCCAAAGAAAAAAGTCCAACGGTGTCAAATCACATGATCTTGGCGGCCAATTGACATCGCCATTACGTGAGATAACACGGCCATTGAATTTGTTGTGCAAAAGAGCAATTGTTTCGTTAGCTGTGTGGCAAGTGGCACCGTCCTGCTGAAACCACATATCGTCTACATCCATATCTTCCAATTCGGGCCATAAAAAGTTCGTTATCATCCCACGATAGCGAACACCATTCACAGTAACTGCCTGACCGGCCTCATTTTGAAAAAAATACGGCCCGATGATGCCGCCAGCACATAAACCGCACCAAACAGTCACTCTTTGTGGGTGCATTGGTTTTTCGACAGTTACTCTTGGATTCTCATTCGCCCAAATGCGGCAATTCTGTTTATTGACGAATCCACTGAGGTGAAAATGTGCCTCATCACTGAAGATGATTTTCTTCGAAAATTTTCATAATAAGTCTGGATAACTTTAACACGTTGTCGGATTGTGTATCTCTCCATGGTTCAAATTGAGTAAGTCTGAAATAGAGTAATGTCAAATAAAATTCGGAAAAAAACTTGGCGTTTAGGTGTGGTTCACATTCAACATCGGCCCTTGAAATTTAACCACCCGATACATTTATAATTCACTTACTTATTCGTATTCAGTATAAAAATATCCAGATAAATTTTTAATTATTGTAGGTATTCCAGATAAATTTTTAATTTTTGCAGATATTCTTAAAATTCGCTAGAAATACTCATTTTTTTAGAAATATTATTTTGATAAAACAAGTTGTCTGATCAAAATATAACTTCGGTCTGTTTCGATGGCGCATAATTGTTATTCTTCTGTGTGCAGCAGATGTGATTAACACATAAATTTCTCTTAACAATTTGCTTACTAAATATTATTACTCAATTTATAAAACATGTGTTTGTCATAAAATATGTTAAGTTCTTCATTTTATATTTAAGCACCGTTTATTCGCTTGCCGTTTCTTTTCAGTTTCCCTGCAATTTTATTATTATAAAATTTATAATGTAAACTCACTAATGCGCTTTTAATGTTTGGCGCTGATATGAGTGCTGATTAAAAATAAAACAAAAATCTTAATAAAACAAAAAAGACTTTTCAACTCGTTCAAAATCAATGTAATAAAAAATATATTTAAAAGTCTAAAGCAACAATGTTTCTTAAATCCCTTAAACAAAATTTAAGGCAAAAAAAAAAAAAAAGAGTTGGAAATCAAACTGAAATCTTTTAAAAGTATAATACTTTTAATCTTGCATTAACGTATGTGTATTTTATACGTAAATGAAACATAACGTGCTGTGTTCATAAGGGAGGCCCACAATGTAAGAAAATTTTGCAGCAAGCTTTTTCCATAAAAACACTTGTTTTCAATACGGAAGAGTATTTAAAATGAAAAAGTAACTTTAAATGCAAAGTTACATTTTAAGAAGAATAAATTGAAATAAAATAAAATGTTCCACAATTAAAAAATAGTAATATAAAAATAATATTATTAATATAAAAATAATATTAGTCGTTGAGACTTAACTTTAAAGAAAACGAAAACGTTCTCATATCTCAGACCTCAGGAAACCTCCAGACATTGATCAAATTTGTTGGAAAAACGCTTCGCGTAGCTAGGAGAGTTCTATTTTTTATTTTTGATGCTATTATACGGCTTCAGTATTATCCTGAACGTTGGAAAGTGTCTATGATTACTATGATACCCAAGCCAGGGAAGGGTACCACTAAAGTAGAATCATATAGACCAATAAGTCTACTGCCAACAATTTCAAAAGTGTTCGAAAAATGTTAATGGTGAAGTTGACTCCAATATTGATTGATGTGTGATATATCCTTAATCATCAATTTGGCTTTTGGGCTAAACATAGCACCATAGAACAAACACATAGACTAGTCAACGTCATAAGACGTCATAAGTTGTCTCCCAGCCAAAGATTTGATTATTATTTTTCTTGTCTTCTTCAATCAAAAATTATTGAGCACAGCAAATTTGTATTGTAAAAAATCCTTCTTAAGAAAAAGCTTAAGAAATGAAAAAACTTGAACTATAACCCGTTTTACAAATGTACAAACCAAAAGTCATAAGACAGACTTTTTAGACAAAAAGTATTGTTCAGCTCTATTTTTTGACATTTTCCAAGCTTTTAATAAAGTGTGGCACGACAAATTGATGCACAAACTAAAGTTAAACTTGCCTGCAAAAACTCACTAGCTTCTAGCCAGCTTAAGTAGCGGACGGAAATTTGTTATCAAAGAAGGCGATTTTATAAGCCAATCGGAGCAGGAGTTCCCCCAAGGTGGCATTCTAGAACCCATTTTATATCTCATTTACGCCTTTGATATGCCAACGAGATCCGAAATCCATACCTCAACTTTTGCAGATGACACAGCATTCTGCAGCGTACGTAAAAATCATCCATTAGTTTCATGAAATTTGCAAGAGTATATTTCAATATTAGGGAAATGGTTAAAACATTGAAAAATGAAACTAATGAACTAAAAGTAAGAATGTAGTATATTTGGCTGGGCAGAATCTAAAATACCCTTCACATAGTCACGTAAACATATAGTATATATTGCAAATTTAAACTCAGTATGCTGGGATATACATATATGGATCGATATCAGAAATTTTCATTTTCTGTATTTTAGTAACCTCTTTTTATTAACACACTTGCTTTTAAGCAAAGAAAGTTTTTTAAGTTCGCTTACGCGAAATTTTCATGAAAAAAAGCGGTTTAGGCTATAGCTCGGGTATATATAGACCGATAACGAAAAATTTAATTTTTTGTATATCAGTAACCTCCTTTTATACTCAGAACTGCTTTTAAGCAAAAAAATATTTTTTCATAAAAAAATCGGTTTAGACTATATCTCGGTATATATGGGCCGGTATCGGAAGTTTTCGTTTTCTATATTTGGTAACCTCCTTAAATTATTAAAACTGCTTTGAAGCAAAAAAATTTATTTAAGTTCGCTTAGGCGATGTTCTCATCGATTCAGGCTATTCTGGGGTTTATATGGACCACTATCAGAAATTCTCATTTTTTGTAATTTAGTAACCTAGTTTTATTTGTGTGCTTTTAAGCACACAAAGATTGTTTCATGATAAACCCGGTTTATACTATATCTCGCGTATATATATGTACTTATATAATTTAAGTAATTCATAATTTTTTTCATTGAAAAATCGATTTAGACTATATCTCGGGTATATATAGACCGATAGCGAAATTTTTCATTTTCTGTATTTCAGTAATCGTCTTTTATAACCAGAACTGCTTTTAAGCAAACACAACTTTTTTTTATTGAAAAATCGGCTCAGACTATATCTCAGGTATATATGGACCGATATCAAAATTTTTCATTTTCTGCATGTGGTAACCTCTTTATATTACCAGAATTACTTTTGAGCAAAAACAGTTGTTAAAGTTCGCTTATGCGATATTTACATGAAAAAATCGGTTTAGGCTATACGTCGGGTATATATGGACCGATATCCGGGATTGCTTTTTAATCGCCATGTTTAATAATTGTGTGAAGTTTGAAGCAAAACAAAACAAATTTTTTTAATTTTTATACAATATTCCAAAAAATAGTGGATTTTTTCGGAATTTTGGATATATCTCAGCTATATGTGAACCGATTTTACTGAATTTCAATAGCAAACCCATGAATCGATGGTGTAAAAGAAAAAAGTTTCTAAGTCTAATTGTTTTTTCAGAAACGGTATTTCAACGGCAGACAGGCGGACATCGCTTAATCGAATTTTCTATCAATGCTTATTCTGAATACTTTACTTTATAGGGTCGGAAATGATTCTTGTAGAAATTACAAACGGAATCACAAACTTGTACATTTTTGTGATACCCTGAGAAAATCGGTCATACATACATAATGGTTACAGTTGTCAACACCGTACATAAGCGACTTTCAGTTTTTCTGATATTATGGCGCCATTTTCTGTTACAAACGCTGAGATGGGATCAGCAGCGTGTTAAATAGACGGAGGTTGGCGAGGGAAATAAAATAAAATTGTTCTATTCACTGTTGAATTGTTTTCGTTTTATATATTTATCACATATGCACATATAAAAATCACATATTATAGTTTTCCATAACAACTGTGAATTTATAGAGGTGAATGCAAGCGGCAAGGCAAATTCTGTACTATGTTTTCTGTTATTGTAAAACATATCGTGAATGTCAAAATCTAAATTCGCCTAAGATTGTTCAGCTGGGAAAAAATTTTATATAAACGTTAAATATAAACTTTTATAATTGTTTGTAATTAAAATCACAGATTATATTAGTTTTTCACTTTTAAATTCAAACAAATTTCTTGCAATTGCACTAAATCATACAAAAAAATCTCCTGATTAAAATGGCGCGAAAAAGTTTGTAAATAAAAGAAAAAAAAGTCTCATTGGAAAAAACGAGAGGAGCAAAAAATAATTACTTATGCTGTTAAGTTCACCTAGTAATGAATTTGCCTTGGAACCGCCAGTAAAACGCGCGTTTCTTCGAACATCTAAAAATGAATCTAACATTTTTCAGACTGGCGGTTTAAAATCGCATGTTTCTCAGAACAAAAGTGATGGCTTCATTCTTAAAAAAAAAATTAAATAAAATAAATAAAAGCTTACTGAAGGGCTTTCCAGACTATCGTACAAGTCTTAAGATTTTGACTGGATTTTGTGAGACAAAAATCTAATGATATTTGTTGCGACTGTCAAAAATTCTAATGTAGCATTACATTTTGTTTTCACATCATCACACCTAGAGTAAAATAAGAAATATGATTTGAAAAAAATTTTGTTGCCAATTTGCTTAACGTATGGTTATAATATTTTTACTATTATTTCTTTTGTAAAAAATGCAACCCTGATCCAATGAAAAGTCTTATTGTTTAAACAAATTTCTAAAAATGGTGAAGTGTTGTGGGATGTCAAATCTCTTACCGTATTATTTCTCATTTTCATAACGCTTTAAATTCGGACTATGATCCTCCCACGTATTATATGCGTTTTTGACAAGTCTCAATAAAAAGTGTAAAGATAGTCTGAAGTGACCTTAATAGATATTTGTATGGAAATTTTATATATTAAACTTTGCTAGTAAAAAATAATAAGTTCAAAAGAAAATAAAAAAGGATTTTGTAAAAAAATCCTTCTTAAGAAAAAAACTTAAGAAAAAAACTAAAGAACTAAAAACCTGATGTACATATGTACAAACTAAACAATTTTTAATTTAAAAGAAAATAAATTTACAAAATAAAAAATAAATAAAAAATTAAACGAACAAATTTTCATAAATACTAAATAAAAAAATAATGAAAAATAAGCTTAGATTAAAGAAAATTAGCTGAAATAAAATAAAATATAAAAAACAACTTAATATATTACAAAAAAAGAAATGAAGTTTATATACCAGAAAACTAAAAATTGAGAAAGAAAGAAAAACAATCCATTTAGAGAGTAGTCGCCCTGCATGTTTCGCTTGCAAGGAGCACCCTTTATGTTTGTATGTATCAGAAAGTAAATACGAGTCATGCTTAAGATCTGTTTCTGAAGACGTATTAATGGACCGCAGGGATAAAATTATAATAAATTTGCTTTATTGGTTACTTTTCTTAAGTTACGATTTTCTATATGTTGTTTTTGTTTTAGATGTTGCTACAACAGCATTTATTGTTGTATTTATTGTAGCCAAGTCTACTTCATTTTTATTTTTTTGTTTATTTTTTTCTTTTCTTTGCTAAGATTGTGACGATGATGATGATGATTAAGTTTTTGTTTGTTGCTGTTACGCTTCATATTATTTTTTGGGTCTGTTTTTACCGGCTACCATGATCTTCAATGTGGCATCCCGATTCACGGAGAAGTGGCGTGGTGGCAGTAACATTATTCATACCTGTATGAGTATTTCTTTTTGTTGTTTGAAATGAAAAAAAAGCATTTTGCTATATATTTTTTTGTTGGTGCTGCTGTTTTTTTTTTTTTTTTTTCATTTAAATTGTCGACTTTTGATGGCTGTCGCTGATGCGTTGCATGCGTAGGTATGTCAACTATGCACGCACGCATATATGCAAAATACATATTTTAATACACACTTTCATACATCTTTGTAGACACATTCGATCCTTTATTTCTTCCTCTCGGAAACTTGGCTTTTTCGGTAAAAGATGGACAAGTTAAAGTCAAGTATTTTAAAGTTTTGTTGTTGGTTTTATAAAATGTATACGAAGATGGTTAATTTTGTTACTGTTTGCTGCTGTTGTTGTTCTTGTTGTTGTTGTTGTTGTTGTTAACGTTGCGTGTGAAAACCATCTTAAATATGGTGTTGTTAATGTTTAAAAAAATATTTTTATATAAACATTGTTATATAAAAGTGGTTTTTAATGTTTTTTATTTCTTAAATATGTCTGTATAGAAATAGTGTTATTGTTATGCTTAATTTCGCCATATTTACATATATATGTACATACATGTATACATTTTTCAATTGTTTGAACTGCGCGAAGGGAATCACAGTTCAAGTTTTTTTTTTTTTTTTGCATAAATAGTAACCTATGTTCATGTCTTTCATATGAGCAATTTGCGGCAAAAATCTTTCATAACACAAATCTTACAAAAGTTCATATACGAGTATTAGCATGTCTAAGAAAATAAATGTCATATTCTTTGTGCATATTTTTAAAGTATTTTATGGTTAATTTATCACTTACAAAAAAACTGTCATTATTAACTTCTCCACTCATGTAATAAAACTTAAATCAACTGTTTTATCCTATTTTGCCAAATTCTTTATGGCAGCTTAAAGCAGAATAGTAATTCCTCTGCACCAAGTTGATAAGCTTACACGCAAAGCCAAGGCGTTTGAAAATACGATTACAGACCATTAGCGTAATATTGTTATACTCTATAATATTGCTTATTATTGACGCTAATCAAAAACAGTAACAGCTGGTTTTAAATATTTCCAAAATTTCATAGTAGCTCATCTAATCATCAGTAGACTTGGAAAGGTTTGAAAAATAAGTTCAAGCATTTAAGTATATATCTCCGTATTTTAAATAAAAATTTGAGAATTTAACAGCTAAAGATCTTGATTTAAATCAACATCTTTAGCTGCACTGAAAATAATTCCTTCATTAATATAATGAATATTGACATTAATCTAATGAAAATTTTCATTATTTTTCGGCCAATGATGGACTTCATTGGACTAAAGAATCTAGTTTCATTAAAAATTATGCAATGAATATATTCGTTAGATTAATGATAACTTCATTAAGTTAATGAAGCATGTATCATAATATTTATGAATAGTTTACATTAAAAAAATGAAAATATTCATTAAGTTAACGACTCAATTTCATTAGTTTTATGAATTTGGTACTTTAACATTAAGCAAAGCTTTAATTCCTTTAATGAATCTTCTTCATCATTCAAACGTAATTTCTTCATTAGGCCAATGAATGTGTTACATTATTTTTATGAAATATTTTCACTAGTTTAATGAATACATTTGTTAAACCAATGAAAATGTTCACTAATTTGGTGAAAAATTTTCTTCATTCTAACGAAATAAAATCATTAGTTTAAGGAAGAGTTGCATTATTCGAATGATCTTTTTTGATAAGAATTGTGCTACTGAAGAGAAACTAAACAATTTTTTTTTATATTAAGCATAAATTAATTTTTTATTGTTTTAATACACTATTGAAATTTTATTTTATTAAACAATTTTTTACACAGTAATTAATGTATAAAATAATTTACTTTATCATTTAGTTAGTAGTTGTAATATATTTATCATCTCACTTTTCTAAATCTCTAAAATTTTGCACTAAGCCATCAAAAATTTTTTATTACAAATCCAATGAAATTTTTTAATGAAATTATGAAACCTAATGAATCAATTTGAATGAATATTTTCATTAATGCTATGAATCTTCATTGATGGAACGTAATCTTTCATTCCGTTAATGAAAATTATCTAATGAATTGGGTTCATTAGAAATATGAAGCAAATATTTTTCAGTGTGAAAAAATTAGTAGAGAATATATAAACAAGATCAAACAATACGACTATTTAATTGAGAATTTAAAAAATACATGTTTTTATATAGATACATAGGTATATAACTTTGCTTCCGCCATTTTTTTGCTTTTCGAAATGCGAGGCTATTTTAAAATAAACTGGCTAGACAATTCTTTCTACCATCTTTCGTGTTGCATAGGAGTCCAAGGTTGTAAAACTGGCCACTTCTTAAAGCGATCTTGGAAACGATCCAATTTTTTATTTCTTCATAGGACCGGAAGCGCTGGTCAGCCAGGCCGTGCGCCATTGCTCGAAACAAGTGATAGTCCGAGGGAGCAACCTTTGGAGAACACCGCGGATAGGGTAGGACTGCCCATTTCAATGTTTCCACTTTTGCAACATTAAGTCGAGCATTGTCGTGCTGTTTTTTTTATCATGTCTCTCGTTGTATTGCGAGCGCTTATCTTTCAACGCTCGGCTCAAATGCATTAATTGCAATTGTCTGTGATTGTTTTGGTCAGTTTTAACACCACCGGGGAATAGGTCGTATTCCTAACCAGGGCATTCTGTTTTTCGGGTAAAGAGGGGAAGGCGTCCCTCGTTTGTTGTAGCAAATAAAATTCTAGGAAGCCACATGACTTATGTTGTGTTGGCTTCCGAAACGCTTCCGATCTGCTTACAGTTCAACCCGGGCTGATCATAGTTGAGGTGCCTACATTGGCTGGAATGTTCTGGCTGTGGTTTAAACTTAAAACGCAACAGACCTCCCGAGGGTCTGTTGCCTTTACAACAGATACCTGTACTGCTAGGAACCACTGGTGGTGGTCGACGGATGAGTTTGTTTAAGGGCTGATGCTGTTAGTGGGCTTCGTCCCACCAACTCGATGGCCGATTTGGTGGAGTACTCGACCAACAGTCTTGAGGTCGCAGGTTCGATTCCTGCTGCGGACCCTGGGTGTTACTGCAGACAAGCAAAAAAGCTTCGCAGATTTTGTGTTTATTTCCTAAAAAATAAAAAAAAGGTCTTGTCTTTCATCGATTTCTTGGAAATTGCCTACTAAAGGGATTAGAAGGCCCGAACTTCTCAACAAGAATATGGCTACACATATATGGCAAAAATTACTACCTCTGTGAACCTAGTTAGCCTCATGGGGGCGCTGGTGAATTGTGAAAAATTCATTTCATGGAGTTGGTCCATCAGCAGATAAAAATACACTACGCTAGGCTAGTTCCACCAAATACTGAGCATGATCTTGTTACTGTGTGAATATTCGGCTTAGAATTATCGTAATGAACCTATTCTTTATCCTTAGTCATAATACGAGGCAGATATTCCTTCCGTCTATGCCTTGCAAGTAACTGTTTATAGGTAAACAAAAACCGTTCAATATCTGTCGGCTTCAACTCGTACGGCACCCAATTTTCTTGTTTCTGAATCATTCCTATGACTTTCAACTGCTTTGAAATGGCTTGCTGTATTATTCATAAGGATCATGCCAATTCTTGTTGCGTTTGACACGAGTCTTAATCAAATAATGCCTCCAATTCTGCATCTTCGAAAACCATCTCTTTTCCAGCGCCATGCTGGTATTCGGCATCACGATCACCGTTGGATTTTGTGCCATGATAGCACACCAACTCATACATCGATGCCTGAGGGTGAGTTTTGAGCCAAAAACAAAACCGTTATCATGCCTCAACCACCGTATTCACCAGACTTGGCCGCCGCTGAGTTTTCTTCTTCCCAAAACTGAAGGCACCGATGAAAGGAAAGCGTTTTGCTACGATTGAGGAGATACCAAAAAGCGGTTTAAAAGTGTTTCGAGGATTGGAAAAAAATGCTGGCATGATCTGTCTGTTTTTATCTGTCAAAACCAAACTGATAATCCAAAATGGCTGATATAACCAACATATATAACAGACATGTGTACCAACATAATAGAAAAAAATGTGAAAACTAACATACGTAACTCACGAAATTTGAAAATAACGGCTGCGTTTTGCTCAGACCTCGTATAGACAACTTAAAATCAAAAGTATAGACAACTTAAAAAAAAAAAAAATTATTTTCAAATGGATTTTTGTAAATAATCTGTTACACAAGCGTGATTTTGATAACATACAAGATGCATTCAGTGCGCTACAATTTGCGCTATCATTTACCTCGTTAAATTTAATATAATTCTATGAAAAATTATAATTCTATGAAAATTTAATTTTGCCTGATTTAAAAAAAAACGAAAGTGTAGACGCTCTAGATGTTGCAGATTTTGATTCAAATCTTTTGGTTTAAATAATATAAAAAAACTCCATTTCGAATAAAAAAAGATTAAAGTGGTGTTCACTTGTGTGCTACTAATAAAATAATTTGCTTTAAATAAAATATAAAAAAACTTCATTTCGAATAAAAAAAGATTGAAAAAAAGTATCTTATATAAAAACAAAAGACTTAACCAGCAGATTTTCATTCAAATCTACTAGAATTTGATCCAGTGTAAATGGTGTTCACTTGTGTGCTACTAATAAAATAATTTGGTTTAAATAATATAAAAAAAACTCCATTTCGAATAAAAAAAGATTGAAAAAAAGTATCTTATATAAAAACAAAAGACTTAACCAGCAAACTTTTTTTTATACAAGCATGATTATTAAATTTATAATTTATCTCAAACAACAACTTTTTACAAAATAATTATTATTTATGCAAGTAAAGTGTATGCACTGGAAGAAAAAGCAAAAAACGAAACAAGAATTACCTTGCATGCAAATGCGAATAACTTAAGGGAAATCATATCTAGCCTTAAAAATCAATCAGATGCATATCAACGCATCCTTTTTACACAATTTAGCCTTAAACAATAATTTTAATGACCATAACAAAAACAATATACTGTAGGTATGTGTATAAAAGATATGTATAAATATATTTTTATTTTGTAGATGTTTGAAGTTTTACATGACTAATTGCAGCTAGCAAAGCATCTAGCTTTAAAAATTATCTTAACGAAAAATTGACCTTCAGCAACGAGAAAAAATCATAAAAAATAGCAAAGTTAATTTTAAGATGCAGCAAAAGTCCATACTGTCCCCTGTCCACAATATCGATAATTAATCAAAAATACATGAAAACCAGCTGCATTTATTGCATGTTACGCGGTAGTAATATTTTGCATAAAAATTATCTCTAAGCTACCACACCACACACACACACACACATATTTACACACACACACACACACACACACTTTTCGCATTCAAGTTTACAAAGTTTCTTGTGTTTAAATAAATTTAAAACTTTTTCCTTTTTGTGTTGTGTTTTTAACACTAAAGAAAAAAAAATATGACTTGCACTATAATAAATAAGTCAATTATAAAAAATATATTTATTTTTTGGTTTTTGTTGAACAGAAAAATTCGCTCACGATAAAGATTTATGAGTGACTTAAGAATAGACAATAAAGTATGTTTAGCTTTTTGTTTGGTTTCTTTTTTTTGTGTGTTGTTTTATGGGCTTATTTTATTTTAGCCTGAAGTGTTTTTTGTATAATAGCTAAAAGTGAAAAAGTGTAAATTTTTATTATTATAATTTTTTTTTTTTCATTTTTATATGTGAGTGATCTATATAACAAATTGTGTTCATCATATTAGTTGTAAATACTTGTGAAAAAATGCTTACAGGAAAAAAGGGGCAATTTTTGCTGGCAGTTCTTGTAAAAAATATTTAGATAAGTACTCGTATCATGCTAAGACCTTCAAACAACAGGTAAAATAAAGAGATGAAAGCATTTTTAGGAATAGTTTTTATATATAGCAAAATTTTAATAATCTGAGAGAACTTCCTTTAAGGGACTTGGAAGAATACTTATCTGTTGAAACTTTTAATGATAATTTCTGTATAAGAATTAATTACGTGTCAAATACTTACAAACAAATTTTCTTACAAATACGAATATATTTTTGCCAATTACAAGTCTAGTAGTATTTATCAGACCTCTGCATGAATGGATTTGTTGCTAAGTAGTACTCCGCAAGTTCAGAGTATGTTCTCTTACTCGAACGTATTCGAAAAATATGTGTTCATATTTTTGAGAACAACAAAATTATCGAATGTATGTGTTTTTACTTGGCTTTGTGTTTTCTAGTTAAGTAAAAGTTTTTTTACGCTCCCACTCTCAACATACACGAAGAGAACGTATCCAGTATCAAGCGACAACCAAACCTCACGAAGTACTTGCAGTACTACGAGAAGTTTTGCAAATAAAATTTAAATTGAGAAATGGATATAAATGAGGCAAGTTCATAACATATGTATAATAGTTATTTATTAAATTTATAAATTTGCATAAATGGAAATTGTTATTTAGGTATTAAATTTATAGAAAACTATTCTCAAATCAGACTTTTTAGTTTTTGGCTTATTGTACTATTTTTCATTTGCATTTTTAACTAACGGGGTTTATCTATACATACATATACATATATACTCATAAATATATATACATACATATTTTTACAAGAGGGAAACAAATACTTGCAGTACCACATGCAGAGCACATTATTTGTGAGTACTTTTTTTTTGTCCACATTTGATATGTTTTTTTTTTCGGTACTATATTAACTTCGATTACTTGCTAGTTGGTATCTACTAAACAAACATTCTCTTCACTTTCCTATTTGTGCTCTGAGTAAGAGTACAAATATATACTACATTCAACAGTGAGTTTCACACATGCAGAAAAAACTTACTCGCTGCACATGTTTAGTATTTATAGTTGTATAAATTAAAAACATTAAAAATTAGATATATCAAACTTTGTTATAATGAAAAACTTAGAAAAGAGTGTGTGTTTTTTAGAGCTTAACAAGTTTAATAAATGTGTTTTTAATATCAAAGGAACGGGGGTAAAAAATTCCTTTTAAATCCTTTAATATAATTTCAGTTATATATCCGCTACGGCCGGCTTGAAAAAGAAGTAATCCGCATTTGCGCACATATTGCCCCATAATATCTTCAAATGGTTGATTTCCGAGTGATGAAATTTCTCTCATTCATTTACGTGGACAACGGAGAAATAATTCAAAGGCTTTAAAAAATAATGCTGGTGGAAAATTTTTTTCAGTCTGTTCATTTTTGTTTTCAACTTATAATGAGCTTATACTATAATAATGCTGAATGGGAACACGGGTACTGTTTTTCTACACAAATCAGCTTTATTTTAAATAAATTATATTCAAACTGCGCTATGCGAAAAATTTTATTTATTTGTAATGAAAATTTTTAAAAAGCCTTGCTTGTTTATGAGGTTAGGATAAGAGCATATATTGTATACTACTTTTGGATCCACCAGAATTTTCAGGTATTTATACCTCGAAGTTCTTTAATACACACTTAAACTTCTGTGATGTCTATTTGTATAACACAAAAAACTAGAATTGATGTACTTATCATTGGCCCGTGTATATTTGTGATATAGTATTGGAATACTATTTCCAACTTAGATCATATTTAATGTATCTAAGTATAAGAAAGACCCTGGTGAACCTAATCCCTTCTCCAAAGCAAAATGGCGCAATTATTGAATTATTTTTGATGCAGCCTAAGGATCCTAAAATGTAATTTCTAACTAAGTTAATCATAAAGTTATCAACTCTACTAATATTCCATTTGCTATAAAAATATTTGTTTGAAACATATCCTAAAAAATTGCTCTTAATTTATCTAAATAACAACGTGCCATTGTCAATATATAGTTGATAATGGCAAAATACTATTGTTGAATGGTATGGTTGAATACAACCACATAATACGGTTTCAATTTGAGATTTATTTATAAAATTTAGTACAGCCACAAACCAACCAAATGTCTAAAATATAACCATATAAGGTAAAAGTTACTAATGCTGTTGTAAAATTTCAAATTGTACTGGCATGGCCAACCATATAGTATTGTCAATCCTGCCCATATTACTGAAAAATTTTAAATTCTATTGTCACAGTGAATCGTAGTAGTGTTGAAGTTCACAAAATTTTAATGATAACATAAATACACATAATTAAAACCACAATTTTTGAACATTATATGGTTGGGCATGCCGGTAAAATTTGAATTTTTACAATAACAGCATTAGACATGATTCAATTTTTGTAATTTTTACCATACGCACGTTTAAAATTAATAGTTCAATATTGCACACTACAAAAGCTATTGTTGTTGTTTTGTTGGTGTTGTTGCTGTATAGCGAATTTTAACTTTTATTAAATAAGACATATTTTCTCCAATTTGTAAAATTGGTTTTAAAAGTAAGTGGTTATAATGAAAAGTCTTTTATTAATTTTTAATGTTTTAATTTTGTTAAAATATCCATCTTTTAATTTTTCAACTAAACGAGTATTTATATTTTCTTTACGGGACAATTATGGCTTGAAATTCTTTAGCGTTTAAAACTAAAACTTTGAAGCCAGCTTTTTTTTTTTCTTTCTTTGTTTGATAATTTGTCTTTTTCCAAAGATTTTCATTTCATATTTCCATCATCTTTTTAAGCTGACACAAAGTTGACTGTCAGTTTTAAAGTTGGCAAAGTGTTTGACTTGCCACTGTCAGCTTAAATACTACAAACTGAAACTAAACTTAATAAATTGACATCATGCTTTAGACGAAATGATGCTTTAGTTTTTTTTTCTTCTTTTTACAGACAGTCCAACGTTAAAATGTAAAACGTTTGAAAAAGTATAATTTTGTTTCTGGCAATAAGTACTCGTACATAAGTACTCATAATAATGGCGCTTTATTTTGAATTCTGTCTTTCAGTTTTTTTTTTTCAATATTTTCTTAGTTATTTTTATGCACATAGCAAAGAAAAAAATTTTATAAAATCTTTTTTTAGACCGAGTTCTACAAACCTTTATTAAATATATAGAATTAAGATATTTATCACAAATTTTATTTTCACATTTCAATGAATTATGGCTTCTTGGTTGTCAGTCATAGAACAACTCTGCAAATGAAATGAAAGCGGTTTCAAAAAGCATTCATTCAATGGAATGACCTCATATAGAGTGCAATGAGAGTGGTGGAAAATTCGTCACGTTTTGAGCCAACCGAATATTTATGTTAATAGAAATTATTTAGCAGTAGTTTTAAAACTGTGATGAATATAAGATATTCACAGTCATAAGCGCCGTGGTTTTCGTCTACAAATTTTTGGGAAATATAATTTTAAAAGGATTATACTACCGCACATTTGTACTCGTAGTTTGTGCTTATTCAACCGTAAACTAAATATTTCAAAAATTGAAATTTTATGTGTAAAAGTATTGTGCATCGCTGTCCACTACTTTTAGCCATGTTTCGGATCCAGCGTTGAAAAAACTAGTCATCTCTTGAACCGAGCCACAAATGGTTTGTACTTTATAGTTCTTCATAAGATCCGAAGTGCTGGTCAGCCAGGCCGTATTCCATTCATCGAAGCAAATGATAGTCCAAGGGTGCTATGTCTGGAGAACACTTTCAATTTTAACGTTTCCAAGTATGTCTTTATCACATTCGCTACAACTGCTCAAGCATTGTCCTGCTGTAAAATCACTTTATCATGTCTCTCATTGTATTGCGTCAGTTCATCGTTTAAGGCTCGCCTCAAAAGCATTATTTGCATTCAATAGAGATCGCCCGTGAGATTTTCAGCCGGTTTTAAACAGAAAAAATTATACTAAAAATAAAATCAACAAAACTTTTGTTTAAAAAATTATTTGTATGCATATACACAAACATCAAAAAATAGCCTTGGATATCGTAATTTGTTATTGTTTAAAAAAAATAGTTGTTTTCGATCAATAATTATTTTTACTAAACTTTTGTCTAAATGCACGAATTCCTTTACAAGTCCGTATTCAAACAATTGATTCAACGAATTTCATTATTGAATGCAGCACTACCGTACTGTCAATTCTTGCAATTCTTGTTGCTTTTGAAACGGGTCTTGATCAAGTTATCCCTCCTATTCTGCATCTTCGAACACGATCTCTCTTCCCCCGCCCTACTGGACTTCGACGTTAAAAGAACACTAAACTTATTTTTTTCTGTGTAACAACTCATAATACACTACCATACTGCCAATTCTTGTTGCGTTTGACACGGGTCTTGATCAAGTAATCCCTATTTGAGAGCATTCGACGAGCCTCAGCCGAAGTTATCCAGACTTATTATGAAAATGATGATCAATTTTCGAAGAAAATCATCTTCAGTGATGAGGCACATTTTCACCTCAGTGGATTCGTCAATAAACAGAATTGCCGCATTTGGGCGAATGAGAATCCAAGAGTGACTGTCGAAAAACCAATGCACCCACAAAGAGTGACTGTTTGGTGCGGTTTATGTGCTGGCGGCATCATCGGGCCGTATTTTTTCCAAAATGAGGCCGGTCAGGCAGTTACTGTGAATGGTGTTCGCTATCGTGAGATGATAACGAACTTTTTATGGCCCGCATTGGAAGATATGGATGCAGACGATATGTGGTTTCAGCAGGACGGTGCCACTTGCCACACAGCTAACGAAACAATTGCTCTTTTGCGCAACAAATTCAATGGCTGTTTTATCTCATGTAATGGCGATGTCAATTTGCCGCCAAGATCATGTGATTTGACACCATTGGACTTTATTCTTTGGGGTTATTTGAAAGAAAAGGTGTACGTCGATAAGCCAGCAACAATTCAACAGCTAAAGGATGAGATAACTCGGCACATTAACGGCATAGAACTTCCATTATGCCTCGGGGTCATCGAAAATTTGGACCATCGGATGGAGGTGTGCCGCCGTGGTCGCGGCGCCCATTTGGCTGATATTTTGTTTCATATATAATTGAATAGTACCAATATATCATAATAAAATAAAATTACAATAATTTCCTAAATAGTTTGTATTTTATTCAAAATTAACATCGGCCCTTGAAATTTAACCACCCTTTACCTAAGCTTATCATCTACGATCTATTTATATCGACTGCTACCTACCGCCGCCGTCATCTATTGCAAAACGCTGAAAACAAAGTTGTACACCTCATATTATTCTATTTCAATGTGCGTCTGCTTGGACCAAAATTGGTAAATTAATATAGGAAAAATTTGGATAATAAGTTTAAGGGTATCTCGACGGCTGATTTGATTCCATGTCGTAGGTTCGATTCCTGTCTCAGACCCTAGACGTTACTGCAGACAAGCAAAAAAGCTTTGCAGTTTTTGTGTTTGTTAATCAAAAAACTAGTTTTTAAGTTTATGGAGGAGAATTTCTGCTCTGAAATCTAAGAAATACTAGTAAAATATCAATAATACAAAACTAGTAAGTGCGCTAGCTCATAACTACAAGTAGTTCAACTAATACGAGGGCGGATTGCAGGAAAAAGATTTATCTCAAACGAAGAAAAGATTACCGAAACTAACGCGTATTTTGAGAGGCTCCCAAACTCATATTATGCAGATAGCATAAAAAATTAGAATATCATCTTACTAAGTGTATTACATTGAAATAACACTATGTCGAGAAACAAAAGGTTTTTGAAAAAAAAATGTGTTTTCCCACTTAGGTAGCTGCAATATCAATCCGCCCTCGTGTGTATTTATGCACAAATGAACTAGCTAAACTTTTATGGCAAACTAACGCTTATATTGATAGATCGATTTATGAAAAAGGCGCAGATAGACAACCAGTTACTTAGGCAAAGCAACTAGTATATTTCTAACCCGTATTAGCTCTTTTGCTTGCAGGGTAAAAATCTTTATAATTTTTCTTATATATTAAAATGAAAATAATCATATGCACACATGCATATATACAAAAAAAATATATTAAAGAAAATTAATCTTGATGTTGTTTTCCCCCCTCATTTTAGAAAATTATAGCCGCTGGAGAAAATCCCAACTTGAAACAGGGACTTGCTTTTGTTTTAAGCTGATAAATAAAACCGTTTAAAATGCGAAATATTATAAAAATATACATAATTTATGTTATAATCCCTTTTTATGTTCATAATTTTCTATACGTCTGCTTCTTGTACGGAAGTGCTTTAAGCGACAAATTATTTTACATTATCATTAAAATAAATATGACTCTTGTTGTGGTGTTTCATAAAAAGCCACATAGCTTCTGATCCTACTGTGGCCAGAACTTGCGTATCATACATCTTGCAATATTATTATTATTATTATTTTGTTTTTTTCTTTTCAATAAAAGATTTTTATCATTCGGTTCTTTAAAATTTTTTTTCTCTTAAATCTCAAAATCGATCTTAAATACAATGCGTATAAGAAAAAAAAAAACAGCAAAAGAAAAATGTTTGCGCTATGAATTACAGTCTGCGAAAATGAAGTATATACAAACTTTACATAATACACCATTATTATGTACAATGGATGTTCATAAATTCTTTGGAGTTTATATTAAACAATTGCATTATATTGCTGCAGTTTCCTACTCGCGTTGCTCTTTTCTTCTCACATATCATCTTTATATTTTTCCAATAATTTTTGCATATCAAAACAAAAACATGTCTGACAATTTTTTAAGCTTCATGCCTTTTGGCAATAATAAAAAATAATAAAAAAAATATAAAAAAAAATGGAAAAAAACTTATGACTACAGTAGAAAAGAATCTGCAACAGCAGCTTTGTAAGATGAACAAAATTGAAATTTGAAAAAATTTAACAAGACACATGTGGAACGATTTAGAGATGAGTTAAAAAAAAAAAAAAATATATGATCCGGTACAGTGTTTTATGCTAAACAATATTATGATGGTTTTTGGAGTGTGGCTTATGTATAGTCACCTTAAATGCAATCGGGCGTAACTAATAGTTTGTAGTAAGCAAAATATATAGTAAAATTAATAATAATAAAGTATTATTAGCGTTTCAATTTCTTAAATAAAGTTGTCATTTTTGAAACAATTAAGTTTTTTATTCGCTATTTAAGCTTCCAACATTTATACCAGTAAAAAATTATAAATAGCCTGTTTTCTATGTTTCCCAGCTATCTGTATGTCGACATTTCATAGGAACTATCCTAATCATCAGTAGACTTTGGAAATTTTTGAAATATATTCTCAAACATTCAACTTTATATCCCAACAACCCAATTAAATTGCTGAGAATTTAAAAAGAAAAATGCTGTAATAATATTCGTCAAAACACAAAAAACAAGCTTTTCTATTTATAAACGTCTCTAACATTTCTTTACACCTTTCAAACAAATTAACAACCGTTGGTTGCTACGATTTGCTTTTTGAAAGTATCGAAAAGCAGAGAACAACAATTCAAACAATTATTTGGATTGTTGGGATATAAAGTTGAATGTTTGAGAATATCTTTCAAAAATTTCCAAAGTCTACTGATAACTAAGGTAGTTCCTATGAAATGTCGACATATAGATAGCTGGGAAATATAGAAAACAGGCTATTTATAATTTTTTACTGGTTGTCATTTTTGTTCACAAACCTGACCACAATCAATTAAAAGTTTTCAAATTTTATTTGAAGTGGCAATATCTAAGTTTGAAATTTTATAGTATAGAGGGGGAGCGTTAGAACTAACCATGGAGTTTAAAAGATGTACAACATTGCGGGCAATTAACAAAAATGCATATGTGATCCAATATGAGATGAATATAAATAGAAAATAATTAAATGCTCGGAGTGGTTAAAGCAGCAGATCATGATACGTCATGACCCGAGTTCAAATCCCTGTGGGTGCTGATGAGTAGTGTAGCGACTACGAAACAGCCAGTTGTTCTCAAGCTAAAGTTTTGTTTACTACTTTTCTTGTCTTTTCATTGATCATGTTAGATTTGTATTGTAAAAAATGCTTCTTAAGAAAAAAAAAACTTAAGAAAGGAAAAACTTGAACTAAAACCCGATGTACATATGTACAAACCAAAAAATTTTTAATTTAAAAAAAACTATAATGTTCAACAAAAATTTAACGAATAACATTTTCGTTCATTAATTTTTTTATATTTCTTTCTCAGATTATATAATATCCAAAATGGAAATATTTTTACACAGAATAACGTCTCTTAGATAATCACCGTTTTCAGCTTCGCACTGATGGGCTCGTTTTAGAGCATTTTCCGTAACATTTTTCAAAGTTTGTGGCTATAACATCAGAACTTCTGCGACAGTAGTGAAAAAGATTTATATCAGCACCTGCCTTTATGGCCTTATCTGATGATGGAGTGAATTATTCACGACTCACCTGCGCCCCCGTGTGGCTTCCTAGTGATTTTTGCCATATGTTTGTATACATATGAGCAAGTTCTTCTTGGGGACCTTCTAATCCCTTCTGTATACAATTTCCCAGCAATCAATGGAAGACAAGACTTAATGAGTTGGAAGGCCGAAGCCCACTACCCTTAAACCAACTCACCCGTCAGCCATCACTACTGGTTCCTTACAGTACAGGTATCTGTTGTAAGGGCAATAGACCCTCGGGAGTTTGATAGTCCTCAAAAAAAGCCATACGCCAAACAATTATCAGGGATACTAACACCCGAAAAAAGCCATACACGAATCAATTAACAGTGATACCAATACCCCCTTTCTGCGTTTTAGGTTTCAACAACAGCCAGAACGTTCCAGCTAAGGTAGGCACTTCAACCATAATCAGCCCGGGTAGGACTGCAAGCAAAACCACCTGGGGGCAATGCTGATCCCCGTTCTGCCAATTTAAACCCTTAGTAAGGGTTACGGAAGCCAATACAACATAAGTCATGCGGCTTCCTCGAGTTTTATTTGCTGCAACAAACGAGGGACTTCTTCTCCTTTTTAGCCGAAAAACAGAATGCCCTGGCTAGGAATAGGCCAAGGCAAAACCTATTCCCCGGGGGAAGTTTCTGCGACAATTCCCCGAAAAATGTATTGTAACGTTTCCACTATTCATTTATTATTTTAACACACCATATATTTACTTATATAAATTTTTTGTTCATAGCATTAAAATAAAAACACTGTTTATATACTATTTCATATACCTCCACTAGATCCAAAAATCTGCGAGAAAAATTTAGCAAAATTATCAAAAGAAAAGGGTTCTTTTTTTTATTTTGAACTTTAATGGTAAAATAAGAATAAAAGAAATGCTGGCACATGGATGGGTGCTTGTTTTTTATTCTTTCTCCTGCTGCAAATTTAGTTGCTTTTATACAATATTTTATTTATTTATTTCTTTTATTATTTCCTTTTTTTTTATTTTTGAAAAATTTATGCAGATTTTGTGCAATGATGCATGCCGTGAATAAACATATTCTGACTGTTAAGCACACACTGCATGACGCAATGAAAAAAGAAAACCAAACACAACAAGCTAAAGAGAAAAGAAAAAGAAAATACAAAAGAAAAGTAAATAAATAAATAAAATAAACTGCAGTTTATTCTTTTTTAAGAAGAAGAAGAATAAGCTTTAGTTAAAAGCACTAATATGATACGTATGTTAAGAATGTATAAGAAATATAAACAACCACAACAACATTAAAACTTGCTGCTTGCTTTTCGTGCAACATCAAAAAGGCAACATATCGAGCTTAACTCTATTTATGCATTTGTTATAAGTATGTATGTATGTACATATGTATATATAGAACTATATTTTATTTGATGGACTTCAAACGTATTTGAGAAATATTAAATATTTGATTTTTATTATAAATTTTTGTTGCCAGAGGCGCTAGAAATTGAAGTGTTTTCTGAAAGAAACTTAATAAGCTACACGTAGAAAAAATATATAATTTATCAAACAATTAAGTTTTTTATTCGCTATTTAAGCTTCTAACATTTATTTATACCAGTAAAAAATTATAAATAGCTTGTTTTCTATGTTTCCCAGCTATCTATATGTCGACATTTCATAGGAACTACCCTAATCATCAGTAGACTTTGGAAATTTTTGAAAGATATTCTCAAACATTCAACTTTATATTCCAACAAATAAATAAATATAAATAGAAAAGCTTGTTTTTTGTGTTTTGACGGGTATTATTAGAGCATTTTTCTTTTAAATTCTCAACAATTTATTTATGTTGTTGGAATATAAAGTTGAATGTTTGAGAATATCTTTCAAAAATTTCCAAAGTCTACTGATGATTAGGGTAGTTCCTATGAAATGTCGACATATAGATAGCTGGGAAACATAGAAAACAAGCTATTTATAATTTTTTATATAATTTATCTGAAAATATTATAAGAGCAAAATATTGTTGTTGAAGCACACGCATTTTGTTATAAATATTATAAAGGGTGGTCCAACTAAAACGTACAATGTTAATTGCGAAGAATGTGGCTGACATAAGAACCCTCCATGATGAGCACGTTTTGCCTTGGCGGACACCAAACCAGGGTTGTTTACTTTCTTTGACGTATAGGAAAGAGTCCCTCGTTTGTTGTAGCAAATCAATCACTAGGAATCCTCATGACTTATGTTGCGATGGAGGATGAAGAAGATTTACATCAGCAACTGTCTTTATCTGATGATGCACCAATTCTATAAAGCGCCCCCTTGTGGCTTATCAGCCACAAACAGGTCCCAATTCTTGTTTATCTTATGTTTGTTGCCATATGGCTTTGTTTACGAGCTCAGGCTTTCTAATACCTCCTGTATACAATTTCCAAGCAATCAATGGAAGACAAGGCTTAATGAGTTGGTAGTCCGAACCCCACAAAGAGCGTCAGCTGTTACACCAACTTACCCGTCTAAACATCTGGTTCCTTACAGTACATATAGCTGTGGTTCCTTACAGTACAGGTATCTGTAAGCAAAGCAACAGCACCTTGGGAGGTTGTTAGCCTCTTAAAAAAGCCATACATCACACAATTAGCAGAGATATTAACTGCTCCTTCCTGCGATTTCTGGTTCAAATCACAGCCAGAATGTTTCAGTCAATATAGGCGCCTCAAACATGATCAGCCTGGGGTGAATTGCTAGCAGGACCACCGGGAGACCACAATCTGCCAATTTTTACCCTTGGTAAGGGTTTCGGAAGCCAACACAACATAAGTCATGGGGCTTCCTAGAGTTTTATTTTTCACAACACCCGATAGACTCCTTCTCTCCTTCTTTACCCGAAAACTACAGTACCTTGGATTGGAATATGCCAAGACAAAACCTGTTCCCCGAGAGGATGTTGCGTTGGACTTGCTAAACCCGTACGAAGGGTTAACATTCGTGGAAAGGGGATCAGCAAAGATCTTGCAGATCTCTCAGCGCTGATCATGGTTGAGGTGCCTGCCTTGGCTGAAATATTTTGGCTATAGTATAAAATTAAAATCGCAGGAAAGGGTATTAGTTTCCCTGATAACTATGGTGCATGCCACTTTTTGTGTTCTAACAATCCCCCGTGGCGCTGCTTTGCAACAGATATCTGTACTGTAAGGAAACAGAAGTGATGGTGTGACGGTTGAATTGGTTATGGGCTGATGCTCTTAATGGGCTTCGGCTTACCAACTCATTGAGCCTTGTCTTCTGGACTTTCGGAATAAACCAAACCAGACGTAGTCATGGCTAATATGGTATAATTTTCAAATAGTAAATGCGATAAATTGCTAACCAATACTAAACATGTTAAATTCGTTTACCAACTCATATCGCTGCTTTATTGCAACATAGTCATATCGCAAAAAAGCTCGTTTGGAGAAAAACGCATTTAAAATTTTTAGTATCCGTACAAGACTTAGCAAATTTTTTGAAGAAATATCTCCTTAAGGAAACAGATTAAAAGCAATTTCAATAAATTTTTGACACAATATACTGCTGTACTGTTAACAATTCTGCATTGTTAACTCGAAAAGCTCATTTTTTGAGTTATGACTATGTTGCAATAAAGGAGCGATATGTTTTAGGGTAGTTCCTATAAAATGTCGACATATAGACAGCTAGGGAACATAAAAAACAAGCTGTCTGTGGTTTTGATTATTATCATCATGTCTTTTGTTTTACAGTATAAATCACACCTCACGATGAATCACTCGCCACAAACATTAATGTCATAAAAAATTGCTATTCACTGAAGACCACTTCATTGGTATTAAAAATATTATGCCTTGTGTTATATAAACACCCTGATTATTTTAATCTTCGTCATCAATGCTGCCATTTGCAGTATTTGTTATGAAAATCGTTTTGTGTTTTATTGGCCCCTATATATTAAAATGTAATATGTATATTGACACCTATTAAAAAAAATGTTTATATATAAAAATTTTTGTCCATTGTGCAATATTAGCATTATCGTCAAACTTTAAAACAGTTAACAATACAATCATAATAATGATAGCAGTGATAAAGAAAGAAAAAAAAAAAAGAAAGAGGACAATATTCTGGTCGCTGTTATTATGGTAAGTTACAGATGATGACGATGATCTGCAACTGATCGATCGATTGCTATAACTGGTACAACAACAGCAAAGTATTCTGCTTATGTTCGAACACAATGGTATGGCATAAAAGATACATAACCTTCTGTTTGATTTTCACATGTTGGCTGTTACTGTTGTTGTGCTTGTTGTTTTTGTTGCTGTTGCTGTTTGAAGTAACGTGCTTAAACACAATATCTCAATAAATAATGACCGCTCATAAATAATAATCGTCCAGCAAATGTGTAATGAATTACTTTTGCAATAAACATCTCCTCGCAAACCGACTGCGTATATTCTCTTAACAACAAAATTGTGCAGCTTTACCAATTTCTCATGCCGGGCCTTGGGACTGAGCTCGGGAAAAATAAAGCATCCATTTAGGATAAATCCAAAGGCAAACAAATCAAATCATAAACAAATTGTTAGTAAAATTAAAAAAAAAAAAAAACAAAAATGTGTTATTGTTTTAAAGTTGACTTGACTGCCTCAATAACTTGTCTGTCTGTTTTTGGTCTGCTTGTTGCCCACCTTTCTGACTGTTTCACTCCGCATTTTTAAATTATATACATACTCTTTTTTTTTTGTTTGTTTTGTTTGATTTTGATTTTTATTTAAAAACCCCATGTGAGTTTGCCATACTGTGAATTTGTAGTTCTTTAAGATTTTTGCATATTGCGTTTGTTGTTCTTGTTGCTCTTGTAGATGTTGTTGCTGTTGGTGTACGTTTGTTGGCAATGTTAAATGAAATCATAAATCAATTACAGTTAAAGATCGTTTCTGTTTTGTTTCTTTTGGTGTCTTTGATGATCTACTACCAAATGTTAAAAGATCAGGTTTTTGTCTTGAGTCTTTTGTTTTTTTTTGTTCATATGCATTTCCCTCTTACTTAAAATTATTTAAATTCATTTAAATTTTTAAAGGTTACTGACTTTATTTTCTTGTCTTTGACTATACAAATATTAAAACAACATAAACGAGTATTTTGCGAGGAAGTAGGATGATTGATTGATTTGATGCATTCACTTGTGTAAATTTTTTCTTAACAAACGGTTAATTTTGTATCAAACGATTGCAATCAAATATCAATCAAACTTTAAAGCAAATATGTGGTAGTTAATGCTTGTTGGCAAAAATTAAAAGTAACATTCATAAAAACTTACACAAGCGAAAGAATCCGATGACAAGGTTTTTGCTGTTTGGTGCAGGGGGAAAAATGCCAAAAAATATTTAACAGACAGTTACAGTTCTGTGATGTTTAAGGTTAACTGATTTTAAGCCAGTTATTTGACCATACCACAACTTCCCTTTCACAACAGCAGGAAAAAAGTTCTAGCAAAAATTATTTTCAAAAGCTTTTTTCCAATACGGTTTATAAATTTTTCTTTGTTTAAAAAGTTGTATCAAAAACAAGTCGCCAAACATGTCATGTAAAAATGCCAAAACTGTCAATTGCTATTTTCTATGTGTTATAACATTGACTAAACAACAAAAAACATCACGAACTACAACAATGCAAAAACAGCTACAATAATTGGTTGAAAAAACGTTTTCATATATTAGAAGCTCTTTTTTTTACAGATTTTTTTTCAGAACAAAAAAGATCCAAGCCATGTTCTGCGTTAAAGTGATGTGGAAAATAAAAGAAAACAGTACTTATATATGAAGTTGGTAAACTAATATTAAGGATATTGTTATACTCTTTAGGCTGCAAAAATATCAATTTAATTTTGCAAGCAATTGAGCTCATCTGACTTTTCGTTCTCTTATTTTCGTTTGGAACAAGTCCAGTTTAAGCACAGAGCTTCGAATTGAAAAAAAGTTATATAAAGGGGATAGAAAATTGAAAAACAAGTCCAGCTTAAGCACAGAGCTTCGAATTAAAAAAAGGTTATATAAAGGGGATAGAAAATCGAAAAATAAGAAAAAAATGTTAAGTGACGAATATGCATAGTTTCCGAGCTGTGGACCTCTGAAGTTTTGATACTCACGTACATGAAATTACGATTTTTTATTACATTTCTCAAGATATTGAAACAAAATTGGTATCATTCGAAAGATTTTGAACATATACATTTTTTTTAATGAACCATTAATCAAAAGATGACCCCTACATATTCAGTACATTGTACTAAGAAACTAGGTTATGAGGAGGAGAAAAGAGGGAGTAGTGTTTGTGGAGGTTTGACTTGAACAATAACAACACGAAAGACCACACTACGAGTATTACAGCATCAGTGCTCACTGTGTATACCATTGACATCGCTTACACCGCTTTCACACACGAAAAGTTTTCTTTGCAAAGTCTTGAGTTTGGCGGTGGGAAGGGAAAATAAAGAGTGGAAGAGAGCTACTCTCTTTTCCCCTGCCACCAACAAACTCAAGACTTTGCAAAGTAAACTTTTCGTGTGTGAAAGCGGTGTTAGACTTACAAAGTTTAGTCCATCACCTTTCTAACTATAAGGTAATGAAGTACATTCAAGAGAAATGTATAATGAACATATAAATCATCACCTTTCTAACTATAAGGTAATGAAGTACATTCAAGAGAAATGTACTTATAAAGAACATATAAAGTAAACACAAACAACGGTAAAACAAGAGAAAAAGAGAAAAATAAAAGAGAAACACCTGTAAAGAGTTTATTACCTACTCCCATGCAATTTGGTTTCATACGAAACTAATGAAGAACATATAGAGAAAATATGAACAGCAGTAACAAGAGACGTGTGCACGAGCTAGAAGACATTATATTATATAATAATCCTTTAATTTCTTAAGTGATATTACATACAGTCTTTTAAATTTTAGTTAAGAGAGGTTAATAAATGAATACAAATACTCGTATTAAATTTTTTTCAAACAGTTGAGTCTTATTGACCATATTAGTTCCTAACATTGATACCAATCAAAAAATTATTAACAGCTTATTTTCTATGGTTCCCAGCTGCCTATATGTCGACATTTCATAGGACCTATCCTAAACATCAGTAGGCTTTGGAAATTTTTGAAAGATATTCTCGAACATTCAGCTTTATATCCGAGTTATTATTCTATTCTAGATCCATTCTATTAAGTGTTCCCAAAAGAGTACTCAAAGCGATATTCTGAATACCAAGCCAACAATGTTTATTTGTTGTCAGAAATAAAAATTTTTTTAGTCGAATAGTTATGATATGACTATGACGTCATTAGACCTATTGTGCCCTTTATTACAGTTTTAAGGGTTTAGAAAGTAACAGAATTTGATTTCCGTTTCCGGAAATGGAATTGAATCTGTAATTTACTTCTTAAACAGCGAAAAACTAAAAAGTTTTCCAAAAAAAAATTATTTCGGTAAGAAAATTTTACTGCTAGTTCGCCGATGTCGAAAGAATAAGTTTATTTGCATTCTAGGCGAAAGGAAATTGTTTTGGGTTTTTCTAACTTTGTTCTATGCGAACGATGTGTCGAACTTTAATTAAAATACATAATTACATGCGAACGAATAATAGTGATAGAGATTAACCCAAATTGATTTGATTGTAAGTGACTAACTTTCTTTCGCATACATTTTCATTTGATATCGGCGATAATTTTATTCTTGATATTAGAAATTTGTTTAACGAAAAGCTGATGAGTAGTGTAGCGACTACGAAACAGCTAGTTGTCCTCCAGTTAAAGATTTGATTGTTATTTTTCTTGTGCTCTTCAATAAAAAATTATTGATCACATTAGATTTGTATTGTAAAAAATCCTTCTTAAGAAAAAAACGTAAGAAACGAAAAACTTGAAATAAAACCTGATGTACAAATGTGTAAACAAAAATCTAATATGAAAAGCTTTTTAACACAGAAAAAATTATAGTAAAAATAAAATCAACAAAATTTTTATCTGAAAAAATATCAAAAAAATAACTTTGGATATCGTATTTTGTTGTTGTTTCAAAAAATTATTGTTTTCGATCAATAATTATTTTTACTAAACTTTTGTTTGATTCCACGAATTCCTTTACAGGTCCGCATTCAAACAATTTATTAATTGATTCAACGAATTTCGTTATTGAACACGAAAAAAATTTCTTTCTGTGAAATGTTCCTTTCTGAATAACCAAATAACGGATTAAATTCTGTTTCCGAATGGTATTTATTTCTAAAACACAGCTAATAGTTCAATTTTATTATGATTTTTTTAAAAGCTGCATTACATATGTAAACACGTAAAAAGAGTCTTAGATGTAGGCTGCAAAAACAAAATTTCTCTTAGATTTAAAAACAATATTCAGCAAAGAAAGAAATAAAAACCTTAAGACCAAACATATTAAATTTACACAATTTTGTGCAACAAACTAGACGAAAAATAAAATCATGTGGTTCTTTGTTTTTTTCTTTCTTTTTTAGCTGTTTGGGTGATAAATTTCGAATTCTCATGATGTGGCTTTAAATCTTGTTGTTATTAGTATTTTTGTGGTCGTTGCTGGATATTAGTATTAGAAAATGTTTTATTTCTAATGACATTTTGTTTTTATTTTACCATTTTATTATACACTTAAATTTGTCTGCTAACATCTGCATGTCTTACTTAACACTTAACATGTGTAAGCATGCAGGCCCAATAAAATCGAGTGAAATATTCCAGCATCATATACTAATCTGCAATGTTACTTGTATTTGTGGTTACATCTACTCATGTTATTAAAATCTTTGTATTATGGTATTTTTTTTATGTTTGCCAAGTTTTTCTTTTTCGCAATTACATTAAGCCTGCCCATCCCTTGTCATAACAACCTACGCATGCAGGAAGTTACAAGTTGTTTCTATGTATGCTGTTGTTCTAGACACTAATTTTATTTTATTTTTTTATTTTTTTTTTTTTATATATTTTTATTCAAGACGCACAAATGCTTGCACATACTTAAAAATCCGGCAGTGCTATGAGTACAGTGAATATGCAGTGACAAACAAAACGCATAATTTGACAAAGCGACATTTGGATAGACAACCGCACAGTATATTTTATGAATTTGAATATTCCAACAGATCTCTGTACAAATCGTCTTGAGAGTGTTTGTTATTTTTTTTTTTTTTTTTTTTTTTGAGGAAATATTAAGAAAAAGGTATTTAAAAGAATGTAGTTTTTTTTATAAATATAATATTCTTTGAGTTCTAACAAAATACTATAAACAAGTTACGAAAGTTTGAGAGACATAAGGGTAGATTATTGATTTGTTGTGTTTCTGAGCTTTTGCCAGATATGTGTTTCAAGGAAATGGATAAACAAATTAAATTAATAATAATAAAAAATAAATAATAATTGGAAATGCACTCCTTATAATATTACTTTTTTAATTAATTATTTAATTTAAAATTCGTTTGTCGGGATGTCCAGTTTGTTAGATTAAAATAAATAATATGAAAGAGAAAGAAATAATCGTAAGCTGAAACACAGTGTTATTATTAAATATCGTTGGTCACATATAGAAAAGCCCTAACAAACATAATTGCAATTTTACAGGACAATGAAAAAACGTAATGAAAACTTTATACCTAGCTAGTTGTATCTAAACGTAACATTTTTTGCTCAATTTCATGTAATAGCAATATGTATGGAAATATTTAGTTAAATTTTCGTGACACTGTAAACTTGTGTGAAACATAGCAGAATCCTTAAAAAAAGCTCAATTCAGGGAAAATAAGATATACTGATCCAATAAATTATTGTATTGTAATTTGCGGAATAAAATAAGACACGTCTGCCTCACACAAAGACTATAATTTTAATATCCTTTTTCTCTTAAAAACTAAATACAAGCATACTTAAATCTAGAAAGTTGACAAAGTAGATATTAATATAACGAGTGATTTTTTTGCTATTATCTTTTTGGCAACACTAGTTTTGACAGCTCACGCATGTTTTGTATCTTGTGTCACTGTCAAACATCTTCAGTTTGGTCTATAATTTAATCATGAATCGTCTTACAAACGAACAACGCTTGCAAATTATTGAATTTTATTACCAAAATGCGTGCTCTGTTAAGAAAGTTCATCGCGCGCTTCTTCCATTTTATGGTCAGTTTAATCGACCTACTGAGGCTTCTATTCGGGTTATTGTAAAAAAATGTCGCACCAAATTTACATTGTTGGACATTAAACCACCAACACGCTTACGTAGAGTGCCAACTGAAGAAAATATCGCAGCCGTATCGGCCAGTGTTGGTGATGACCGTAAATTATCGATTCGGCGCCGTTCGCAGCAATTGGGCCTCTGTTACTCCACTACGTGGAAAATTTTGCGGAAGAATTTGGGTGTGAAGCCTTATAAGATACAGCTGGTGCAAGAATTGAAGCCAAACGGCCTACCACAACGCCAAATTTTTGGTGAATGGGCTCTTGAAAAGTTAGATGAAGATCCACTTGTTTATCGAAGAATTGTGTTCAGCGACGAGGCTCATTTCTGGTTGAATGGATACGTGAACAAGCAAAACTGCCGTATTTGGAGTGAAGAGCAACCAGAAGCATTGCAAGAGCTACCAATGCATCCACAAAAAACAACCGTTTGGTGCGGATTATGGGCTGGCGGCATCAATGGGCCGTATTTCTTCAAAGATGATGCGAATCACAATGTTACTGTGAATGGTGAGCGCTACCGTGCGATGATAACAAACTTTTTTTTGCCCAAAATGGAAGAGCTTGACTTGCATGACATGTGGTTTCAACAAGACGGTGCCACATGCCACACAGCACGCAAAACAATGGACCAATTGAGAGGCGAGTTCGGTGAACAGTTTATTTCACGCTTGGGACCAGTTAATTGGCCGCCCAGATCGTGCGATTTAACGCCTCTAGACTATTTTTTGTGGGGCTATGTTAAGGCTAATGTCTATAGCGACAAGCCCGCTTCGATTGACGCACTGGAAGCCAACATTGCCAACATTATTCGTGAGATACCGGCCGAAATGTTGGAAAGAAAATGCCAAAATTGGACTAAGCGGATGGACCATTTGAGGCGCAGCCGCGGCCAACATTTGCATGAAATAATCTTCAAACATTAAATTATATCGACCCAATTATCGATCCAAATAAATATTTCATGCATTTTTCTGAATTTTATGTTTCATGATTAAATTATAGACCAAACTGAAGATGCTTGACAGTGACACAAGATACAAAACGTGCGTGAGCTGTCAAAACTAGTGTTGCCAAAAAGATAATAGCAAAAAAATCACTCGTTAAAAAGAAAAAGTGGAAAAACACAACAACAAAAGTATTTATGAATAGTATTCAAAAATAAGTCTTTCTCCTAACCTATTTCTTATTTTCCTCAATGACCTTCTGTATTAAACCTCTGACTCTATTCACTCTTTCACGGTTGACAGCAGCATTTTCCATTTGTACTCTTTCAGTTATATTGCCCACCAATCCGAGATCGTTGCCAAGAGGCACAAATGACCTCAAATGTAGTTCATCTGTACTCATGGATGATATAATTATTGAGGAATCGGATGCTCTCGATGTTGTTGAAATGCAAATACAGTTTTGATGTTCGCAGGAATGAGAACATTTTTCATATCTCTAAAGAAGCATTCCAGTGCCTCGGGATTTTGAAACGGTATAAGATGTACTTTACTCTATTTGATTTCCTTACTATATACCAATATCTGGCCGAAAATGGCATACAACTCTCTTGTTTGGGCCGGTGTTTCAAAGAGTATTTTGGGGTTACTCGACTGTGTGCAAGAGAGAGAGCGAAGAAGCTTATCGGTGACAGTACGGTATTCAAATCTATTGTCTCACGGGAGCATTGACGATGTTTAGTTCTATCGTTACTACAATGGATTTTGCTCGGACGAGATTAAGGATCTTGTTCCCGAAATTCGCACATTAATACGTAACACGCGCTCATCGTCCAGACCTCATCCATTTGTGATCGATTACCCGGAGAATCGTTCAACGTATTATAGACAAAATTCGTTTTTTGTCCGCACGCTGCAGACGTGGTTTCTGTCTGTTATAACGTTGGAAAGTTCAAGTAAAATGTGCACAAACACTACTCCCGCTTTATCCCTCCTCAAAGCCTATTTTCCTAGTTCTGTGACAATACACTGCATATGTATGAGCTATCCCTGGAATACTGGTCCAAGAATAAATAGTCAAATGATGATTTTTTTAGGGAAATATTTTTGGATGAATTTAAATGCTTATCGGAAAAATTTCAAAACTTAGATTCTAAACAAAACATACTTTTAAATAACACAAACTATCATGTAGTTTCTTAATCAAACGCTGGCATACTGATTGCTTCTTTTTCTTTTGATTTTGTTTTTTATTTTATTATTTTTTCTTAATAAACACACATATTTGCAATATCTTACCTCACACTATTCAGTTTGTATGTACGAGTATTATGATGATTTACTAAACAGCACTCAAAAGTGGCAATTGGACGTCATTTGAAAGTGTTGCGTAGAATGTTTGTTATGCGTTTTTATGTTTATTTAGTTTCTTTTTGCTTTTCAAGTTTTTCATTCTATCTTTATTTCGCAAATAGATTTTTGCCAACAGATTAGCTTTCAGTTAACTTTATTTTCTTAGCTCCACCTCCTTCGTCGGTTTGCGGCTTCTACTTCTCTTTTCGTACTAACAGAGAGTTTTAGAGTTTTGTTATAAAAAAAAATATATATTTCAATATTTTTAACGATTGATTTTTTTTTTCTATTTCCAATTCTATTGAACGTAAAGTTTTTTATATCTGTTTTAATTTGTTTTCTACAGATAAACATATAGTTTGCCGACGATGATGATGTTTATAATCATGATGTTGTTTGTTAGATAAAATATTCTTTGACTGTCATTCTAAGCCATGAAACTTATAAAAAATTTATTATTTTCATAGAAGATATCTAAATGATTACCATATTAAATGGATGAAAAATTGTTAATGACTTCTATAGCAGTGATGCTATATAGTGCGTTTTTTATTCAATATTTGCATATACGAGTACAAATATGCATACCTTGACACTTCCTTTCTCTCAAGTGAGTTCTTGAAGATTCCTTGCAAATAATTTATTTTAATGGTGTAGTTTTAATTTACACTTGAAGCAAAATATTACGCCTGGTTGTTCGTAGTTTTAAATAGAATTTTAAGCAAATTCGCGTAATATTTTTTCCATTATTTTATTTAGTTTTTCAGTAAAAACTGTTATTGCTTCCTTAGGAACTGTATTTTATTAAAATGTTGGTTCTTGATGCTTGAAATATACTGAAAAAGTTTAATCATTTACAAAACAAAACTTATTTTTTAAATAAATTTTTTTCATTTTTTGTTTAAGTGTTTTTTATACCCTTCTCAAAATGTAAAGGATATATTTCAGTTTGTGATTCCGTTTGTTTTTTGTTGGTTTTGTAAACTGAACTCTTGAGTTGACTGGGCCTCATCAGATATTATGCTTATTTATACATTGTGCTCATGAAGTAAAGAACTAAGCTGACACCGAAAAGTTGACAAAATTATTTTCTATAGCGCATGACGTCACAAGAGACCACAATTATATGTTTTAATCAAACAAATGCTTGCAATTTGTGTTGCAATATTGGAATAACTAAATAATTAATATTATTTACAAATAACTAGAAGACAAATAAATAACTTTTAGGTTGTTTTTTTTTATATATATTGCGACAAAAATTTTGATGGGAAAGAGATACACATTAAGCAAAATGTTAGAATTGTAATAAGAGACAAAGTGCTATTAACAAGAGATTTGCCGTAGAAGTTCATAGAAGTATTACAAAATTCTTTTTTGTGAATTTTATCTAAAACTAGCTGACCCGGCCAACATGGTTTTGCCTTCAAATTTTATTTATGTTGATATAAGTAAAAGGAGAGACAAATGTAGGAACATAGGTTTTCATTGCGAAAGCAAGTCGTAATGATGGAGTTATGGAATGATGGATTTATCGAAACCTCTAGCATTCAAAGTGTCAAAACGTTTTTCTCTTTATAATCATATTTAAGTATTCTTGCATTTTTAACGTTATTCATTAGTTTTTCCACCGGATGTGTAGTGTAATTATAGATATGTGGTTGGTTTATACTTCGTAACATTTAGATTACCGATCCGATTTTAAGTTGCAGATTATTAGGTACCAACCCGGGTAATTCCTGCGAGCTTAAAAACTGGATTGTATCATCTTGGGAAGTAAGGAGAGCTACAGATTTCTACATCAATTCGCGAGCAATTTAGTAATTCAAAATTTCAGATCGACGACATTACATTTGCTCAACAAATCATGATTTTTGTAATTTTGCGGGCTTTGTCAACAGAAAGAAGTTTCCTATAAAACATACCAGAGCTTTGATAGTGTTCTGTGGAAATTTGAAGTAGATCGATCCAGTTGACGTATCTTCCCAGCAAGTGTCGTCCCGCATGAAATGGGGCATTGCAATGGGTGTGGAATATGAAACTTTAATTTTTGCCTTGCCTATAGTAAGATGTATATACAATTTGAAGTAAATCTGTTAAACCCCATTTAGAATCAATGACTCAATTTAAAAAATGGGCGTCAAAGTGGGCAAAAGAAAGAGGTGTCTTATAAAAGATACCAGAGCTTTAGTGGTGTAGGCAGATCGGTCCAGCGGTCTGGCCTACCCGGCAAACGTCGTCAAGTATGTGATGGGGCGTAATAATGGGCGTGGCACATAAACATTTTGATTTTTGCCCCGCCTATAGTAAAATGTATATACAATTTAAAGTAAATCTGTTAAAACCCATGTAAGACTCAATTTAAAACAGTGGGCGTTAAAGTAGACTTAGAAACCTTCCCGGGCTCTTTCTCAACAACTTGGCCGAAGATCATCACATGCTCAAAAGCATACTTTATGAATATATAAAAGACAAACATACATACATACAAACATTAATTTTTATATATATTTAAAATTAAAATAAAATATTAATGTACTCGTATAGTTTTACAAAATTTTTCTGCATGATTTCGTAGTTTAAGATTTAATTTAATTTTCTTAATTAATAAACATTAGAGATCGAAAAAAACCTTTCCATTTTCTTAATGCATTCAACTTTATTGGCTGGTGCGATATGGAACTTTAAATAACCGTTTCAAATATTAGTGTGATTTCTTCATAATGACCATAATTTGTTCTGTCAGCTTTGATAGTTTTCCTTCCAACAGAAGGTCTCTATTCATTTGTTTTTGCAATTTTCGACTCCACATCTTCACATTCTAACTTTCAGTTTATTTAATTTTTAATAATTTTGTCAAAACTTTGTTGTTTCTTCATTCGCCTTTGCTATTCCAATAATATCTGGAGATCACTTTCTACGTCACATTCTACAGTTGGCTGATGGAAACAACACAACATTTGCTAAGCAAATTAACTTTCTAGAAGACGAGTACCAAGCTTTTGCCAAAACTCAATTGTATTTAAGGAAACATTTAAAACATTTATTGAAACATTGTTAGAGAAACATTGTTTAAGGGCATATTGCTAAAGGAAATATTGTTACGCACATACCGGCAGTCACAGGCGACATGTGTTTGCTTCTATTTTGTTGACAGTTTCCCCATGTAATCCTCCATGTCTGCAAATTAACTCTCTAGAAGACGAGTACCAAGCTGCTGCCAATACTCAATAGTGTTTAATTAAACATTGTTTAATTAATTCATATTTTTGCAGCTTAAGATCTTTTATATTTTTTTATTTTATTTTCGAAATTTCGTTAACAATTTGTTATCATTCTCAGGGAAATTAAACTAAATTAATCTTCCTAAGGATCATATATCTTGACATGGTTTTGTTGAAATTTTCATTTAGACAAACTTATTGAAAATTATATACATTTGATGAAACGGATAATAAACTGTGTAGCTTTTTTGCATGTCAGTAGATTTAGCTCTCCGTGAATTTTTCCTGTTTCCAAACCTGGAAAAATGGCTCGCAGGAAAAAGATTTATATCAACCGAAGAAGTGATTACAGAAAATAACGCACAAACAAACGACCGCAAATGCTGCTTCATCTGTACTCATGGATGGTATAAATATTGAGGAATCGGATGCTCTTGATGTTCTTGGAATGAAGATACAGTGTGATGTCCGCTGGACTGAACACATTTCTCATGTCTCTAAAGAAGAATTCAAGTGTCTCGGTTTTTTGAAACGGTGTAAGATGTACTTCACTCCATCCGATCTCCTTACTATTTATACCACCTACATCCGACCGAAAATGGAATACAAGTCTCATGTTTGGGCCGGTGCCTCAAAGTCTATTTTGGGGTTACTCGAACGTGTGCAGGAGAGGGCGAAGAAGCTCATCAGTGACAGTAGGGTATTCAACTCTATTGATTCACTGGCGCATCGACGCAGTGTCTGATGCGTTACTCTGTTCTATCGTTACTACAATGGATTTTGCTCTGACGAGATTAGGGATCTTGTTCCCGAAACTCGCACATTCTTACGTAGCACGCGTTCATCGTCTAGAGCTCATCCATTTGTGGTTGATTGCCCGGGGAATCGTGCTACGCATTACAGAGAGAATACGTTTTTCAGCCGCACGCTTCGTCTGTGGAACAAGTTGCCTGCTGAAGTGTTTCCTGTCTGTTATAACGTTGGAAAATTCAAGTCAAATGTTCACAAACACTACTCCCGCTTTCCCCCTCCACCTATTTTCCTAGTTCTGGTACAATGCACTGCATATGTAGGGGTCATCCCCTGAGTATTGGACCAGTATATAAAAAAAAAGTAACACGTATTTTGAGAGGTTCCCAAAATCGTATTATTCAGATGGAAAAAAAGTTGGGATATCGTCGTACTAAGTGTAATGAGCTAAAAGGAGAAAAGTTGAGAAACAAATCATTTTTGAAAAAAATGTTTTTTTTCTTACTTAGGTAGCTTCAATATTAATCAGCCCTCGTAGGTAGTTGGAAAACCAAAGTTGCTTGAAAGATATAAAAGTAAAATTGTGATCTACAACAATCGTCGAAAACAGTTCTTCAACCGTCAAACCGCTAACATGCCATTTTCAGCACTCAAAATCGTCAAAATGACGATAAATCGTCAAATATAGCAACCGTGATTGTGACAACCACAATTACCCTTTATTACTCGAAAAACGGCTATATTTGCACCAGCATGTTTGCAATGACTTTGAACTTCTTTTACGCGTTTATTGTTGTTAAAAGATTCATTTTTGTAAATGGCAAAACCTTTCACTAAATAAATTTTACTTTAGATAGCAGATATTTAATGCCGGGCAAACTTGCCAGATCAGCGCTTTTAAGCCCACCAAATGGATAACCCGTTATGATCAAACCCAATGAACTTACGCGATATAAACTCACTAGAAAAATGTGTGTATTTATTTTGTAAAAACATACAAATTTAATACAATATTTTTAAACATTAAAAAACTTTATATGTAATTGTATTTCTTTATTACATTTATAAAAAAAAAAAGTTGTAAAAAGCCTATGTCCTCTATAATTTGTGGGGTATTTTATCTCCGTTAGAGAACAATGTCATTGTGACTTGCGTTTCCGCATAATTTCAAAAGGCGTGTAAAAAATTCTTTATGTATTTTTTTTTTTTTACTTTAACGTTTGTATGGAATGAGCTTTTGGCCGCGTGTAAGTTTTGGTACAAAAGCGCAATAATAATAATGCAAAAATACTTAAAAGTGCACAGAAACGATCTTTCTTAACTTAAGCCAAAGTAAAATAATAAAAAAAAAGAAGAAAATAATCAGAGAATAGAAAACTACAATGCAAAAGTAATAAGCAATAGTTGTTAGATTGTGTTTGGGCAGTATTTGGTAAAAATAATAATTGTTTGAATTATTATTGATTTTGGTTATTTGATAGTAGCCCATGGGACAAATGTTTACGAACACAAAGAAACATTGTTATTTTTTTTTTTTTTTGTAAATAGATACACGGACCAAGATATACAATTATTGTATATTTGAGAGAGTTTAACAAAGGAAATAACATTAATTTTTTTTTACCAAGATCTTAAAAATGAATGTAGAAACAAAACGAGAAAAAAGTATATAATAAAAAAAAGCTCAAATATAAACAGTTACTAGTGTGGGCTGGTAACGAAAGCCTTTGAAACAAACATATAGAGTTTTTTCTCTTTCCTCAGTTGTAACAATCGATGATGTGGTTTTGTATTTTGTTGTTATCTGTGTTTATAACTTCCTTTAACAAAACTATCAATAAGAAAATAATAACAAAAATGATTAAAAATATATATTTATGTATATAGAATATTTATTTTGATACAACGTTTACTACAAGCAGTTAAATTAACACAGTTTAAAAGAAGCTGAATATAGAGAAATTATCTAATTTTTGCAAAAATTTAACACAATACTATTATTAAAAAAAAAAATATTGTTGAAAAAAATTGGCTAGTTTTAGAAAAATTCCTGATAAGATTGATAACGACTGAGTGGACTTTCGGTGTAATAGGCAGACTACTGCTTTAGCTGCAGAAATTTTGCAATAAATTGTCTACAACTGCTCAACTGCCTGAGGAATTATAAATCAGGGTTCAGCAGTAATGTATAAGGGAAGAAAAGAAATAAGGTTTTATGATTTGCAAGTATTTAGGCAACTCACTTGATGATCCCCGTTGGATGTACCAGGGCAGTTTTTAATTAACAGGCAGTTAGTTTATGGTTTATAATTTTATAGATTTTAGAGTAATTTTTTCACATTCATGAAATGAAGTTCACAATAACCTTTTACAGAGAATTGGCTACGTTTTGATTGACGACACTTTTTAGCTATAATCTTTTACTTTGAATTGGTTACGTCTTGATTAACCAAACTCTTAAGCTAAACAACTTCTGTTACATTGTTGTTAAGCTTTTATAATTTATTGAATCTTCACAACGTGAACTAACAATAAGTATTCAAATCTTAAGACTAAATACAAAAAATTAACTAAGTCCAGCCAATGCTAAACAAAAAGTTTTATTTTGCGCATATTATATACGTGGAATCACCTTTTTAACGCTGGCAAGGGCGTCCCTTCTTCTCAGCCGATTGTGACCGCTGAAATTAAATATGTTTCGTGCAAGAGAATTTGAGTGAAGTTCTAATTTACTGATATACCTTGTCGCATACTCTGAGTATCTTTTACCAGTGGAACACATAAATCCTTGTAAATTCGCGAGTTTTATACATACCATGGAGCTGCAGTAGTTTTTTTGAATTTTTTCAATGTTTGACGATGAGGCGGTGCCCCATAATTGAATTCCATAGCACCATATAGACTTTAGGATTGTGTTCTGTAAGAAAAGTTTGAAATCTAAATTCATTGTAACGAGCGATTTTTTTGCTATTATCTTTTTGGCAACACTAGTTTTGACAGCTCACGCACGTTTTGTATCTTGTGTCACTATCAAACATTTTCAGTTTGGTCTATAATTTAATCGTGAATCGTCACGCTTGCAAATTATTGAATTTTATTACCAAAATGCGTGCTCTGTTAAGAAAGTTCATCGCGCGCTTCTTCCATTTTATGGTCAGTATAATCGACCTACTGAGGCTTCTATTCGGGCTATTGTAAAAAAATTTCGCACCAAGTTTACATTGTTGGACATTAAACCACCAACACGCTTACGTAGAGTGCGAACTGAAGAAAATATCGCAGCCGTATCGGCCACTGTTGGTGATGACCGTGAATTATCGATTCGGCGCCGTTCGCAGCAATTGGGCCTCTGTTACTCCACTACGTGGAAAATTTTGCGGAAGGATTTGGGTGTGAAGCCTTATAAGATACACCAGGTGCAAGAATTGAAGCCAAACGACCTACCACAACGCCAAATTTTTGGTGAATGGGCTCTTGAAAAGTTAGATGAAGATCCACTTTTTTATCGAAGAATTGTGTTGAATGGATACGTGAACAAGCAAAACTGCCGTATTTTGAGTGAAGAGCAGCCAAAAGCATTGCAAAAGCTACCAATGCATCCACAAAAAACAACCGTTTGGTGCGGATTATGGGCTGGCGGCATCATTGGGCCGTATTTCTTCAAAGATGATGCGAATCACAACGTTACTGTGAATGGTGAGCGCTACCGTGCGATGATAACAAACTTTTTTTTGCCCAAAATGGAAGAGCTTGACTTGCATGACATGTGGTTTCAACAAGACGGTGACACATGCCACACAGCACGTGAAACAATGGACCAATTGAGAGGCGAGTTCGGTGAACAGTGTATTTCACGCTTGGGACCAGTCAATTGGCCGCCCAGATCGTGCGATTTAACGCCTCTAGACTATTTTTTGTGGGGCTATGTTAAGGCTAATGTCTATAGCGACAAGCCCGCTTCGATTGACGCACTGGAAGCCAACATTGCCAACATTATTCGTGAGATACCGGCCGAAATGTTGGAAAGAGTATGCCAAAATTGGACTAAGCGGATGGACCATTTGAGGCGCAGCCGCGGCCAACATTTGCATGAAATAATCTTCAAACATTAAATTATATCGACCCAACTATCGATCCAAATAAATAATTCATGAATTTTTCTGAATTTTATGTGTTTTTTTTTTTTTTTAATTTCCGATAGTTCTTATAAAATCACTCATTATAAGCCCAGAACATAAAATTGCAGCGTCATCTGCGAAGAAAGCATATTAACATTCATTGCTTTGAGGGAAATCATACGTGTAAATTATTTATAGTAAAAGGCTCTAAGACTGATTCTTGGGGGACTCCAGCCGGTATAGGAAAATCATCCAACATTCTCTTTTAAAAAAGATTAAACTATTTTTATTAAATAATCATGAAAATCAAGTTCGTGCCAAACAGTATCACAGAAGTTGAAGCAAAATACTTGCCAAATTATGAAATATATTATATTTTCGCTTTGTTGCAACATTGTCATAGCTCAAAAATATGTTTTTTGAGTAAACACTGAAGAATTGTTAACAGCACTATCCTTTACATTGTGTCAAAAATTAATTGAAATATCCTTTAAACTATTTCTTTTAGGGAGCATTTTTTCCGAAACAGGGGTTTTCCAGTTACGACGTTGTTGCAGTAAAACAGTAATATACGTTTTTAGGAGTAATAATAGACCTTTATGTTTATGCTAAATACAAAGAGTTCTTTAACCATAATATTTTTATTCAAGAACTGCAACAGTTGCTCGAAAATCATTAACTAATATAAATATATTTTGCAGTTAATTTTTCTTAACTTTTGATTTATATTTATTACTCCACTTATTCTTATTATTGTTTACATTGTAACTAAATATAAATTATTTTCTATTTACTGAGACGATTAAATAATAATTTATGTATAAATATATATATTTTGCTATGATTTGTTTTGCCTGATTTTATTCAATCTTATTTTTATTTATTTAACAATTCATTTTCTTTATGTCTATTGCAGGTGAGTGTCTGCCTAAATTGTTGTCGTATTTTAAACATTTTGTTTTGAAAGTCTAAAACAAATTATGATCTCTTGCCGGCAAACGTTTATGTGTGGTTTGGGCCATAACAGATATTAAAAAAAATATATATATGAATACAAGTTGTTAATTCAGCTTATTATCGTCATTAAGGTAAGGTTCAATTTTTATTACTCTGATGTTAGTATTTTCGGTGTGCTGGTATCAAAGTGCGCAAAGGAATGAAAGGAAAGGTGTGTGTTTGTTTGTTTATTGACAAATTATTGTAATAACATTTAAATAAATATTTACTTTTGAAAGTTATATGTTTGTTTAAGGTGAAGTTGAGGCAGTCGTTTACATATTGCGGTCGTAGTAAAAAGTAAGATTGTTAAAAATAATATTATGTTATTCAAGATATATTTACATCGTAACACAACATACAGTACTTGTATATTTAATTGCAAACTCATTTTCTCTCTGAATTTTAAAAATTCTCTGATGCCTCTAATTTCTGAGCGTTTTCATTTTTCGTTCACATTAAACATTGAAAAGTTGTATTTGGGGGATTTTCGTAATTACCATGTAGTAAAAAAAGAGGAACTCCATGTGTTTATGTATATGCATATGTACATATAGATTTTTTTCCAATGAAAAATATAATTAGCTGGTTTTTTATGTTTCCTAGCTGTCTATATGTCGACATTTCCTAAGAAGTACTTAATACTCAGTAGACTTAGAAAAATTTTAAAAATTATTATTATTATTATTATTATTATTATTATTATGATTATTATGATTATTATTATTATTATTATTATTATTATTATAATTATTATTATTATTATTATTGTTATTATGATTATTATTATTATTATTATTATTATTATTATTATTATTATTATTATTATTATTATTATTATTATTATTATTATTATTATTATTATTATTATTATTAAAACATTATTATTATTAAAACAATTTAATTTTCCTGACGATGCTAACAAACTCTTAGCGAAATATCGAAACAAATAAAAAATACGTTACTTTTTTATAAAAAAAACAACAAAAGATCTTAAGCTGCAAAAAATTTTAATAATTTAACATAAAAGAAGATCAAATAATATTAGGATAAAATTGAATATAAGTATATATGTATATATCCTAATATTTTATATTAATCATTGAGAATTGAAAACGAAAAATATTCTAATAATACCCTTTAAACAGTCACTCTTTGTACGTGGATTGGTTTTTCGACCATCACTCTTGGATTATCACTCGCGGCAATTCTGCTTATTGATGAATCCACTGAGGTGAAAATGTGCCTCATCAATGGAGATGATTTTCTTCGAAAATTTGTCATCCACTGTTGCCATTTCTTGCCATCATTCTGACGACACTTGGAATGGTCAAGAGGCCGTAGTTCTTGACTCAATTAACGTCATCAACGACGAGCATGAGGGGTGTAATTGTTGGACACGACGACGATTTGAGATTAACGACTCTTTAGCCACACTATAGCGAACAGCAGTAATATTTTCTGCAGCACGAGCCTTGCGAGCATGCACTGGTGTTTTCACATCTCCTACAGAACTAGGTTGTTCCAATTTTTTCATGATTTTTCCGACTGTATGCACATTTGGACGATTAAATTGACCGAAAAAATCACGTAGTGTACGATGTGCATTTTGATTTGAATGCCTATTTTCATCATAAGCCTGAATAACTTTAATGCATTGCTCGACTGGGTATCTTCCCATAGTTCAAATTGAGTTAGTCTAAAATTAAGAAATGTATTAAATACGGAAAATTTGACGTTTAGGTTTGGTTCATGTTCTATATCCACCGATATAATTCATTCAAAAATTTGCTGTTTTGAAAAAACATAGTCAGAGTTTCAGACATTTTAAACATTTTAGTGAAAAAAAGTGTGCTGTATAAAAAATATGTTATGTAATGTACCTACTTGTGGAAAGTGTGAGCAATAGTGGGGTAATATTTGCTTTGCTTTATGAGCTAAAATAAATATGAGATGAATATAGATAGAAAATAATTAAATGCTCGGTGGCTTAGTAGTTAAAGCAGTAGATCATGATACGTCATGTCCCGAGTTCGAATCCCAGTGGGTGCTGATGAGTAGTGTAGCGACTACGAAACAGCTAGTTGTCCCCCAGCTAAAGATTTGATTATTATTTTTCTTGTCTTCTTCAATCAATAATTATTGATCACAGCAAATTTGTATTGTAAAAAATCCTTCTTAAGAAAAAATTAAGAAAGGAAAAACTTGAACTAAAAACCTGTTGTACATATGTACAAACCAAACAATTTTTAATTTAAAAAATTATAAAAGTTCAACAAAAATTTAACAAATTAAAATAAATATAGTTTAACAGTTGTAATGCAGCTGAAGAAGAGCTTTCGCGTCATCGTAATTATTTCTTAAGTGCGGTCAGGCTTGTTGCTTTTGTTGTTCAGTCTTCGAGAGTTTTGCGCCTCACTCGCGCTGGTTAACGCTTTACCTTAACTAACTGTTAGTTTTAGAGGTATTTCGTTGTTAACCATGCTGCACCTTCCTATGTGAAGGCATAGTTAGTCACAGCGACGCTACAAACGTACTGTTAATACCATCTTGGGCATATGGTCTCCGTTATCCCGCCCATGCTGTGCATCTTATACTTTGCAAATTTACTTTGCAACTATATAGTTTAAAAAACTAAAAATCACGTTGCGAAATCATATTTCAAATTTTTCATTCACTATTGCTTAAGTTTCTTCTTAAATTATCCATAATAACCAGATAATTATCCATTTAACGTGTCCCAAGTTTTTTTTTTAATTCCCAAAACCGTCTTCAAGAATCGCCAAAATTCCCCATGTTTCCGAAAACAATATGGCAACTTCAGTTTTCGTACCAAGTCGAATTAACGTTAATAGTTTAGCTACACGTTCCAAAACGCGCAACGAATATGAAAAATCGGTGTCGATTCGGTTAGCGAAGCGGTTCCAAGTTTTTTTTTTTTTTGGGAATTTCCAAAGACGGCTTCAGGAAACGTCAAAATCCCCCCTACTTCCTCAAAAGCGATACGGTAACTTAAATTTTCGCACTAAAGCGAATGAATGTTTAAAGTTCAGATGCTTGTTCCACGGCAAAAACGGGCTCAGAATATGAAAAACTGCTTGCAAATCGGTTAGTGAAGTGGTTTACAATTTTTTTGGGAATTCACAAAATCAGCTTCGTAAATCCCAAAACTCTCCTCACTTCCCCGGAAGCAACACAGCAACCCCCACTTTCCCACCAAAGCGGCAATACTGTATAAGCAGTGTTATATACCTACATATGTAACAATCACTTATGTCGAGTGTTGCAAATATACAAACAAATATACTCGTACAAGTGAAGCGTGTTAAAAACCTTGACTGATGTGTTTTCCACTTTCTTCAATATCTTGATTATGATGCCTCAAAAATATTATTCTGTATTTTTAATATATAAAGTTTTTACTATATAAACTCTAAATACTTTGGTATTTACTGCAGTTTCATTTAGTTCCTTTAAATATATTAGCCATGTTCCGAGTGCGCGCGTTCTGAAACCGCAATGCGTTTTGAAAAACACTTGATTGATTTTTAGGTGTTTTGAGGAACGTACATTTTACTGGCGTTTAGGAGCTTTTTCCGAAAAAATACAACATATGTTTTACATACATATATATGTATGTGGGCGTAATATAAAACGAAAAAAAGTTTAACAACAAATAGAAAATTTTTTCAATTTAGTTTTCTTAATGAAAATGTGTAAAATTCTTTAAACTTTTTATTGAAATAAAAAGAAAACATATTAAATTTTAACAGTGAATAATTTTATTATATACATGCGAGTTGAAGTCGCCAATTTTAAGCGATATGCGTTTTCCAGAACACCTATTTGGCGATTTCAAATCGCAAAACCATATTTCTTGCGTTATATGTTTCTCAGAACACCTATTTGGCATTTTCAAATCGAAAACGCTAAATTTAAGCGATTTGCGTTTCTCAGAACAAGCATGCACTACAGCAATAACTGCACTAAATGTATATTTTCTTATCTCAGAACTGCTTCAAATAAACGAAATAAAGAAATGAATTAAAGAAAAAAAAACTAAATTTATTTAAACATCATTAAAGAAACTGCATTATAGACAAGTTTTTATAAACGGCATAAAACTTCAATGAATTTATGCTGATAATAATAATGATGATAAAAACTTAATGATGTTTCAGCAGAAACATAAAAGGAGACACACAACAAACACTGTGGAACGTATAGTATTCCCGTTGTTGTTATTGCCGGTTGGCAACAATGTTGCAAGCAACAACGAGACATTGCAGCACTACATGTGTAACAAAGAAACTACAGGCTGAAAAAAAGTGTTGGATTTTATGACCATTACCATCATACATATAATTACATACGCACACACGCATACACTGACAAAGAAATAATGCCATAAGTATGAGGGTTATATACTGATACCTTGACAACACATTAAAAGAAAATCACATTCTAAGTTGATATTTGAAAGAGATGTTTTATGTTTGTTTTCATTTCTTTTAATGTTGTATTAAAACGCTTAGGATTTTATTATTGTTGCGGCGTAGAGCATTTTGATTATTTTGACAAGTCAAACATTTTTAATTTTTTCTCAAACTTCTTAGACGGATAGATAATTGGCCGGCCACCTAAGAGTTAAATTTTGTATATTGTTGCTATTTTATAGCACTTTATTGGCAACAAATTAAGCTAGATATTTTTACTTTAATACTTTTTTGATCACCCTCAAATTACGAGTACTTTTGAATGAGACTTTGTTGCCAAACTTTGTGACTTTATTTCGGTACTCTTGCCTTGTTTCCATTAGAAAGTATTCGATAAGTTTTCGATTTTTAAGTACTTTTTAAATTCATTTCTTTTGGCTGTCAAAAAGACAGCAGATAGACATTTTTTATTACAACACTGCATGTTTGGTGTTTGAATTGTGGAAATATAACGCCATTTTTATTAACGTTAAGTCAAGGTTTGTTTTCATAGGAAGTCATTTCGGTTTATCTTTTTAACGCGCAATAATTACCAGCCTGTTAAAAGCTTATACAATTGATTACCTGTTTTAAGAATTCGCATAATGTACAATGTTAATAGCGTTCTTCTCTATCATTTAAAATGGTTTTTAATCACATTTTTCATTATATTTTTTTTATTAAAAGTTTTAAAATTGCTACTCTTTTGAGTACAACAATTAACATTTCTTTTTTTTTGTGCCATATTGAAGACAATTTTCTAAAAAAAATATCATTTAATAAGTTTTCGCTAAATTTAAAACAGTTTTGATGAATAGCCTTCCTTATTCATGGTTACTAAGTTGCTCAACAAACACTATTTTATTTTATTTCTTGAGATTATAAAATATACACAATCGCGTTTTTGTAGCAATCAAAATGTAAACTAAGCGTACAACTTTGCTTCCGCCGTTTTGCAATAGTTGGCTATAGCGATAAGTGGTAGTTGAAATAAATAAATCGTAAATCTCATACAATAAAGCTATATTTACACGATTGAAATTTGCTTCAAAATTGCTCTTCAGAATACTTCAAACTCGTGTAAACAGGAAAATTTCTTCAAAATTTATTGAACAAAACTTTTGAAGATTTGACGATTGAAATTTTCTTCAAAATTGCTCTTCAAAATACTTCAAACTCGTGTAAACAGCAAAATTTCTTCAAAATTTATTGAACAAAACTTTTGAAGATTTGACGATTGAAATTTGCTTCAATATTGCTCTTCAAAATACTTCAAACTCGTGTTGACGATTGAAATTTGCTTCAAAATTGCTCTTCGAAATACTTCAAACTCATGTAAACAGGAAAATTTCTTCAAAATTTATTGAACAAAAGTTTTGAAGATTTTATTGATGCCGTGTAAATAAGTTTCAAAATCGCATCTGGCAATATTGATAAGTATAAATTATTTGCAGCGTTGTCAACTTTGAAATTTCAAAACGCACCAAAATGGCGAAAAAAGCGCGTTATTTCAACAAAAATGCACCGAATTTTGAATTTTTTGCTTTCATTTTTAAAAACCTATTTTGTATATTAAGAAGTATAAATTTTTTATATTAAAAACACGATAATGAAACAGCCATTTAAGCGACTATTATACAATAAAATTGGGCTTGATAGCACCGCCTGTGGAATGCCATATAATTCGTTCAATATCTAGAATTCGTGTTTGTCAAATTTGGCCTCTAGTATGACTCGGTTAGTTTTATTACGATAATGTTTCCTTTACAATAACTATAATGATATTTTATCAAATTTATTATTCAGCAATATCATTAAATTATATTTGCTGTCGACTGCAACCAGCTGTTACTTTTACTGCCTATTTCACGGCACAGAAATACAGCTGGTTAATGCATACAAGCATTACTGTCGAAAGCCTTCAAATTCGATTAATAGCGATTCTATCAAACGCAGTGCACATTTCATTTGTGTTTTCGTAAGTGGGGTCTTTAAAAGAATTTATTGAAATATACGAAAATTTGCCAAAATTGTAACAAATAAAAGACGAAGTTTACGATAATCAATATTTAATGCAAACGTTTTGGAAAAACTTTATAATTTATTTAATAACTTCGTAAATTCTCAATTACCAAACTCGAACGAATTCACGAGCCATCATAAATACGAATATCACCGTTCAGAGACTGTATTTATTGTAATATTTGACAAACTTGGCCTGATCGTTTAATAGCAAAACACTCTCTAACAGCATCAAATATCATAAAACGAAATGTTTCTTTTTCTTTCGAGATTGCGTACAATATAAACAGCAAGATTGTCTTACTGTGTGCAGCAGATAATTAATATGGTATGTTTTCCACGCAAACTGAAACGTATAAATTTTGGACACTTGATTAAACTTTTTCTTGTATTAAAACAAAAAGTTGAGTTGAAAATGATTTTGTGCCACCGAAATTTACAAAACGCACAGAAAATTCAACAAAAGCGCACCACGCACCGACTACAGAACTTTTCGCACAAATAATTTTAAAAAGCACCAAAAACGGTGCGAAACGCATCGAGTTGACAACGCTGATTATTTGACAGCAAGGACATTCTTTTCATTCAATACATATCACATGTTTTTATTTACATTTATTGGGTAGTGGTTTTGGTTGCGGCAAATTCAACGTCTTATTATATAATCCATTCGATAGCGAACATCTATTGAAGACTGCGCCATCGGACTCTCTACCCTTTAGACCAACGTCGTTGTAAACAAAATTGTAGTTCGCGTCAAAAAGCGCCGCCAAAACAATGTTGTTTTTCTTTTTATAATTATTCAGCCATGCCACAGAGCTTAATTCCGTTCGGAAACGGATTGAATTCTTTTTTACTTCTTCAGAAAACGAAAAACTAAAAAACCTTTCGGAATGAAATCATTTCTAATTGCAAGAATAAAACTAGTATTATCTTATAGAATTGATTTCATTCCGAAAAAGTTTTACATATTCGTTTTTTGAAGAATTAAAAAACCGATTCAATTCCATTTCTGAACGGAAGTGAATTCTGTGACATGGTCGATAATGCGAAGTGTTTTCCATCTAATGCTACGATTGAATTGAGAAAATTCCACGTTTTATTTATATTTTCGGAAATACTCTCCCATTTTTTCTCTGTTGCTGGCATCTGTATCAATAGATATTGTTTTTGATATGATATATTTATAATATGTATAACAATTAAGTTTTTATTCGCTATTTAAGCTTCTAACATTTATACCAGTATACTATATGTCGACATTTCATAGGAACTACCCTAATCATCAGTAGACTTTGGAAACTTTTGAAAGATATTCTGAAACATTCAACTTTATATCCCAACAATCTAAATAAATTGCTGAGAATTTAAAAAGAAAAATGCTCTAATAATATCCGTCAAAACACAAAAAACAAGCTTTTCTATTTATAAACGTCTCTAACATTTCTTTACACCTTTCAAACAAATGAACAACCGTTGGTTGCTACGATTTGCTTTTTGAAAGTATCGAAAAGCAGAAAGCAAAAATTCAAACAATTAAGTTTTTTATTCGCTATTTAAGCTTCTAACATTTATACCAGTAAAAAATTATAAATAGCTTGTTTTCTATGTTTCCCAGCTATCTATATGTCGACATTTCATAGGAAGCTTTTGAAAGATATTCTCAAACATTCAACTTTATATCCCAACAATCTAAATAAATTGCTGAGAATTTAAAAAGAAAAATGCTCTAATAATATCCGTCAAAACACAAAAGTTTCCAAAGTCTACTGATGATTAGGGTAGTTCCTATGAAATGTCGACATATAGATAGCTGGGAAACATAGAAAACAAGCTATTTATAATTTTTTATAATATGTATAATATAGAAAGTATAATATATTAGGTTTTGCCTAATAAAATAATAAATTTTACTTTTTGGTTGCCTTCATTAAGGTGCTTGCTTCTAGCCGATTGTACCACGTTATAGAAGTATATTTCTAATAGCTTTAATGTCAACGATAATAATATGCAAAATTTAAATAAAAATGTTTGTTTTTAAACTTAATCTTCAAGTGTCTCATAACTTTTGTAAACAGTAACACCACACACGCGCGCGCATACACACATGTGGACTATCAGAAAGAACACCTCCAAAGCAAATGATTTGCTGTTTAAGTTAAATTCATGACATCATACAAATACTTACAGGCAAGAATAGTGCAAATAAGATTTTTGTTTTTAAATAAATTCTTCTTATCCCACCTTGACATTAAATCGACGCACAAAAAAATTAGTAATGTTGTTAGTTTTTTCTTCAACATAACATTACCCACAATATATGCAACAACACCAACACCTCCAGATTTTTTTTTTTTTTTTTTTTACAATGTAAAAATCTTTGCAAAAGGTTTTAAATTTTTGTTTATTTTTTGTTTCTTAACTTTTAAAAATGTATACGTTTTACGTGAAAATGTCTTAAGTAAAAGTTACGAGCTCAGGGATTTAACAAAACGATGTTCTCACTTCATATTCATGTATGAACTATTTGTGCATATACAACAGCATTAACATTTTTTGCTGTTTTTTTATATAGGGGGTATTTAATAGTAGAAAGTGCAAAATTTCTGAAACGAATAATAAGGTATTTTTTTTTTTTATAAAAATGTTTATAGCAATTTAGCTATTGCAAAATTTTTTATTAATTTTTTACTAACAACTGGATTGCCCAAATTTATACAAATATATGTTTTCCAGCTGCCTATATAAACATATAAAATTGAAATTGACGCATCGTGTTTTCACCTTCAATTGACTATCGAACTAATAAGACGCGCCGTATTTTATTCGCCTACAATTCCCCCGGGGAGCAGGTTTCGCTTTGGCGTACACCAAACCAGGGCAACTCTGCTTTTTGCGGCATAGAGCTTTTTGCGGAAGGAGTCTCTCATTTGTTGTAGCAAACAAAAGTCTGGAACTTAAGTTGTGTTAGACTTCCGAAACCTTTACCAATGTTTAAAACTGGCAGAACGGGGATCACTCTTTCGCGGATGGCAGCAGCATTTGTCACTCGTACTCTTTTAGTTATAGGCCCAGCCTACCAGAGATCGCTGCCAAGAGACTAAATATGAATGATTCACTGAATAGTGATCTTGTATTAGTCTCTGAATGGGGTCGTAAAAACAGGGTTGCCTTTAATGCTCGTAAGACCCAGTGTTGCTTATTGACGCACAAACAAACGACCGCAAATGCTGCTTCATCTGTACTCATGGATGGTATAAATATTGAAGAATCGGATGCTCTTGATGTTCTTGGAATGAAGATACAGTGTGATGTTCGCTGGACTGATCATATTTTTCATATCTCTAAAGAAGCATTCAAGTGCCTTGGTTTTTTGAAACGGTGTAAGATGTACTTCACTCCATCCGATCTCCTTACTATTTACACCACCTACATCCGACCGAAAATGGAATATAACTCTCATGTTTGGGCCGGTGCCTCAAAGTCTGTTTTGGGGTTACTCGAGGAGAGGGCGAAGAAGCTCATCGGTGACAGTAGGGTATCCAACTCTATTGACTCACTGGAGCATCGACGCAGTGTGGGATGCGTTACTCTGTTCTATCGATACTACAATAGATTTTGCTCTGACGAGATTAAGGATCTTGTTCCCGAAACGCGTACATTTTTACGTAGCACGCTTTCATCGTCTAGAGCTCATCCATTTGTGGTCGATTGCCCGGGGAATCGTACTACGCATTACAGGGAGAATTCGTTTTTCAGCTGCACGCTTCGTCTGTGGAACAAGCTGCCTGCAGAAGTGTTTCCTGTCCGTTATAACGTTGGAAGATTCAAGTCAAATATTCACAAACACTGCTCCCGCTTTCCCCCTCCTCACAACCTATTTTCCTAGTTCTGGTACAATGCACTGCATATGTAGGGGTCATCCCCTGAGTACTGGTCCAATATAAAAAAAAAAAAAGCAAAGCTGATTTTCTACTTACAGACGTCTCGACAGCGTTGCCAGAATGAAGATTTAACTTTATTTTTGAATATTTTGCAAGCAAAATAGGATTTAAAGATTTTTTTCTCAAAATTAAGGTTTTTGAGTTTCAGTATTCCAAAAAATATTGTATTGTATTGTATTTTGAAGCAACTAGAATAGTACATACAACATAGTATGTATGTATGTACAAAGCTACATATCGTTGGTCTCTTGTAGAAAGGCCCTTATAAACATAATTCCAATTTGACAGGAGAAGGAAAAATCGTAATGACAACTGTATATCAAGGACCATCTAAAAGTAACTTTTTTGTTCAATTGCTTTTAAGAGCGATGTGTATGAAAAAATTTAATTAAATCTTTGTTACACTGTGTACTTGTGTGAAACGTAGTAGCATCCCTAAAAAAGCTCAATTCAGGGAAAATACGAGTTAGGGCCTTTTTACATGAGAAGAAATGAGAAAGAAATTTGATTGAGTTAACACTTAAATATTATTTTTTTTCTGATCTCGTGTAGTTAGAAATATCATCTCTTAATAACATTTAACAATTTGGTGTCAATAAAGTCAAACGAAAAATGTTTTAAGAGTATTTTCCTAAAATTAAATTTTTTTTTTTGACAAATGAAGATTTTTTGACAAAAGTTTCTGGCATCACGGACTCTCGATGCTGATCATGGTTGAGGTGCCTGCCTTGGCTGAAACGTTCTAGCTGTGGTGTAAAGCTAAACTAACAGGAAGTTGAATTAATTTCCCTGATAACTTTGGCGCATACCGGCAACAGATACTGTAAGTAATCATGGATGATGGTTAGATGGGTGAGTAGGTTAAGGGCTAATGTTCTTCGGACTACCAACTCATTAAGCCTTGCCTTCCATTGACTGCTAGGAAATTGTATACAGGAGGGATAAGAAAGCACTACTATTTAAGCAAAAGGTTTGTCCAAAATGCGACCAATGTGAGGCTAGAAAGCCACATGGAGACACTAGTGAATCGTGATTAGTTCGTCTCGTGGAGTGAAGCCATTATCAGATCAGGCAGAAGCTGATTTAAAGCAATTTCGCAATCTGTCCAAATTTAATAGCTGCTCATCAGGATTATAAGACTTTTCTTTTTTGTTCTCAGTATTCTTTTAATTATAATTGAATATAAAAATGTGTAATTGATATATATTTTAAAGTCTGCTGAGGACTAATATCTATATAATATCGATTGCTAGATAGCAGACAAAAAACAGCTATACATTTGGATCTGCTTTTTATTGCAAATAAATTGATTTTGTTATAAGTACATATATACTAATCGGCTTTGAGTTAGATATTTTAATTTCTTAAATTAAAAAGGATTTTTGTGTTAACATTAATTGTTCTGATCAATAAATTTTGATTAAATAAATATATTTAAAAAAAACAAAAACACACTTCGGTATCAAATTTCAAAATTTACATTCACTATTGTTCAAGTTTTTTCTTAAATCATCCATAAAACCACATAATTACTCGTATAACGCGTTCCGGGGGTTTTTTTTTTTTTGGTATTCCCAAAATCAGCTTGAGTAATTGCCAAAATCCTCGACTTCTCCGGAAACAATATAACAACTTCAATTTTCGCTCTAAATCGAGTGATCGTTAATAGTTCAGATACACGTTCCACGGACAAAATGTGCACCGAATGTAAAAAATTGGTTCCGGTTTGGTTAGCGCAGTGATTCCGTTTGTTTTTTTTTTTTTTTTGAATTCAACGTCCCCTAAGCTAGTGATTATTTATAGTTCTGATGCATGTTCCATGACAAAAAATGCACCGAATATGAAAAACCTGTTTCAAACCGATTACCGAAATGGTTCCGATTTATTTTTGCCATTCCCAAAATCGCCTTCATGAATCTCCGAATTCTTCCCACTTTCCCAGATGCAATACGGCAACTCTAATTTTCGCAATGAAGCAGCAGTACCGCATATACAGTTTTATATACCTACATGTGTAATAATCACTCAATTAGCATGGCTTTCGAGTGTTGCAAACACACAACCATACATACTAGTGAAACTAATATAAGTGCATTAAAAAGACAAGCAAAATAATTACAATCTGTAGCTGAGGACTAACAGGCCTTTTCGTAGTTGCTACCCTACACTGATAGAAAAATTTTCATACATAATTTTTTTGGACTTGGTTTTTTTTGGGCTAGAAAAGCAAGACTTCTTTTGGTTTATGATTATTGTTTCATTAAAGAAATAACAAGCGTAAGTAGAATGAAATTTGTTCGTTAGTGAAAAATGCGTCCGTGACAGGAATCGAACCTACGACATCGAGACTGTTGGCGGAGCATTCTATCAAATTAGACATCAATTATATAATGAAAGCCTACATTTACAATATAAAATGAAATATACCCAGTATTTTAAATACATTATTTTGTATCTGTTACGAAAGCCTTACGTGAGTACAATGAAATATTTTCATTACATATACTTAACTGTTTGGTAGCTACAGTAAATGTCTGATATTTTCATGCAAAACTGTTTCATAACATGCATGAAATGATTTTCGTAATATTAATGAAGTTGTAATAATAAATAAAGTGGTGCTGCTCAAAATTTTCATCCCATTGATGAAGCTTTCATAATAGAAATGAACATTTTCATGGTATTAACGAAAGAATGGTGAACAAAACGGTTTAATTCTTATAACGAAGCGGTTTCCTTTCAGTTTTTCTTTGTAGCGTTTGTAATCAACTCTGTGTGGTTGTATTTGTTAAATACTAAGACAAACAATTGTGAAATTAAGTTGGGCAAAAGCTTGATGGTAAAGTGAGGCTCAAAATTAACATTTTGTTTTATGTTTGGACCCTCTTTAATAACTTAATTTTCAGGAAAGTAGTTGCGAAAAATATTGAATGTTTTAGCTATTGTAGAGAAAAAACCCGATTTGAAAACGAAATACCCCTCATGGTTTCGCTTTATTAAAATACTTGTCTAGTTGAGCTTTTTTGTCTTTCTTCAGTCTAGCATACATAACCAATTTTTTGTTGTTGCTAGCTTTTGTCGCAATTTTGTGGCAGTCAGCATGTAAATAAAACATGCATGTGGCACGCATAAGCGTATCAAATTCAAATGAATTTATTTCCTTTTTATTTGTTTGTTTTTGTTTTGCACAAAAATTACATTTTTGCAGTTTTGCAGAGCATTTAAACATAGTTTCATTTCATTTCAACTCCACTACATGCACACATATTTTAGAGCAAAACGTATATACCTGATGCTTGCGCTGTGTTTAGACTGCTTATTTCATCGTTACTGGTTCTAAGTTGCACTTTAGTTATAAATAATTTGTGAGTTTGGTGAAACTGGTGCTGCTGATGTTGCTGGTGCTGCTGCATTCTTTCAACTGGTAATAAAAATGTACACAAACTGTAGCAAAGTTCTCAATTATAGGCAGAAATTGCAACAATAAATTTAAGAAACATCACAATTGCAACTTTGTATACAAATTGATTTTTAGTGAAGAGACGAAAAAAAAAAACGCTTCAATTTAAATATAGAGAATTTATTTTATGCCAGTGTTACTTTTGTTACGTGTGTTGTCTTTTTCCACAAACATGTTTTGCGTTTCTGTATTCGATTTTTTTTTCCCCAGTGGAAGAAGATCACTTCTTACAAAATAGACGCATGTTGACGTTTTAAAAGGGTAAAGGAATTAAACTTAAATTGCGCATAAAATAAAATTTATTAATTTGCCAACTGTTTCGATTTCATTAATAGCGTAAGCATGTTGTAAATTATTTTTAAGTGTTATTAGGCAGATTGTCTTTTTAAGTGTATATATAGTTTTGAGTTCTTATATTCTGTTATATATACTTACGAATTTTATAATTTTGTCTATAACACTGCATTTACAAATACAAGTTACATTTGCAATAAATTTCATCAGCTCAAGGCTCCTTTTTTTAATTTTTAATGTATTTTTCAATATTTCGTCTTCTTCAGGAAAATTTGTTTGTTTGTGTTATAAATTCAATAAAATATTTGAATTGAATGAAAAATTTTTTTGACGGTGGTTAAAGGTTGCATTTAAGCAATTCCAAATAAAATGATTATTTTTCGACTTTTATATATTTTACTCAGGAAATTAACTTAAGGCGTTTCTTTTCAAATATTTCTTATTTTTGCAGCTAAAGATCGTTTTTATTTTTTTTTTTTATAAAAAATTCAACAGTATTTATTTCATCGTCAGGAAATTTATTAATTTTCCTGACGATGATAACAAATTGTTATCGAAATATTGAAAATAAATACTGTTGAATTTTTTATAAAAAATAAAAAACGATTCGAATTCTCTTTATATGTTCATTATTGCTTAATATCTATTGCATACAATTCAATACTTTATGTGGAAGGTGTTGGACTAAATTTTGTTAGTCTGAGCAGTGTCGAAGGGCCCTGATCAGTTATAACTAATTTAATTTCAACAATTTAAATACTTTTGCTTTAGTCCTTAGGTGTTGTCATTGACAGGCAAATTCGCAAAAATACTGCTACCTCTTTCCTCTTCCTCGTAATTCTATTTTTCTATTTCTAGTTCAATGAACTGTCTATGTAGGGGTAATCCGCTGAGTACTGGTCCAAGATAAGAAAAAAGAAAAAAAAAAATGGGGTGGATCATAAGCCTCTTAACATCTGAACAGAACGTAGCAGCAGTGTGTACGAGTATTGAGCTAAAAGGAGACTATGTTGAGATATAAATAGTTAAAAATGTTATTGGTTAAAGATAAATTGGTAGATCTAAAAGGTAAATTTGTTGTTAAATGTTTAAACTCCACATATGATCATATAAGATCGATTTGTTCTTAAAATAAGTGTACTTTTATTCTCTGACTTTTGTTACTCTTAAAATTCATGGGTTTTCTATTGTCAACTATTTTTCCCAAAACTCTAATAATGGGTGATTTTATAAGAACTATCGGAAATTTAAAAATAAACACATAAAATTCAGAAAAATGAATGAAATATTTATTTGGCTCGATAGTTGGGTCGATATAATTTAATGTTTGAAGATTATTTCATGCAAATGTTGGCCGCGGCTGCGCCTCAAATGGTCCATCCGCTTAGTCCAATTTTGGCATACTCTTTCCAACATTTCGGCCGGTATCTCACGAATAATGTTGGCAATGTTGGCTTCCAGTACGTCAATCGAAGCGGGCTTGTCGCTATAGACATTAGCCTTAACATAGCCCCACAAAAAATAGTCTAGAGGCGTTAAATCGCACGATCTGGGCGGCCAATTGACTGGTCCCAAGCGTGAAATAAACTGTTCACCGAACTCGCCTCTCAATTGGTCCATTGTTTCGCGTGCTGTGTGGCATGTGGCACCGTCTTGTTGAAACCACATGTCAAGCAAGTCAAGTTCTTCCATTTTGGGCAAAACAAAGTTTGTTATCATCGCACGGTAGCGCTCACCATTCACAGTAACGTTGTGATTCGCATCATCTTTGAAGAAATACGGCCCAATGATGCCGCCAGCCCATAATCCGCACCAAACGGTTGTTTTTTGTGGATGCATTGGTAGCTCTTGCAATGCTTCTGGCTGCTCTTCACTCCAAATACGGCAGTTTTGCTTGTTCACAGAGGCCCAATTGCTGCGAACGGCGCCGAATCGATAATTCACGGTCATCACCAACACTGGCCGATACGGCTGCGATATTTTCTTCAGTTCGCACTCTACGTAAGCGTGTTGGTGGTTTAATGTCCAACAATGTAAATTTGGTGCGAAATTTTTTTACAATAGCCCGAATAGAAGCCTCAGTAGGCCGATTAAACTGACCATAAAATGGAAGAAGCGCGCGATGAACTTTCTTAACAGAGCACGCATTTTAGTAATAAAATTCAATAATTTGCAAGCGTTGTTCGTTTGTAAGACGATTCATGATTAAATTATAGACCCAACTGAAGATGTTTGACAGTGACACAAGATACAAAACGTGCGTGAGTTGTCAAAACTAGTGTTGCCAAAAAGATAATAGCAAAAAAAGTTATTATTTTTGTAAATAATATTTAATATTGTTATTTTATGTTCAAGCAGAAAAGTTGATATAACTGAACTCTTAATATGCTTATTATTTCTTTATTTCAACCGTTTTTTCCTTTCTTAATATGTGTAATTGTTCGATCTTAAAGTCCTTTTTGGTTTTTAGTTATCTGGCAATATTTCGCTGTCCTTGGGATAACTTCTTCAGGCAAAAAAAAAAAAAAAGGCATCCAAAGGAAAGCGCAATATTACCAGATGACTAAAAACCAAAAAAACTAAAAATTCCAAAAAAGACCTTAAGCTCGAACAATTACACATATTATGAACTCTTACGGCCGTATGTAAAAAAACTTAACAAAGCTTGGTAAGCAATTGTTAAGAAAAATTTCCTAACGTTGTATCCAAAAACAATTATTAGCTTACCATACGTTTAAAGTTGATATGAGCCACTTTAACAGTACGTTAAAATGACATTTGATTTCTTGATGTTGATTTGTCTTGAAATTCACAATTTTATGAAAAATATTAAGAACAACAATATATTATAATTGTTAGAAAAATAAATTAGCGCTTTACATTTTATATAAATTAAAAATATTACTTTTGAAAGGAAAACATAAATAAAAAATATGTTAGTGATGCACTTTCAATCGAACGAATACAACTAAAAACGTTATTCGAATAGTACAAATATTTGTAGTATAAGAAGTCCTATTAATATATTTTCATTATTTATTAAAAAGGTAAATCCAGGAAATAGTTGTCCAAAAAGTGTTATTTTATGTAATAATAAAAATTTTTTGTTTTTTAAATTTATTTTTCGTTTTTCGAATATCAGTTTTCATACATCACTATTCAAAAAATTACAACTGAACATAACAGCATTGCCAGAATAAAACAACTAAATTCCTTACTATATATAAAAGTTAACGTACTGTTTTTGCATAAACTTTTTTAACAAATGTATGGTAGTGTTAATGTGTTTGGTAACTAACGTATACGTTAAAACTCAAGTAAGATTTTTTTTTGGATATGGCCCTTAATATTTAAATTCTAAATTATTGTAAATCTTCAGATTATTTTGTCAATAAAATATACATATAAAATAATTTAAAAAAAATGTTTTTTTCTACTAGAGTATCTGCAATATCAATCCGCCCTCGTACTACTACTATGAGTATTAATCCTTTTTAGAACAATATCATTGAAATTATGATACTGGTGAGATGCTGTTTTTTATCCTGCCTTTTTGTTTTGCCATTGCTTGCTTGATCTTTATATCAACCAAGCAGATCAATGCAATTTATACCACTCTGCTAAATATAAATTAATACATTTTAAAAACTTTTTGTAATTTAAATGTTATCTCAGCTGGAGTTTAAGCTCACGACCTTCTTAGTAGTTGACGCATTTACCATCTTGGCTGTAACACCCTCAAGAATGTTTTTCCTCATATTTCTGTTGCTGAGTATTGCTGAATTTACATTTAACTAAAAAAAAAAAAAATATTGGTTTGTATTGCCGTTAGATTTTTTTCAACAATTATTTGGCCATTTAACTTAACTGCAATTGAATTTTGTAGCCAACAGGAAACCTAAAAAAATTAAAAAAAAAAAATATGGTAGTTGCTTGTCTAATAAATGCGTTATTTATGAGATGCAATAAAAATTCTCAAAACTTTAAGCCAAAGCCAAACGCTTTCTCTCAAAACGAAAAAAAAGTAAACAAATAAATAAAGAGAAACACATTTGGCCAACATCAAATAAAAATTTTTGAAAAAGGCTTTAGCGAAATGCGAAAAAAAAATACGGAATATGAAGATCAAATAAATTTTCCACATACTATTGAACTTTTGAACTTTTAAGAACGATATAAATGTTGCACCGCATGCATGTGGCATAGTTACCATCATAATTTATTGATAAGAAGACACTAAAAAGAACTACAACTTTATTGATACCATTTCTTAGAAAAAAATAAAAAAAAAATGGAAAGAAAACTGCGCAACTACTTATGCGAAAGTACTCTTGTACTCTGGGCCATCGACAACCATTTATTTGGACTTATTTTATTTATATATTTTTTTAGTTTCTTTAAGGAGTGTAAGTAAGTGCCAACATTGAATGTATTTGTGTTTAAGTTTTTCTTGCTTGTATAAACAATTATGGATTTTAGGCTTTTGTTAGAGAAAATTTTAAGCTGCTTTTTGTAGTTTTAAGCAGGCAACCAGTTTGTTAGTTTTTTTCTATTTTTTTTGTTTTTTTTGAAAAGGAAATGAATAAAGAAAATGTGGCCGGCTGAAGTTCATCACTGAACGCTGTACAGTAAAATGTTATCAAATGCTAAATTTTCTAGAAGTTTTAAGGAGAAGCTTGATTAAGATAAAAGTAAATAAAATACGCTGTTCATAGAAAACCCTGTATTGTAAACAGCCGGGTTACTAATATTGTATTTAAAAATAAATAATGTCGAATTACGGAATGTATTTACATATTTAATTTGAAATACAAATTAGTGTTTTAGTTTCGAAATCAATTATCATAACTTAAGCAATAAACACATTGAAGTCAGCAAACTTCGACTTCAATATATCAAAACTAAAATACATGCAAACGATTAAGTTTTTTATTCGCTATTTAAGCTTCTAACATTTATACCAATAAAAAATTATAAATAGCTTGTTTTCTATGTTTCCCAGCTATTAATATGTCGACATTTCCAAAGTCTACTGATGATTAGGGTAGTTCCTATGAAATGTCGACATATAGATAGCTGGGAAACATAGAAACGTAGAAAAGAAGCTATTTATAATTTTTTATTGGTATAAATGTTAGAAGCTTAAATAGCGAATAAAAAACTTAGTTGTTTGAATTTTTGTTCTCTGCTTTTCGATACTTTCAAAAAGCAAATCGTAGCAACCAACGGTTGTTCATTTGTTTGAAAGGTGTAAAGAAATGTTAGAGACGTTTATAAATAGAAAAGCTTGTTTTTTGTGTTTTGACGTATATTATTAGGGCATTTTTCTTTTTAAATTCTCAGCAATTTATTTGGATTGTTGGGATATAAAGTTGAATGTTTGAGAATATCTTTCAAAAATTTCCAAAGTCTACTGATGATTAGGGTCGTTCCTATGAAATGTCGACATACAGATAGCTGGGAAACATAGAAAACAAGCTATTTATAATTTTTTATTGGTATACATGCAAACGTTTATTTCAATTTGTTTACAGTTTGTTTATCTTAAGATACATGAAATTGAGGAATAGTGCAACTCAAGTTTATTGATATTGGCTTGAAGTAGAAGCTGCTCTTTATGGTCTTTTTTTTTGTTTTTTTTTTTTTTTATCTTAGACCAGTACTCTTGGAATGACCCCTACAAATGCAGTGCATTGTACCAGAACTAGGAAAATAGGTTTTGAGGAAGAGGAAAGAGGGCGTAGTATTCGTCAACATTTGACTTGAAACTTCCAACGTTATAACAAACAGGAAACACGTCTGCAGGCAACTTATTCCACAGGCGAAGCGTACGGCTGATAAACGAATTCTGTCTGTAATGCGTAGAACGATTCCCCGGGCATTCGACCACAAATGGATGAGCTCTGAACGATGCACGCATATTGCGTGAAAATCTTCGAGTTTCAGGAACAAGGTCTCTGATCTTGTCAGAGCAAAATCCATTGTAGTAACGATAGAACAGAGTAACGCAGCCTACACTGCGTTGATGCTCCAGTGAGTCAATAGAGCTGGATGCCCTACTGTTACCGATAAGCTTTTTCGCCCTATACTGTACACGCTCGAGTAACCCCAAAATAGACCTTGGGGCACCGGCCCAAACATGAGAGTTGTATTCCATTTTCGATCGGTTATAGGTAGTATAAATATTAAGGAGATCGGATGAAGTGAAGTACATCTTACATCGTTTTAAAAACCCGAAGCACTTGAATGTTTCTTTAGAGACATGCAAAATGTGTTCAGTCCAGCGATTATTACACTGTATCTTCACTAAAAGAACATCACTAGCGTCCGATTGCTCAATATTTATACCATCCATGAACACAGATGTGGTCGTTTATTTGTATGTTAATAAGCAACATTGGGTCGCGTTATAGGCGACCCTGTTTTCATGACCCCATTTGGAGATTAATAGAGGTTTTCTGTTCAGTAAATCATTCATATTTTGCCCTTTAACAACAATCTCGGTTAGGCTAGGCCTATAACTGAAAGAGTACGAGTACGAGTGTCAAATGCTGCTGTCATCCGCGAAATAGCGGTTAGGGTTGGAAGTTTGATGTGGAAGGTCGTTGAGGAAAATAGGACATAGGGTAGGAGAAAGAACGGAGCCTTGCGCTAACCCTGAATTAATCTCAAACTCGTTTAGTGAGACCCCATCTATAACAACTCGTATAGTGCGATCTCTGAGAAAGCTTGATATAAACTGAGAGAAGTCATCACCGATATTTTAACATTATCAGCATACATTAAAATTCTAGAGTGCAAGAGAGCAGAGGGCAGATCATTAATAAAAAGGGTAAATAACAACAGGCCAAGATGTCTTCCTTGGGGAACACCAGCAGGAACATGCAAATTTATCGTTAAAACATTACTAAACTTGACTTGTTGGGTTCTCTTAGACAGATATGAACGCACAATATATCAATATTGGTCGCAGTGCAAATGGCCGATGAGGGCCATATCCCATCCACTAAATAGACAGATATGAACGAATCCATTTAAGGGCTGTAATGCTAAATCCAATTAGCAAAAGCCTGTGTACCAATAGGTCGTGGTTTACTTTGTCAAATGCTTTACTAAAATTCTTGTAGATTTTGTCCGATTGCCTGCTATTTAAAAATCCATCATTTACGATAGTAGTGAATTCCAATATGTTAGTAGTGGGGGAACGAGAGTTAAAAAAGCCATATTGAGACATTAATAACTGTGAAGATATTTGGTGAGATAGACAACCAGCCAGCATCTTTTTCAGAAGTTTTGGAATGCATTTGCATCATGTAAATGCTTCCACACTAACAAAACAAAGCGATAATGAACAAGTTTTTCCATTCAGGAAGTAGGTAGCATAGATCAACAGACTTTTTATAGATTATAAAAGGATTATACCAGGACTGTGCGCAATGTTTGAGAATATAGCTAGGAACTCCAAACGGATTGGGATTATAAGAAAATTTAAGTGATCTTAAATTTGAATTTGTCAATGAATGGAAAATTTATGCCAGATGAATACTTTAAATTAAACTTTTTTTTTTTATTATTATTTTTTTAAGCGTTTTTATTTATTGAATCTTCAAACTAAGTATTCAAATCTTAATGCTAAATATAAAAATAAAAGAATGGATAAAAAAAATAAAATGTGCTTTTTACTTACGTCCAGCCAATGCTAGACAAAAAGTTCTATTATGCGGGAGCAATATCGGTAAAATCACCTATAGAACGTTCTGATGGTGGCAACGGTATCCCTTCTTCTCAACCGACTGTGGCCGCCAAAATTAAGTATATTACGCGCAAGAGGATTTGGATGAAGTTCCAGTTTACTGACATACCTTGTCGCATGCTTAGAAAACTTATTTTTTACCAGTGGAACAGACAGATTCTTGTGAATTCGTGAGTTTTTTACGTACCATGGAGCTGCAGTAATCGTTCGAAGAATTTGGTTTTGTCGCCTTTGGATTTTTCAATGTTTGACGCTGAGGCGGTGCCCCATAATTGAATTCCATAGCACCATATAGGCTTTAGTATTGCGTTGTATAACAAGAGTTTGCAATCTACTTTCAATGTAGAATTTCTGCCCATAAGCCAATTTAGCTGCGCTGCTTTTACATTAAACTGACAAGTAGAATTGTAATTGGTTGTTCTCTTGGAGTATATTGTTGCGAAGAAATCTAAAAACATATTGCTGATGAGAATATCATCGTCACTGCTACTGGAACCTTGTTTCAAGAATTTGGGATAGTCACAAGAACGAAGTTTTTAATTGACAAGTTTATAAAATGATTTATAGTTTCTCATGCTAATTTGTTTGAAATATTATACTCAGAACGCGTCATGGAGTTTCGGAAATCTATACTCCTTAAAAATACAGAACAGCAGTAATTTTCAATTGAAATTGCCAACTTTATGTAGGGTACAATAGACAAACCGTATTTCGTTGAACAATGTGTAGGAAAAGAAATTATTTTTTTGCCGTTGTTGCTTTTATATTGCTTTTATTGTATATAGAATACAGATTTTTTGTTATTGTTGTATTTTACAAGTTTGAAAAATTTGCAAAACCATTCATTAGCATTGCCTTAAGCTGCAGAATGTGCAAAACATGAAACCATCACCACCACTAAAATGGACGTCGACGAAAAATTGTTCAATCCCTGTTAATAGTTAGTAACGTATAGCAAAAATTACAACAAAAAAAAAGGAAAAATCTATATATATTCTTATTATTTTGTGCAACCTGACAATTGAAAAACGTTTGTATCGTTTGTCCGTCCATCATTCTATCTTTGGTTTGTTGTTGTTGCTGGTTTTTTTTTTTTTAAATATATTGTAAGTGTGTCGTTATAATATTGTGCTGGTGCCGAATGCACAGAAATGAAGAAGTTTTTGTTTGAGAATTTTGTTTTATAGTTTGTTAGATATTTTTTTATTTTTATTTTATTTTTTTGTGAGTATTTGCAGTATAGAATTTTAAAGCTTGTTTATACGGCCTTTAGCTAAAAATCATAATGCACAGATACTATCGCAAATTTATACATTTTTTCTTATAAGTTTAAAGCTTGAAAACACATTTATAGAGATTAAATGTTAGGGAAGCAACTTAAACATGTAGTAGTCGGTTCTTAACTAAAAAATATACAAAAAACCGTTTTAAGATTATTAAGCATTGTGTATATGTAGCTTATACTACACATATGTTGAGACTGTTTTATTTCTAAAAAATATTTTTCTTTTATTTTAAACTATATCTTTTAATTATATTTAAAGAAAACAAAATTATTTCTTGTTTCCTAAGTCTTTTGTTTCGAAGGGGGTTTATTTGTAATGTTGTTTATTTTTTGTGTATTTTGTAGAGTATTTATGATTCTCTAACTACCACTTTACAAACGTAGTTTTTATCGTGCTGTTCTTTCCTTCTCTTGGCAAATAGTCTTCTTTTCTTTTAATTCATGGCCTTTTTCCGTTTGTTTTTTATCTTTGTTTTGCTTGCTTTCAAATTATACGTTTCTTTTAGAAAAATATCAGCTTAACGCCTTTGCCTTAAAGTGTTAAATTATTAAGTTCATAATGAAACTATTTTCACAACAACAAGCGGGCAAATACTCTTTGAATTATTTGCCTTTATGATCTGGTATGCAATCGAAGTTTTGAAATATTTAATATTTACACATCTTCCTAAAACACAGTAAATAACCTATAAAATGTGTCCTGATAGACAAGGTTAAAAGTTATTTGGGTCATAAGCGAATTGTGCATAAAAATAAAAAAGGACAGATATAATTGATTGACAACAAACAGTCTTAAGCTTCTTTAAATTTAATTAAAATTAGATTTTTTTCTATTTCCATAAAACTGGCACTGTTGTTGTTAAATATTTTAATTAAAACGAAAGCACATATTCGAATATTGTATACGCGAAAGAAAAGTAAAGTGGGAGGTAAAATAATATGTTTATCCAAAAGATGAAAATAAAATAACTATGATGTTGATATTGAAGGAAAAATTTTTTTTCGAAAACCATTTATTACTCAACATCGTCTCCTTTTAGCTCAATACACTTAGTACGACGATATTCCAACTTTTTTATGCCATCTGAATAATACGATTTTGGGAACCCTCAAAATACGTGTTAGCTTCGGTAATCACTTCTGCGTTTGAGATGAATCTTTCTTCTGTGCGCCATTTTTTCAAATTTGAAAATAGAAAAAAGTCACTGGGAGCTAAATTTGAACTATAGGGTGTTTTTTTAAGCCCGATAGAACTTGAAATTGTAAAAAATAACACAAATAACAAATTGTAATCAAAATTTTTTTTTATTCGAAAGATCAATACGTGACATTAACATTTGAAAATGATTTCGGGCATATGGGCACCGCGGCTGTTCTTGACGAAGCGCATTCTGGACGTCCAATTTTGGGCCACTTTTTCGAGCACTGCTGGCCGTATGTCACGAACAACACGAACAATGCTGGCCTCCAAGGCGTCAATTGTTGCTGGTTTACCAGCATAAACCAGTGACTTCACGTAGCCCCACAGGAAATAATCGAGAGGTGTCAAATCGCACGACCTTGGAGGCCAATTGACCATTGAGGTCCATTTCTCGAAATCAACTTATCGCCAAATTTTGATTTCAGTAAGTCGATGGTTGCGTTCGCCGTATGGCACGTAGCGCCATCCTGTTGAAACCACATCTCCTCCGGATCAATGTCATCCATATTTTCAAACAAAAAATCATTGATCATGGTGCGGTAACGATCTCCATTGACCGTAACGCGAGCTCCGGCCTCATTTTTGAAGAAATAAGGTCCGATGATGCCACCAGCATGAAAACCGCACCAAACAGTGCATTTTTCTGGATGTAATGGAGTCTGTAGGGTCTCTTGTGGATTGGTCTCACTCCATATGCGGCAATTTTGCTTATTAACAAACCCGTTAAGCCAAAAATGCGCCTCATCGCTGAACACAATTTTGCGTCTATAAGTTGCGCGAATCGACGACTGATTTTCAAAGTAAATTTGGATAATTTCGTAGCGTTGTTCAAGCGTGAGTCTATTCATGATGATTTGTCAGAGTATACTGAAACAAATAAAAAAAATGTTTCATCAAAATTTAATTTTTTGTGTTACTTTTTACAATTTAAAGTTCTATTTAGCTTAAAAAACACCCGTTATAAGATGGATTATCAACCAATTTGAAGTGTATTAAAAACAGTTGAAATACTTTTTTAATTTAAAAGGGTTTATTTATTTGAAAATTTAATAATGACGATGACGAGTAACCCGATTGTTGCTCAAGTCAGTGCAAATTATAATTGTTCCTAAAACTAAAATTATGTCTACTTATATACTACTTATGAGAAGTTCTAGACGACTCATAATATTATAATTAATGTTTGGGAAACCAATTTGGTTTCCATGGCTTAGAGGCAAGCTGATCAGACTTTACCTATGCATACATAAATTGTCACTTTGGTATGTGCATATGTGGCGCGATTTAAGTGTTTAGATTTAATTGTAACAGTGCAACACACATGCATACGTACTTTCATAAGCCCATATCATTCGTACCTCAAGTGTATCTTCAAATGATTGCACTTAGTAGGCACACTGTCGCGACAACGACCAGTGACAACGGTCAAGTGACGAGGGCTATGAATTTAAAAGTAACTTAATATTCTTTAAGTTATTTCTTGTACATGCCTTTAATAGGATGCATTCATGTTATGGCTAAAAGAATGAATTTATGTCGTGATCATACTACAGTATTTCACGCAATTTTAACATTGTATCTAATGCTGTGTGAACCGGTTTTTCTTGATTGCATCAATCAGTTGATCCAATAACGCACGATAATACTTTCCTGTGATTGTGGATCCTTAGTCGATGAGAAATTTCATATACAGCTCAAGATACAGTGGCCACAACGTTGCCAGCCCATTTCACTTTGACTTCTTCGGAGCACTTCCAGCAGCTACCACCCATTGTTTTGATTGATTTTTAGTTTCAGGTGTATAGTGGTGGACTTCATTATAAGTTCTTAGTCGATGCCAAAAATCAACAGAATTACGCTTTATCATGTCCAAACACTGCTGTGAAGTGGTCTGTCAAACTCGTTTTTGTTCGACACTGAGCAAACGTGGCTCCCATCTTGCCGATAGCTTTTTCTTATGCAAATGTTCATGCAAACCATTTGCATATGAATGCTAGCCAATGTTGCACTAAAAGTTTTATTTTACGCGAAAAATATTGGTATAATCACCTATTTAACGTTCTGATGGTGGTAAGGGTATCACTTCTTCTCAACCGCGAGTGGCCACCAAAATTAAGTATGTTACGTGCAAGTGGATTTGGGGGAAGTTCCAATTTACTGATATACCTTGTCTTATGCTAAGAAAATTCGTCCTTATGAATTCAGGAGTTTCTTATGTACCATGGAGCTGCAGTAATCTTTCGAAGAATTTGGGTTTGTCGTCTTTGAATTTTTTCAGTGTTGGCGCAATTTGGTGGCACTCCTCCTAGCAGATAAACTATAATGAGGCTCGTGAAGAAATTTGCCGAGCGTGGCACAATCGCAAGAAGGCCTTTCATCGTGATCCTTTAGTTCGGACGCCGGAAATTATCGCTGCTGTGGCTTCTTTTATACAATCCAACCCTAGAGTTTAGACAAGGAGACTATCTGCTCAAATGGGTGTCCGCAGACAGTCACTGTAGATAATTTTGCACCAAGATTTAAACTTATTTCATTATAAAATTCAATTAACAAACAAACTGAACCCTAGAGGCTTCCGGATTTGTTTGGGATTTTGTAAAAAGATCATGAAAATGTCTTGAACTACATTTCTATATCTGACAAGGGACATTTTAATTTAAACGGCACTGTTAACAAACGAAATTGTCCAAAATGAAGTAATTCTAAACCACAGATACTCAATCGGATGCAATTACATCCGCTTTACATAACAGTGTGGTGTGCAGTTGTTCATTGTCAGGCCTTACTTTTTCGAAGAAAGTGGTCTTACTGTTATGGCCAATAGAGATTGTTACTTAAAGATGTTGAAAGAGTTTTTCTTTCCAGAATTATCTCTATCCAGAGAATCCCTTTCAATTCTGTTTGGTTTCAAGAAGATAGGACAACTTGTCACATAGCCACGCCTGGTATGACAGAATTGAAGCAAATATTTCCTAATAAATTGATTTCAAGAAACTCCACATTCCGTTGGCCTCCCAAGTCTTCTAACCTCACTGCACCTGATTCTTTTTATGGGGTTATATAAAAGGTTTACAACAAATTTGGATGATTTAAAGCAATCCATTGGAATGGTAATTGAGACAATTCAAGCTACGACACTGCAGTCAGTAAATAATAACTTTCTGATCAGATGTCGCACATGAATTCAATTGTTTTCAAAACTCCATGAACTAATTTAGTAAAAATGAATTGTTTTTCAAATGAATTACTAAAAAATAAACTACAAAACTTAACAAAAATTTATTTCAGCCACCCTGTATTTATAGTTTATGGATAAACTATACAATTTTATTTATTTAGAACTGTCTAGATCACATAATACACCGGCTTAAGCTGATTTGGTGCACGATTTTTAGTTTTGGATTTGCTAGAACCTTTTATTTCTTGAAGCTTGGTAAAAGAAATTCATGAGCCAAAAAACTAGCATTTTTGAAAAGAATAAACTATAGCTATATCATAGAGCTCAAATCAGTTCGAAAATGGCGCTGAACCCGTGGTTTGCTTCTACAAAAGCCAAACAATAAAAAGCTGTTCGGTGCCAAATTATTTTTAATTTCATCCCAATATTCTTCGACCTTCTTATATATTAAATATTTTATATTTTTGCAGCTTAAGATCTTCTGTGTTTTTTATAAAAAGTAGCAGATTTTATATTTTATACGAGATATTTCGTTTGTTGCCATTTTAATTTTCCGAGGGATAATAACAAACTGTTATCGAAATATCGAAAATAAAATAAAAAAATCGTTACTTTTTATAAAAAACATAAGAGATCTTAATTATTTTTAATTTCTCATAGAAATAATTTTAGTTTCTCATCTCTTGAATAACGAAAAAACCCGTTTCCGGATGAAATTGAAGTTTGTAATAAGGCTAAATGATTCCTCATAATACATCTGTGGAACAAGTTGTCTGCAGACGTGTTTCCTGTCTGTTATAACGTTGGAAGGTTCAAGTCAAATGTTCACAAACACTACTCCCTCTTTCCCCCTCCTCACAACCTATTTTGCTAGTTCTGGTACAACGCACTGCATATATAGGGGTCATCCCCTGAGTACTGGTCCAAGTTAAAAAAAAAAAAAAAAATTACTCTGAACCAATTTTCTGTTTTTTTTTTTCGTATCGGACTAAATTTCAGTATTTGCTCGAAACTGTATTACTGCCATCTAAATTTCGAAATTACTGCCATCAAAATTTGCTCATTTCTTTGCCGATATTTAAACTGTCTAAACACATTTCCTTTATTTTTTGTTTGCATAAACGTGACATCATTTTCCAACATTTTTATAAAACAAAACAAAAAAAATATGAAAACTTTTTCTTTATTTTGGCAACAACATTTTTTCCTTTTAATCATATTTTGTTTTTGGTGAATGGCGGAAAATTATTAAATATTTTATGTTTGTGTTTTTATTTCCTAAAGAAAATTGTTGGTTAGGGCAAAATGTTGTTAGAAGTTGGAAAAAAAAACAAGAAAACAAAACCTTTAATTTTCTATGCCGTTAGCTGTAGATTTTTTTTGGCTTGTTTGTTTGTGTGTTTGTTGTTGTTTGTTAAAAGCGGTTGTTTTGGTTGGTTCAAAGATATTTGAAAGAATGACGGCAAAGCTTTTAAGTGTTTTGAGAGCAAGGCTGCTTGTTGATGTTAAATCAATAAAATAAACTGGATTTTTGTTTTTTTTTTGCATTTGTGTTTAAGTACAAAAGTGATAGTAAGATCTCTGAAATTTTGCAAAAGTAGTTAAATTTATAAATTTCTCTCAAGCCCGAACAGCATCCTAGTTTGAAAAAAATAATATTTATATTAATTTATATAAACCAAAAATTAATTACAAACAAGCAATTATTTATTATTGGCCTAATTGGCAGAACTACAATATATATACATCCGAATTTTGATATTATATATTACAATATTTTACAGTATTTTTATCTTAAAGTTAATCGGCCGCATTCATAAGAAACATTGTATGCTCATTAAATATCAGTCCAACAAATACCCAATACTCCTCATGAATAATGCCAAATATGTTCAATATTCGCTTTTATGTTATTCGCCTCACCATTACTTGCACAAAATCAACGTATACATTTAAACTAAATTGTATTTGAAATAGTTCCAATAGATCAATCATAAACTGGATAAGAATATATTTTTAAAGGCACTAATAGAATATGAAAATTTTCTGTTTGAGTAAGGAATCACTCTGTTCCACAATCTTGAGACCTTAACGCCAAAAGCTCAGCTCATAATTAAAGTCGTGTACATGAGGCAAATGATACAATGCGTTGTATTAGATGCACCGGACTGAAATTAGCTCAAAGAGTATTTTCTTTAAACAGTTTTAATAATATAAAATTGCTTTTTAGAACTAATCATACTCGTATAATACACATGGGCTGAAAAGTCGCGAGCCTTACAAAGAGACCCCAGTTTTTTTGGTTCAAAATTAGCTTTATCGTCAACGTAATCTCCATAAAAAGCAACGCAATCATTTCAATAGAGCGCTGCTGTAATATTTCAATACCACTTTTTTAGAACGATTTATCTTTTGTCTGAAAATAGTTTCAGCGAAAACCTCTTAATTCGTGCAAAGTTTCTTACCGGCAAGCATTCTTTTCAGGTCTGCAAACAGCCAGTAGTCGCTGGGAGCCGAATCTGGCTTCCAGCGACTACGGTGGATGTGGTAGCAATTCGTAGTTCAATTCATGGTTTGTCATTGTTTTGATTGACTTGTGACACGATGCGATGTCTTGATGAAACAAACTTTTTTTTCTTTGCCATAAGCGGTCGTTTCTTTGCAATTTCGGCCTTCAAACGCTCCAATAACGCTATATAATATTCACTGTTAATGGTATTTCCTTTCTCAAGATAGTCGATGAATATTACACCACTTACATCTCAAAATACTGAGGCCATAACCTTTCCAGCCGATTGTTGTGCCTTCGGGCGCTTTGAACGAGGTTCACTAGTTGTTATCCACTCAAATGACGATCGTTTTGATTTCGGAGTGAAGTGATGGATCCATGTTTCATCTATTGTCACATTTTGACACAAAGATGCCGGTTTGTTACGTTTAAACATGGCCAGTTCTTAAAATCATCAACATGTTCTCGTTTTTGGTCAACAGTGAGCAAACACGGTATCCACCTTGAACAGAGCTGTCTCATACTCAAATGCTCATGCAATATAATGCTAACACGTTCTTTTGATATCTTTACGATGTCAGCTAAATTCACTTTTCGATTATTCAAAACGATTTTGTAGATTTTTTTATGTTTTCTGTTGTCACCGCCTCATTTGGACGTCTACTGCGTCCTGCATCATTGGTGTCTCTACAACCACGTTTAAAGAAAAGCAAACCAACGTTTATTGTTGTTTCTAATGGAGCGGAGTTCCCATAATACTTTTCAAGCCCTTGCGTCACTGGAGCGGTATTTTCCCCCATCAAGAAGCAGTGTAAAATTAAAACACGAAATTTTTTTTTGATCCATTGTTTTGAAAATAACAAAAGTAGCCTCACTGTTAGACCTGTAACCCACAAACTAATGAACAGCTGTCTTGTGAAGGTTAGTATTAACTGAAAAAGGTGACTACAATAAAACTAGCGGGACTTCTCAGCCCATGTAGTAATTGTTTCTTTTTATAAAAAAGTGTCTAGTCTTGATGGAAATCACCCGTAAAGGCAAAAAAAAAACACCTTTAAATATAAAAACTAAACGCTTTTATTGGTTATCAGGGCCAAATTCAAAATTAAATTTGAGAAGCAAAATAACTAGTTGTAAAGCTATTCTTAAACCTGTTTGGACTTATGGAATACAGCTGTGGGGTACATCCAGCAACTCAAACAAAGCAATTTTGCAAACATACCAATCAAAAACTTATATATCGAATAATTCAACCATGCTCTTGCTATTCTGAAAGTTATTGATGAAGTAAAAAGATTTAGCGAAATTACTTGGAGAAGTTGAGTCATCATAACAATCTATTGGCAGTAGTTCTTCTTGATGACACTGAAGAAATCAGACGAGTTAAAAGATATCATATCCCAGATTTACCATTCAGAAAATAAAAAATGTATAAAATGAAAAATGTTAAATGCATTTATTTTATTTATATATTGTGTTTATCCTAATTTATTGACTTTTTTAAAATAAATTTCTTCTTTTTTGAATAATTTGTAATATTCGAGGTCGTTTTTTATAAAAATATTCAACAAGTTTATTCAATATGTCGGTTTCCGTTGGAAAACTTCTTCAGGAAAATAATTGTTATAATTTTTTTTTGAAAAATTCGAAAAAAATTTTTATTAAAAAATAATAATTATTCGTTTTTCTGTCACAAAAATTTTTTCCTTAGAAGTCACTATTTTAATAATATTTTCAAACAGAATTTCAAACAAAATTGAAAACCGGGAAATATATAAACTAATACGGTAGCACAGTTTTATGAAATATGTCACAATCCTTAAGGCCGTGTCAGATAAAACATTTGCTTCGCTTTGCGTTGCAATTTCGCTTTGACATCTAAGATAAAATATATATACTTATATGAAACATGTCACATAGAGCATGTCACATTAACGCAACGCGAAGCGAAAAGTTCGGCAACTCTCATCTTTTTCCACATTGAAGTTTTTTCTAATAACTTTATGCACTAAGAAAACAATTAGAAGCAATTTCAGTAGTTCGTCTAATAATATTTCTAACTTCTGTTATCATAAGATATGATTAAATGTAAAAATTAACAACAATTTTTTAGTTAAATAAACAAATCGTGAGCGTTGCCAAAGTTTTTATTGCGGCATGCAGCTTTTGCTTTGCGCTTTTCTGCTGAAGCTTTAAACTTCACGGCAAGCGGCAAAGTTTTATCTGACACGGCCTTTATACTTGTCAGATGGTGATTGTTGAGGAAAATTGAGAAAATGAAACTACCTTGTATTTTTTATATCATGATATTTTAAATTTTATAAAGAATTTATCAATATTAGTTGCAAACGCCTATTGTTGTTCTCAGTAAAGTTCAACAATTCAACCTAGCGAAACTTTGTTTTTATGTGACAAATAAAGTTGTAAATAAAAAATATGTTTGTCAAAGATTTTTTTTTAGCTCTTAAGTTTTAAGTCATGAATTGGTAAAGGGGGGGGGGGGGGATGCTCTTTTTTTAGTTTTTGTAGCGTTTGGCATCTTAATGTGCGATATAATTTGTTATAGTTTTTGCTAAAGTTTTTACATAGGATATATTAAATATCGAACTTATGTCGTTTTTTTTCTAACAAAAATGTTACAATTATTTTACGCTTTGCCCGTTTTAATTTTTTATTTTTTTTCTAAAAAAAAAACGCATTTTTCTTTTTTAATTCTCAATAATTTATTTAGATTGTTGGGATATAAAGTTGAAGGTTTGCTGCAGTGCGAAAATTTAAGTTTTTGTATGCTTCCGCGGGAGTTTATCAATATTAGTTGCAAACGCCTGTTGTTGTCCTCTGTAAAGTTCAACAATCTAAATTATTATTTTTTCCTAATACATATAAATTTACTTATTATCCTTAAATGGATAGATTGTAAATAGAAAAAGCATTAATAAAAAATAAAATCTTGGTTTAAATTTTGCAAATACATATTTAGTTAAGAATCAGTCAAATTATTATTATCGAACACTATAATCAAAATCAATTTATTTAGATTTATGATTTTTTGTTTGTGTGTTTGAGTTTTTAATCAACACGAAGTTGACATTTTAAATCTCCAGCTTTCCCAATAGCATTACTAGAAACAATAATTGCCAAGAAAAATTTATTTATGAAAAATTGATTTTCTCTTAGGAAAATCACATCACAATAAGTTTAAGCCATTTTAAAAGGTTGCAAATGGACTTTATTGCATGACAAAAACTAAGTACAAAAACAAAATAGCAAAACAACAAAACTTTAAATTGGCAATGATTGTTCAAACAGTACAAGTACTTTAGACACTAACACGGGAGAGAGAAAAAAAAGTACTCATAAAGTGCGCAGGCGTTTTTGTATTAGTTGTTATTGTACTTTTTGAGACAACCTTAAAAGATAAACTGTGATATAAAAAAAAAAGAAAAAAAAAATACAAACAATCAGTAGTTTTTAAAGTCAATTGTATTTAACCACAATGAACCCAATTAAAAATAATAATTTTTTCTTTTCTGAAGTTATAAGAAAGCAAATATGAAAAAAATATATGTAATAGCAATAATGGCACCCTAAACTGTGGCTTAAAATGAGTCAATCAGCATGTGCAATAGGTTAAATCGATTTGAAAGGACCAAAATTTGCTCATATTGTGCCATCGATATTTCGTTGGCCTATGGCATGAGGAATTTCGACTCAATTTCGCCAATTATAATGCAATTTCATTAAAAAAAAAGGTATAAAGGCATCCTTAACTTTGGCGGACACACTCGTCTGACACCCTTGGAACCATCAGAGCATTGGAAAGGTGATTTACCAACAAAATACACGCAAGGAGCAACTTTTCGTCTAGCATTGGCTGGACCTAAGTAAATAAAATTTGTCAATATTAATTAATTTGTTTCTATATTAATTAATTAATTTTAAGTTTTAAGATTTGCATACTTATTGCTAGTTCTTCTAGAAGATATAATAAATAATTGAATTGTTAAAAAAAAATTTTTTAAAATACAGTAATTATTTTAAATTAATTAATGAGTACCTTAGCAATCATGTTAGACTGATGTCTAGGTTAATACATATATAATGGGTGATTTTATAAGAACTATCGGAAATTAAAAAAAAAAAAAACACATAAAGTTCAGAAAAATGCATGAAATATTTATTTGGATCGATAGTTGGGCCGATATAATTTAATGTTTGAAGATTATTTCATGCAAATGTTGGCCGCGGCTGCGCCTCAAATGGTCCATTCGCTTAGTCCAATTTTGGCATACTCTTTCCAACATTTCGGCCGGTATCTCACGAATAATGTTGGCAATGTTGGCTTCCAGTGCGTCAATCGAAGCGGGCTTGTCGCTATAGACATTAGCCTTAACATAGCCCCACAAAAAATAGTCTAGAGGCGTTAAATCGCACAATCTGGGCGGCCAATTGACTGGTCCCAAGCGTGAAATAAACTGTTCACCGAACTCGCCTCTCAATTGGTCCATTGTTTCGCATGCTGTGTGGCATGTGCACCGTCTTGTTGAAACCAGATGCCATGCAAGTCAAGCTCTTCCATTTGGGGCAAAAAAAAGTTTGTTATTATCGCACGGTAGCGCTCACCATTCACAGTAACGTTGTGATTCGCATCATCTATGAAGAAATACGGCCCAATGATTCCGCCAGCCTATAATCCGCACCAAACGGTTGTTTTTTGTGGTAGCTCTTGCAATGCTTCTGGCTGCTCTTCACTCCAAATACGGCAGTTTTGCTTGTTCACGTATCCATTCAACCAGAAATGAGCCTCGTCGCTGAACACAATTCTTCGATAAAAAAGTGGATCTTCATCTAACTTTTCAAGAGCCCATTCACCAAAAATTTGGCATTGTGGTAGGTCGTTTGGCTTCAATTCTTGCCCCAGCTGTATCTTATAATGCTTCACACTCAAATCCTTCCGCAAAATTTTCCACGTAGTGGAGTAACAGAGGCCCAATGGCTGCGAACGGCGCCGAATCGATAATTCACGGTCATCACCAACACTGGCCGATACGGCTGCGATATTTTCTTCAGTTCGCACACTACGTAAGCGTGTTGGTGGTTTAATGTCCAACAATGTAAATTTGGTGCGAAATTTTTTTACAATAGCCCGAATAGAAGCCTCAGTAGGCCGATTAAACTGACCATAAAATGGAAGAAGCGCGCGATGAACTTTCTTAACAGAGCACGCATTTTGGTAATAAAATTCAATAATTTGTAAGCGTTGTTCGTTTGTAAGACGATACATGATTAAATTATAGACCAAACTGAAGATGTTTGACAGTGACACAAGATACAAAACGTGCGTGAGCTGTCAAAACTAGTGTTGCCAAAAAGATAATAGCAAAATAATCACTCGTTATTTCGCCTGACAAAACATATGTGCATAGATGTAATATTTTTAAAGCGATTTGCTTTTCTTCCAATTATATTCGATTCTTAGATCTAGTTTGGTAGAAGAAGTCGATGGTTTTTGTACATTTGTACATCGGGTTGTAGTTCAAGTTTTTTCTCTCTTAAGTTTTCTTAAAAATGGGATTTTTACAATAAAAATTAGCTGTGATCAATAACTTTCGATGAAAGAAGACAAGAAAGATAATAAACGAACTTCTGGCTGGAGAAAACTAGCTGTGTCGATGGTTGATTTCAGCAAAAGTTTTATATGTTGTTCATACATACACTTTTAACTAAAATTTTGCAATTAATGCCTTAATTAATGCCCTTAATGCCACACAAAATTTTAATTAACTTAATTGCCAATTAACAGTTAATTGTTCTATTATTTAGTAAAATTAAATATACAACCCTGTGGTAATCGTGTTTAGTTAGCACAATAACACCTAATAAACGCACTTTGTTTAAATTTGACAACTCAAATGGCAAGTCAAGTTGAGTGTAAGTTTTGAATATAACATTATTAAAATAATTATAAATAAACAAATAATATAAATTTCTTTTTGGTATTATATAGAACCAAATTCTTTTCAAATGCTGAATTTTTTTCTATTTTTGTTAAATTATAACAAGAAGAAATATTCACAATCAAAATGTAAACAACTTTTCTGTCCGCTGTAGTCAAACGTTAATTGCATTAGCAATATTAAGTATGTATGAACACTTTAAACATTTTTTAATTAACTGATAATTGAATTAGTTAAAAAGTGTATGTATAGGGTGTTTTTTTAAGCTAGATAGAACTTTAAATTGTAAAAAGTAACACAAAAAATTAAATTTTGATGAAACATTTTTTTTATTTGTTTCAGTATACTCTGACAAATCACCATGAATAGACTCACGCTTGAACAACGCTACGAAATTATCCAAATTTACTTTGAAAATCAGTCGTCGATTCGCGCAACTTATAGACGCAAAATTGTGTTCAGCGATGAGGCGCATTTTTGGCTTAACGGGTTTGTTAATAAGCAAAATTGCCGCATATGGAGTGAGACCAATCCACAAGAGACCCTACAGACTCCATTACATCCAGAAAAATGCACTGTTTGGTGCGGTTTTCATGCTGGTGGCATCATCGGACCTTATTTCTTCAAAAATGAGGCCGGAGCTCGCGTTACGGTCAATGGAGATCGTTACCGCACCATGATCAATGATTTTTTGTTTGAAAATATGGATGACATTGATCCGGAGGAGATGTGGTTTCAACAGGATGGCGCTACGTGCCATACGGCGAACGCAACCATCGACTTACTGAAATCAAAATTTGGCGATAAGTTGATTTCGAGAAATGGACCTGTCAATTGGCCTCCAAGGTCGTGCGATTTGACACCTCTCGATTATTTCCTGTGGGGCTACGTGAAGTCACTGGTTTATGCTGATAAACCAGCAACAATTGACGCCTTGGAGGCCAGCATTGTTCGTGTTGTTCGTGACATACGGCCAACAGTGCTCGAAAAAGTGGCCCAAAATTGGACGTCCAGAATGCGCTTCGTCAAGAACAGCCGCGGTGCCCATATGCCCGAAATCATTTTCAAATGTTAATGTCACGTATTGATCTTTCGAATAAAAAAAAATTTTGATTACAATTTAATTTTTTGTGTTATTTTTTACAATTTCAAGTTCTATCGGGCTTAAAAAAACACCCTATATAAACAGCATATTACTAAAGTATGTAAATGCATTATTAGATAAGGTTGTTAAATGAAAATAAATTGGAGCAGCTGTTTTGAAAGCTATGTTGGCAAATGTAAGTAACGATACCGTATGATGCCTGTGACATTTATCCATTAGCTTTTCAAACAATTTGGGTGAAGTGCTTAATTTACCAATACCTCTATAGTTGGGTATGTAGGATTTATTTCGAGACTTAATAGCTATACCTAAACAAAAGTGGCCTAAAACAATTGTAAATACAGTTAGTTCAGGTAAATAGTTAACCAGTGAGAGCGAGACGCAAAACTCTCGAAGACCAAAAAACAACAACAAGCCTGACCGCACTTAAGAAATAATTACGGTGACGCGGGAGCTGTTCCTCAGCCCAGAGCTGCTTTACGGCTGATTGAATACAATCAGGGCTGGGCAAATATTTAAAATACTTGTATTTGAAATACATTTTTAGAGACCGAAATACAAAAAAGTATTTGTATTTTTGTAGTTGTATTTTGTATTTGAAATACACAACTTGAATGTATCTTGTGTTTTGTATTTGAAATAAAAAAAATAAAAAATTACCTAGCCCTGAATACAATATATAATTTCGATAGTAGGATGATATAGATTCTTAGGTAAAGTAAAAAAACTGTATAATGAAGCAAAAATTTTCAGAATTGATATTTTTATCATCAACCTAATTAGAAATCTCATAATAAGAAGTATATCATGGTGTGTAAATAACTTAACAATGGCATCAAGCCACGTCAATAATAAGTGCATAAAAAAACACTGTAAGCTGGTTATATACCACCAGAAGCGTTCCTATACCTAGACAACAAAGGATATTTATGAAACGAATGCGGGATCACAATTTTTTATCACATTCGTAGGAGAGCTAATATCATAGCTATATATAGCAACTTCCTCACGGTAGATAATCATAGAATCGATGCCAGTTTTTTTTCAAAAAGGTAGAAACAAAAAATCTCAAATATAAAGAAATATTGGTGGCATACCAAATAAGTTCGTTTTTTCCATGTTTTTTTCTCTTGACAATCATACCTCTCCCCTCCGCTTCAAAAGTTAAGGTTTTTGTATAATTTTCCTTTGCATGAATAACACAAACATTCAAAGATTTAATAATAAGCATATTTACTATTATAAGTGATAATTTAAAGAATAAGCTTGAGAGCCCGTTCTTGGGCCAGTGTATAACCTTGCTATTAAGCTACATATAATAAAAACATTTGTTTATTTATGTCACTTAAGAATACATATTTTGCTTAACTAAACAAATTCTTTTTGAGAGAATTTCTACTGAAGACTTGTTTTGTGTAGGGTATAATTAATCTTTTTCGTCACTACTTAAACAACTTATACAAAGTAAAAAAAAAAAATTAAGCTAAATTTTTTTTCTAGTAAAAATTATAAAAAAAATCAAAGGAAAGAGAAAACGTTCAAAAGTTTTTTAGTGCTTTCATAAAAACTTCAAAAATCAATAAAGCAGAATTTACAAAAAGAAAAAAAAAATACCTTTACTTTCAATTTCACTCTGTTTCGTTACCTTCTTTCAATCATAATTTTCAGTTTTATTTTCAACGAAATTGTTCATTATAAATTTTTATTAATAGTAAATTTTTTCCTTCAATGTAGTTTTTAATCTTAACAATTTAATCTTTTTAATTGTGATGGTTTTGGAAAGATATGCTTGCAGCTTCGTTGTTGTTTGTTTTAATTTGAAAATTGTTTGTAGCCTAGCGAAACTTTGTTTTTATGTGACAAATAAAGTTGTAAATAAAAAATATGTTTGTCAAAGTTTTTTTTTTTAGCTCTTAAGTTTTAAGTCATGAATGGGTAAAAAAGGGGGGTGCTGTTTTTTTTAGTTTTTGTAGCGTTTGGCATCTTAATGTGCGATATAATTTGTTATAGTTTTTGCTAAAGTTTTTACATAGGATATATATTAAATATTGAAACAAACTGACTTATGGCGTTTTATTTTCTAACAAAAATGTTAGAATTATTTTACGCTTTGCCCGTTTTTTTGTTTTTTTTTCTAAAAAAAAGGGCAACAGCGTATATAAAACACGCATTTTTCTTTTTAAATTCTCAATAATTTATTTAGATTGTTGGGATATAAAGTTGAAGGTTTGAGAATATCTTTCAGAAATTTCCAAAGTCTTTCATTCGCTATAGTGCGAAAATTTAAGTTTTTGTAATGCTTCCAAGGAAATGGGGTAATTTTGGCGATTCCTGTAACCAATTTTAGGTTTTCTGAAAAAACATTGAAACACTTTCCGGGATAACGAACGAAAAGTTAGAAAATAAATATAGCTTTAAAAAACTATATATATTTAATGTAAATCATTAATGAGTGAACTTTTTTTTTAGTTATATAATTACATATGTATGAGATTAACTAGTTGTGAGTTCGAGTCCAACTTCAGTCAAGAAGAAGGATTATTTTAGTTATAACAATAATTGCTGTGAAACAATAAGACCAAAGAAGAACAGAAAAAATAATTGAATACCATTAGCTGGGGGACAACTAGCTGTTTCGTAGTCGCTACACTACTCATCAGCACTGGGATTCGAACTCGGGATCATGTGAACATGATGTATTTTTAATACGGCCGCTTTAACCACTTCAGCTTGTATTGTTTCCGGGAAAGTGGGAGGATTTTGGCGACTGTCGAAGCTCCTATGAAAAATCGACATATAGACAGCTGGGAAACATAGAAAACAAAGTGTTTATAATTTTTAGATTGGAATCGATGTTAGAAGCTATTATAGCGAAGAAAACTGAATTGTTTCAAAATGTGAGTGTGTTAGTGAAAAAGTGTGAGTGTATAGCAACTTTCATGAAATTATTTTCATGTCTAAACGCTAGGTAAATACAAAGCAAAAGTGTTCAGTAACACGACTGAAATAGTTTTTGTAACATTATACGCAAAACTTTCATCGCACTAATGAATCTTTCATAACCAAAATTGTATTAGCGAAAGAATAGTGAACGAAGTGGTTTCATTCCCATGACGAAGCATTTTTTTTAAGTGTAATGTAATTAATTTAATTTTCTATTTAGATTTTAGGTTAGATGGCAAATGTTGTCCATTTTTCCCATTGAATTTGGTATTAAAACGCAGAGAAAATCTTAAGAAACTAACAAATTTATAATCAATGTTTCAATGTTTGGTATTTTTGATGACCTTCTTCTGTGTGAGTATTAGTGTGGGGTGCGTGCAAGATGTTGAATGTTGGTGCAATACAAATCATATATCTGATATTCTTCTAAATCAGGGGAACGTACCAGAACAGCCGCATAATTTCTACTGTATTTAAGTCAAATATAAATTGTAAAAACTAGAAGGTAGACTAACATGGAAGTCGCACATCGAGACAAAAGTAACGCAGATGAAATTGAAAGTAGTGCAAATTAACTGGCTAATAGACAGAAATTCGACCTTGAAGCTTGATTGTAAACTTTTGCTTTACAACTCGATTGTAAAGCCAATATGGTGCTATGGTATTCAATTATGGGGCATCTAACATTGAAAAAATTCAAAGAAGTCAAAATAGAATACTCCGTAGAATTACAGACGCTCCATGGTACGTTAAAAACTCACGAATCCACGCAGATCTGAACGTACCTTTTGTGAAATCTGAATTTGTGAAGTACGCGACAAGATATATTAACAAACTTGAATTCCATCCAAATCCTCTTGCAGTTAATATTCTTAATTTTGGTGGTCATACCCGTCTGAGAAGGAGGGATACTTTTGGCTACCATTAGAGCTCTAAACAGATGACTGAATTCTGAAATAATATTCGCATAAAAATAAATTTTTGTCCAGCACTGGCAGGACTTTAATCACAATTTTTTTTGTTTTTTTTTTTAGTATTAAGATTTGAATACTTATTGTCATTACATTTTTTATGTAGATTCAATAAATAAAATAATAAAGTTAAAAAAAAAAAAAAATAGAAAAAAAAAACTAAAGGAGTTTAACTTGTTAAAAATATGCATAATAACATAATAATAAGAATAATTTTACCAAATGAAAGCAAATCAATGAAAATGAAAAAGGTTTTTTTTGTTCTTTTTTTAATTTTACAAAATAAAAATATGACTAGACGTATAAAAGATTAGTTATACTACAAATGTATATACAGCAAATTCAAAATGTTGTGTGATTTGTTTTGTTTACACACAATGCGACGTGGCATTACATATCTAGTCTTAAATTTATTAAAGCTTAATAAAGCGGTGCGTAAGGTCTTTAAGAAAGGCGTTATTTATGAAGTCGTTTCTTTGTGGCTATTAATTGAGGTAATTATTTAGAAATATACATAATTATCTTTAAAGCAGTCTCTAGAAAGTTGATGGTGTACTTACACTAAGAGAAAAAACTTCATTCCATGTATGAATTTCGTTATTAAATTAATGATTTTTATCATTAATAACGAGCTAATGAAGCAATTCATGTCATTAATGAAAAAAGTTTCACTGCATTATGAATTATAAAATATTAAGTAGAATGAAAATAGTTCATTAAATTTATGAAGTTAATTCTTAATACAATGAAAATATATCATTAATAGCCTGACACATATTCATTGCAATAATGAAACATTTTCATTAGAGATATGAAAATAAATCGTTGGTTTAATGTGTTTTGTTCACTAATTCTATGGCAAAACTTCATTATTATTATGAACACTTTTCATATATCTATGAAACAAAATCACTGATTTAATGCCTCATTTCATGTATTAAATGACAATCCATCGTCAATCATCATCGCAAATTTTATAAAACGAAATGTTTATTTTTCTTTTGCCAGTGTATATAATATACAACAGCAAGACAAGTCTTACGGGACGTTTTTCACGTAAAATGACACGTAAAAATTTTGTACACTTGATTATAAACTATTTTTTACATTGAAATAAAAAATTGAGTTGAATTTGATTTTGTGCCACCGAAATTTCAAAAACGCACCGAAAATGTATAAAAAGCGCACCTCGCACCGACAAAAGAATTTTTCGCACAAATAATTTTAAAAAACACCAAAAACGGTGCGAAACGCACCTAGTTGACAACGCTGATGTGTAGGTTTGTGGATATAACAATGCGTTTATTGCTTAAACTTAAGCTCACTGCTTTAAAATTAAAAAAAAATAATGAATTTGCCATGGCATCGAGTAAGAAATGAATGAAGAATGTTCATGTTATTCATTATTCCATGTCATAGGATTTTTCATTATATACAAAAATTGTATAAATAATTGCTTTTTATGATTTAACTAATATTACTTAACGTGGTTATATATTTAAATGCAATATATAATGACATCCGATATAAATAGTTAAATCTCGTGTATCAAAATATATGCGAAAAATGAAATTTCATAAAATAAATGTATAGTTCTTCATCCATAAAACGAACACATCAAAATGAAATAAATTTTGAAGAGAGCGAATTCATTCAGGAATTGAAATTTTTCATTCCATTAATGAAAAAAATCATTAATACAATGAAAAATTATCAATGAACCAGTTTCATAGCCAGAACGAATAACTTTTCTTTTAGTGTATAAAAAAAAAGAAAAGCTTAATTCTAACTTGCCCTTTTCCATCCATGTGTTTGTCATAATACTTTTATATTTATATTGTTTTATATTTTTGTCAGAAATTAAGTACGGTTATATGTTTTATGAATTCCTTGATTGGAATATACACTAATTTCAGTCTAGCTGAAGTTTGTCGGACATCTTGGCGAGACATTCTAACCTAATCCTAAAATGGATACGTGGACAATAACGGCAACAACATCGCTGACGAATTAGCCAAAGAAGGGACAACCCTAGAGAATAGGGATATCAGTCTCTTCTGCGGACAACCCTTATCAGTGTACTGATAAAGTCCCACACGCTGGAATATTCACAAGAAAAATAGTTCACAGAGTCCACATGTCTTATAACAACGACTCTGTGGCCGCATAAATAAGTAAAATTTTATAAATATAAAATCTTGTTAAATTTCGCAAAGCGAAAGTCTAAACGCTTATGATATAAGATCTGTATGTATAACAGAAATCTTGTAAGGAGTTGTATAATAATAAGAATATATAATATTTATAATATTAGTTATTATCCTTTTAAATAAATACATATTAATAAAACCCAAAAGAGAATAACAGACTGGTTAGAAAAGAAAAATGTGTTAAATGAATACCAAGCCGTTTTTAGAAAAAACTACTCAACAGTTGACAACATATTTAATCTTGTCAATATTGTTCAACTCAATAAAGAATCTGGTAAAAATATTTACGCATTTTTTGTGGACTTCTCTAGTGCTTTCGACACGATTTCTAGAAATAGTATTTTCTATAAACTCTCGTCCATTGAACTATTAACTAAAATAATAAAAGTTTTGCAAAACTTATACAAAAATACCACTTGCCGTATCTGGGATGGTTGCTGTTTTTCTAATTCATTTAACTGTGGCACGAGGGATTAATGTACAAAATAAAGTTGAACTTGCCTGCAAACACTCACAAGCTTCTGGAAAGCTATTTATGCGGCCGGAAGTTTGTTATCAGAGAAGGCGACTTTATAAGCCCAACACAGCCAATCGACTTTATATTTAATTTACACTTCTGACATGCCAACCAGATCTGGTATTCACACTTCAACTTTTGCAGATGACACAGAATTCTGCAGCGTACATGAAAACCATCAAGTAGCTTCGCGAAATTTGCAGGAGTATATTTCAATATTAGAGATGTGGTTAAAACTTTGGAAAATTAAAGTTAATGAACAAAAGTGTACTCACGTTACATTCACACTGCGTAGACAAACATGTTCACCTATCCAAATTAACAATTTACCTATTCCGCAGCAAAGTGAAGTCAAGTACCTTGGTATTCATCTCGACCGTAGATTAACGTGGAAGTCTCACATAGATGCGAAAGTTACTCAGTTAAAGTTAAAAGCAGCGCAACTGAATTGGCTTATGGGCAGAAATTCGACATTGAAGCTGGATTGCAAACTTTTGTTATACAACGCAATACTAAAGCCTATATGGCGCTACGGAATTCAATTATGGGGCACCGCCTCAGCGTCAAACATTGAAAAAATTCAAAGGCGACAAAACAAAATTCTTCGAACAATTACTGCAGCACCATGGTACGTAAAAAACTCCCGAATTCACAAGGATCTGTGTGTTCCACTGGTAAAAGATGAGTTTTCAAAGCATGCGACAAGGTATGTCAGCAAATTGGAACTTCACCCAAACCCTCTCGCACGAAACATACTTAATTTCAGTGGTCACACTCGGTTGAAAAGAAGGGATACCGTTGCCACCATCAGAGCGTTAAGTAGGTGATTCTACCGATATAATTGGCGCAAAATAAAACTTTTTGTCTAGCATTGGCTGGACATAGTTAATTTATTATATTTGTTATTAAGATTTGAATACTTATTGTTAGTTCACATTGTGAAGATTCAATAAATAAATAAAAGCTAAAAAAAAAAATTAACTGTGACGTTGGCGTAAAACAAGGCTGTATATTAAGCCCTCTTTTATTTTCCTTGTATATTAATGATTTAGTTGATGCTCTACCTGGAGGAGTTGCAGTTGCTAACACAGCCATTAAAGTTTTACTTTATGCTGATGATATAGTCATATTATCTGACACTGCAAGTGAATTACAAGAAATGATCGATGCCTTATACAGTTATTGTGATACTTGGAGATTAAAAGTTAATCTTAGTAAATCTAGCCATTTAAACTGGCACTATGGAGAAGAAAATATAGAAATAGTAAATAGTTACAAATATCTGGGCTTTGATATTACTTTTAATTTGTCTTGGAAAACGTATCTAAAAAATAAGCTAGCTACTTCGAAATTAGCAATTAATACAACGTGGCTTAAATACATAAACAACCCACATATCTCAAAAAGAAACAAGCTTAAAATCTTTTACGCAGCTTCACGGTCAATAATGTTTTATGCAGCACATGTCTGGGGTTATATGAAACATGATACGGTTGAGAATCTTTTTAGATTCTTTATTAAAAAAAATGCTCTATTTACCTACCACAACTCCCAACTATATGTTGTATATTGAAACTGGTCTAGACTCCATGTACATTTCAACGTTGAAACTTCACCTATGTTATGTAAATAAAGTGCTTAGCATGAAAGCTACAAGATTACCTAGAATCTTAGCTGAAGCTATCATAACAAATAATATTTTTTGGGCCAAGGAATAGTCTGAGCAGTTTTCACCTCCACCTAATGAGGTTCTTTGTACTCAGTGGAAAACTGTAATTAACTTATTGAAGAAAAAGGAATACGATGAAAATATTTTTAAGGCTTTAGCATCTGAACATTACGATTTGTACCCTGTGCTTAATTATGATGTTATGCCAGCACTTGCATCAAATTTTTCGTCACATACTACTTCTTTGCTCATTAAAGTGAGGGGTGGCTTACTAAAATTGAATGGCAGGGCTTTTAGTAACAGCAAAACACTCACATGCACAATATGCAACCACAACCAAATTGAAAATACATACCATTTTATAGGCGTGTGCCCCATATACAAAGCTATTAGGAGATAATACCTTGGAGAAAGTAATCTAACTGTAGATGAAGTTATTAATATATTAAATGGTACTAACTTGCATTCCCTTTACAAATATACTGAATTAGCATTAAAGTATCGTCGTCTTATCATGGACAAATATGTTTAGTTATGGATGTAACATAAAACACTTAATCAGACTCCGATTATTATTTGTATATGGTTAATAAGTTAACTATTTGTATATACATATTGGGATATATTATATATTTAGATATTTTTGCCATTCTGGCTAACAACTATCATGTTAAGCCATAATTAGATTTTTAATAGCAATTGAATTTTGTAAATATGAATTTGGTTAATGTTTAAGAAAAATCTATTAATAAATAATAATAATAAAACCCAAAACAAAAAACTTAAGCAAGAAACTTTTTTCTTAGCTTTTGTTTTTGATTTTTTTTTTTCGGTTTTAATATATTTTCAGATCACCAAAGAGGAGTACAATTTTCGCCGGATGACTAATTTTTTGTGTTGCCAAAAAGGCTTCTTTTCGCTTTTTGTTAAACAAATAATTGCCCACATCTAAGTCTTATCATTTTGTAAGATTTAGTTTCTTTACCTTTTTTTTTTGCATTTATTATGTTTACAGAACAATTTTTATATTACAACCATGAAGAATTTCAAGTTTTACTACATACTTGTGTTAAAAAGTTACATGCAAAGGCATAAACATACGTCTGCACGCTGAATATGTAACATCTAGTTTTCTCTTTATTATGCCATTAAAATGCGGCTAGAGTTCGTGCAGGCTTTCAAGGCAACGATGTGTGTGTTAAAAGTAAAATAATAAAAAATGCTTTTAAAAGAAAATGTCACTTAAAATGGAAAGTCATTCATCTTCTTGGGTGCTAAAGATAAAACAGACACTAAAATAAGACACATAAAAAAATATTGTTAAAAGAACTTAAGTGAAAATACTGCATTTTTTGCGGAGTTTTTTTTTTTTTTTTTTGACTTTGCAATAAAAAAGAAGGGCTAATTATTGGTAGAAGCTTGCAGTTGCCTATTGATAGAGAAATTTAAGAGCAATTTTCAACAAGGCTTAAAAGTTTATGCATCAACGTTCTGTTTGTCGAATAAAAACCTAACGTTTTTCTAGCTTGTAAGAATACGTTTCTAATAAAATAGTATCCAAAGTATTACCTTATATATAGCTGTTTTACAAAAAGCTTATAATGGGTGATTATAAGAACTATAGGAAATTAAAAAAAAAACACATAAAATTCAGAAAAATGTATGAAATATTTATTTGGCTCGATAGCTGGGTCGATATAATTTAATGTTTGAAGATTATTTCATGCAAATGTTGGCCGCGGCTGCGCCTCAAATGGTCCATTCGCTTAGTCCAATTTTGGCATACTCTTACCAACATTTCGGCCGGTATCTCCCGAATAATGTTGGCAATGTTGGCTTCCAGTGCGTCAATCGAAGCGGGCTTGTCGGTATAGACATTAGCCTTAACATAGCCCCACAAAAAATAGTCTAGAGGCGTTAAATCGCACGATCTGGGCGGCCAATTGACTGGTCCCAAGCGTGAAATAAACTGTTCACCGAACTCGCCTCTCAATTGGTCCATTGTTTCGCGTGCTGTGTGGCATGTGGCACCGTCTTATTGAAAGCACATGTCATGCAAGTCAAGCTCTTCCATTTTGGGCAAAAAAAAGTTTGTTATCATCGCACGGTAGCGTTCACCATTCACAGTAACGTTGTGATTCGCATCATCTTTGAAGAAATACGGCCCAATGATGCCGCCAGCCCATAATCCGCACCAAACGGTTGTTTTTTGTGGATGCATTGGTAGCTCTTGCAATGCTTCTGGCTGCTCTTCACTCCAAATACGGCAGTTTTGCTTGTTCACGTATCCATTCAACCAGAAATGAGCCTCGTCGCTGAACACAATTCTTCGATAAAAAGTGGATCTTCATCTAACTTTTCAAGAGCCCATTCACCAAAAATTTGGCGTTGTGGTAGGTCGTTTGGCTTCAATTCTTGCACCAGCTGTATCTTATAAGGCTTCACACCCAAATCCTTCCGCAAAATTTTCCACGTAGTGGAGTAACAGATGCCCAATTGCTGCGAACGGCGCCGAATCGATAATTCACGGTCATCACCAACACTGGCCGATACGGCTGCGATATTTTCTTCAGTTCGCACTCTACGTAAGCGTGTTGGTGGTTTAATGTCCAACAATGTAAATTTGGTGCGAAAGTTTTTTACAATAGCCCTAATAGAAGCCTCAGTAGGTCGATTAAACTGACCATAAAATGGAAGAAGCGCGCGATGAGCTTTCTTAACAGGGCACGCATTTTGGTAATAAAATTCAATAATTTGCAAGCGTTGTTCGTTTGTAAGACGATTCATGATTAAATTATAGACCAAACTGAAGATGTTTGACAGTGACACAAGATACAAAACGTGCGTGAGCTGTCAAAACTAGTGTTGCCAAAAAGATAATAGCAAAAAAATCACTCGTTATAATTGTTTTGTTTATTGACTTACGCATTAAAATCATAATGAGTTTGGTCACTTTACAAAATTCGTTTTCGAGAGTCGGAATCAATGAAAATTTTGTTTCGGGCCTATTTGAACAATTTGGAAATGTTGTTCAAGCGTCAGTGTACTTGAAATGGCTAACCAAAATAAAACTAAATCATTTTACAGCTGATAATAGCTGCCAGATAAAACAGTGTGCTTAACTTAACTTTTTAAATAGAGTAGAATAACTTTGTAAAAGTACGTGGCAGGCCATTATTTCCTTAAGTATTTGTAGATACAATAGGAAAGTGTTTGAAGAGGATATAAATCAAAAAGAAATTAGCAATACAATAAAAATTCCTAATAGGCTTTGTCCACTGAACAACATCTACCATCAGTTTTTGAAGATGATAACATCTTCCCATAAGAAATACATTGTACTAAAAGTCAAAATTTTTCAACATCTTTATAAAATGTTCCTATCTCATGTTAGTCTATTCAACATCTTTCGATTATTTCAGTCTCACCACTAGAAAAGTGGCAATAATGTCGATTATTCTTGTGGCATCACTGAAAAAACTCATTTGTTTTGAAAAAAATTAAAAAAAATCATAATTTATTTATCATTTATATACATATATTTTATTTATATTTAATCCTCTTTTGTCTTTCAAATTGATTTTTTTCGAAAAAATTTTGCGTGCTTTTGATAAATTGTTTGAAAATTGAAATAATAGTATTTTTGATTGATACTAAATGTTAGATGTGAGCAATGTAAACAATGTTTCACATTTTCAACATCTTCCACGTGTTCCATGAAGATGTTGATCACTGTACAAAGCCTATAACCAAGTTCTTTGTTACTTTAGGAGTCCATTTTGTAACAATGGATATGCGCTCATATTTAGTCGTACTCGTATGATTTACTTTAAAAAACTTTAAGCTGAATTTAATTTGCAACCGCTCTTGAAAATGTATATATGTTTCATGCATTAAACATATTAATTTGTTCATATAAAAACGCTCTTATCAGTTTATTTAATTACTTTATTTTATAGTTTTTTCTTTCACATAGTACATGACATAACTCGAATAATTTTCACACTTAATTGTTGCTTCTTCCCAACAAACATTTCAGCTTACACTTTGCCCATCTTACCCGTTTAAACTTCAACTACCAACAACTAAAGGATTTACATAAATTACTTTACAAAACATAGTTTTAGTGTTTTCATTATTTAATTGTGTATGTTTTTTCTTCTTTTTTATTACATTATTTGCACTTACAACTTAATTTTTTTTTGCATTAAAAGCAAGACGAAATTATACTAGCAACATTTATATGCAGCAACAATTTTATATAAATAACTAATCTTTGCCTAAAGTTAATACCAAATGAAATAGTGCAACTTGCAACAACAACAACAACAACAACAACAACAACAATAAATTATCATTAATCTTGTGAATTGCATGAATTTACATAATTTTCTTAAAACAAAACTACTTTGTTGGTTTATTTTTTTCCCGTTTTTTTTTTTTTTTTGTGTTTTGCTTTCCGGCAAAGATTTTAAAAATAAATTTTCGAAAAAGAAAAGCAAAAAGGTGCGAAATTTGCAATAAAATAAACTAAAAACTATTAAATGCAATACATATCAAATACATTATAAAGGTAACAATATGTTCAGCACTTCAGCACTAGTCTAGTCCAAGGAATGAGCACATGCAATGTCTAAATGCGCTACACTCAAAAAATTGTTATTTTGCATTTAGGTTTTTCACAGTGTTGGCTGATTACTGTGTAATCATTAAATAATGTGGCAAAATAAAAATTTTTGAGTAAATTTTTTTTTTTTTTTTTTTTTTTTTTTTAACTTGGACCAGTACTCAGGGAATGACCCCTACAAATGCAGTGCATTGTACCAGAACTAGGAAAATAGGTTGTGAGGAGGGAGTAGTGTTTGTGAACATTTGACTTGAACCTTCCAACGATATAACAGACAGGAAACACGTCTGCAGGCAACATGTTCCACAGACGAAGCGTACGGCCAAAAAACGAATTCTCTCTGTTTTTACTACATTTTTACAAAGGGTTTTAGTGAAAGTTTTTTTACTTTCTTAAGGAGGATTTTTTACAATACAAAGCCTCGTCTTCGCAACTTCTGCAAAAGTTCTGGCATGGTTACCAAATGGGCAATTGTCCAGTGATGACTGCATAGTGACTCTCAGATGAGGTCTGAGCAGTTTTAACAGCTTTTCCGTTCTCTTACAGCTAATGTGCGGCCACAGATTCCTTGATGTAAGACATGTGGGCTCTGTGAGCCATTTTTCTTGGGCAGTTTTAAGCGTGTGGAATTTTATTCTTTTCCAACATTTTCCGTTTGATAATCAGAAGGATATTTTAGTGCGAAGTTCTTCTAAGTAAACGCCACCCCCAACCCTATCTCCCCTTCTTGATCTTTGCGTAAACAAAGAAGGATCCAGCTTCTAAGGGAGATTCTTCGATTTGGTGGCTTTTCTTGAGAGGGATGGTTTGGGATGCAGTAGTCAACAGTGAAAATGATTTACATCAGTACCTGCCTTGATGGCCTAACCTGATGGTGGATCAATTCCACGGAGTGAATTTTTCACGATTCACCACCGCCCCCGTGTGGCTTGCTAGGCTCACACAGGTAGCAATTCTTGTCATATGATTGCGGTCATATGAACAACTTCTTGTTGAGGAGTTCGGGCTTTCTAATCCCTCATGTATGCAATTTCCCAGCAATCAATGGAGGACAAGGCTTAATGAATTGGCAGGCCGAAGCCCATTAAGAGCATCAGCCCTTAAACCAACTCACCCGTCAATCATTACCACTGGTTCCTTACAGTGGAAGCAGTAGGCAATTAGATCGGGGACGACGTCCCTTCCAATCTCAAGTATATTGGCGTGTGCCCATGGTCTTTTGGTTCATGCTCCTGTCGCGTTCAGCCTAATCACTTGCTTTAGTTAGTGTTGTGCTAATGGCCCCTGTGGTCAGTATTGCCATGGTCCGACGGACTTTTTCAAGACTGAGTAGTTAAGGCAGCCGTTCATGATACGTCAAATCCAAAATGCTTGCTGATGAGCAGTTTAGCGACTACGAAAGAGATAGTTATCCCCCGCAAAAGGTTTGATTATTATTTTTCTTGTCTTCTTCAACAATAGAAATGCTTCTTAAGAAAACTTGAACTAAACCCCAATTTACAAATGTTCAAAACCAAAAATTTTATTTAAAAATTATAAAGTTCAAGAAAACATCAATAAATTCATAGAAACATTTTATGAGAAACGCGCAGTCTGAAACCGCAAAGCGTTTTGAAAAACGCTTAATACACTTTTAGGTGTTCTAAGGAACGCGCGTTTTACTGGCGCTTAAGTTGGACCTTAACTATTATACAAGTATAAATACTTTCACTAGATTTTGTGAGATAAAAGTCTAAACACAATTCTTGCGACTGTCAAAAAGTCTAACGTAAATTAGATTTTGCATTCACACCATCACACTTGATATAAACCAACATAGATGTGCCATCATAAAACTTTTCACGGCGGTAGGTGCGCTATTCGTCGTAGGCGATAGACGTGCCGGCGCGTGAAATTCTTCAACAGTTAAAATAATAATTATGTATAACACATCCAAATTCAATAGCACAAACATATTTTATGTTCTAAATATAGTATGAGCAAAATACATTTATAAATGACAGCTAAATTCTAAATTTCGAGCTTTTTTATAACGACAAAAAATACTATCAGTGACGGCACCCTTACGGCTACGAAATAGCCGACTACTCAATTTTTAATTAGCTGGTTTGCTAAAAAACACAACCCTGATCCAATGTAAAGTATTATTTATCGTTTTGAAAAGTTTCCAAAAACAACAAAGTCGTATGGGATGTCAAATTTTTATCGTATTATTTTTCGTATGTATGACGGGTTACATTCAGACTATCAGACTTGCACGTATTATTTGAATTTTTGACAAGTGTTAATACAAAGTATAATAGTCTGAACTGGGCTTTAGGAGTTTTTTCCGAAAAAATACATGTGTTTTACATACGTATGTATATATGTACGCATGTGGTAGTTATATAAAACAAAAAAAAAAAATTGACAACAAATAAAAAAAATTTTTAATTTGGGTTTTTGAATTGAAAATGTTTAAAATTCTTCCAATTTTCTATTAAAATAAAAAGAAAACATATTAAATTTTAATTGTGAATAACATTTTGCAGATTCAGTTTTAGCAAATTCAATCAGTTCACTTCAATATACACATGCGAGTTGAAGTCGCCAATTTTTAGCGATATGCGTTTTCCAGAACACCTATTTCACAAATTCAAATCGGAAAACCACAATTCGTGCATTATACGTTTATCAGAACACTTATTTGACGTTTTCAAATCGAAAATGCTAAATTTAAGCGATTTGGGTTCCTCAGAACACGCCTGAAAAGTTTTCGGATGATTTTTATTTTCTGCTTTAATTTTTATATTGTCAAAAAAAAAAGAGAAAAAAAAAAATATAAGGGTTTGACTGTGTTAAAATTATTTGTGCTTCGGGCAACACTGGTTTTTAACAAAGAAGAGATTTTTAAAAGATTTCTTTGGCTTATGAAACCTCTAAAATGTATAAGATAAGGTTTTCTGGAATGAAATGTTTTCAAATTTTACTTCCGAGCTCGGCTTATAAAAAATTTGTTATGTAGGGCTGGTCTAATTCGCTATTGTCTGTATTTGTAATGCTCATAAAAATCTGCCATTACTTAAGTCAGTCATTAACGCAGTTTGTATTGTTGTCGTTGTTTTTTCTGCTTCTTCTTCTTCTTTTTTCTTCTTCTTACTTTTAGTAAAGTAAAGGAATCTGTTTTATTTAACACATATTCAGCGACAACATTAACAAAATCATGTTGTTTAGTTTTCATTAGTTGCAAACACTTTCAAAAGGAGAGCCATAAATTTTTCAAAATGTCTTAACATTTGCTTGGCTTCGTAACGAGTATTTAGTATTAAAATTAAATAAATTTAAATCAATTTAGAAAGTCTTCTTTGAAATATGTTAAGAAAAAATTTGCAAAATTTTTTTTTTCTTCACTAACTTGTTTTCTAGTTTTGTCCTGTTGTTGTTTCCATTATATTTTAAATTAAAAACATGTTCAAGACTTCCTAATATAATTTCGTTTTAATAAGTAATTGTATTATTTAAGAAAAAAACAAATGTTACGTTACGTTAACGTTAGTGACAATAAAAAAGTTTGAGTATTTATTTATTTGTGGTCATAAAAGGATGTGTTTTTATTATTTTTTCTCTACTGGGTGTTCTAAATTGAGGTATGATTTTAAAATATAAAAATAAAATATTATAAACAGCTGTCTTTATGAATTTCTTAAAACAATAAATTATTTTTTAAACATAAAAAGTTTTAAAAACACAACAAAAATAATAATTCAGTTTTTAAATTTAATATCACATATGTATGTGCATACGTTCATTGATGTTTTAAAGTTGTTATATTCTCTACCGTATAGTCCAGCATTTCTTCCTTAAAATTCTCATGTAACTTGCACTTATCAACTTTTAAACTATTTTCTGTAGAAAAAAATCAGTGATGCCAATTAAGAAGATTTATAAACAGCTTGTTTTCTATGTTTACCAGCTGTCTATATGTCGACATTTCATAGGAGCTACCCTAATCATCAGTAGACTTTGGAATCTTTTGATAGATATTCTCAATCATTTTTTTTTTTTTTTTTTGGACCAGTACTCAGGGGATGACCCCTACATATGCAGTGCATTGTACTGGAACTAGAAAAATAGGTTATGATGAGGCAGGAAAGAGGGAGTAGTGTTCGTGGAGGTTTAACTTAAACAATAACAACAGGAAAGACTAAAACAAACTCTATTGCAGCATTTAAAATGTTGGAATTAAATTATTTAAAACTTATCACTGCCCAGTGTATATACCTTCGACACTGCTCAGATTAGCAAAATTTAGTCCACCACCTTCCTCGCTACAAGGTAATGAAGTACTTTGTATCCCAACAATCTAAATAAATGATTGAGAATTAAAAAACAAATGTTTTAATAATAACTGTCAAAACACAAAAAAGCTTTTCCTTTTGTACACGTCTCTACTTTTCTTTACACCTTTCTAACAAATGAGCAAACGTTGGTTGCTACAATTTATTTGTTTGTTTTTTTTTTTTTTTCTTTTTGAAAGCATCGAAAGGTAGAGAACAATATTAGAATTTAATACAGCGAATAATAATCAATTGTTGGAATTTTTGCTCTCTGCTTTTTGAGACTTTCAACGGTTTGCCTCAGCCAACTGTATTGTATTACAGTATTATACTTTTGTAGAGATATTTCGGTGTTAACAATGCTGTAGCTTCCTACGTGAAGGCATGGGTCGTTATTATCTTGGGCATGTCGTCTCCGTCCATCCGCCCATGCCATGTATTCTATACTTTGTACCTGTATAGTTAAATACCCCCTGAGGAGCAGGTTTTGCCTTGGCGTAGACAACATCCGGGCATTCTTTTTTCTGGGCCATAGAGAGAAAGGAGTCTCTCGTTTGTTGTTGCAAACAAAACTCTATGAAGCAGCCGGACTTATGTTGTGTTAAGGACTTCCGAAAACCGTGTCAAGCGTTAAAACTGCAGAACGGGGATAGTAAAGACACCCGGAGATTCTGCCTTGCAGGTCTCTCGGTGCTGATCATGATACAAGTGCTTGCCCTGACTGAAACATCTTGGCTGTGGTTGAAACCTAAAATTACAGGAAGAAGAGTTAGTATCCCTATACTTTGTACCTGTATAGTTAAATAACCCCTGAAGAGCAGGTTTTGGCTTGGCGTAGACGACATCCTGCCATTATTTTTTCTGGGCCATAGAAAGGAAGGAGTCTCTCGTTTGTTGTTGCAAACAAAACTCTAGGAAGTTGCATGATTTATGTTGTCTTAAGGATTTCCGAAACCCGTGCCAAGCATTAAAATTGGCACAACGTGGATCAGCAAAGCTTCCGGGAGATTCTGTTTTGCAGATCTCTCGGTGCTGATCATGATTGATGTACTTGCCTTGGCTGAAACGTCCTGGCTGTGGTTTAAACATAAAATCGCAGGAAAATAATTAGTATTCCTGATAATTATGGTGCATGGCCTTATTTTGGGGGCTAAAAACCCTTCGAGCTGCTGTTGTCTTGCAACAGATACCTGTATCTTAAAGAACCATTAGTGCCCTGCAGAAATCGAGACTACTCCTTACATGCGTGTAAAGAGTACTCTACAAGAGACCAGGACTAGTCCAAAAGTAATCCAAATATATGCGAAAAACATACTCCATTTTACATTACAATGTCCTAGGAGAGGACCATGTAATCCAAAAAAACATTACATCAAACTAATCCAAAAACTAGTGCAAGTAACTACTCCACAAATTATTAACACAGGGTTAGTCTTGAAATTACTTCATGCCAGTACTCCATGGATTACCACAGGAAACTAGTTTCGAAAATATTTTTAATTACTCTGATGTGAATACTCCATGGAATACCACAAGAGACTACTTTGAAAACTATAATTTTGTAAAAAAAATTTTAGAGCAATTTTGGGGTGTTTTTGCGAAAAAAACAAACTCAACTGTGATATAATCACGAAATTTTTTGTATACTTTTTTTTCTTCATTTGCTAAAAGACTATAATAAACAAAAACATAACATAAAGATATAAATAAATAGTTGCAAATATAACAATTGTATTAATAGAATATACCTGGACTTACGAATTTCAACTTTGGGAACCTACTAGTAACTCAAACCTTGAAATTCTTTCAAGAATCCAGTCAAAAATATTAAGAACAATAACTAGGGTTCCATGGTTTGTGAATAATAAAAATATTCATCGTGACCTTAACATACCCATGGTTAAAGATGAAATTAACAAATCCTGTGATAGATATTTATTTATTAATAATACTTAAAAAATCATTCGGCTTGCCAGAAAACACACTAAACAAAATATGACGTAACAATATTACTATAGTTGTATATTTTTAATAGTGTGTTGCGAGTATTGTACAATATATTTTTTTTAGTTATCATGGTCCATGTTTGCATTACATCGGACTATGTTGTAACTACTCCTTTTTATTTAAAACGGATCATGTACTCCAATAATTTCTGCAGGGTGATGGTAAGACGGGTGAGTTGGTTAAGGGTCTACCAACTCATTAAGCCTTATCTTTCATTGACCGTTGGGAAATTGCTTACAGGTGGGATTAGAATATCTGATCTCTTAAGCAAGGGGTCCGTCTATAAGACTTAAAACTTGCGACCAGTGTGAGCCTGGTAAGCCACACAGGAGCGCTGCTAGTGAATCGTGAATAATTCACTTCGTGGGTTTTGTCTTTCATCAGATTAGACCGTAAATGCTGGTGCTGATGTAAATCGATTTCACTACTGTAAAGTTAAATAAATAAATGTTTTCATCATTTTTGTCCTCAAAACCGTAACTAAACTTTGCTGTTCTAATCTTTACTATACTTATGAAAAAAATTAGTTCTTGCAAGATAAAAATCGTTAGATGGAATAATTGCATACCACTAAATGAGTGAATTTGGTTTACAAAGGATTTATAGTTTCCATTGATAGCATACAGGGGATATGATATAAGAAATTAATTCTGCAAGACATGATATATGAATTGATTAAAGTGTGGTTTTGTGGTTATAATTAAATAAAAGCGGCATCAAACTCATGACTTTATATGTATTTTATTGAACTTTACTCTTGAAATCGAAAAATAGTTCACCTGATATTTCTGCAATCAATGAAAACTTGATACCAATAAACATTTTTGCACAACTCCGGTTGAATTTTTAATACCTTCCATTTTTTTTTTTTTATTAAGAAACCTTATACACCCATACCCCGGTTTGCATCGCTAATTGGGACCGGGGAAATGAGACGCAAACCGAAACGACGCAAATCGAAGCCGCATTTTTAAGTTTTTTTTTTATTTTCATTTAATTAGTTCAGGTTTTAAAAATTTTAGCTAAAATAAAAGATTTTTCAATGCAAATAATTTTTTTATTTATATATTTTTTTAATAATCTTTATTTAACATATAACAATTAATTTCTGTGGATAGATTTGTCAGTGTTGCAGAATTTTTTATAAAATTATCTAAAGTTTTTTGAATCGTAACAGACTTTTTTTTCATATAAAGTTCTTTATAACAATTTATAGCGTTATTAACACTTCTAGAAACTTTTGAGCTGCGATCTTCGTCTGGGTCATTGCTTTCAAAAATTTCCATTGCTTGCGCTATCAACTGCATCGCCTCCGAAATTTTAGTAGCAGTAAGTTTTTTTTCTTCTGCTTCGACTTCTAGTGGAAGTTCTTCATCGTCTAGCGCATATTTACTTTGAACTTCAATCAAAGTTTCGTTATTCAGGTCCTCGTCGTATAACAAATGTTCATTAATATCTTGTACTTCCATTCCATAAAAATTATTATTTTTGGCAGTGTCCCCAAACTCTTTACATATTAGTGGAATGCCGTTAATGTCTTCTGTATCTTTGAGAACACATTCAGGCCACATTTTTCTTTTTTTTTAATTTTAAGACCGAACTTAACCCCACCACATGTAATTTGAAACTAGTCACGACGTTCAACATGCATACAACGTGCACCTGCAATTTTATATTCAACTTAAACGGGAAATCCCCTTTTTCTGTTTTAGCTTTGTAAAAACATTTCTATTTCAGCGACGCAAATCGAAGCACATGCGACGCAAACTGAAACATAAACGACGCAATATCGAAACTCCGAAAAATTTCCAAACGACGCTATATCGAAACGACGCAAACTGAAGCGTCGCAAACCGGGGTATTGGTGTATTTGAATTTGTAGAAAATATTATTCTTGCTACTACACAAAGCAAAAATTTTAATAAATTTCTGGCTTCCAAATAATTCCTCCCCTTTTAAAGATCTTAAAGTGACGTTAAAAACTTAAATGGGTTTCCAATGGATTAATATTAATGTTTTGTTAATGGTCGCAATATTTTATGGCTTAATTAGACTTTAAATTTGAAAAAGCTTTAAGCAAAAACTTAATCCGAACTGAAACTTATCCGGTTTGAAAAATTAACATTATAAATAGTTTCCTTTTTGTAAGAATGTGTTTTGTGGTGTGTTTTCTCTTTTTAAACAAATATATTACTTCCATCATTATTCGTTTTATTTGTTTGTTATTTTTTTTGAGTTTGTTTTTTTGTTTCTTCTGCAATCCTTAATGGTTTATTATTGCTCCATATCATTTGTCTTTGCTATAATGTTTACCTTAACCTGTCGTTTTCTGTGCTTTCCTTCGCTGTGGTGCTCTCATATAATTTTTCTTATTGCAGATTAAGCCACCATTATATTTTCTCCTTTTTTTTCTTTTAGTTTTTTTTTTGTTTGGGTGCTTACTATTTTAGCTCTTAAATGATTAATTAAACAGAGTTTTTCAATTACCATTTATTGATATCATAAATCAATTTATAGCTACTACTTGCTTTAGTTAAAGTTAACAATATTTTTCACATACCTGTAGAAGTCTACGCATGACTGAAAATGTAATAAGTTAAAAAATGAAACGAATATTTAATGGCTTTTTCTATTTGCGTTTGCATTAGCTGTTATTTGGAAAAAAGCTGTCTTGAACTTGTACTCTTTTAAATGTGTGTTCACGTGTTATTATGTACCGGTGTAACAAGTAGATAGTGATTTAACATTGTTAATATGCAGCACGAATACAGGCATATGTAAAGGGTGATTTTTACACAGGCATGAAACTTTAAGTTGGCAACACCTCTTAACTGGCAGTTCTTTTGTCAGCTTTTCAATAATGTATGTTTACTTTGGTTTAGCATTTCAACATGAATAGTTTATTCTGAAGCCTATAGTGCGATTCTGTAACTTTTAACGATTCGATAATCGCAACTTTTGTCATCAAATTTCATCGCTTGCACTCACGATTGAGTGATTCTCTAACTTAGTTCTAACGATGGTAAACAGCTGTATTTTTCTGCTCATTCATATAAACAACACGTGGCATCTCTGCCCGAAAAAAGCGAAAACCACAAACAAGAAAAGAAAAAACAATAAATTTTTTATTGATTTTAATTTTTAAGTATCAATACATATTATTTAATTTGTAATAAGGTAAGTAAAATAAAATATGTGTTCATATGTTTCATTTATTTGTTTATATGTACTAGGTAAGGTTAGGTTTAACAGGCTGCCAGCTATTATAAAGCCCGCCCACTTGGGTCCAGTCAGGTCCCGTTGTGTTGCCTGGATCTGATATGTATCTCAGTAGATCTACATATCACTGGCTTAGAACCAACCCGAGGATCGGATAAAGGAGTCCAATCCACTTACATCGCATTCCGATACCTCCGTCAAATCATGCAGCATCGGTCTGCCTAGGTACAATGCCCTTATATAAGAAAGAGCTGGACACTGACAGAGGAAGTGCTCAACGCTCTCTTCTTCCTCCTCGTCTCTGCAACTTCTACAGAAGTCATTAAATGGAAGATTTAACCTCCTTGCCTGCGTCCCTATGTGGCAATGTTCCGTCAGAACCGCTACAGCAGAACGCAACCTCCGTCGGGGCAAGCCCCTTAGGATAATAGTCCTCCTGTTATCATATCTGGGCCATGTCAGCCTTGATATTCGACAGGTACCCTCATTAGACCATCTGTCTTGAGCGGTCTGAAAAAGTTGGCGCTGTACTAGTTTCTTACAGCTCGCAAGCGGGATTCCAACGATCCCATCAATATCTATTTGGTGTAGCTGGACACCGGCCTTTGCCAGTTCATCCGCTACTAGATTTCCGGACACTTTATATGTACTAATTTCTATATGCTCGAATGACCGCACCTATGACTGGTGATAATCAATATAACTTTTTAAATTCATTAACTGTCAACTCAAAGGAATTGTCCAACTCCCGATAAACACACTGATTATCCCTTGAAACGTTTAAACTTGTTTCATCCCTTGCAAATGCGAATGCCAAACGTTCAATAGCTATTTCAACACAAAACACACTTTACCGGTTAAAAAATTATACTGAAATTTTTGTTTTTTAAAAATTTATTTAATAAATATTTTATGTATTTATTTATGTATTTAATATATAATAAACATTTTTATGTCTTAAAAACCAGATTGCAAGCACTTTATTTCATGGATGCACTATTTAAAAAAAAAAATACACTTTAACGATTGAGCAAACAGCAAGAAAACTTTTGTGTTTAAGAAATCGACAATCGGCAGTAAAATTAACAGCTGATTTTGATCGACTACGAATATCGTTAAGAAAATGCTACAGTATAGCAAATTCGATGAAATATCGTTATAATTATTTTAATGTTTCGATTATCGTTATATAAGTTACAGAATCGCACAATGCTTTCAAATTGTGCAAATTTATTTTTCACAATTTTGTTTGGCAATGAAGCACACTTTTATTTAAATGGACTGATAATAATTCGCAAGTGTATGTTGAAAGATCATTACATGCAGAAAAACTGACTGTTTGGGGGTGCTTTATGGGCTGGTGGAATCATTTGTCTGAACTCTTTTGAAAACGCTGCTGATCAGAACGTTACCATCAATGGCGACGAATATAGAACTATGACGGCGCAACATGTTACACATCTTTTGCCGCAATTGACTTATTAAATAAAGCATTTGGTAAAAGCATTTTATCATATTACGGACCTATACAAACCCAATAGACAATACAAATTTGCTGTGATCAATCAATTAATACTCGTAACTAAAAAAGAACTACCGCATGTTCAGAGACGGCAAACGCTGTACAAACAATGCAGGCAATTAACAAAATGCATATGTGATTCACTATGGTATGAATATAGACAGAGAATAATTCAATAGCTCGATAGCTGAGCGGGGTAGGCAGCAATTCATGATACGTCATGACCCGAGTTCAAATCCGAAAATGATTAGTAGTATGGCAAACGCTGTACAAACAATGCAGGCAATTGACAAAATGCATATGTGATTCACTATGGGATGAATATAGACAGAGAATAATTCAATAGTTCGATAGCTGAGCGGGCCAATGGGTGCTGATTAGTAATGTGGCGGCTACGAAACAGCTAGTTGTCCCCCAGCTAAAGATTTGATTATTATTTTTCTTGTCTTTTTCAATCAAAAATTTTTGATCACAGCAAATTTGTATTGTGAAAAATCCTCCTTAAGAAAAGCTTAAGAAGAAAAAACGAACTAAAAGTTCTTGCTTTTTATTTCTATTTAAATTCAATAATACATGAATTTAAAATATAATTAATAAAAAAGGAGTCCTGATCTTAGAAGCCCGAGTAATATAAAAAAATCTACAAAAAGTCTATAAAAATCAAAAAAGGTTGAATGGAAACTATAAAATAAATACTGATCTAAAAGTTCGAAATGTACAAAAATGTTATTTAAAAAAAAATTATAAAAGTTCAACCAAGTTAAGTTAAATTTATTTGAGACTTTGAAACAAACATATATAAAGAAAACAAATGTTAAAAATCAATTACAAAAAAAAAAAAAACTTAAAACTATAATGTTTTGCTTTAATAAAGTTAAATGTTTAACAGTAACAAACTTATTAATTTCTAGTAGAGTATGAGTTAAAATTAAAGAGTAGTGCTTGCTCCCGGCACAACATTTCTGAAAATTTAATTAAAGGTGTGCTTAAAACTAGACTTAAATCTAAATTAAACAAAAAAATTGGAAAAGAAGGAAAACAAAAAAAGTTATAAAATATTTACCCTCTATGGGAACCTTGGATTTTTGAAACATAAAATTTTGACAATATACTATTTACAGAGGCGATTTCCTGCTCCACAATTCTTAACAACAAAAATTCAATAAAAACATACATATTTAAAAAATATTTCTTTAACAAAAGTGTACTATTTTTAATATATTTCTTTTTTTGGGTGTAGCAAGAACGCAATGCTATATGCATTCTTTCAATTATTTTGTGCTGCCAGTTGTCAAAAATATTGCCACCTGCTTGCAACGTTTTGTAACTATAGCTTTAAGTGTAAAACTCTTGCTAAAGTGTAGAACAGAGTTCTTACGGAAATTCAGGTTCCCATAAAAACTGTGTGTAAAGTTTCAGGTTGGTAAATTCCTTATATAATTTCCGCATACCGGTACGAAGTTCTAAAAGTAAAGTAAACGGATTTTTGTTATTTGTTTATTATTACAGGTATGTTAAAAGTAGACGTGGAGACTTTTTTCCGTTAACAGAAATAAAAATTAATGTTCATAGATTTATTTGCCTACGGAATTGTTGACGGTTGATTGTTATTATTATAATAATAAAATAGATTTAAAAAAAAAATTTTTTTTTCTTTATCCTAATTTTTCGACCTTTTTCTTAAATTAAGATGTAATGATCTTCAAGCTTGAGGTCTTTTTTATAAAATTTTTTAAAAAAATTGTTTATTTAATTCAATATTTCGTCTTCCTTCGGAAGACTTCTTCAGGAAAAGTTTTTTGATTTTTTGTTTATCAAAAAAAAAAAAAAAAAAAGTTCCTGAAGAGGTCTTCCGAAGGAAGACGAAATATTGAACTAAACCAACATGTTTTTTTTTAATTTTTATAAAAAAGGCCTCACTCAAGCTTGTAGATCATTACATCCTAAATTTTTTTTTTAAATGTTAGAGGCTAGAATAGCGAATAAAAACTTAATTGTTTGAATTTTTGTTCTCTGCTTTTCGATACTTTCAAAAAGCAAATCGTAGCAACCAACGGTTGTTCATTTGTTTGAAAGGTGTAAAGAAATGTTAGAGACGTTTATAAATAGAAAAGCTTGTTTTTTGTGTGTGTGTTTTTTTTTATATTGGACCAGTACTCAGGGGATGACCCCTACATATGCAGTGCATTGTACCAGAACTAGGAAAATAGGTTATGAGGAGGGGGAAAGAGGGAGTAGTGTTTGTGAACATTTGACTTAAACTTTCCAACGTTATAACAGAGAGGAAACACTTCTGCAGGCAACTTGTTCCACAGACGAAGCGTACGGCTGAAAAACGAATTCTCTCTGTAATGCGTAGTGCGATTCCCCGGACAAATGGATGAGCTCTGGACGATGAACGCGTGCTACGTAAAAATGTGCGAGTTTCGGGAACAAGATCCCTAATCTCGTCAGAGCAAAATCCATTGTAGTAACGATAGAACAGGGTAACGCACCCCACACTGCGTCGATGCTCCAGTGAATCAATAGAGTTGGATACCCTACTGTCACTGATGAGCTTCTTCGCCCTCTCCTGCACACGGTCGAGTAACCCCAAAATAGACTTAGAGGCACCGGCCCAAACATGAGAGTTGTATTCCATTTTCGGTCGGATGTAGGTGATATAAATAGTAAGGAGTTCGGATGGAATGAAGTACATCTTACACCGTTTCAAAAAACCGAGACACTTGAATGCTTCTTTAGAGACATGAAAAATGTGTTCATTCCAGCGAACATCACACTGTATCTTCATTCCAAGAGCATCAAGAGCATCCGATTCCTCAATACTTATACCATCCATGAGTACAGATGAAGCAGCATTTGCGGTCGTTTGTTTGTGCGTTAATAAGCAACATTGGGTCTTACGAGCGTTAAAGGTGACCCTTTTCTTACGACCCCATTCGGAGATTAATAGAAGATCACTATTCAGTGAATCGTTCGTATTTAGCCTCTTGGCAGTGATCTCTGATAGGCTGGGCCTATAATCAAAAGAGTAAGAGTGACAAATGCTGCTGTCATCTGCGAAAGAAAGGATAGGGTTGGAAGTTTGATAGACAAGGTCATTGAGGAAAATAAGAAATAGAGTAGGAGAAAGAACGGAGCCTTGCGGTGCGCCTGAATTAATCTTGAACTCGTTTGATGAGACCCCATCTATAACAACTCGTATAGTGCGGTCTCTGAGAAAGCTCGATATAAACCGAGAGAAATCGTTACCGACACCAAAAGCAGTAAGTTTTGCCAGTAGTGCAGCATGCCACACTCTGTCAAACGCTTTGGAAATATCTAGAGCCACCACCTTGCTTTCACCGAAATGATGGATTGAGTGGCACCATTTCTCCGAATTATTAGAGCATTTCTCATTTTAAATTCTCAACAATTTATTTGGATTGTTGGGATATAAAGTTGAATGTTTGAGAATATCTTTCAAAAATTTCCAAAGTCTACTGATGATTAGGGTAGTTCCTATGAAATGTCGACATATAGATAGCTGGAAAATATAGAAAACAAGCTATTTATAATTTTTTATTTATTTTTTCTTAAAAATATGGAGAAAGAATTGTTTGTCGTATCTAAACAATTATATTTCCGTGTTGAAATAAATGTATATTTCCAAACGGGAATTTCCGTAAGAAGTCCGTACCGGCCTTAAGCATATATGTAAGTTTGTATATTTTTCTTGCACTTTATGCTCAAGTGTAACTGAGTTGCATAAGCTTTCATTTCATAGCAGATTTATCTAAGCAATACGAATTTAAATAATGCCTACTATGCGATAATTTATATAAATAATTATACATATAAATTTATGGCAGAAAATCTAGAAAATAAAATATTTATATTTTTCCTTGAAAATAATGCTTTTATTTAGCATATCAATAAAGATCGAACGAACAGATCTTTGATCTAGAACCAAAAAAAAAAAAAAAAAAGAAGACCTAGCAAAATATGAAGCTAAATCTTCTCTCATATACAAGTACACAATAAAGAAATATTCCTGGATTTTTATTTTCCGCTTATACTGTTAAATATTTTGTTGTAGTTGTTGCCAAAGTTTTTGTTATTTTTTTCTTAAGCTTGTGCTTAAACGTTGAAGATTTTGTTTTCTTTTTTAAGTCACTAGTAGGATATTTTTTTTTACATTGCAACGCATTTATTTGCCTTAAGCGAAAAATTATGCAAAAAATTTATAAAAAGTATGAAAATAAGGAAAACATACCATTTGCTACTCTTAACTTTTTCAACTTGTTGTTTGATACAATTTTTACTTCTTGGTTATGTTCTGCACAAGCGTAAGCAGCATAAATGTTTTCAGTAATGCAGATATTTTATGGTATAGATGCATCCTTTTTTTATACATACATACATACATACTTATATTTTTTATTTTGTTTTCATTTACACACACACACACACACACTTGCTTACTTAGAAACTATAGTATATGTATATATTTGCATATATGCTGCTTTAGGCCAACAGTAACAGCAATAACTACTATAAAACAACAACTAAGTAAAGCACTTTTTTTTTTTTTGTTGCAGCTCACTCACTGCTGTTGTTTAATACAACAAACATTTTGTTAAGTTTAGAGTACAGTAGGCGTGTCGAAAGTTATAAATTATAAATTTTTCATATTTTTTTTTTTTACATAAAATATATATTTAGTCTAAGTTAAAATGCAAGAAGAGAAAAAAAAAACGACACAAAAGAGAGAAAGAAAGAAATCAGCCATCACCTCAAGTAGATTGACGTAAGTGGTGAATTTATCGACAACTAAAAAAGCAAAAAAACAAAAATATTACCTGACAAGTTGAATTTTTGCTCCAAAGAAGTTGTGGGCTCACAGCGAACATTGAAGGAGCTCTACCAGTATTTGAATTTTCCAATTTGCCGTGCGAAAAGTAAGTAGAGAAAGCTTTATAATTGATTTGCGTCAGCACTTGGCTTGATGGCATTGTTTGACAGTTCACCAGCGTTCTTAAGTGTTTTCTTTTTATCTGGTATCGGTACTCAGGGGATGCCCCTGACATATGCAGAGCGTTCTACTGAAACTAGGCAATTTGATTATTTGAATTTTTCAATTTGCCGTGTGTAATAAATAACCCGTCTAAATAAAACACAGATCTCGCTGTTCGGCTGATAGAAAAACATTATTTTATTTTATATTTTCTATACCAAGGCGAATTCATATCAGGTATATGCAAGAGCAATAAATACAACACTACAAAAAATAAATCTTTTTCAAACGTCAATGGAAAAATATAAACACAAAAAGGAATTCAAAAAAATATATAATAAAAAAAATTTACAAGAAAAGATAAACTTATTTTTTCGTGAAACGTTTAACTATTTCGTGAAAATAAAGTCTCGGATCATAGAGCTCGGAAAGGAGAAAAAGGCCAGCCAGATTGCGGAGGATTCTGAATGATAGTTGCAATTCAAAACCTAAAAAATTGTTTCAAAAAAATTTTTTTTTCAAATTTCTTTAAAAAAAAATTTACAATAAAAGAAAAACTTAATTATTTCGTGAAAGTTTTAATTATTTCGTGAAACTTAAAGTCTCAGAAGATAGAGCTTAAAAAGGTGAAAATGGCCAACCAGATTGGGGAGAAGTCTGGATGATACTTGGCGCTCAAGATACAATAATAATTGTTTAAAATTTTTTTTTTTAATTTGTTTTAATTATTCCATTGACATCTGAAAAAGATTAAAATTAAAAAAAAGTTATCAGCTGCGCTGTCAATTTCACCTGTTATGAATTCGCCTTGTTCTATACAATATCGCAAAATCTCAACGCCTACCACGATGATTTTTATATTTAATATTTTCAATATCCTAAAGTAGTTTCATATAAATCAGCGTTACCACACCGTGCCAACAACAAGTAGAGAAACTGTATAATTGACCCCTACATATGCAACGCGTTCTACTGAAACTAGGCAAATAGATTATGAGGAAGAAGAAAGAGGGAGTAGCAATTAACAAGGTTCGTACAGGTTGTAATTTCTTGTTATAGATTTTTAGCCATATAAACAAAACCCTTGCTAGGGAGCTACGAAGCACGGGCCTTCTAATCTCTCCAGTGTGCGGTTCACCAGACAGTCAATGGAAGGCAAGGCACGGGTCTTCTAGCCCCTGCAGTATGCAGTTCGCCAGACGGAGAATGGAAGACAAGGCTGCATGAGTTTGTTGTGGCTCGAAGTCTATAAAAAGCATTAGACCTTAAACAACTCACCCGGCTATCCATTACTTTGGGTTCCTTATATTAATATACAAGTACCTGTAGCTAGACAACAGCAACTCTCCAAAAATTTTCAAAGTCGGGTATATTAACCAATACCAAACTTCAAATCCTATCTACACTTTTACAGATAACAGCAGCATTTGCCATTCGTATTCACTCACTTATAGGTCCAGTCTATTAGAGATCGGGTGCAAAGTAATAGAATATGAATGAATACAATTTTAAACTCCGATTGGGGTTGTAAGATTAGAGTTGCTTTCAACACTTGTAAAACCGAGTGCTATTCATTAACACACAAACTCATGACCATAAATACTGCCTCATCTTACGTATATATGCAGGCATGCTCTGAGAAACACAAATCGCTTAAATTTAGTGATACGCTCTAAGGAACGTATAGTGCAGGAAATATGTACCAATGTTCTGAGAAACGCAAATCGCTTAAATTTAGCGTTTTCGATTTCAAAACGCCAAATAGGTGTTATGAGAAACGTATAACGCAAGAAGTATGGTTTTGCGATTTGAAATCGCCAAATAAGTGTTTTGGAAAACGCATATCGCTTAAAATTGTAAAAGTTGCAAGAATTTTACACATTTTCAATTAAAAAAACCCAAATTGAAAAATTTTTTTATTTGTTGTCAAATTTTTTTTTAATTTTATAAAACTACCACATACATATGTACATATCTAAAACACATGTCGTATTTTTTCGGAAAAAACTCCGAAGCGCCAGCAAAACGCACGTTCCTTAGAACACCTAAAAATCAATTGAGCGTTTTTCAAAACACTTTGCGGTTTCAGAACGTGCGTTTCTCGGAACATGGCTGATGGTTTTACGATTTGAAAACGCCAAATAGGTGTTCTGGTAAACGCATATCTCTTAAAACTGGCGGCTTCAATTTGCATGTGTATATTGAAATGAACTGATTGAGTTTGCTTAAAATAAACTTGCAAAAATAAATAAAATTAATATATTGAAATCTTGTTGAACTTTATAATTTTTAAATACGATTTTTGGTTTGTACATTTGTACATCGGGTTTTAGTTCAAGTTTTTTCTTTTCTTAAGTTTTTTCTTAAGAAGGACTTTTTACAATACAAATTTGCTGTGATCAATAGTTTTTGATTGAAAAAGACAAGAAAAATAATAGTCAAATCTTTAGCTAGGGGACAACTAGCTGTTTCGTAGCCGCCACACTACTAATTAGCACCCATTGGGACTTCAAATCGGGTCATGACGTTGTTTCGTAGTCACTACACTACTCATCAGCACCCATTGGGATTTCTTAAGAAAAATTTTCTAATAAAGAGAATTATGTATAATTCAAATTTAATATGTTTTCTTTTTATTGCAATCAAAAATTAAAAGAATTTTACGCATTTTCATTTAAAACAAACAAATTTAAAAATGTCCCTATTTGTTTTATATAACTACCACATACATACTTACATATGTACATAAAAATACATGTTATATTCTTTCATACAGGCCTGTTCTGAAAACGGCGTGTTTTCAAATCACGAACCGTTTTGAAAGCACGCAGACAATTTGAAGCTGTTCTGCAAATCACGTGATTTTACGGTTTTCGACGTGCTTTTAATTTGTCGAAAGCACGAAAAAAACAGCTATTTTTACATTTTTGTTTTGTTTATTTATAGTTTTATATTCTTAACCACAATAAAAAGTGAATGTTAAGTAAAAAAAAAAAATAAACCAGCTGACTTTTAAAGAAAAAATATAAATCACTACTATTGGTAAACACAGCAAAACAATTTCTCAAAAAACAAGCAGTGTCAATAATTTTATTAATATTTATGTTTCTGTGTGAATAAAACTTAATTTTATTACAAAAATCAACAAACAACACATCATTTTAAATACATAAAAATAGTTTTATTAAATTTGTATTGAAAAACACAGAGAAAATAACCAAGTGATATCAAAAAGCCAACCATTTGGCTAACCGGTTTAAAATCACGTGATTTGAATATTTTCTGTGTGCAGAACACCTTTTGCGTGATTTGAAATCACTTTGACAAAAAGTGATTTGCAGAACAGCCCTGATAATAAAACTCCGAAACGTCTATAAAACGCCTGTTCTTTAGAACACCTAACATTGAACTTGGCGTTTTCAGAACGCTTTGCGGTTTTAGATAGCGTGTTCTCAGAATATGGCTGATGGTATAGATATTGAGGAATCGAAAGCTCTTGATGTTCTTGCGAAGAACATGCAGTGTGATGTTCGTTGGACTAGATTTGCCTATTAATTATATACATGCCTAAAGTAGGGTATTATGTAATACACAATATGGTTGCTTCTATATTTCAATCTATAATGCGTAAGTGTGTATTTACAATATATACAAATATGTATATATAGATGTTTAGTGTATATGTTATCAATACAGGTAAAGTCTTCAAAAATTTATGCAAATTTGACTTTTGGCAGCTTAATTGGCTTAAATTGAGCTCTTTAAATACAAACGGCAAAAAACTAACAGTATATACATATATGTAAGTATGTATGTATATGTGTTTATTTATATTAAAAAAAACTGTTACATTATAAAAAAAAGACAAAGGCAGATTAACCCACCGACTTGCCAACAAAAGAATTGAACAAAAACTCAAACATTTAACAAAATATTCATTCCACCAATCAAATAAAATCATTAAATAAAACTGCCAACATTGTTGTTAACCAATCATATAACACTACTCTAACAACAAAAGAAAACCAAAAAAAAAAATAATAAAAAATAGTAGAAAAATAAAAACACATAAAAAATTCAAATTCAGTTTGACAATTTTAAGATTTGACATTTTGACTTTGACATTTGTTATAGTTTGTATAGATTTTGTTTATTTTTTTGTTGTGGGTTTTTGTGTCTATAAATGACTACACAAATAGAGTTGCGGTAGAGTTGTATACGTTAGACATACACACATACAATATTTATATTTGTTATAAGCTTTTTCGATTTAGGCTTTAAAACAAATAAACTTGTTTTGTACTGAAGCTTAGTTTTTACACAAAAAATCAACATTTTCAGTTTGCTGTCATACAATCACTTTCAATTAATCTTAATTAAAAAATAAAAAAATACGTCTTGCTTTACTCGTACTCGTTGCTTAATGCCATTGTTACTCTTGTCGCAAATATGTTGTTGTTTTTAAGTTTTTTTTTTCTCAATCCAATTGTTTGTTTGTTGGTTTTTTAAATATTTTAATTAAAATCTAACAAAAAACTTATTTTTATCGGTTTTTTTTCTTTTGTATGTACGTTTTTTTTTTATTATACAAACAACTAGTGACATCTAATGCCAATTACTTGACAATTACTTTTCACCTTAACTACTTGTGATTTGATTTATTCTTAATAATGTGTGTTGTTTTTATATGTTTTCGTTATTGGATTAACAAGCTTGTAATTGACTGGTCGTTTGTGACTTAAAATTGAAATATTTTCATTTTAATGAGTTAATCATTATATAATGATATTTTACGGCCATTTACACGAACGCTAATTAAATTCTAATTGAGACTTTAACCACCAGTTAGGCAAAATGTAGTTCACAGTGTCTATTTAACTTTTAACCAGCAATATTAGCGGATAACTTGTTCAATATAAACCCATCAAAATTTGCCGATTAAAAAGTTAATCAGAACTGAAAGGCTTCCTGCCGAGTAAACGACAAGAAAAAAATTAGACAGCAAAATTTAAATATACAAAACAAAATGCAAACAATTGAGTTTTTTATTCACTATATTAGCTTTTAATATTGATACCAGCAAAAAATTATGAATAGCTTGTTTTCTATGTTTCTTCTATGTTTCTCCTATGAAATATACATTCATGTTCCGAGAAACGCAAATCGCTTAAATTTAGCGTTTTCCATTTAAAAAAGCCAAATAGGTATTCTGAGAAACGTATAACGCAAGAAATATGGTTTTGCGATTTGAAATCGCCAAATAGGTGTTCTGGAAAACGCATATCGCCTATATTAGCTTCTAATATTGATACCAGTAAAAAATTATGAATAGTTTGTTTTCTATGTTTCTCCTATGAAATGTCGACATATATAGGGTGTTTTTTTAAGTCCGATAGAACTTGAAATTGTAAAAAATAACACAAAAAATTAAATTGTAATCAAAATTTTTTTTTATTCGAAAGATCAATACGTGACATTAACATTTGAAAATGATTTCGGGCATATGGGCACCGCGGCTGTTCTTGACGAAGCGCATTCTGGACGTCCAATTTTGGACTACTTTTTCGAGCACTGCTGGCCGTATGTCACGAACAATACGAACAATGCTGGCCTCCAAGGCGTCAATTGTTGCTGGTTTATCAGCATAAACCAGTGACTTCACGTAGCCCCACAGGAAATAATCGAGAGGTGTCAAATCGCACGACCTTGGAGGCCAATTGACAGGTCCATTTCTCGAAATCAACTTATCGCCAAATTTTGATTTCAGTAAGTCGATGGTTGCGTTCGCCGTATGGCACGTAGCGCCATCCTGTTGAAACCACATCTCCTCCGGATCAATGTCATCCATATTTTCAAACAAAAAATCATTGATCATGGTGCGGTAACGATCTCCATTGACCGTAACGCGAGCTCCGGCCTCATTTTTGAAGAAATAAGGTCCGATGATGCCACCAGCATGAAAACCGCACCAAACAGTGCATTTTTCTGGATGTAATGGAGTCTGTAGGGTCTCTTGTGGATTGGTCTCACTCCATATGCGGCAATTTTGCTTATTAACAAACCCGTTAAGCCAAAAATGCGCCTCGTCGAAGTCGTCTATAAGTTGCGCGAATCGACGACTGATTTTCAAAGTAAATTTGGATAATTTCGTAGCGTTGTTCAAGCGTGAGTCTATTCATGATGATTTGTCAGAGTATACTGAAACAAATAAAAAAAATGTTTCATCAAAATTTAATTTTTTGTGTTACTTTTTACAATTTAAAGCTCTATCTAGCTTAAAAAACACCCTTTACATGCATGTTCCGAGAAACGCAAATCGCTTAAGTTTAGCGTTTTTGATTTGGAAACGCATACCGCAAGAAATATGGTTTTGCGATTTGAAATCGCCAAATAGGTGCTGTGGAAAACACATATCGCTTAAAATTGACGACTTCAACTCACATGTGTATATTGAAGTGAACTGATTGAATTTGCTAAAACTGAACTTGCAAAAGGCAATAAAATTATTCACAATTAAAATTGAATATGTTTTCTTTTTCTATCAATAAAAAGTTTAAAGAATTTTACACATTTTCATTAAGAAAACTAAATTGAAAAATTTTTCTATTTATTGTCAAATATTTTTTCGTTTTATATTACTACCACATACATATATACGTATGTAAAACACGTGTTGTATTTTTTCGGAAAAAACTCCTAAACGCCAGTAAAACGTGCGTTCTTCAGAACACCTAAAAATCAATTAAGCGTTTTTCAAAACGCCTTGCGGTTTCAGAACGCGCGTGCGGGAACAAGCTATTTTTAATTTTTTATAAAACAAAATGTTTAATCTTCCATTACTTTTATTTAGAGAATTAAAGAATTAATTGAAATTATCAAAATGATTTTCCCCCTCCTCATAACCTATTTTCCTAGTTCTGGTACAATGCGCTGCATATGTAGGGGTCATCCCCTGAGTACTAGTCCAAGATAAAAAAAAAAAAAAAAAAAAAAAAATAATAAACAACCTGTTATGTCGACATTTCATAGCAGCTACCTTAATCATCAGTAAACTTGAGAAGTTTTGAAAGATATTCTCAAACATTCAACTTTATATCCCAAAAATCTAAATAAATTATTGAGAATTAAGAAAAGAAAAAAAAATAGTAATGCCTGTCAAAACATAAGCAACAAAAAAAGTAGAGACACGTGCAAAAGAAAAGCACACGTCTCTACTCTTCTTTACAAATTTCAAAAAAATGAACAGCCTTTGGCTGCTACGATTTGTTTTCTTGAAAGTATCAAAAAGTAAAGAACAAACTTTCAAACAATTTAGTTTTATACACTATGTTAGCTTCTAATAATGATACCAATCAAAAAAATTATAAACAGCCGGTTTTCTATATTTCCCAGCGGTTTATATGCAGACATTTCATAGGAGCTATTCTTATCGTCAGTTGACTTGGAATGTTTTAAGCTAATATAATGAATACAACTCAATTGTTTGAAATAAGATTTCCTTAGGAGCTGAGGAATTTCCGTGGCTGATTCACCGTACAGCAACTGGCAAAAGTATCTTCTTCCAAGGAGGATACGTATACACAAATCTGTAACTATGTGCAATGACTACTTACTAGACATTTCTTTATTATCGGCTGGTGAAATTTAAATGCCGATGTTGAATGCGAACCACACCCAAACGTCGAGTTTTTTTCTGTATTTGATTCGATATATCTCAGCTTCAGACTAATTAAATTTGAACCATGGAAATATACACAATCGAGCAGCGCCTTAAATTTATTCAGGCGCTGGGCATTCAAATGAAAATTCATATCGTGCACTTCGTGATTTTTTCGATAAATTTAATCGTCCGTATAATCGGAAAAATCGTGCAAAAATTTGAGCAATCCGGGTCTATAGAAGAAGTGAAATCTTCAGTGCATGCTCGTACAGTTCGTTCTGGAGTAAATATTGCTGCTGTTTGCGATACTGTGGCTGAAGAGCTGGCCAACAATTGCACCTCTCACGCTCGCTGTTGACGAACATTATGCATAAAGACCTGCATTTACACGCTAACAAGGTGCAATTAACTCAAGAACCTAAGCCTTTTGACCATTCCAAGCGTCGTCAATGGTCAGAGTGGTGGCATGAAATGGCAATACCGCACGTTAAATTTTCAAAGAAAATCATCTTCAAAACAAATTTTTCTGAAGAAAACACAACGGAGTGTCGATATATCGAAGAAAATAATAAACTATAATTTTTACAAGTGGACCACTAGCTCAACCAACAAATAATAATTTAAATAAAAAGAGTCGAAAAACTAGAAGCAAGAAAATCATCTTCAATGATGAGACACATTTTCACCTCAGTAGATTCGGCGATAAGCAGAAATGCCGCATTTGGGCGAATAATTATCAATTTTATAAAAATTTGTAAACAAAAACTTTAGAAATTTTCCTGAAGAAGACACACAAGGGGATGTCGAAATATCCAAACATTAATAAACGAATAATTTTGAAACAAGTGACCTCAAGCTCAAGTAAACAACAATTATATTAAAAAAAAAGGTCGAACAACTAGGATCAAGATACGAATTTAATCCAAGAGTAGAGTAACAAAACAGATTTTCTCACAGGAGGCTGTATGCAGCTTCCTCAGGAATCTTCAAAGAACAAAAAAAAAAAAACGTTCATATTCGTATATTAAAATATGTTGAATTAAAACATAACAGAAGTCGATATAAGCATTGCTGAGTTTAAAACAATATGACAGAATTAACCCGCGACTGCTACGGGCCAGTTCACTTTGTACTATATACACAGAAAAAAATAGATGAGATTTTTCTTCAATCAAGTTATGTTATTAATAAAAAACCATCAATTTAATAAAATTTGCACCTAATTAAATTATTATTAATTAATTTGACCTAATTAAATTATTATTAATAATGAATTTTTGGAAATATCTCTTAATAAAATGCAATTAATAAAAAGTTTTCCGAATTATTGATTGTTATTCAATAAATTAATTTAAAACGTTGTCATATAACAGTGAAGAGTTGTTGTTTATTTAACAATTTTTTTTTTGTTAAGTATATTTTACATATTAGCAAAATTTTTTTCAACCCAATAATTTTTGCTTTCAAGTGAAAAAGCTATTTCTACTTTATAATTTGAATTATCAATCCGGCAAAAAATCTTTTTCACAGGAAATTTGATAAAAATAGTGCAATTTTTTTATCGATATGGCATCTATTTTTTTCTGTGTAGGCTGAAAAGTCCCGGGCCTAACACATAGATGGCGCTAGTTTTATTACAGTCACCCTTTCTTTCTGGCAGCCACGATTTCAGTTAATGTGAAATAAAAGGTGACGCATATACACAAAAAAAGAATATTAACTAATTTGATTCCAACACTTTAAATGCCGCAGTAGGGTTTGTTTTAGGCTTTCGTGTTATTCTTAAAGTTAAACCTTCACGAACACTACTCCCTTTCTCATCATAACCTATTTTCCTAGTTCCAGTACAATGCACTGCATATGTAGGGGTCATCCCCTGAGTACTGGTCCAAGATAAAAAAATAAAAAAAAAAAAAAAAAGAATATGCCGAGAGTGTTGTTTTTGTAAGTTGATTTTGTGATGACACCATATATGTATTATTAAGAAATCGGTTAGAAACGAAAATAGAAAATACTCAAAGTGTGTCTCTTAGCAAGTGTTAGTAACAACAACCCTTTTTTTGTGGTACCCTTTTACTCTTAAAAATATACACAAGAAACGAAAGTGATTGGATACATATTTGATGTATCAAGATTTCGCAAATGAATGACAAGTTAAAATACCAGGGTATAAATTTTTAAGAGTGTTTAAATACTTGGATGTGAAAATGATTGGGTAAACAACCAGTGTATTTATTTTTTTTTTATTTATTTATTAATTTATGCCTATGGAGAATAACTTCTTACAGACTCTGGAATCAAAACTGCCTCCAACTAGATTTGGACAATTTCTTTAATTGGTCTAAGCAAAACCTTTTAAAGTTAAATTTCAGCAAGTGCAAGCATATGCACTTCTCAAGAAAATCTAACCCTCATGGGCATTTTAGGCTTGGTGGCCAAGCCTAATTATTAGACACAGTTGAAGAATTTCTGGATCTGGGTGTTTTATTTGATAGAAAACTTACATTCAACCAACACATTAGCTTTTGCCCAAGTAAAGCAAGGGAGGTGCTTGGCTTTGTAAAGCGCTGGTCTAAAGAATTTGCTGACTCCACTGTTGTGAAGCAATTGTATACATCTTTAGTCAGGCCAATACTGGAATATGGCGCGATTATATGGGACCCTTTTTATAATGTGCATAGAGATCGAATTGAGTTTATCCAAAAACAATTCCGTCTTTTCATCCTGCGCAATATCGACCCGAACACTGTAGCCAACTTACCATCCTATGAGTTCAGACTGCAACAAATAAAGCTGCCTTCTTTGACAAGTCGCAGAAAAATGTTAAATCTCATTTTTGTCTTCAAATTGATTAATGGTAATATCTGCTCGGAGTATCTGGTGTCCAAACTAAATTTTGATGTTCCCCAGCGTAGTCTTCGTCAATATCAACCTTTATCAGTGCTTTGTTACCGTCAGAATTATGCGATTGCAGATCCCTTCCGTAGATAGTTGTTGTTTTAATGAACTGTATCACGTTATTGACTTTTCGGTGAACTTAAATTTTTTTAAGCGTAGTATAATTTTAGTATTAAATTCCAGTAATTAACAAATTTTTTCTATTGCTTTTAAATTTTTTTTTCCAGTAATTAGCTATTTTTTCTACTTTTTTCTATTAATTTTTGTAATTATTTTTTAATTCATATGCGTGTACATATATAGTATCTTATTATTGTGGTGCACCGGTGCAGATCTCTGGTCTGTATGAATGAATTAAGCACGTGGTCATAGCATGTTAGATTGGTGTGAACACATTTTTGAGAATTGAATCTTTTACTTATAACTTTTTATTTTTTTTGGGAGTTTGTAAGAAGATCGGTTTCAGTTGAGTCATAAAGTGATTACTCGATGTATTCTATACGAATACGGAATTTCAGAGACGAGGCACACACATTTTGTTTCATTGAAACTATAGCAAGTTATAGCCAAGAATCCTATTATATGTTAAATATACGAAATGAATTAAATTTTGGTTTCTGTGTTATAAAATAAATACATAAAATTCTGTGTATCTATATCGTAAGGCCAACTAAATTCTTGTGTAAACGAGATTTGTGGTAAAATTGTATAATAAGTAATAATTTATGTGATACGTCAAAGACTTGTTAAAACTCTATTTGAAATTATCAATAATCACAGCAAATAACCACAGTTAGCAAATACTATCGTTGTCTTTCGTTACATTGAGTGCCAGTAATTCCTATAGTTTTTGCTGCTGCTGCTGATTTTATTACAGCTTCGAATATATTTTGTCTTTGCTTGAGTTTTGAAATTGAATGGCTAGGAAAATTGAAAATCTAGGTCAATGCTTTCAAGAATGCGACAAATCGACAATGGCAATAAAAATTATTTTGCATGGAATAAATTATGCCCAAAGCATTAAATAAAAACGTTTGCCCTGTTTGTTCGAAATAATAAAGATACTTTTTTTTTCTTGAAGCATAAACAAAAAAAAAAAAATTTAAAAAAAATGAAATTTCAAATACAGCCCTTTGTGATATGTTCATTTTAATACGATTGTAAGTGGGTAAATTAATATTTTTTTATTATTGTTGTTTGTTTTTGCATTTATGCCGCCAAGTCAAAAGAGATATAAATGGGAAAAACCGCAACAATTAAAATCAAAAGGCTGTAATTTAATATTGCAACATTGTTGTGGAAAACGGATCTGCCAACTTTAACACCATAATGGCAAAAAAGAAGTAGCAATATTTTTATGTTACTTTATTTGTGTTGCGTTTACCTCTTAATGCAAGTCTTGAACACATTGTGGTAAATTTGAAAACATAAAATAAATGTTATTAAACAAAAATATTCAACTTTAACTTGCTGGGCAACTGCATACATTTTAGTATTTGCAAATGTTTTCGAAGTATATGTTCTTACTTGTTTCATAGTTTCAATTGCTGTTAATTTCAGCAAATTCAATCCGTCTTTCAATATATACATGCGAGTTGAAGTCGCCAATTTTAAGCGATATGCGTTTTCCAGAACACCTATTTGGCGATTTCAAATCGCAAAACCATACTTCTTGCGTTATACGTTTCTCAGAACACCTATTTGGCGTTTTCAAATCGAAAACGCTAAATTTAAGCGATTTTCGTTTCTCAAAAATGCCTGTTTATATACCTACATATGTAATAACCGTAAGTTTTGAGTGTTGCAAACATACAAGTAAAACTAATATAAGCGTGTTGAAAAAATTATCGAAACTTTTGTGTACGTATGATGATTCTTTTACCACATTTTTGTTAATGTGTTGAAAAATAGCATTTGAGTATCATCTTTTTCTTGTAAGGTACATATCCGTTTGTGTTGTGTGATCTATTGGTGAAAATACGCCACACTTTTAATTAATAATTTAATTCAAAGGTCGACCTCATCCAGATGTGTGCAGAGTTCTTTTGTTTTGGGTCATTTCCTAACTCAACTTTTCCCTTAAAACAAACCCATACTCTCTGCTATACCTCGGCTGTACAAACTAGTGGAACAATATTTAATTTTTCTGAAATACTGCCCCGAACCTGCAGTTGCCTTACATTCTCTAAATGCCCGAACTTCTCGAACATTTTTAGCGTTAGCTTCCATTTATTTCACAATATTGTCAAACTGATGCTTCGTAGTAATTTTGGTATACAACTCAGCAGCGTGCAAAGATTGTTGAAGCCGTTTCTGAAAATGGGCCTTCACATCAGAATACATTGAGAAAACTATGCGAAAATTTCAGCAAACTGGTTATGTAGGAAATATGCAAATGTGCATACTCAAACAGTTTGATTGGTGTGGTTGAATTAGTTGTGTCATCAGGACAGACTGTTTCGAAACTGAGGATACCGTGAATAGTTTCTGCTATTGCGAGGGAGTATTAGACTTCTTGTGCCTAGAAACAATGGCTCTTTCGCCATGGCAAATTCCCCGCCCGTGTTCTCTCGTGTGGTGTTAATTGGCCGCAACAATCATTCTTTTTGGCACCGTTGCTCTTCTTTATTTAATAATATTAAAAAGAAAAAATGTACGTCAATAAACGAAGATTGGTGCAAAACCTAAAGAAAAATATAATGCAGCTTATTAACGACATCGAATCTTAATTGTGTCTTAGAGTCATTGAAAATATAGAGGTATACCACCGAGCTAGCATTTGTTTCACACATAATTGTCATATATTCTTCTAACAAACAGTCATCTTCTGATAAACGAGCAATCTAAAACCGCAAACATTTTAAAAACGATAAATTTCTTTGTACTAGCACGTGTTCTGAAGATCGCTCATTTTATTAGCGATCGCTAATTTTATTAGAGATCTGGTAACGAAAAAACAAAGCTTGCGTTTTATATAGGTAATGTGGTTGTTATACAAATAAAAACCAGTTGACAAAAAGAAGCAAAAAAGAGCAATTTTTTAATTCGGCACTTTTATTTAAAACTTTGTAATTTTTTTTAGGTTCTAATTGAAATAAGTAAAATTTGATTGTAAATAAAAATAAATATATTTAAGTAGAGCAAGGAAAGATCCTTAAACTCTTTGTTAACATCCCTGCAGGAAATATCAATAGTAAAACTATAGTGATTACCTATTAACGATGTCACCAGTACTATTGACAAGTTGTACCCTTACTAATACAAACTACTATTGACATATAACACAGGCTTGTCCTACGAAATCTACCAGTAGACTGCGTCAATACTGACTAGATAGTTCTTGTGGGACCATATGGAGAAAATGTCAATAGTAAGATTGTACTGACTTACTATTGACGATATTACCGCACTGTGGGAAATGTCCATAGTAAAACTGTATTGATTCCCTACAGGCGCTATCACTACGTGTAGAAAATGTCAATAGTAAAACAAATAGTGATTGCCTATAATTATAAAATATTTAACTAGTTTAGCACTTTTTACTTACCTTTTCTTTTTCATATCACTTTTTATTATTATTATTTTTTATTAGAATTATCTATTTTCTTGCGGCCAGAGATTAATTTTAAAAACAAATGAAATTATTAACAAAAAATATTCTCTATCTATTAAAAACAAAAGACAAGGAAAAAAATTTATTGAAGTGTCACCAGAGAGACGCCATAAATGTTGACAATACTGTTGACGTGGATACACAACCCTATACTTCCTTCAGGGATATGTATGTGTTATTATATGTATGTGTTATTATAAATAAATACGAGGAATTGAATTAAATTGAGCTTCAAAATTGAGAATCAAATTGACGATGAAGCGTAAAATAAATTGCAATGATAGGGAATAATTGTAAATACGCGATCAACTTCGTAATTCAAGCAAATTAAGGCCCTTTACTGCTTTAAATAGAACCTTACAGCAAATGTGTATAATTGTTGTTTGATTATAGCCTAACGCTAATAAAAAAATTTTAGCTCTGTCAACTGAATTTGCTCTCAGATTGTTTTCAAAACAATGCTATTAAGTTTTTTCATAAAAAATATTTTTAGTTTCAGAATTTAATCCAATGAAAGTTTCAATGCCCTTTACTGCTTTAAATAGAACCTTACAGCAAATATGTTTAACTGGGTTTTGATTATAGCCTAACGCTAATAAAATTTTTTTAGCTCAATCAAATGAATTTGCTCTTACATTCTATTTTCAAAACAATGCTATCAAGCTTTTTCATAAAAAATATTTTTAGTTTCATAATTTAATCCAAAGAAAGTCTCGCTGTCGCGGATTTTGTTTTTTACTTCTTAATTTTTCAAAAGCCCATTTAGTTATTTAACGTTAAAAATAATTACTAAAGTGCGTTTAAATCATTGAAAAGGGGTAAGCAAATCTGTCCATATTATTTTAACAATTATTAATTTGACCCGTTTTTTTTTTAGAACTTTGCAATTTTCTTCAGAATCCTCACAAAATTGTGTGCCAAAGTGAAATAAATTACAACAAACAACATTTTAATTAAAGCCCACTGTGTAACTGAAAAGTAATTTCAATACAAATGAACTCCACCCACCGTTAAAATAAAGCATAATGAAAAATGCTAAAGAAGAAGAATCAGCAGGACCATTAAAGCGAAAATGTTTAATGGAATTTGTTATTTTTCTTTTCTTTTTTTTTAATTTTCGTCTGTCTTAGCTTGATATTCTCATACACTTGAGAGATTTTTGGGGAATAACTAAATTACTCATGGCCCAATTTTCAATTAAAATTCAACGCACAATTTTTCAATACCTTAAAAACATTGAATTTTTCTGCAAAAATTGCCAAGAAAATAAGGACTTTCCAAATAATAAACAGACATTTTAAATCTTCTTTTTTTCTCTGTTTTTTTTTTTTTTTTTTTTTTTGGATAAATTTTTTCTAAAGAAGGTAATCAATGTTTGGTTTGATAATAACGAATTTACGGTTGCTGTTTGCTGTTTGCGTATATATTTCGGTTGGTGATGATGGTAGTTGGTGGTGTTACTGATGGTCGTATTAAGCAAATAATGAAATTTTAGACCTCCATCAGTTAATCGCTTAAAGCGTATAGAACATACACTTTGAATTGTGTTTTATTGCAACAACTACACCAACAAAAACATCAGCTGTAGCAGCAGCAGCAGCAGCAGCAAAACAACAAAAATTATAACAGAAAGTGCAGTTACTGAAACAACATCAAATAAACACAACATCAAAATCAGTTTTCGTACAATATTTTTTCGTTTATTTTTCAGCTTTTATACGTTTTTCTCTAAATCATGTGTAATAAATAAAAATTTATTCTGAAATAAAATATTAACAGTACTCTGCCGATGGAGAATTTAATCAGAAGAGTTAAAGAAAAAAAAAATTGTACTTTCGCCGGGTGGCAGGACACAGGCACGCAAAAAAAATTTATGCTTTTTAAAGAGGAGTACAACTTGATTGTATCAAGCAAGCTTGTTTTAGCAGGTAATCTCAGAAGTGCAGCTGAATTTGTTTTTGATATTTCAATATTTTATTTACCAGCTACTTATTGTAGCGAACATTCTGGTTATGCATAGTTTCAAACTCAAATGTACAAATATAATTTTTACGCATATACACATTTATACACATGCTTGCGAACAATAAGCGAGTTACAACAACAAACAATAATAAAACGAATGCCAAGAATACAAGAAAAACAACAACATCATTTGTAGTTGATTTAAGGGCGGGGCACATAGAATCCGTCGTACGTTATACGTTGCCCTTTTCAACTGACAACTAAGTTAAAATACATGTATTCTTATGAGCTTTGTCACATTCCGTACTTCTCCGTCAACGCAAAGTATTAAAGTTGAGCAACTTTCAACTTTTAACGTACGTTGAGAGCTTTTACAACTATCCGGTATTATTTTTTGTATATTTTGATTTAATTTTTCGCTCAAAAATTAAATAAATTGAAAAAAAAAATTGTATTAGTGCTGTGTCTGAAATATAAATTCAAAGATTTTATTCAAATTAACAAACTACTGATTGTGCTAACTTCATACTTCGTATATGTTGGTGTCAGTTAAAAAGGAGACGGACAAAGTACGGATTCTATGTGACCCGGCCTTTACTTGTAATTATACGTCCTTTAAATCATGTATTTTTGTGTGTTATATTTTTAGTTATATATTCTAACAGATCAACACACTGGGTTGGATGTGACAAAAATTCTTAACACTCAAAGATTGCTCAGGGAGCTAATTCTTCCAGTTGATATCATACGTAGTTACAATTTTTTCTTGCTTTTGGTATTTTCCAACCCGTTATCAAGTAAATTGTATCGGAATTTTTGCTGAGTTCAATTTGATTGCAAATTTGTTGTCAAAATATAATTTTTAAATAGTTCATTAGATAGAAAATCTAGGAAAACATGTTTTTTCCTCGCTTTTTCATAAAGGTTGTTAAATTTTAAGCGTCGATATTGATTTTGAATAGAACACAAATTATTTAAGAATAGCTGTCATTTTCAACACAACGGCACCAAATTGGATCCAACTAATCTGGCTTCTCAATGATTGGTAGCCAGTTAAACCTAACCTATTGTCATTTTAGTAAGATACTACTGGTATAGTTTGATTATATATGGAACAAAATATCGGCCAAATAGCCGCTGTGACTTCGATGGCGCACCTCCATCCGATTGTCCAAATTTACGATGACGCCTGCAAGCACGCGCAATCTTCTGGAAAGCTACTTATGTGACCAGAAATTTGTTATCAGAGAAGGCAATTTTTAAGCCAAACTCAGCCACGCGAGGCACAAGTTCCCCAGGGGATAACCCCTTTATATGCAGTGCTTTGTACCAGAACTAGGAAAATAGGTTGTGAGAAAGGGGAAATCGGGAGTAGTGTTTGCGAGCGTTTGACTTGAACTTTGCAACGGTATATATGTAATTAAGTCAGTGGTGCCCACAAGTTCTATATGGAGGAGTAAACACCAATACATTTATGACAAAACTACTCTTATTTTATATTTTTTGTTGTAAAAAGCAAAACAATTTACAAAAACAAAATTCACACTGATAATCGCTGTTGTCAATGTTTACCAGCCAACAATGCGAATGTGTTGTTGCTTAGCTGTTATGTGTGTGTGCAGTACGAAGTTGTTTCTGTATTTTTCATTGCTAGTGCTGAGCGAAGTATATGTGTATTAAAGTGGCCTTCGAAATTAAGTATATTGCGTGCAAGATGATTTGGATGAAGTTCCAATTTACTGATATACTTTGTCGCGTATTTTGAAAATTCGTCTTTTACAAGAGGAACACAGAGATCCTTATGAATTCGTGAGTTTTTTGCGTACCATGGAGCTGCAGTAATTGTTCGAAGAATTTTGTTTTGTTGCCTTTGAATTTTTTCAATGTTTGAAGTGGAGGCGGTGCCCCATAGTTAAATTCCATAGCACCATATAGGCTTTAGAATTGCGTTGTATAATAAAAGTTTGCAATCCAGCTTCAATGTCGAATTTCTGCCCATAAGCCAATTCAATTGCGATGCTTTTAACTTTAACTGAGTAACTTTTCCATCTATGTGAGACTTCCACGTTAACCTACTGTCGAGATGAATACCAAGGTACTTCATTTTGCTGCGGAATAGGTGAATTGTCCTATAGCTAAGCGCTTGTACAAAAACAATTGAGCATCAAGCGCATAGGCTTGGGCATGTCTGAATTAAGTGAACAAACGAACAGCTTCATTATCCGGGAATTGCTTAATGTGACAACGATAACGACTCTTCAAATATGGGGGATTAATATTTCTTGATCCTCTTCATTGCATACTTTTTTGTTTGTTTCATTTATACGAGTAATAAACAAATACCGGAATATTAACCAGCAAAAATTGGTTCCATGCTGTCAATTCATAGTGAACAAAATGCACGAGAGGATCAGTGTTTTATAATTGAACGAAAAACACCGGCCAGTAAACTAAACAACACGGCTCAGCTTTATTTACATGCAAAGATTTTTCTCTAAAGCAACGGCAAAAAGTCGTTCCATGTAAAATTAGCTAAAGTTTGCCCACTTCAGACCTACAAACAGACATACATACTAAGAAAACTCAAAGAGAGTGCAAATAATGAGAAGGAATATTCTCTTCTTCTCACTTGGGCGTTTACACGAAGTACCGCAATTTGGTTAACCTTACGAAGGCAATAAATTATTTTTGGTTTTTTGTTTTTTTTTTGCTGTGGCTTGCAAACCCTTTAAACTAACTTAAAAGAAATAACCAGAAAATGAAATACAAAATTTGTTTAACATTCTAGGTTTTATTTCAACTTTTTTTTGTTTCATTTTCCATTTTTTTTCTGTTGACCGAAAACTGTTTTCAACATCAAACAAATGTCTTGGTTCATTTTATTATTGTTGCTTAATGCTTAAGCTTAGCTTTTTTCATTTGTATGTTGTCCGATTTTTTTTTTTTAAGTTTTCGTTATTTTTTGGAAGATGGTTTGACAAGCTGCCGTTGTTTGTATTTACTTCCTTTTGGTGATCTTATTTCATTTTTGGTTTGGAGGTTGTTGGTTGTTTCGTTTGTAAATTTGAAATTTCTTACTGTCTTTCTTAACTTTATAATATTGTGAATCGTCGATGATTGTTTTCTGGTATTTTTTATTTTTTTTTTTGTAGTTTGTTGATGTTTTTATACTTTGTTGTATTAACTTTGTTGTTGCTGCTGCTGATGTTGTTGTATTTTGGAGGGGCGTTTAGCTGCCACGTTTGTTTTTGGAACGAATTGCCATTTTACGCATGGTTCTGCTACAGACATTAAATACTTTTTAAGCCCTGTTTTCTTCGAGCAGCATATGATTGTTAGTAAGTTTGCGTAAAAGTAAATGTATATTTAAGTATGCATATGTACTGTATACTATAGTATGTTTGTTGCAAGTTATTGTTGATATGTATTATTATTATATGTTGTTGTTATTGTTTGTGGTACGCAACAATAATAAGCATTTTGTGTTTGGCATGTGAAAGAATTATGTACATTTTAGTATGCTTTTACTTTTGTAATTTCTTTTTTGGCTCATCGCACAAAAAAAAAAAGAATGTAAAGAAAATGAGATAAAAGTGCATTAAACACTGAGAAATAATAGTTAACTTCTTTAAATAATAATTTCTACACTGTTATAGCATTTTCAAGCATTTAGCTGATTAATATTTTATTTAATGTAGTTTTATTTCTGTTAATCAAGCCTAAATATTTAGAATGAGCTGTGTATAAAGAATAAATAGAGCAAAAAATATATACAGCCTATATTCTTAATGTTTGCTAGCTCTCTATATGTTGGCATTTCATAAGAGCTACCTTAATCATAATTTTTAGGTGAATATTCGCCGATTAGAGTAACGCATACATATTTCTATTATAGGGCGGTTCGGAAACTTCTTAGCTTATCAATGAAAGAGAATAGTTAGTTTTTCAAAAATATTTTTATTTTTCAATATAACCTCCTGAAATGTCAATACACTTAGTCCAACGCTTTTCTAGCAATCCTATCCCTTGATTAAAAAAGTTTTCCTCAGGGTCTTGAAAATAGTACAACTGTAATTGCATCTTCATTTGAGACAAAGTAATTGCCAGCAAGGAATTTTTTTAGATTTGGTAACAGGTAAAAGTCACTGGGAGCTAAATCAGAAGAATAAGGTGGGGGGTCAAGCAATTCGTACTTTAATTCGTTGATTTTAGCCTTTGTCAAAACGCTCTTGTGTGCTGGTGCGTTGTCTTGATGAAAAATTATTTATTTGTGTGTAAGCCAGGACGTTTTTCTCGAATTTGTACATTTAATTGATCCAAAAGATTGCAATAGCACTCTGCATTTATTGTTTTACCCTTTTGCAGATAATCAATCAATAAAACACCTTTGAAGTCCCAAAAAACTATTGCCATAACCTTACCAGCCGATTGAATAGTTTTTGCCTTATTTGGGGCACTTCCCCCAGCTTCAGTCTATTGTTTGGATTGTTCTTTTGTCTCTGGAGTATAGTGGTGGATCCATGTCTCATCAACAGTAATGAAACGATGCTTAAAATCCATTTGATTTCGCTTAAAACAATCCAAACAATCTTGAGAACTGTTCATTATTAAGAGCTTTTGGTCGACTGTTAACAAATGCGGCACCAATCTTGCAGAAAGCTTTTTCATCTGTAGTTCTTCATGCAAAATTAAATGAACTCGATCATTTGAGATGCCCATGATATTAGCTATTTCCATATCATGCACTTTAGCTACAATTTCTGTTGTTGTTGCTGTTTTTTGACGTCCTCTACGTGGTTCATCGTCAATGCTGTACGACCACGTTTAAATTCACCAACCCAATTTTTTACTATTGCATATGAAGCAGCACTTTCACCTAACACCATATCATTATGAATTTCTTGTCCCGATAAAACTTTTTTATGTAAATATTTAACGACACCACGCATTTCTATATTTTCCATTTAAAAAAAATCGCGGATGTGTCTTTTGTGAACACCTGCTTCTATACTCGTGTGAAGGAGTACGAGATCGAAACAAAATTTAACATGCATTCATAGCAGAGATGGAAGTTTCCAAAACACTTAATTTTTTTCTGGTTGCACCGCGCTTTTTATGCTAGGCTAAGAAGTTTCCGAGCCGCTCTCGTATATGAAACTGAAAACTAAATTTTTGTTCAGATATAATGAAGTAAATTTTATGGACGGGCTCATAACTGATGTAAAATAACCAGACAAAAAAAAAATAATAATAATAATTGATTATATGAACTTGAGATCACTTGTTTTAAAAAATTATCAGTTTGTTAATATTGCAATATTGCGAAACCCCCTTGTGTGTCTTCTTCAGGAAAATTTTTTTTTTTTGTTGAAAGGGTCTTTTCTTTTAATCGAATTTCATCGGAGTAAGTAGTAAGCCAGAAACTGCAGTTCTTTTCTACCATCTTGTGCTTTCTTTTCAATGTAATTCATCACCTTGCAGTGTGGGAGGTGTTGGACTAGTTTTTGTCAGTATGAGTAGTATCTGGTTTACTGGGCACTTATCAATTTTAACTAATTTAACTACAATACTTTAACTTTGTTTTGGTATTTCCACGTTTTTATTCATAGCTGCAAGTCAAACATCCACGAATGGCGGGGCCAGATTCCACAACCATGATTTTTTTTTACCAGTGAACACAAACGCCTGTTGGTAGTACTATTGTTGGTAGTACTATTCACTTTTCAATAAAAAGCGATTCCATAAGAATCAATGAATTTTATTGCGCCGCATTTCTTCGTAAAGGTAGAATTATACGCTGAATGCTTATATCTGCTGCCATGTAAGTTACCTAATGGAAAGTTTATTTATTTTTCCAACTTCAAAATATTTTATAAAAATCAAAACTAACCGCAGATTTTTGAGTGCAAAAATTATTCCTTAAGTGTTCATTCTAATTATCAAACTGATTCATTCTCACCATTGCGGAGACAAAAATTAAAAGTGAACACTGAAATATAAAATTTCATCGTTACGGAATTTAGCCCCTGGTCATAGAACATAGTTGAACGAATCCTCAAGTACATAAAATAAACACAAATTCTTGATTTGTATATATAAAAAAAATTTTTTAAATAAATAAATCTGGGACCAAATCTTCCTTTTCGGTGAGGTTCGAAAATTAGTTTTTAGTATCTTCAACGGCTTTATATTCAACATGCTATTTACTTAAAATTGTATATTATTAATTATATTATATTATTTAATCCTAAATTAAAACTATTACCATTTTTAATTTGCAGGTAAATATTGACAAGAAAATATGAATTATAAGGAGCTTTGGTATGTATTTTGATTAAACAAAAACGTGACTAAAAATTGTTAATTAAAATTATTATAATAAAGATTTAAAAACCAAAAACCACATTTATTTAAACACGAGCAGTAATCAAAAAGTAAGAGTAAATTATTCTTACGAAATTTTTTATAGTTACAATATTTAATTTTTGAAAAAAAATAATAATAATATTCACATAAGCTTTAAAATACTCTTTATAGAAAGCAAAAACTTTAAAAATCTTAGACTGCAAATATTTGTAGTTTGGCGACGATTGCACGTCAAAGGGGTTAACCAATGACAACTATGCGTACCTGTACTTCAAAACTGATTCTTATAGAGTGGTTGATCAATTTTGCTACATTAAGTAACTCAAATAAATTTTTGTAAAGTTTTGTAATTTATTTTTTCATTTAAAAAAATAATACATTTTTATTAAAGTAATTCATGCAGTTTTGAAATGAGTTCAAATGGCCTCCATTTGTTGCAGCGGGAATTGTTTCAATTTGCCTGCAGACGTGTTTTCTGTCTGTTATAACGTTGGAAGGTTCAAGTCAAATGTTCACAAACACTACTCCCTCTTTCCCCCTCCTCACAACCTATTTTCCTAGTTCTGGTACAATGCACTGCATATGTAAGGGTCATCCCCTGAGTACTGGTCTAATATAAAAAAAAAAATACCGTTCGAATGGATTGCTTTAAATCATCCAAATTTGTTGGGTTTTTTTGTAAACTTCTTGTTTGCTATAATCCTAAAAAACAAAATCAGGTGCAATGAGATCAGGACCTGAGATCAGTCTATTGGGCAAGCCTCAACTCTGTCATAACAGGCGTGGCTATGTGACAAGTTGCCTCATATTGTTGAAACCAAACAGAGTTGAATGTGATTCTCTTTCGGCGCAATTCTGGAAAGAAGAACTCTTTCAACGGTCTCCACTGAGCGTAACAGTAAGACTGTTTTCTTCAAAAAGTAAGCACCGCACATTCACCTTGCATAAACTGCACACTACACTGTGATGCGAGGTGATTATAATTGTACCTGATTGACTATCTGTGGATTAGAATTACTTAAAATTCGAAAATTTTGTTTGTTAACATTGCCGTTTAAATCGTCAGTTATAAAAATGCAGTTCAAGACGTTTTCATGCTCTGGCACCACTTAAATGGTCTTCTCACAAAATTCCAAACGAATCGAGAAATCTCTAGGGTTATGTTTATTTGTTAATTGAATCTTATATGGAAATAAATTTCAATCTTGGTGTAAAATTGTCTGCAATGACTGTCTGCTGACACCCATTTGAGCAGATAAGCTCTTTGTCGAAACTCTAGGCTTGGGTGGTCTGCGAACTGCTACAGCAGCAATAGTTGCCTGCGTGCAAACTGAGGGATCTCGATGATAAGGCCTTCTTGCGCTTGGCAAAATTCTTCACGAGCCTCATTATAGTCCATCTGCTGGGAGAAGTGCCTTCAAATGTGCTTCTATATTCTTTTTGGACAGAAACAATGGGCTGTAAAGCGTGAAAGCGTTGCACTATGCAAATTCTTGTTTCATTGTCCCACCGTTTTAGTTCAACTTAAAGATAAATCTATAAAATACAATAAATCTATAAAGTACAGTGAAAATAGAACAGATTAGTTACACAGAAAATAAGTTATTACCTTTTTTTTCTCGGTAGCAGCTTTCATCAGCTTAAGTCTATGGACCAATTCCTTACAGACTACTTTAATATTTGAATACAGTAGATGATATATTACGAAATGAACATTACTGATTTAAAAATGATATAACATTGAGTTTAATGGAATTAATGTTATGAGAAAAATCAATAAAGTAATACATTTCATTGAAACAGCAGCATAATTTCCTAACTGGATCCAACATAGCATGATTATTTCGGCATGTCCTAACATAAAGTCGATTAAAATAACGTAACGAGCGTTGAGGTACATTTAAAGCTACGTTACTCAATAAAAATTCAGATTGGATGTTACCATTTAAAAGATTCACCATAAAAGATACATTAAGCATAGTTCTTCGGCTTTTTAAAGTCGGTAAATTATTTTCAGCTAGTCTTGATAAATATTATGGTAGTGGCAAGTAACCTGTATAAACGTTTCTTAGGCAGAAGATAAGAATTTTTTTTTGAACAGACTCGATACGATTATTGTGTCTATATTAAAAACATAAATGCTCATATGAAACTCTAGAGTAGCGATGCCCACCCCATGGTAATAAAGTGGTAAACAAAAGCAAACACAATCTTACGCCCATTAGTTTAGTCGTCAATGAGACAGCGACCAATGAACATGCGCATGGGTGTATGATTTTATTCTTTGTTTTTTCTCTGTATTTTGTATATTTTATAATTTTTGTGATATAAAATTTATTAAAAATACTAAAAACATAAATTCATATATTTATGGGCATATTCATAAAAAACTAATATGTATTTGAAATGAATTTTAGTATAATTTTGTATGGAATTTTTGAGTTAAAACACATTTCAAATTCATTTAAATTTTTATGAATATGCCCATTATTCTTTACTTTTACTTCAATTTTAATTAAATTGTAAGTAAAACGATTTTTTTGATTTGCGTATTTTTCCTCCCAGTGCAAATTTATTTACACTCGGAGCGTAACTGTGGATTTCTCTTTGGGCATCACTACTCTAGAGCTACAAAATTTTAGCATAGATTCTTAACAAAATCTTAAGAAATGCAAGAGAAATATCCATTCATTATGCCAACATCTGCTAGTATTTGAGAAAAGGTTTTTGTTTATAAAGAAACTGTATTTTTGTGTAATAAACAGATAACAAATTTAGTTTGATACTCGCAGAGTAAAAAAATCTTAAAATAGTTAATAAAAACCACTCTCTCAGTTTCTCTTAGTTGTAAACACTTCACTATAGTTTAAACCAAGTATGCCCAACCCCAAGCGCTTGATACTCAATTGTTTTTGTAAATGCGCTTAGCTATAGGGCTGTGCTTCTATAATACACACAAACTGCGCTCAGCACTAGCAATGAAAAATACACAAAAAACTTCGCCTTATATATTTTTTTGTCGTTCTTATCTGCACACACATAAAATCAAAGCAACAAAACTTTCGCATGTTTTGCTGGTAAACATTGACGACAGCGATTATGAGTGTGACGTTTATTTTTGTAAATGTTTTGCCTTTTTTAACAAAAAATATTAGATAAAAATAGTTTTTACTTAAATGTTTTGGTGTTTAATCTCCCATATAGAACTTGTGGGCACCACTGGCTTAAACTATTAATAATTATATTTGAAAATTATAGTAGAGGTTGTTCCCTGGCTATTGGTTCAAGATAAAATAAAACTGTGTTAGTCATTCTAAAAAAGAAAAGGCTTAGAGTCTTGAATAAAACCATTGTAATTTACAGACGATTTCTCCCAAAAACTAAAAAAAAGCCAGAAGTAGAAACATTATTATATTGGTAATTTTATTATAGATTCATTATTTCCGAAGCCATTTTTCAAGTAGAAAAACTAATACCGGTAAAAAAAATTATAAACAGCTCGTTTTCTATGTTTGATAGCTGTCTATATGTCGATATTTCATAGTATTATTATTGTTATTTCACATGCGATATTTCGATATAAAAAAATAGTACGTATAGGGAATAAGCCCGTAAACCGTACAAAACAGCTATTTCCTGTAGATGCTTCGGCCTTTCTACAATCACTCCAGGATTCCATTTTGCTCAAAACCAGCCATTTGGCTTCTGCGTCTCTTCGCAAAGAAATGTAAAAGGCTTCAACAATCTTAATGCGCTACTCAATTATATACCTCTCCATGAAGCAAAGAAATTTCAAATTTAGTCGGGCAAAAAACTAGACGTTAAACAGTGACTCATAATTAACATCCTGCTTTACTTTTTTTCCATATATTCTTGCTAATGGCGGTTTAGTTCTTTGGGTTTAGTTTAGAAAACTTAACAACACAATTTGCATAAAACAAAATCCATCCGAAAACTAAATTTTTATTATTTATTAAATAATTAATTTCAAATTTCCACTCCTTAATATAGACTTCTATAAAAAACACATTTTAGCATCAACGTTGACACCAGACAAAATATATTTCTTTATTATTACACTTTATGTTTCTTTGTTTGCCCAACGAAAATTAAATAATAAATCTGAGCTCGTGCTCACGAATTATTCATCATTATATGGCTATAATTAGTTTCATAGGACTTAAATTAAATAAAGTACGCTTCTTAAGTCTTTTAATTTTGTGTACAAAATCAAGATTTATGGCTTAATTGATGAGATTTATTTAATCCATTTTAACTTAAAGCGAATGAACAGTTGTCTATACTCTATTGACAAAACTAATAGTGACGTCTCACAGTTTCCTAATTTTCTTATGTGTCACAGGCTTCCCAAACAATAATTTATGTATATAAGATATTTGCCTCTCATCTGAAAATTATTGCATTATACTAGGAGCAAAGTAGCTAAGATATATTTATATAATAAATAAAATTACTTCATCTCAAAATATTTTAAAAATTAGTTAAACTAACTTACACAATTGAGTATTTTATTCGCTATATATATATTTTTTTTTTTATCTTGGACCAGTACTCAGGGGAAACTAGAAAAATAGATTATGAGAAGGAGGACAGGAGGAGTAATGTTGTGAACTTAACACACGGAACGACCAAAACAAACGTTATCACAGCATTTAAAGTGTTGAAATTAAATTACTTAAAACTGATCCGTGCCCAGTGTATATACCTTCGACACTGTTCAGATTAGAAAAATTTAGTCCAACACCGCGCACACCGTAAGGTAATAAACTACATAGGATAAAAAAGAAATTAATAACAACAAAGAAAAAACAAACGGCAGTAAAAAAATAAAATAATTAAAAAAACACGTGCACACATCATACGAAACAAAACTTTACCTATTCCGGTATAATTTTTAAAAATTAATAATAAACATAAGTATTCGTATAAGTATAGAAAACACGGACGACAATGAAAAACACGTGTGTACAGAACGTAAGACAAAACACTACTCTTTTTATTAAAATATTAGCTTCTAACATTGATACCAATAAAAACTTATAAATAGCTTGTTTTCTATGTTACCCAGCTATCTATATGTCGACGTTTCATAGGAGCTACCCTAATCATCAGTAGACTTTGGAAATTTTTGTAAGATATTCTCAAACATTCAACTTTATATTCCAACAATCTGCCTTCTACTTTCTCAGAGGAACCAAAATGTTGTTGTGGAAGTACCTGTGGTATTGGGTGGTCAAAACATTTCGTTTGTAGAATCAACTAGTAATCTTGGTGTCATCTTCAATAAATCTGGGAAAATATTTCAAATGCTGAGGACACTTTATGCTACACAAAATTACACTCCTTTAAATATTCGTATCCTTCTTGCTAAAAGTTTTTTAATGCCAAAACTTTTGTATAGTTGCGAAGTGTTTGCTTTCTGCGACTCATATAGTAGGAGTAGATTGGTTGTAGCATACAATGCAATATTACGTTATGTATACGGGTTAAAAAGATATGATGGTACTTCCCAATATTCTAAGACCTTATACGGCGTAGATATCATGGATTTAATCAAAATAAGAGCACTCATACTTTTGCATAAAATTATATATACGAGAAAACCAGAATATTTATTTAACAGACTTCAGTTTGCAAGATCAAATAGAGGAAAAAACATTATCCAACTCAGATACCGAACTCTTATCTCAGAGTGGCAGTTTTTTACGAGCACAATACGACTGTGGAGCTCACTACCATCTTATATACAATTAACAGGCAGCCGCTATCAATTTAAAAAATATTTGTTTTCAAGTTTTTAATATATATATATATATATATATATATATATATATATATATATATATATATATATATATATATATATATATATATATATATATATATATATATATATATATATATATATATATATATATATATATATATATATATATATATATATATATATATATATATATATATATATATATATATATATATATATACATGTTCCCCCCTGTTTATACATATGTATATAAAATGTATTTACAAATTATGTTGATATTTTGCTGTAATTTTTCGCAATATTACATTTAATTAATCACATACTGTAAATTAAAAGATTATAATCTTGTTGTATGTGATAATCACATTTTGAAATAAATAAATAAATCTAAATAAATTGTTGAGAATTTAAAAAGAAAAATGCTCTAATAATATCCGTCAAAACACAAAAAACAAGCTTTTTCATTTATATACGTCTCCAACATTTCTTTAGGGTAGCTGCTATGAAATGTCAACATAAAGATAGCTGGGAAACATAAAAAACAAGCTGTTTATAATTTTTTAATTTAATTTATTGCATAAAAATTTTTTTCAGTGTAAATTTATTGGCTTCGGAAACACCCTCTTCATTTTTTTTTCGCTGTTGATTATCCTTTAAGTTACATTACATATTATTCTTTCTTTTTGTATGTTAAATCAGTTGTTTTTTTTTTTTTTTGTAATTTTGTGTATTTCTGTTTTCATACTCATTCTTTTTTTCACCGATAATATATTGTGACATTTGTATGTTACGTATGTGCCACACTCTTAACATATTGCACAAATGAAATGTGAGAATATTTTGCGTATAAATTACAATTTTCTGACATAATTACGGTAAAGCAGTACATAAATACGATTTAAATGAGCCACACATAAAACACAATCAGACAGCCAGCAACAACTTGCGAGAAAAAAAAAAAGAAAAGAAATCTCGGCAAAAGAAAGACGAAAGAAACATTTAAATGTAACAAGCATAAAGTATTTTTGATAAAAATCATAAAATGTCATAAGGACTGTCTTGTTTTTAGTTTCAAATTTAACTGATATACAAACTGAAATATATGAAACTGAAATTAACACTTGAATGATTTATTTTTTAAGAATCGAGCTAAACAAAAGGAAAATAATATTATTTATTTGATAATAAAAAAAACTTTTTAGTGCAAAATTGTTTTTAATATTATTGCTTAAAATTATTACACAATTGTCATAAGTCATACATCAAAATTTATAATTGAGTTTTGTTGGCAAACATGTTGGGTCATATATCATCAAATTAACATTGGTGGCAACAACGATGCCTGCCGCTATTTTTTGTTGGCAGGCAAGTTGGTTTGCTGGAGAAAAATCTTATACAACAGATTTATAAACAAGAATATAATTGAGCTTGTTTTGTTGCCAAAACCATGCAGTTTTAAGTTAAATTATCAATTTAAATATTTCTTTTATATTATTTTTTTTGCCAAGTTTAAAACTGCAGCAATTACCACTTAAAATTTGCTTTTTTTATTTCTACTAAATATAAAATAAAAGCATATGCTATGTATATGTACAAACATACATACATTTATTTGTATGTATGGTTTATTGAAAAATTATAAAATTATCTATTTATTATTGGCACTAAATTTATGCATGCTTTAATAAAATATCTATAAAACAAGATTATACTTAGAAAAAAATATCATGTAAACATATGCAAAATAAAAGCAAAAATAAATATTCCCCCGCCTCATAGTCAAAAAGTTAGGGTTGCCATAAGTGGTTAAAAAAGTGATGCAAGCTTAGCAGTCAGTTCACCGATGTCGAAAGAATAAGTTCACTCGCACTCTAGCGAAAGAAAATTGATTTGGTTTTTTTGTCTAACTTTACAGCCAGTTCGCCGATGTCGAAAGCATAAGTTCATTCGCATTCTAGATGAAAGAAAATTGTTTTGGGTTTGTCTAACAATATTCTATGTGAACGATGTGTCAAAATGTAATTAAAATACATAAGTGAATGCGAATGAATCATAGTGACATAGACAAACCCAAATTGATTCGAATGTGAGTGACTAGCTGTCTTTCGCATATATTTTCATTCGATATCGGCGAACAGGCTGTAAATAATTAAAGTAAACTTTTTGCCAGAAAAGAAAAAATTTGTTCACGCCCAGAAACTTCTTAATTTAGGAAGTAGGGGAAAAACTGATAAACAATTGCAAAGCGTTGTCAATTTTGAAATTTCAAAACGCACCGAAATGAGAAAAAAGCGCGTTCCTTTCCATCTTTAAAAATCAATTTTTAATTATGAAAAGGATAATATTTTTATATTAAAAACATGATAACGAAACAAATGGTTGAGCGGCGCTCAACCGTGTTTGATAGAACCGGCTGATGTCATACCATCAAATTTGTCCAATTCCTTAAAATCGTGTTTGTCAAATTTGGCCTCTATTACTTTTATTAAGGCAATTATATCCTTACAATAATTATAACGATCTATCTTGATCCTAGTTGCTTCGGCCTTTATATTAATCAATGTTTGCAATAAATTTGTTCAGCTCAAGGTCTTATTGTTTAGTCATAGTCATAACGCAAAAAAGCTTGTTTCGAGAAAAACACATTTCAAACTTTTTTAATTCAAACAATTAAGTTTTTTATTCGCTATTTTTAGCTTCTACCATTTATACCAATAAAAATTATAAATAGCTTGTTTTCTATGTTTCCCAGCTATCTATATGTCGACATTTCATAGGAACTACCCTAATCATCAGTAGACTTTGGAAATTTTTGAAAGATATTCTCAAACATTTAACTTTATATCCCAACAATATAAATAAATTGTTGAGAATTTAAAAGAAAAATGCTCTAATAATACCTGCCAAAACACAAAAAACAAGCCTTTTCATTTAGAGAGGTGTATAAATTATGAATAAGGGTAGTACGGTCAGTTTGACCGATGCCAGACATTAAAAGCTATTGAAGCTTCTTTCGCCTAGATACCTTAGGCGGTATTGCTTCAATGCCAGGCTTGTTCCGAGGCGTTGAAGCATTATCTCCTTATCTTGGAAGCTTAGGTAGAAGTAGTTATAGGGTAAGCCTAGACTTCTGACAAGGTTCCCCAACGGGCAATGTCTTGTGATGACTACTACTGTAACTCTCAAGTGAGATCTGGGTAGTTTCGTTCTTCGTTCCGTTAAAAGTGATATGCGGCCACAGGTTTCTTGTTATAGGGCATGTGGACTCTGTGGACCATTTTCCTTGGGCAGATGCCAGCTTGTAGAGCTTTATTTTTTTCCATCACGCTGATAAGGGTAGACCACAGAAGAGATTGATATCCCTATCACCTAGGGTTGTCCCTTCTTTGACTAATCATCATGGCAACAACATCGTTGACGATATGTTGTTGCCATTAATAGACCCGTGTCCATATACCCATTTTAAGGTTGGGTTAGAATGTCTCGCCATTAAAGATGTCCGGTCTTGCTGGACTAGCCTAGAGTTAGTGTATATTCCAATCAAGGAGTTGATGGCGGTCTTGCTGGCCATTATTATCATGATACCCGGATATCTTGTGAAACGTCAGCCATTTGGCTGCTTTATTTATATATTTTAGCTTGAAGATCACTACAACCGTCTGGTAGTCTCAAGGATATAATTCTGAACCTATCCCTGTAAACATAGAAGGCGCCCGATTCTAAGGGAGATTCCTCGTCTTAGTGGCCGAAGTTTCTTGAGTGGAATGGTTTTGGGATGCTGTAGTCAATTAGATCAGGGACTAGGTCATTTGCAATCTCTAGTATATTGGCGTGTCGTCATGGTCTGTGGGTCCATGCTCCTGTTACGGTTTTTAGTGCTATCTGCCTGGCTTCCAAGTCACATGGTATCCAGCTCATAAGTGCAAGAAGTGCTTTGATTGGTGTTGCCCTCATGGTCCTTGTGGTCAGTATTGCTATGAATTGACTGATTTTCTCAATTTTCTGTCCAGTGATTCTCACTTTATACTATGTTACATGCAACCATATTAATATGGTTATGTAAAAAACTATGATATTTTTCTTTCAACGAAAAACTTTCCATTGAAATGGTAACTCTTTTCACCTACATTGAACAAAAATGGAATGATTTCAGTATGTGCATTTTTTGTTGTTGTTGTTGTTGCAACAAGCAACTTAACTAAAGACTTCTATTTTGAACAGTGATTTGTTGTGTTAAATTGTAATGCCATTTGTTTAAAATTCATAATGTTTACTTTGGCCAACAGGCAGCTTTGGTAAGCTTTATTCGTACATACATATGTTTGTACATATAACACATACTTCATACACACACACACATACATACATACATACATATGTACAAAGTATGCCACACAAAAACTCTCAATGTGGCAAATGCAACAATATCACCTTATGAATTAATTTTTTTTCTTTTTAACTTTTGTCTTTAAACGTTTTCGAATTGAATTGAAATGCCAATTTCATAATTTTAGTTATTTTGTCTTAAGAAAAAATTTTTTTCTACGTAAATAAAATTTTATAGTTTATGTGCATATTGATATTTATGGTTTTTTGTGTGGTGCTGCTTGGTACTTGTATGTTATGTTGTGTGTGTGTGTGTGTATATGTTTTTTTCTTATTGCGTTTAGCAGATTAAAGTAGTTTGATATTTTTGCAGTTTCGTATGTAATTTGTACGTGTTATTTGCTAATTTTCCAAAATTAAGGAAATATTTTATAGTTTATGAAATAAAAAACACACGTTGGTTTTTATCACGTGTTGGTGAGTGCTAATATTCATTTTGACATAAAATGTGCCAGTAAAAACATAAAATTATGACTTTAATATGAGCGCATAGTGTGATTCATTATTATTAATTCAAATTTGTATATATCTTTTGGCTTTTGGCTTATCTCGGCTAGACAGTGTTAAATTGCCTAATGTTTTCCAACAGCAAAAGAAGGTTAATGCTACATATACTTTTAAATCGAATTACTGTTAAGAAGTAATGCTTATTGCTGATAAGATAATACAAATCTTTGCTATACGCAACCTCTTATTCTAGGCAAATTTCTTAGTTTAAAAAGGTTTGAAACGCAGATATAAAACCGCTGGAAAAAACTGAAATTTTTGCAAAGGCTTTGGTAGTAAAGCGGGGTCATAAAGTCTGTTTAAAATTAATCTTTTATGGCTGAAATTGACATTTATGTTTTATGACAGCTTATAAACAGGCAGTTGGACAGGAAATAGAAGTGATAATAATTAAGAAAAAAAAAAAAAAAACTAAATTTAAATGTGTCTAACATTTTTATTTCAAACAGCAGGGGTTTAATGTATTTGATCAGAGTATTGGCGAAAATGAAATGCAGTTTATATGTAGATTTGACTTATTGAAAACAACGTGTAAATTTAAAAAATATCAAGCAAGATCTTACATATAATAGCTCTGTTCGAGGTAATTTCGGGTAAAATGCGACAAGTGAGATATTGTTTTGTCTACCATCCAGTTCCTTTGTTATGGCTGTTCGTATTTTCTATGTACATATCGCTTCCATAAAAACACATTTCAAATTTTTAGTTTTTATACAAGCCATAGAAAAAATTTTTAAAACATATATTTTTTTTTTTTATCTTGGACTAGTACTCAGGGGATGACCTCTACATATGCAGTGCATTGTATCTGAACTAGGAAAATAGGTTGTGAGAAAGAGGGAAAGAGAGACTAGTGTTTGTAAACATTTGATTTGAACTTTCCAACGTTATAACAGACAGGAAACACGTGTTATTCCATAGGCGAAACGTACGATTGAAAAAAGAATTCTCTCTGTAATGCGTAGTACGATTCAGGATCATTAATCTCGTCAGATTGTAGTAACTATAGAATAGAGTAACTCACCCCATACTGCGTCGTTGCTCCAGTGAGTCAATAGAGTTGAATGCCCTACTGTCACCGATAAGCTTCTTCGCCCTCTCCTGCACATGGTCGAGTAACCCCAAAATAGACTTTGAGGCACCGACCCAGAGTGATTTTTTTGCTATTATCTTTTTGGCAACACTAGTTTCGACAGCTCACGCACGTTTTGTATCTTATGTCACTGTCAAACATCTTCAGTTTGGTCTATAATTTAATCATTAATCGTCTTACAAACGAACAACGCTTGCAAATTATTGAATTTTATTACCAAAATGCGTGTTCTGTTAAGAAAGTTCATTGCGCGCTTCTTCCATTTTATGGTCAGTTTAATCGACCTACTGAGGCTTCTATTCGGGCTATTGTAAAAAAATTTCGCACCAAATTTACATTGTTGGACATTAAACCACCAACACGCTTACGTAGAGTGCGAACTGAAGACAATATCGCAGCCGTATCGGCCAGTGTTGGTGATGACCGTGAATTATCGATTCGGCGCCGTTCGCAGCAATTGGGCCTCTGTTACTCCACTACGTGGAAAATTTTGTGGAAGGATTTGGGTGTGAAGCCTTATAAGATACAGCTGGTGCAAGAATTGAAGCCAAACGACCTACCACAACGCCAAATTTTTGGTGAATGGGCTCTTGAAAAGTTAGATGAAGATCCACTTTTTTATCGAAGAATTGTGTTCAGCGACGAGGCTCATTTCTGGTTGAATGGATACGTGAACAAGCAAAACTGCCGTATTTGGAGTGAAGAGCAGCCAGAAGCATTGCAAGAGCTACCAATGCATCCACAAAAAACAACCGTTGGATGCGGATTATGGTCTGGCGGCATCATTGGGCCGTATTTCTTCAAAGATGATGCGAATCACAACGTTACTGTGAATGGTGAGCGCTACCGTGCGATGATAACAAACTTTTTTTGCCCAAAATGGAAGAGCTTGACTTGCATGATATGTGGTTTCAACAAGACGGTGCCACATGCTACACAGCACGCGAAACAATGGACCAATTGAGAGGCGAGTTCGGTGAACAGTTTATTTCACGCTTGGGACCAGTCAATTGGCCGCCCAGATCGTGCGATTTAACGCCTCTAGACTATTTTTTGTGGGGCTATGTTAAGGCTAATGTCTATAGCGACAAGCTCGCTTCGATTGACGCACTGGAAGCCAACATTGCCAACATTATTCGTGAGATACCGGTCGAAATGTTGGAAAGAGTATGCCAAAATTGGACTAAGCGGGTGGACCATTTGAGGCGCAGCCGCGGCCAACATTTGCGTGAAATAATCTTCAAACATTAAATTATATCGACCCAACTATCGATCCAAATAAATATTTCATGCATTTTTCTGAATTTTATGTGTGTTTTTTTTTTTTTATTTCCGATAGTTCTTATAAAATCACCCATTATATCTTACACTGTTTCATGAACCTGAGGCACTTGAATGCTTCAGTAGTATCAAGTAAAGCTCAAGAGTTTAATGTTTTTTTATTCACAAAATTTTATTTCAATACACCGTCAATACACCTTTAGATCACTTTGTCTTGTTGTCGCTAATAGGACAACATTTTTAGAGAGGGTGATCAATAAAACTCGGAAGTAAAATTTTTTTTTAAATATGCACAACTACTGGTATCTCCAACCTCATATTTAACCTCATAACAGTGCGAAAACTTTTGGATTTAAAATTTTTAAATTTTTCCATATAACGCTATGGCCAGTTGAATGTACATATATCTAGATTTAGAATAAAATTAAAACTACAAATTTTGTTTTTTTGCTTTTTGCATAAAGTCAAAGTCGACATGGCTGCATTTTGCTTGTTGCTGATATAATGTATATATGTACTTATATGTACATTCAAATCATTTTGACTTTCAAAAAAATCACAGAAAATTTGTTTATCAAAAAAAATAAATACTCATTTAATTGCACAATTGTATAAAACATAAACATTGTTTGCATGTTTATGTTGCCACCTACAAAAATCACGCCACATTCTAAGTAACAACAAACACGAGTTGAGCATAATTCAAGTGGAAAAAAAATATATCAACTTGCAGTATTTTCAAATTTTTGGCAAACAAATATATAAAATTTAAGCAAGAAAATAAATTTTAAATAAAAAAACAATTTTTAATTGAGACCTTATCGTCATAATTAAAACCAACAATAAGGTCGTAAAATGTTTTTCCTTTTAGAAAAAAAGTCATTTGCTGTTGCTGAAGTAGTTATTTGTTTAAGAATCATAATAACTCGTAAATAAATCATTTGTTGCCAAACTTTGCCGAGGCAAACACCACCACCTACTTAATAGATGAACGCAACAAATTTTTTTTTTAGCTTTTTTTTTTATGACAACAAAAGGAACTTTTAATCCAACAGCAGCAAAACAACAAGTACTAACAGCTCCAATAAAAAAACGTGACAAGACCAACCTTTTTTTCCAAAACCAAAAAGCAAAAAAATGGAATAAAATTTTGTTTAATGTACGAATGAAAATGTTGTAAAAGTCTTATATACTCGTAGTAATTATTTCATATAAACCAACATTTTCCGTTTGGGCTATATTTTTCAATATTTTTAAGCTTTTACACACAGCTCTTTTCAACAAATCAGTTAACAATTATGTTTTTCCGTTATTAACGTTCTTTAGTGCTTTTAATGTATTGTTGGCAAAAATTATCTTCACTTGTTTAATTAAAGCCGTGTTGTTGCATTCTTGAAATTCGTGTTCAAGTTGGCTTTAGTCACAAATTAATTAAAAGGTTTTTTGTTTTTAGTTAAATGTTGCATAATTAGTTTAAAAAAAATATCGTGTTTTTGTATGTGAATTAAACTGCTGGCAGCTTTTCGTAAATGTATAAACATACATACACATGTTCAGCAGAGATTGTGTTTTTTGTGCGAGATCGTTTTTGTCAGTTAAGAGGGTAATTTAATAAATGAGGTCCTAAAGTTTATCCATAATTAAAAGCAAATAAAACGACATGAAAACTCATGTTATTGGATAATACATCTACATATATTGTTTTTAACAAATTAATGTTTTTTTTTTAAGTTTCTTCATAATAGAGCTCAGTTAATTGGCGAAGGGATTATTCTACGCTAAGAAGTTATGTGATATTAAGAACGGCGGCGTGGTAAAAATATATAAAATAGATACAAATCAAAAAATTATAAATAGCTTGTTTTTTGCTATTTATAATTTTTTGATTTGCATCAATTTTGGATGCTAATATAGTGAATAATAAAATCAGTTGTTTGAATATATAAAATAGCAACTTTTTTCAACATAATTTAATTTAATTACAGGCATGTTATGACAAACGCAAATCGCTTAAATTTAGCGTTTTCGATTTCAAAACGCCAAATAGGTGTTTTGAGAAACTTATAACGCAAGAAATATGGGTTTGCGATTTGAAACCGCCAAATAGGTGTTCGGGAAAACGCATATCGCTTAAAATTGGCGACTTCAACTCACATGTGTATATTGAAGTGAACTGATTGAATTTGCTAAAACTGAACTTGCAAAAGGCAATGAAATTATTTACAATCTTTTTATTTCAATAAAAAGTTTAAAGAATTTTACACATTTTCATTAGGAAAACTAAATTGAAAAATTTTTCTATTTGTTGTCAAACTTTTTTTCGTTTTATATTACTCCCACATACATACATACATATTTTTTTATTTTTTTTTTATCAATTTTTATTTATTTGTTGAATCTTCAAGAAGAACTAACAACAATTATTCAAATCTTAATAACTAAAAAATTTTCTTTAAGTCCTGCCAATGCTAGACAAAAAATTATGATTCAGCGAATGTATCAGAATACCGTGCCACAGAACATCATCTGTTATGCTCCCGAATGGAAGCCAGGATGTCCCTTCTTTTTAATCGTGTGTGACCACCAAAGGTAAGGATATCTCGAGCAAGTGGATTTCAAATATGCTTCCAGAATATTTGGCAAATTCATCTTTTACTAAAGGTACGTTTAGGTCCTTGTGAATTCGAGAATTTTTTACATACCATGGGGCTGCTGTAATCGTACGTAGAACGCTGTTTTGACGCCTTTGAATTTTTCCAATATTCGATGCGGAGGCGGTGCCCCATAGTTGAATTCCATAGCACCATATTGGCTTTAGGATCGCGTTATACAGCAAAAGTTTGCAATCTAAGCTCAGGGTGGAATTTCTGCCGATGAGCCAATTCAATTGCGCAGCTTTTAATTTCATCTGGGTTGTTTTTGCGTTAATGTGTTTCTTCCAAGTTAGTCGACGGTCGAGGTGAATACCGAGATATTTGACGTCACTGTGTTGTGTATACATACATATGTAAAACACATGTTGTATTTTTTCGAAAAAAACTACTAAACGCCAGTAAAACGTGCGTTCCTCAGAACACCTAAAAATCAGTTAGGCGTTTTTCAAAACGCAATGCGGTTTCAGAACGCACGTTTTCGGAACATGGCTGTTAGGTAGTTTGAATGCACGTTTAATAATAGCCAGTCAAGTAATGTACTTTTGCCGGCATTTTAAGTGACCAGGGGAGATACTCTACACAGGGTAAAGAAATGAAGGCCAAAATAGGATATTGTACTTTACAGGGGCAAGATAAATAGAAAACAAACCTTATTTTTGTAAGAAAATTGCATTCTTTGTTGCATTCTTAACAAAATTATAACTTAAAACTAAAGCAAAACTTAAACAATTACATTGGTTTACAGCAAAAAAAAAAAAAAAACACCAAGAACGCTACATGCCTAAATAAGTTAATTGTGTTCTCCTGAACATGAAAAACGTGGTAATTTTTTTTTAATTAGCGTTTTTTGGATAACGGTACTTTTGTGTTTTTCGGTGTATGGTCCCTCTCTAAACCTTGTGGAGGTCAAGCAAAAAGATACGATTCAACTAATTATGATAAGGTTGTACCCAACCATACTATTGTCACAGTCATTACAACTTTTATGGTCAACCATACTATTGTTGGGATCAACCATACTATGTTATATCCAACCATATTAATATGGTTATATATTACTTTGAAAATCGCAATCTTAGGCGAAGTGCTAAATAAATACTTTTGCTTTATTGCAGCTAATACGAGTGCTTACGAGTACTTTAACAGTAAAAAAAAAATTTGAGTTTTCATTCAATCGAGATATAACCCGAAAAATATCATGAAAATATAAATTTTTATATATTTTAGCTTTAATTTATTATTATATGTATATATAATGGGTTAATTATGACAAAAATATGGCTGTATTAAAATAAAGTTATATGCGATATTAGTATATTTCTTTAATGAGAGATATATGATAAAAATATGGTTGGTATAATAATATGGTTGAGTATGACACTGATATGATAACTTACTATTAAAACAATGTTGAAGCAAAATATACAGAGCTGTTCTACAAATCACTTTTTGTGAAAGTGATTTGAAATCACAAAAAAGGTGTTCTGCACACAAAATATTTTCGATTTTTGTGATTTTAAACTTGCAATCAATTTGAAATCACATCCTAATTTTTGCACGTACTTTATTGTAAATTTCATAATTTGTTACATTAATCAATAACTTAATATGTTTTCTATTGATTATTTAAGTAAAATTATTTGTTTTGTACGATATAATTCACTAAATTAAGCAAAAACTAGATATTCTTATATTGTTGCAAGATTTGCTGTATTATTTTGTGATTTGGTTTATTGGTTTCTTTTACTTAACTTTTTATATTTATTAGAAGAAATTAATCTTCATTTTTCAAATAATGCCACGAATAAAATAATTCAATTTGAAAGTAAAAACATCAGTAAATTGAAGCAAAATACAGCAGTTTTTTGTGCTTCAGAAGAGTATAAATCACATCGAAAATCACAAAAAATTGTGATTTGCAGAACAGGCACAAATCACATATGTGCTTTTGAAACGGCAGGTGCTTTGAAATCACATGATTTTTAGAACAGGCCTGATAATATATTTATTTATAATATGTTTTACAATTTTATGGAGAGTCATATCAATGGCATGTTGCTCCTAGAATACGAGTATTGTCATATCAACTATATATTTTTTCTACAAAGTCTTCATCGAATAAATTATTCAGAATTTAAAAATAAAAAAATGGTTTAATCATACCCGTTTCCAAGTCTACTGATGATTTGGGTAGCTGCTATGAAATGTCGACATATAGACAGCTAAGAAACCAAAAAAAGAGCTGTTTATAATTTTTTGTTGCTTGAGCTTTTTCTCTCTGCAATGCTTGTTCATTTGTTCGAAAGATGTAAACAAAAGAAGAGAGGTGAGAAAAGTGAAAAATAAAGAGCTTGTTTTTTATATTTTGACGGATATTTTTAAAGCATTTTTCTTTTTAAATTCTCAATAACTTATTTAGATTATTGGGAAATAATGTTTAATGTTTGACAATATCTTTCAAAAGTTTCCAAGTTTACTGATGATTAGGATAGTTGCTATGAAATGTCGACATATAAATAGCTAGGAAACAAAAAAAAGCTGTTTATAATTTTTTGTTGCTTGAGTTTTTTTCTCTGCAACGCTTGTTCATTTGTTCGAAAGATGTAAACAAAAGTAGAGAAGTGAGAAAAGTGAAAAATAAAGAGCTTGTTTTTTGTATTTTGACGCATAATGATGAAACAGAACTAGGGCATGACGTTTTTCTCCATACAATATGGCATAAAATAACGCCAGAGAATGCGGTCGTAAAATAGAATCTATTTTATTTCGGCAGCGATTTTTCTTATGCTCTCACTTTGAAGCGGAAAAGCTTTCAACAATATTACCACACTTTTAGTAAATTTCATACATTTTGTAAACAAAACCAAAGCTTCAAAAGCTTTACTGTGAGGAAAAATTAAAATAAAAGAAAAAGCTTTTTTTACCTAACAAAAAAGAAGATTAAATGACAGTTTGTGAAGTTACAGCCGTCGTTTCAATTATGTGCCTGTTTTCTCTGAGAGTCGATTTTGCTTGAAGTTGCGGACGTATTCTGTTTCATCATATATTTTTAAAGCATTTTTCTCTTTAAATTCTCAATAATTTATTTAGATTATTAGGAAATAGTGTTTAATGTTTGACAATATCTTTCAAAAGTTTCCAAGTTTACTGATGATTAAGATAGCTCCTATGAAATAATAAATAGCTAGGAAACAAAAAAAAAAGCTGTTTATAATATTTTGATTTGTGTCAATTTTAGATGCTAGTATAGTGCATAATGGAGTCAGTTGCAAACCCAAAGTAAAATGTGATTTGACTTGTGTCAAAAGTCTTCTACTATTTTGTTCTTCTCTATGCTTAGAAGCGACTGGAATAAAATCCGCAAATCCTCGCTAACACTTTTATAATATTGTGAAAATACTTTATTCTTGTTAAGCCGGTTCAATATTGAATTTATATTTCGAAATTTTATTTGCCACTTAAAGTATTTAACTTTCTGATCTTTGAAATTTATAACAATTTAATGTGATGTTTAGCATTTGTAGCACACAGCACGAACCTCACAATTTTACTAAATATTACAACTAAATGTAAAGAAGTGATTAAATCGATGTTAAATATTTTTTATGCATGAAATTATTGTCATTAAGCAACAATAGCAATACAATAATGCCAACACCAATCAGTTATTTTATATAAACTCGCTTTTCACAAAATTTATTCGCAGAAATGATTGTCTTTTCTAACTCTTTTTTTTATTTTATTATTTATTTCAATTGCTGCTAAACGGCTTAAAAGCGACATTATCTTGTGTCTATTTAACTGCTGCTGCTGTTCAAATTACTGAAGCAATGCTAAGCACAGTAAAGCGAATGAATGAAGGAATGAATGAATGAAAGAGTGAATAGATAAATGAGCGAGCGAATGAATAAATGAACTACTGCTTGTATTAAGTAGATATTATTGTTGTTATTATTACATGTTAAACAAAAATCCCACACTTAACCTCTTAGCATTAATCTTGATCAATGTTGTTTCATTTGGTTTTTTTTTTTGTCTTAGCTTGTTTTTCGTTTAGCTTTTGTTGTTATTGTGGTAATTGTTGTTGTTAACTTAACATTTGCTAAATCACAATTTTCTATTTTTATGTTTCGATTTTGCCACATTTTAAATAAATTCATATTGAAAATGATAAACAACAAGAGGAAAAACTGTAAAAGAGAAAATAATTTTAAGAAAAACATGCAACCTGAGAATTTGCTATTAAATAATACATATGTGTATGTTTGTATGAACATCCCAGCAAACATTCGTTGTTTGTTAGACGATTGTGTTTAATATACGATATTCAAAAGAATTTTCCAACGCTTATCTGACGAGTAACAATAACAAAAACATTTACTTTGTTTATATTTATTTAAGCAATCGTCTTTTAAGCTTGGTATGTTTAAAACACGAATCTTGGAATGGTTATCTGAAGTGCACTAAAACAAAAATTTTTAAAGAATGATGTTTAAAAGTTTATTATTTTTATTTAGACACAATGATAGAAAGATTAATGGAAAAACAGCGTATTATAGTTTATTTTGAGAACTTCATTAACTTTTTATTTAAGATTAGAATTTAAAGCGGGCAGGCACATTTTTCGTTTGTACACTGAAAAAATTTTGTTCAGAAATTCTCTGAATTTTGACATTACTTTTATGAATTTTTTCATTATTTATCCACCATTGTAACTTTTCATAAAAATAATGAAACATATTTCATTAGATTATTTTAATGAAAACCTTTATAAAAGTCATGAAACATTTTAATAAGAAACATGACTTAGTTTCATTAAAAGTATGAAAGACAAATCATATGATTAGTGAAATAATTTCTCTAGATCAAAGAATCAATTTCATTAAGCACATGAAAACTGTATATTAAATTAATGAAAAAGTAACATTTATTTGTAGTAATGTAATATATTCATTAAAAATATGAAACTCCTTCATAAGGTCAATGAAATTATTTCATTTATCTAATTTTATTATTCATTGAGCACCTGAAAAATTTACATTAAATCAATGAAATAGCTACATTTGTTTAATGAAATAATATCATAACACACATTAATAAAATATGTTCACAAAAGTACGTAATAAGATCAATGGAATTATTTCATTTATTCATTGATACTTTATTTCATTACACAAACAATACTATTCCTTGCTTTTGTGAAATTGTACCTAATTATGATAAAAGAAAATGTTCAACAAGTATTCATGAAATAAAACAGATGTTATTAATTCAAATGACTTCAATACACTGGTATTTAAATTTGTTAAACTATTATTATGCTGATTTGAGTACAAGCACATATGTACACACATACCCAAGTTCGGTAGCCAGAAATTTATTTGTCATTGATCTAATGAATTCTATTTCATTGGAATTATGAAACTCATAAAACTTACATTTTAATAAAAAAATAACTTGACATTTTTTAAACTGTAGCTTAAGATTAATAAATGCCCGTTAATATATCTTACCAAAATTCAAAAAATTTAAAAAGAAATTAAATTTTGTTGTAGTCCTAAATCCAATGATTTTTTTTAATGAAACTATGAAACTTAATGAAACCATTCTGATGGAACTATTTCATAATATGAAGTTTCATGCATATTGTGAAAAGTTTTCATTGGATTAATGCAAAATATTTAATGAAACAGTTTCATTAAATATATGACGCATAATTCTTTCAGTGTAACAAGTTAAAGTGAAAATAGAAAATAAATTGTAAATAATTGAATTGTGCTAGGAAAAACGATAAAAAAGCGTAAAAATTAATCTTTAAAAATTTGCTAGTGATTTTCAGTGTATCTTTTATTCAATTTCAAGAAAAAAAAAATTATGTTGTCAGTGCAAGCAATTAGAACGAGAAGCAAGCGTAAATCTTCGAGAATTGTTAGTAGCTTTTATAAAGTTAACATTTTTAGTGGCAAAAACCGACAGCAGAATAAACCAGCTGTAATGCGGAAGCAAAGGCAGGTTTTCAAGAAGCTCATAAAGAACAATCACCCTTATTGTGTTTGGCGTTTTTAATGCGAAAGACGAGAGTTTTTGAAAAATGGTACCGTGGTTGGCGAAAAACGCCAGTGAATACGACAAATTTCAAATCTAATACTAAACGCCATTAAAATGCTACCGTGCTTGGGGTATTTGTGTTTCAAAAGGGAGCAAATTCGTCGTCAACGAAGAATAATTTTTTTATATTATAATTTTTTACAGAAAGAAATTCACTTTCTAATTCCTTACCTTTGTAGATCTTTCGAAGTGTCCAAGAATTGTTAACGCCATCAGTAACAGGACATTGCACCAATGCTTTGTTCATGCAAAGGACATACATCTTATATTGTACATAGGGACCAAAAGGACCCAAGTGGGCTGGTTTCATGAAACTGGCGGCCTGTACAACCTAACCTATATTGTACATATATGTTTACTTTACATCATTTTTATGTTAATAATTTTTTTGATAATATAAAAACTCTATAACTAAATGTTAATTAGCCAATTGACAAAATCTTGCATGAGTTACAAGTAAGCCTTGCTGGTAAATCTATCTCTAAAAAGAAATTTTTGTACCAACAATCTTTTTCATGTTTTAATTCATCATTTTGGTGAAAGTAGGGTGGTGGCTCTAGATATTTCAAAAGCGTTTGACAGAGTGTGGCATGCTGCACTACTGGCAAAACTCACTGCTTTTGGTGTCGGTGACGAGTTCTCTCGGTTTATATCGAGCTTTCTCAGAGACCGCACTATACGAGTTGTTATAGATGGGGTCTCATCAAACGAGTTCAAGATTAATTCAGGGGTACCGCAAGGCTCCGTTCTTTCTCCTACCCTATTTCTTATTTTCCTCGACGACCTTCTCTATCAAACTTCCAACCCTATCCATTCTTTCGCGGATGACAGCAGCATTTGTCACTCGTACTCTTTTAGTTATAGGCCCAGCCTATCAGAGATCACTGCCAAGAGGTTAAATATGAATAATTCACTGAATAGCGATCTTCTATTAATCTCCGAATGGGGTCGTAAAAACAGGGTCGCCTTTAACGCTCGCAAGACCCAAGGTTGCTTATTAACGCACAAACAAACGACCGCAAGTGCTGCATCATCTGTACTCATGGATGGTATAAATATTGAGGAATCGGATTCTCTTGATGTTCTTGGAATGAAGATACAGTGTGATGTTCGCTGGACTGAACACATTTGTCATATCTCTAAAGAAGCATTTAAGTGCCTCGGTTTTTTGAAACGGTGTAAGATGTACTTCACTCCATCCGACCTCTTTACTATTTATACCACCTACATCCGACCGAAAATGGAATACAACTCTCATGTTTGGGCCGGTGCCTCAAAGTCTATTTTGGGGTTACTCGAACGTGTGCAGGAGAGGGCGAAGAAGCTTATCGGTGACAGTAGGGTATCCAACTCTATTGACTCACTGGAGCATCGACGCAGTGTGGGGTGCGTTACTCTGTTCTATCGTTACTACAATGGCTTTTGCTCTGACGAGATTAGGGATCTTGTTTCCGAAACGCGCACATTTTTACGTAGCACGCGTTCATCGTCTAGAGCTCACCCATTTGTGGTCGATTGCCCGGGGAATCGTACTACGCATTACAGAGAGAGTTCGTTTTTCAGCCGTACGCTTCGTCTGTGGAACAAGTTGCCTGCAGACGTATTTCCTCTCTGTTATAACGTTGGAAGGTTCAAGACAAATGTGCACAAGCACTACTCCCTCTTTCCCCCTCCTCACAACCTATTTTCCTAGTTCTGGTACAATGCACTGCGTATGTAGGGGTCATCCCCTGAGTACTGGTCCTATAAAAAAAAAAAAATCATTTATTTACATATCCCTTGATTTATGATATGAAACTCACGCAATATTTTGTGAATTAGCCAAAAATTTATTGATGTGTATAAAGTCATCAATATTTCATTTATTGAGCCTTTTTAGAATTTCGGTGTGAATCATACAACGGTTACACGGCCGAGTATTTAAGGGGTTGTTAGATAATATCTACACGAGTCTCACACGATTCCTCTACGATTAACATAAACGCATTTTGCTAAGTTGCCTAAGAGTCTCATAGAAGAATCAGCTTTTGTAACAGTTACTCCCCTGCAAGGAATCATCTGCGATTAAAAAATGGCGCTCGTAGACGATCAAAAACACTCGTCATGAGACTCCCAATAGAGTTGTCTACAATTGAAAATGCTAGCTGGGATATTTATACACATATGTATGTATCTCCGTATGTACATACAACCTCAAAATTACCAGCCACATTAACCGTTGGCACGTTAACAAAAATTGGAAAAAAAAAAACTAAAGTAGGAAAAAAAACGAAGTTTTTTTCTATCAAATCATGCCACTTAATGCAGAGTTTAAATTGTAATTGATATTTATTTAAATTAAAGAAAATAATCGTACTACACTTCTTTTTGCTTGGCAGGGGTTTAATGTAAAACATGGTCTTATACATTCATCCTTTTAGTTATTTCTTTAGCCAAGAGGCCAGATTAGGTTATTTTCAAAATTTAGGTTAGTGTTATATTAGACATACAAACAATTTGCGATTTAAATTGATAATATTTTGTCGTCTTAACACCTTTAAGCTCTTCTATGTGAAATATTTTGCTTTAATTTTTATACTTTAGTTCTTTGAATAGATATACAGTTGTAGACATGTAATTAAAGCATAAATGTGATCTCTTATGGCTTCGGTTTTGCTTTATGATCTATTGTTATTTCATCAGAACTTTTCCCCTACAAAGATAAGTTTGATCCTTTTTGCAGTTGGTTCTTTTTTTACAAGAGTTTTTTGTTTAGTTTTCTCAAAAAAATAAGTCATTATTTAGTGAAAGAGTAGTTTTTCAAGTGGATACATAATTAAAAAATTTACAGTTCTGCTATTTAAAAGTGTGTTGACTTTGGTTTTGTTCAGCTAACTTCTGAACCGGAAGAGTTCTTCCGGTATTTATATCGAGGGTCTTATTTCGCTTTTTATAAAAAAAAAGTGTCGCAAAGTTTGGTTGTTCCTTTGCGTTTTCTTTTTAATAAATCCTTGGCTGAGGGATATTTTATCGATAGATGGAAAGTTGCTTCAATTACTCCTGTTTTTAAAGGAGGTGATAAAACTGATGTTACAAATTACCGTCCAATATCTAAGCTGTCAAATATTTCAAAACTTTTTGAACACATTATCAAAGAAAAAATTTTGCTTGCTATAAGGCGTTATATCTGCGATGAACAGCAGGGATTTTTACCTGGCCGTTCCACTGTTTCCAACTGTACGGTTTTTAATCATTTTTGTATTTCTGTCTTTGAGAGACATAAGCAGGTTGATGCGATTTTTATGGATCTATGTAAAGCATTTGATAAGGTATCACATAAAATGCTACATCTTAATCTATCTACAATTCGCTTTTACGGTACGTTTCGCAATTGGTTAAGTTCTTATATTTCTGATAGGAGATATACTGTTGTCCTTGAGAATTTTGTGTCTTTGCCCTACACAGCTTCGTCGGGTGTACCCCAAGGAAGTATATTAGGGCCGTTACTTTTTCTAATTTTTAAAAATGACATTGGCAATTGCTATCAAGGGTCTCAATTTTTATTATATGCTGATGACCTCAAAATTTTTAAAGAAATAAAATCGGAGAATGACTCGCTGTCTCTTCAACTCTGCATCGATAGAATATCCTCTTGGTGTGATATCAATAATTTGCCTTTAAACATTAATAAATGCTGCCAAATGACCTTTCATAAGTCAAATATTAGTAACGCTAAAGTTTTCCAATATAAATTAAATGATAATAACTTGAATGTGGTAAGTCAAATGTTGGATCTTGGTATTATGTTGGATTGTGAATTTAACTTCAATGCGCATCTTGACTATATTATACCTAAAGCTTATGCTGCCTGTGCTTTTATAAGAAGAAATTGTAAAGACTTTTCGGATCCTAGAACATTAAAAATCTTATATACTGCTTTTATTCGTTCTAAATTAGAGTATTGTTCTTTTTATAGCCACAATATTAGCCACTAGGCATGGGAAAAAGACCAAGTTTCTCCGAAGAAGAAAGGAAGGTTATCATTAAACTCAAAGGATCAGAGAAAACGGTGAATGAATTTTTTCAATTACATGTTTACTCTAGAGGAATATGGTAAAATAAATTTGGGAAATCAATTTGGGAGGCCCTCAGCCGTAAAACCACAGCCAGCACAGATGAAAAAACCAGAGCTGTTTAAAGTCAAGTCAAACAGACAGCTAATTATTATATTAATCATAACATTACTTATGAGCCACCCACATTCAATTCACTTCATATTCTTTCCAGTGCCATACTTTTTCTACAACAATAGCAGGGCAAATTAAAAATTCTGTGATGTTTGGCTAACTCATATTAAATTAAACATATGATTTTCTTCTCTGTTAACCTTAAAACTAATTTGTGTCTAATGGCTGGGCATGTTGCGTAACAAAAGTACGAAGTAGGCTTGATATTGAAGCTGATATTGAAGGAAAAAACATTTTTTTTTTTCAAAAAGCATTTATTTCTCAACATAATGTACTTTTAGCTCAATACACTTATTAAGACGCTATTCCAAATTTTTAATCCCATCTGCATAATACGATTTGGAGAACCCCTCAAAAGACGCTTTAGTTTTGGTAATCACTTCTTCGCTTGAGATGAATCTTTTTCCTGCGAGACATTTTTTCAAGTTTGGAAACAGGAATAAGACACTAAGAGCTAAATCTAGACTAAAAGGTGGATGCCCAACCAATTCGAAGTGTATTTCAAGTAATTTTAACATCGTGTCTAATGCTGTGTAAACCGATGCATTGTCGATGCATATTTGTTTTCTTTAAATGGGGTCGCTTTTTCTTCATTGCATCAATCAATTGATCCAGTAATACACGGTAATACGTTCCTGTGTTTGTGGATCCTTTTTCAAGTTAATCGTAGGTAATATTCCGTGTTCATCCCAGAATACACTGGCAATAACCTTGTCAAGCGATTTCACTGTCTTCGCCTTCTTCGGAGCACTTACACCAGCTATTTTACCTATTGTTTCGAATGTGTTTTGATTTCAGATGTGTAGTGGTAGACCCAAATTTCATCAACACTTATTAATCGACGCCAAAAATTAACAGGATTGCGCTTTATCATATCCCAACACCGCTGTGAAGTGATCTGTCGTACTCGTTTTTATTCGACACTGAGCAAACGCGGCACCCGTCTTGTCAATAGCTTTTTCATATGCAAATATTCAGGCAAAATGTTGAACACATGTTCATATGATATGTTTACCATTTCAACAATCTTATGTAACTTGAATCCGCGATCATTCTTAACGATATCGAAGATTTTCTTGATATTTTCTTCCTATTGATGTTATTGTTGCAGAGCTTGTTCGGCCGCGCTTAAATTCAGCAATCCAATAATTTGCCACGTAATCTGAAGGAAAAGATTCACCGTAATGTTTATCGAGTTTTTCTTTTGTCCCTTGCGCCATTTTCCATTTCAAATAATAATGTTTAATCATTGAACGAAATTCACTTTTTTCATTTCTCAAGACACACAAAAGTTGCTTACTTTAAACGACTACAACAAACCAACTAATCGATGAATTTAGGTGAAATTTTAACAGCTGACGTAATTTCAAAATAAACAACAAAACGTTAGGTAGCTTCATTATCAATCCGTCCTCGTATAATTTAACATCAAATGTTGACTCATATTTATATAACAGGAAATGTGAATGAATAAAAATTAATAATTAAGTTTGATGTCCGTTCACTTCAGTTATTGGTCCTATATACATATATTAAAAACATCCACACCACTTGCATCGCTAAAAAGTAGTTGCAGCGGTATTTATATTTAAATTAAAATTTTCACACCCAACGTGGTGTTAGTGGTGGTTTTCGGTTTCATTATCTATAGCAGAAGCATTATTATGAGCTTTAAAGCCCTATAAGTTTAAACATATTAAAGAAATACTTTTACACAAATCATAAGTGCATATGATATGTGCAACAATGTGAAGGTAGATGGTGCAGCTAAAAACATAGTATCTGCTTTATAGAAAGCTAATTTGATATCTTCTCTTAACAACTGACTGCAGACAATCATATTCATACGGATTGTCTTTAAAAAATAACTTCTGAAACAATGTTTGCTAGTTAGATATCATATTTTCTAATTTATTTTTTCTATTTTTTTTATATTATAAAAGCCAGATACTGGTAAATATCTGCACACAACACATAATAAGCAGAAATAAAACGCTGCGAAAAAGAGATAACTAAAAGCACGCATTGCATGCATTTTACTCATGTTGTCATCCCTCGTATGCTGCGTTTGTTCCTAAGAAAATCATTCCTCCTTTGCTGCGTTTGTTCCTAAGAAAAAAACAAACTATGAACCGTTTTCTTTTTGTTTAAGAAACACTCTGGAAATCGTTAAATACGAATGTGCTATTCTGTTTGCAATTAACAATCAAAATTTGCTTTAATGTAAATCAGAAATTGTTTTTGAATTAATTCTTTATTGTTATTTGTTTTACGAAGTGGAGCCCCAATCATAAACGTTAGGTTCTTTGCCCAACTGAAGTGACATTTCTTTGCTTGCTTCAGTGTAAATTAAACTATCAGCAGATATACAAATGAATAGCGCGATAAAATGGGGGTTCGAAACAAAATGCATTTCGCGACCATCATCTTTAGCGACAAGACACACTTACTTCTCAGGGGATTCGTTAACGTGTAGTGTAATCTCTTCCATCCAGTGCATACGTAGTTTTTAGCCATCGACCGTATTTTCTATATACATTACCAGCTCTTGTTCGCGGCTTCGCTCGCCTATGTCTTAGTAGCTTTATGCATGCAAAGTTTCAGCCCGATCGGTTTAAAAGGTTTCATAAAAACATTCATCCCCTATTTTTTTTTTTTTTTTTTTTTTTTAGCTTAGACCAGTACTCATGGGATGACCCCTACATATGCAGTGCATTGTACCAGAACTAGGAAAATAGATTATGAGGAGGGGGAAAGAGGGAGTAGTGTTTGTGAACATTTGACCTGAACTTTCCAACGTTATAACAGACAGGAAACACGTCTGCAGGCAACTTATTCCATAGACGAAGTGTACGGCTGAAAAACGAATTCTCTCTGTAATGCGTAGTGCGATTCCCCGGGCAATCGACCACAAATGGGTGAGCTCTGGACGATAAATAATATGTGCGCGCTTCGGGAACAAGATCCCTAATCTCGTCAGAGCAAAATCCATTGTAGTAACGATAGAACAGAGTAACGCACCCCACACTGCGTCGATGCTCCAGTGAGTCAATAGAGTTGGAGGGAGTCAATAGAGTTGCAACATTTGCACAGTTTGCATTACCCACCATGAAAACCCTTACTTTTTATTTTTAATTTTTAAAACTTAGTTTGAATACCCCGTTTGCTTGTAATTATATACAGACAATTTTTAAATATGAAAATAAAATTTAAAGAGCACATAAATATTTTGTAGAGAAAATAACTCGAACTCAGCGAAAACGGCTACTTAAATTTTCTATTTTCATTAATTTCAGGCAACTTTTGTTAACTATAATAGTTAGTTCCCACATTTATTAAAACAAAAACAACATCCTCATGCTGTGATTATTTACCATATAAACAAATTGACATAACTTTATTTAAATTTTGATCTAATTTGTTGTTTTTAACATACCAAACAACAAAATAATAAAACAAACTAACAAACATGATAACAAAGTCTAAAAGATGTATAACAAACCAAATAAATTTGAAAAAATTCTTGTCTGCTGTACTTTGTTTTGTGATTTTTATTTTTTTTTTTAACAACAATTGTTAGACATAAAAAAAAACATTTACAAACTTGTGACATATTTCTTTAACGATTTTTTCTCCACTCGCTTTTTCCTATATTTACGAGTGCAAAGAGAATTTGAAATCTATCAATCAAATTCGAAAAACTTGTGTGAGTGTTTTTTCTTTGGTCGGTTCATGTGTGTGTGTTTGCTTGCAAGTTGTCAAAGTCTTGTCTATAGCAAAAAGGATAAAACAAATATGTAAAAATATGCCAATATTGCGTAAGATTTTTTCTAGCAGTTTTCTTGAGTTGCATTACTTAAATTTGCATATTTTGTTAACAAGAGTAAATGGCAACAAGACGCAAAAAAAGTTTTATTTTTTAAATTTACTTTTTCGAGCCATTAACAACAAACAAACTTGCAAACAGCAAACGCAGAAAATGAGACAAATATACAATGAAACAAAATGAAAAATATTTTTGCTCAAACGCCTACGCAAAATTTTTAAAAATAAAATACATACATTATATTTTCAATTTTTTGTTCCCTTTTTTTGTGCTCGGGTTTTTGTTATTATAATTTTTTTCTTTCTTGAAAATAAAATATAATAGAAAATGCATTCATTTGCATTTATCTATAGAAAAAAATCTTATGTGGCGTCCGACTGTGTGCTTAAACTTAAGAAGTGTGTGTATGTTTTATTGTTAACAGTTCCAAATGGTACAAAAAAAACACTTGAAAACTTATATATATAAAAAAAAACAACAGCCAACAAACAACTATGACGACAATGACTGTCACAAATGGCGTAGTTTTGAATTATAAACTGCCAACTACTTGAATAGTGAGCCATGTCACAGCATTTAATATATGGAAAAATGACAGTTTTTAGTCATATAATTTTTCCGTTTTCGATCCAACTATTCAGAAACTATATTTTCGAGTTTGTAGTCATGTCAAACAATCTTAAAGAAGAAATACATTTTTATTGCAAAAATATATGTTATGGACATGTGTGTTATGTCTATAAAACTACCCAGTTGGCCGAGTCGTGCACACATCGTCGACAGCGGTTGCAAGACTTGTCTTATTTACTAGTACTATACAAATGTCTTGCAAAACATCGTAGTATTTTCAATCCATCGCCTTCTTTCACATTTCAAAACAAAACACTTCAGTGCTGAAATGTTCTAAGCACATAAACGAATACTGTCTTATAAGCATTTAGAACAAACAGAACCAAACACAAGTAGTACCAAATGAAATAGAACAAAATTTGAGTAGAGCTTCCAGCATTAAAGCAGACATGCCCAGGCCAATGCACTTGTTGCTCAATTGTTTTTGTTAAAGCGCTTAGCTATAGGGCTGTGCTCTTTAATACACACAAACTGCTCTCAGCACTAGCAATGAAAAATACACAAAGAACTTCATCTTATATATTTTTTGTTGTTCTTCACTGCACATACACAAAAGCTAAGCAACAACACTTTCGCATGTTTTGCCGGTAAACATTGACGACAGCGATTATCAGTGTGAAATATTTGTAAATTTTTTTGTTTTTACAACAAAAACTATTAAATAAAAGTAGTTTTTACATAAATGTATTGGTGTTTAGTCTTCCACAAAGAACTTGTGGGCACCACTGCATTAAATTAATGTTCTACTTCAGTTCTGTTTATAAAATTTGTTGTTGTTGTTCCTGGTTTTTGTCTTTGCATTGGTGCACAAGTGCTGTATGCACAGTATGCTGGTGTATGTTGTTGTTCATGGTTTTTGTCTTTATATTAAGCACAAATATTTAAGACTCAGTATACTCAAATGCCAATGTACTTGCTGTAACTCATCGTTTATTTGCTTTATTGTAATGTTTTGTTTTGGACTTTGCTGTGAAGCAGAATTCAAGCACAGTTAAGCACTGTCGTGAATGAGTTTCAAAACCATGAAGTGTTTGTTCCGTTTCTAAATGTTCTATAACTTGTTTGTTTTATTTTAAGAATTGTTTTGAAATACAGTGCTTGGAACTAGTGCAAAGTAGTGCGCAGTGTTCTTTAGAACATTCTGTGCAGCCTTTTATTATTTAATCAGCGACACTATGACGACATTCCAGGCCAAATACTGGTGACTGTTTCGTACAGTACTGTTATCTACATTGTCGTTGACGATAATTATTATGAAAACAGAATATTCTGTGCAGCCTCTTATTATTTACTCGATATCACTATGACGACATTCCAGGCCAAATTCTGGCGACTTTTTGTACAATACTCTTATCTACATTGTCGTTCAGGATAATTATTATGAAAATGTTATCGAAATTAACATCAAAGAATAAATAAATAAATAAAGTAAAGGTAGTGTTATCAAAGATAACGATAATGTTATCAAAACTGGCATCAAAAACCAATCTTACGTTAATCATTAATCAAAATTTTATACCGATAATAAAAAATTAGTCGGTTCAAGTTTTTTAAACTAACTCCAACTTTTCCTTTTCGTCTTTTATTTATTAGAAAATTACCTTTGATTAAAGTTGTTTTTCTTTTACTTTGGCAATTCGATATACATAGATAAATAGGCCGACTTCCTAAATGCAAGTTGCAACGCATATTTACAATGCATACACTTCGTAAACGCATACGTAAACTTTCTGGCAACGTCCAATGTTCTTAATCGTCTGGCAACTCATTTTAATGAGTATCAGCTGTCAGAATCGTGCATCATTATTACTTTTCATGTAAAGTTGTCTCTTCTTTTTTCCTTTTTAATAAGTTTATCAATATTTTTTGATAATTCCTCAGCACTTGTCAACAACATGGATTTTTGAATTTTGTGTTGCCTCCATTTTTCCAAAAAAAATTATTCAATTTTATAACATGTGGTTGACATTTGTTTTATATATGACTTGCATAGCGACGTTCCTAAATGCCGATAAAATTCAAAAAAAATTTTCTGCAACGCAAGGTTGTACTTAAGACATGTTAAGCATTGCATACACATTTTTTAAAATTATGCATTGCAACTTGCGTTTAGGAAGTCGACCATAGATTTATTTCTGACATACTCGAACATAATTATTTCTTTTTTTTTGCTCACTTGAGGTAAAAAGATATGCAGACAATCATTTTGTTGCAATTCATAGAAAATAACGACAAATTCTATTTGATATTTTTGTAAATTACATTCCAAGCACGATAAAATAGAAGAAATTATTTTGGATGTTGTCGTCAGTATATTTGAAGCACGACAACTGCCACACACACACGTCATTTTTTCTGTCTTTTTTATGTGTTATTCTTCATTGAAGTAAAAATAACAGATCAGAATATTTTATCACAAATGTACTAAGTTTTGTTTTATATAGACGACAAATCAGGAAATGCCTTGGAGACATGATCGAGAACACAAGTCGTCGACACCAACCTGGACAACTGGGTATTTATTCCCTCATACATAAATATACTAAGTGGATACATACATACATGTATATGTATGTACACCTAAACTTCTATATAACGAATCTAGAGGTATAGGCAATGCAGCTTTATACAGGTAGTGGCAGAATTACAATAAATGAAACACCAACAAACATCAATATGTATTTTGTTGGTAGAATTTATGAATAGTTGACAAAATTTTGACTTGGGTATAGGTAAATATTTATTTGATGATTTTTAAAACAATGGGGTTTTATTCACTATACTAGCTTCCAATATATTGAACCAATCAAAAAATTATAAACAGGTTATTTTCCACGTTTCCCAGCAGTTTATGTTGACATTTCATAGGAGCTATTTTAATCATCTGTAGACTTTGGAAATTTTTGAAAGATATTCTCAAACATTCAACTTTATATCCCAACAATCGAAATAAATTATTGAGAATTTAAAAAGAAACATGTTTTTATAATATCTTTCCAAAATTTCCAAAGTTTACTGATTATTGGCTCCTATGAAATGTCGACATACAACATAAACATAAAAAACAATCTGTTTATAATATATTAATTTTTTTTTATCTAAAGATAATTCAAAAATAATTCCTTATATCTAGTTATTCTTATATTGTAAACAAAACAATCACTTTTCAGAGAATTACCTTAAGTTTATTTATTAGAATGAAAGAATCTGTGTATGCAAAAACTGTAAAACAAACCATCAGTCAAAGACCCACTATGGCTTGGGCGGCCTGCTTCTTTCCAATGGTTCATGTATTCAATGACTCTACGATATAATTGAGGTTAGATATTGTCAATATGCCGAAATAATATCTCATTCTTTAGCTGTTGATTTGTTCTTGGATTATCTAAGCACACTTTTCTTTTAAATATATACAAAGAAAGAAGTTCAACGGTGTCAAATCACATGATCGTGATCACTAATGAACATCACCACGACTTGAGACCATACGGCCATTGAGTGTCTCTTGCAAGGAAGACATTAATTAAAAATTTAATCTTGTCGCATACGTTCTGTTGGTGCAGACGGTGTAGAATATGTAGTAGTCCTCCTTTTAACAGTTATATACACTGAAAAGAATTCCTTCATTAATATAATGAATTTTGACATTAATCTAATGAAAATTTTCATTATTTTTCGGCCAATGATGGCCTTCATTGGACTAGTGAATCTTCTTTCATTAAAAATTATTTAATGAATACATTCGTTAGATTAATGAAAACTTCATTAAGTTAATGAAGAATAAATCATTACATTTATGAATACTTTTCATTAAAACAATGAAAAAATTCATTAGGCTAACGACTCAATTTCATTAGTTTTATGAATTTGGTACATTAACATTAAGTAAAACTTTCATTTCTTTAATGAATCTTTTTCATTATTCAAACGCTATTTGTTCATTAGGCCAATGAATGTGTTACATTATTTTTATGATATATTTTCACTATTTTAATGAATACATTCGTTGAACCAATGATAATCTTCACTAATTTGGTGAAAAATTTTCTTCATTCTAATGAAATAAAATCATTAGTTTAAGGAGGAGTTTCATTATTCTAATGACCTTTTTTCATTAGCATTGTGCTACTGAAAATAAACTAAACAATTTTTTTATATTAGGCATAAAAGAATTTTTTATTGTTTTAATAATAATGGAAAATAATATAAAATTAATAATACTAATACATTTCATTTGGAATGATGGTTAAAAGAAAATCAAAACATTTTAATTCAACACAAAATAACTTAAAAAATAATATGTAATGTGACATATGTAAACATTTTGGATAATTAAATAAGTTTAAACAATGGTTATTTGACATTTAATTATTTGATCTTGTTTAAGTCAATATTTCTTATTTTCAGCTAAAGATCGTTTTATTTTTTATAAAAAATTCAACAGTATTTATTTTCAATATTTCGATAACAATTTGTTATCATCGTCAGGAAAACATATAAAATATTAATTTTCCTTTAAAAAATGAACTTCAGCAAACTCATTTCTTTTTTTAAACGTTTGCTTCCCGTTGCGTGCAAAAACAAAACGTTTGCTTTGGGTATAGATACATAATTGTTCACAACGAGCGCTAAGGAAAAAATTAAGTGTGACTTTGTTGTTGCATTTGTAACGGAATAAATATTCTTTTAACCAAAAAACGAGAGAAAAGCCCATCTCTTTGCTTTTGATTTCAACTATGTAGGTATTTAAAATGAGGGTAGTTTATGAATTCTAATGAAAAGTTTAGTTAATATAATGAAAATTTTCATAAGAACTAAAAAACTATTGAAACTTTTATTAAAATAATTTTTTACACAGTAATTAGTGTATAAAATAATTTACTTTGTCATTTAGTTAGTAGTTATAATATATTTATTTTCTCACTTTTAATAAATCTCTAAAATTTTGCACACAGCCTTCAAAAATTTTTTATAACAAATCCAATGAAATTTTCTAATGAAATTATGAAAACTAATGAATCAATTTTAATGAATATTTTCATTAATGCTATGAATTTTCATTCATGGAACGTAATTTTTCATTCCGTTAATGAAAATTATCTAATGAATGGGGTTCATTGGAAATATGAAGCAAATATTTTTCAGTGTAAAAGGAGGATTATGTGGGCCACGGAATCTAACAGATAGCCTGACTTGACCATTTGTCCTGTACAATTCCGGAAAGTTTTGGCTGATTTTTACAGCTTTTAAGTGAGATATTTGCTATCAAATCTATATATAATGTTGTTGTAACTGGATTTTGACCATCGCATGTTAATCCACAACAATATAACCGAGCGCTGCACTGTGCCGTTGTACCGAGAAAAGTTCTAGTTTAGAATGTGTCGCTATCTCCTTAAGATATACCCGGTGTTCACGAACCAACCTATACGTCGTGTAAGTCCCCGCTAGCGCATTCAACATAGCCTTAATATGATTAAAAATTCGGATATTTTTTATATAGCCCATATACACTCAACCAGCTTTATGGCTTTCATTTCCTTATGCGTCACGCTCCCCTCCGTTCGTCGCCTAAAGCTAACCCTTCTGTCATACAGGGAAATAAAGATACTACCACCTACTCTTAAGAATGACTTTAACCCATCTGTACAAATCTGAAGCATGTACTCTCGATGATGTATATCGGCCACCCTCAAATCTACACCAGCCAAAATCGCATGTCGAGTATTAGAGCTGGTAAACAGCAGTTAATATTCCACTACAGCGCCCACTAATTATCCCATAATTAAAGCATGGCCATTTGTCGTCGTCTTCTACACCCTGCTTGCCCTTAGTCTGATCGCCACATTCATGACCATTTCGGTTACCATGATCAGTCGGAAGACAGTTTAACAAAAGTGATTCCGATGGCGCGATGCAGGAAGCAGTTGTGCGTATTATGCCCTCTTGCAGTAGCATACAAGCGCCCCACGTTAATATGGGCTTAGCAACCATGCCATATTGCCAGCAGGTATTGTAAGGGCTTATTCTCCAAGTTTTTACAATAGCCCTATTACGCAAAAACCAAGGCAATAATCGCCTTGAAAGGACACTTCGTTGCCAGGACATTTTGCAACCTAGATAGAAAAATGAAGCATTTGTAACAATATAAGTATATAATTACTTTTACAAATATTCATAAATAAAAGCTTTTTCATAAATCATTTATTTAAGCTGTTAGAAAAACACTTAATTTAATTTGCAAAACTTTAAATTTACAAACATAAAATCAATTTATTTTCTTCTTGCAAATATACATAAGTATGTGTGTATAAAAACTCGTTAGTTATAAAATGTTATAAAACCCATCCTCCTAAAACATGAGTGAGTTATTATTCAACCCAAATAAAGTACTTTAAATATTTAGGAGTTATGGCTTTTTTTCAAAATGGGGAAAAATAATCCTCAGCTTAAAGCCAGCAAATGTTTATCACACAAAATTAAACAAGTCTGTGGAAAGAAAAGCATAAATCTGAAAATAATAATAATAAAATTAAATGAGAAACAAATTTTCACAGACAACTTAAAACTATAAAGAAAATTTCACAGCCATTAAACACATGACAATTTATGACATAGAAAAACACACCTAACTCTTAAACACTAAAAATGTCCATGATTATAAATTATTAAACATTCAATGTATACAAGATTCAAACATGCATGTTTATGGTCCTCGCTGATGCATAATAACATTAACAACAAGAAATTCAAGAAAAAAAAACAAGAAAGAAAAAAAAAATCAGCCAAATTTATAATTTTTTTTTTTTGCCCCATCATCCGAACATACGAACATAAAAACAATAATAAAAAACTGCAAACTCTCTAACAATCTTTGAAGCTTTAAGAAGATTGCTAAAACTCTATGAATGAATCAGAGAATGAATGACAGTCGTTAAAGGGGGAACAGGATAAATTAAAAATAATATATGTCAATTTCGTTACTAAAAAGCTCTACAGCAATTGAAGTATTTTTTGAAAAATTTTGAAATGCAGAAAATTTACATTAATAGTAATAGTAATGAAAACTTTTCGTGTTTTAAATACCCGAGTTTGGCAGTTACTTTTGCTTAAAAGCTTAATGTTACTTCTGACAGCGGCCATAGCAGTTAATATATGTCAATTTCGTTACTAAAAAGCTCTGCAGCAATTGAAGTATTTTTTGAAAATTTTTGAAATGCAGAAAATTGAAATTAAATGTTAATAGTAATGAAAACTTTTCGTGCTTTAAATACCCGAGTTTGGCAGTTACTTTTGCTTAGAAGCTTTTTCTATATATAGCAGCTTAAAGTTACTTCTGACAGCGGTCATAGCAGTTAACCGCAATGAAAACTTTGAGTTTTCTCTTTTAAAAATAAACTAAAGCCTCATCCAAATATTCGTATTTTATGTATTGTAATTAGGGTTCCATCTTTTCCTCTTACAATTAAAGTACATTGGCTATTAAAGCTTAAAAATAAAAAGTACACAGTACAAAAATAAAGTACAATATCTTTTATTTATTGTTATAATGAAAACCATATTTTTTATTGCTTTTCCCAAGTTTTATCAAATAATTGTCATTCCTAAACAATTATTTAGCCAAACACCATGTTCAATTTGCCACTGAATTTTATACTTCTGCAATCGTTTATTCTTCAGTGTGATTGCATCATCTTTTTTACGTATTTGCCCCATTTTTTTTTTATCAAAATTTCGTTTTGTAGGGGTATTTCGTTTATCTAAGTTGTCCTTGTTTAATAAATATATAAAACTTATAAATCATATTCTTATTGCAATCAAGTAAAACAAATAAAAAAGTAAACAATTAGTGTTGCCAGATTATCTTCTATGAAAAATCGATATGAGAGTTAGTATAAGTCTTTCGTGTTGTTGTTGTTAAAGTTAAATCTCCACAAACACTACTTCCGCTATCCTCCTCATAATAATAACCTATTTTCCTAGGTCCAGTACAATGCACTGCATATGTAGGGGTCATACTCTGAGTACTGGTCCAAGATAACAAAAATAACAGTAATCTATTTTGATTTCTATATAAATCAAATCGTGTGAAATAAAGTATTTTCGCGTACTTTATTGTTCTCATAAAGTATAAAGTACAATTAACCGAAATAATGTACAATACTTTATTATAAAGTACGGGTGGCAAGCTTAATTGTAATACGGATACTTTTTTCGTTTGTTTTTTTCCATAAAGAGGTAAAATGCTTAAGTCATGCACCACAGGTCGTCATCTATGTTATATAACGACCTTCCATATACTACGTATATCGATTAAAATGCCCTGTGATATGTTTTGGGAGATATATCCACCACGTAACTGTTCTGCATAACTTTGCCGTTTTAGCCTTACGCTCCGAACTTATCTGCCAGCTTGAATGCACGTAACTGTGGTGGAGGTCCTTCATTTTAAATTTCCTATCGTATTCAAAAAAGAAAGTATATTTCACGTCGTAAGTAACAATCACTCATGTGGCATTCATTTCGAGTGTTGCAAACATACAAACAAACGCACAAACAAACAAGCATACTAATGAAACTAATATAAGCGTGTTAAAAACAAACTAGCAAGCTTTTTTTTACTTTTTTTATACTTTTTTTTTTAACTAATTATTGTTATATAGTTATAAGAATAATCCAATTTACAAGAATCTTTTAAGCAATAAATTGAGAAAAAGATTTTCTTCGTACTAAAATATTTGTGTTATTGTGCACTGAACCAAATTTCGCCGGTAATATTCAAAAAAAATATATATATTCAAACTATTATTTTTTTTTTTTGTTTTTCAATTCAACAACAATGGATTTCGTTAAAAATATAAATTATTAAATCTGTACATTTAAAAAAATATTTGTTAAATACGCAGTTAAAATTGTGTTGAATCAGGAAAAATTTAGTTACAACAGTAGTAACACATCGTAAGGTAAACAACACACACAAATATTTAAATTAACATCTATAAAGTTTGTTAGTTTGAATAAAATATTCGTTTATTTGACAAAATTTTTTCAATAAAACTCACTCAAATGAAGGACGAAAACATTAAAGTAGTAAAAAATTTTATTTTGACTACAAATTCTTTAAATGCCAGTAAAATAAGAATATATATATTTTTATTGGAACAAAAATTTCAATATTTATGAAGAATTTTCTTTAAAGTATGTTTTTTAAATTTAACTAAGGAGGATGTAGAATTAAAGAAATTTCGTTATAAGTAAGTACAGAATTTATTTTACCGTAAAGAAATAAAAAGTGTAAACTGAACAAACAAAATTTTTTCCTCTCTCAATTTTTAGAAGTAGTTGAGTATTATTAAAAACTTACTGTTAACAACAACACAACGGCGTCAAATTGGACCCCAGTGGACTGGCTTTGCAATAGCTGGCAGCCAGTGGAACATTCTGTTAACAACATTTGTGAAGATGTCTCCGGAAAACGGTATCTTGGTAACCAAAAAAATAAACATTTCTTGGAAGATTGTGTTTAGTTTTGTATTGACGAATCTCTTAGAACTCATTGTTTTTGTTTCAATTTTTCAAGAAAGACAAAACTTGCTTAATTTAAACGAGTACAACAAATAAACTAATCGATGAATTTGGGTGTTTGACAGATCGCAATCTCAAAAAAAAAGAAACTGTGTTTGTGTTGCTATCTAGCGCTACGAGTAGGTAGCTTCAATATCAATCATCATCTCAAGGAAGAACCGTATTAGAGTATGTTTATTTATATATTTTCTTTTTATATAAAAGACTCTAATATTTGTTTTATTAAATCGCATAAACTATTTTATATGCGAGTAAGTATAAACTACGAGTATAGTATCGTCCGTTTTAATTTTATTTTATAAACTTTAAAGCATTTCAACTGTTTATGTACAAAATTTGTAAAAGTAAATAATCCTATTGGGGTTACTGGGGATTAGAAATTTATTAAAAGAAGATAGTTAAACTGAGTAATTATTTTTCAATATGAATAAAAATGCTATTATATTTACTAAATTTATTAGTCCATTCGTCAATTTAAATAAAAATGAACTAAATTTTCTAATAACCATGAATAAGAGTTCTTCATTATTCATAAAATTTAACCATAGGAATTAGTTAATTTGACTAATTCATTATTCAATGTAACAAAAATTATGTTATATATATAACCAAAAAGTAATAGCAATTTGAAGAAATTTATTTTTTATAACTATTTACTAAAGCTATATTTTTTTTACGAAAAATATCCGAAGACTTGAATAAAGATTTTGTAATTTGTATAATAACCTACATTTCATAAAGTTTACACTCCAATTTTCAGTATTTAGGTAAATTTTTGGTTCAGTGTGTAATTTAAAGCACCGACTTCGCTCGAAAGGTATTTACTATAGAACCTTTCGAGCGAAGTTGGTGCGGTTAGCTAGTAATAATAATAAAAACAACAAAAATTTTTACATAAAACATTTCAATTATTTGAGACTTGCCAACTTGTTGTATAGGGTGTTTTTTTAAGCCCGATAGAACTTGAAATTGTAAAAAATAGCACAAAAAATTAAATTGTAATCAAAATTTTTTTTTATTCGAAAGATCAATACGTGACATTAACATTTGAAAATGATTTCGGGCATATGGGCACCGCGGCTGTTCTTGACGAAGCGCATTCTGGACGTCCAATTTTGGGCCACTTTTTCGAGCACTGCTGGCCGTATGTCACGAACAACACGAACAATGCTGGCCTCCAAGGCGTCAATTGTTGCTGGTTTATCAGCATAAACCAGTGACTTCACGTAGCCCCACAGGAAATAATCGAGAGGTGTCAAATCGCACGACCTTGGAGGCCAATTGACAGGTCCATTTCTCGAAATCAACTTATCGCCAAATTTTGATTTCAGTAAGTCGATGGTTGCGTTCGCCGTATGGCACGTAGCGCCATCCTGTTGAAACCACATCTCCTCCGGATCAATGTCATCCATATTTTCAAACAAAAAATCATTGATCATGGTGCGGTAACGATCTCCATTGGCCGTAACGCGAGCTCCGGCCTCATTTTTGAAGAAATAAGGTCCGATGATGCCACCAGCATGAAAACCGCACCAAACAGTGCATTTTTCTGGATGTAATGGAGTCTGTAGGGTCTCTTGTGGATTGGTCTCACTCCATATGCGGCAATTTTGCTTATTAACAAACCCGTTAAGCCAAAAATGCGCCTCATCGCTGAACACAATTTTGCGATAAAACAACGGGTCAGTTGCCAACTGCTCTAGAGCCCAATCGGCGAAAGAACGACGCATACAATGGTCTCGTGGCTTCAATTCAATGATTTGTCAGAGTATACTGAAACAAATAAAAAAAATGTTTCATCAAAATTTAATTTTTTGTGTTACTTTTTACAATTTAAAGTTCTATCTAGCTTAAAAAAACACCCTATACTTTAATTATTGCTAGTGAATTTTAAGTTTTCCCTAAAAAAGTTTGTCTACGGCGAAGAAATTATTACAAATAACAAAATAATTTCTCCGTACATAATTCAAGGAAAAATATTAGTTATTTTGGTCACTTATAAAATTTTTTCTAGTACTGTTAAATATAACACCTTATATACATAAATATGCTTGTAATAAAATAAAAATTAAACAACAACAAATTTTCTCTAGAAATATGTAACCTAGATTCGAATGTAACTGCCAACCATCCGTTTCATATAAATTGTTCCCCGTGTCCATATAAATGTAAGTAATTGTGAATTTCTATGAACAACTTCAATATGTTTTACATGCACATCAACGAAATAACAAACGACAAAAAGAAGAACCAAAAAAAAAAAAAAAAACAGAAAAGTGGTAATATAAAACATGCATGCAAATTGTAGACAACATTTTTCCTAACATTATTTCGCACTTTAAGCCATAAATTTTAAACAATTGACAATTGTAATTCCAGCGATATGAAAAAACCAGATGTAGCATATGAAAACAAATACAAATTGTTAACAAAAAAAAAAAAAAACACAACAAACAAAAATTAGGTCTTTGCGTTGGAGATCGAGTGTGTATGTGTGTGTGTGTGTAGATGGAAAACAAAATTCAATTTGCAATAATTTTTAATAATAACCATAAAGTTTGTTAACATGTATGAATTCTACACCCAAAAATAAAATGACAAATATTATTAAGAAAAATTTTTTTGTTTTAAAACGAATGTGAAAATATGAAAAATTATTTTTTTTTGTTAAGTATCACGTTTTTTCTGGTGGCTGTAAACTTTTTTACGGAGGTTATTTTTCTACGTATAGACTTTCCTTTGTTTGATTTAGCTAAAAATATATAAATATATGTACATATGTTAGCACACGCACAATAAAACGGGTTTTCATATTTGCCACCACATAGAAATAGTTTTTTCGTTTATACAAAAAGAAGGGGGGATAAAAGGATTTTTAATCTTAGTTTTTATACTTTCAAGTCCATGCCATCTATGTAACATTAATATTATCTCCAAAAACGGTCACAAATTATAATTTTTTAATGCCAATTTCATAACTTTCTTTCACTATATTGAAGCTATCGATTTTAATTTCTGGAATTTTAAATTGTATATACATATATCCAAAAAATTTATTAGTTCTAAACATTTCATAAAAAATATTATAAATGAATTTAAAAATCTCTCGCAGAGATTAAGCACTTTCTGAAATGAAGAGCAAATATCTATATATTCAAGCCAAACGTTTTCAGAAAATTTAAAACTTTTAAGTAAAACAAGTAAGAGTGGTATATTCGGCTGGGCCGAATCTAAAATACCCAATACATATTAAAAATTTGAACTAAATATGCTCGGATATATATGGACCAATATCGGGGAAAAAAATAATTTTGCCTTGTAACCACCATTCCAAAAAAGAAATCTTTCATGGACATTTCCATGGAAAAGTTTGTTTAACCTATATCTCGGTTATATATGAACCAATGTCGGAATTTTCTATTTTCTGTATTTTTGTAACTTTCTTTTATAACGAGAATTGATTTTCAGCAAAAAAAAAAAAAAAACAAATGTTAATGGAAAAATCATTTCAGGTCTCGGGTATATATGGACCGATATCTGAAATTTTAATTTTCCATATTTATATAACTTTATTTTATTACCAGAACTGCTTTGAGGCAAAAAGAAAAAACTTTTTTTCATTAAAAACCCGGTTTACGCTATATCTCGGGTATATATGGACTTATATCAGAAATATGCAATTTGTATTGCATATTTTTGTAAATAAATGAAATGAAATATTAATTTTCCATATTTATATAATCTTATTTTATTATCACAACTGCTTTTAAGCAAAAAAAGTTGTTTAAGTTCACTTATGCGACGTTCTTATGAAAAAACAGATTTAAGTTATATCTCGGGTATATATGGACCGATATCGGAAATTTTCATTTTCCATATTTATATAACCTTATTTTATTATCACAACTGCTTTTAAGCAAAAAAAGTTGTTTAAGTTCACTTATGCGACGTTCTTATGAAAAAACAGATTTAAGTTATATCTCGGCTATATATGGACCGATATCGGAAAATTTAATTTTCCATATTTATATAACCTGATTTTATTACCAAAACAGCTTTTAAGCCAAAAAAGTTGTAAAATTCACTTACGCGAAATTTTCATGAAAAACCCGGCTTAGGCTATATATGGACCGATATCGGAAATTTTCATTTTCCATACTTATATAACCTTATTTTATTACCAAAACTGCTTTTAAGCAAAAAAAGTTGTTTAAGTTCGCTTACGCGACATTTTCATGAAAACCCCGATGTAGGCTATATCTCGGGTATATATGGACCGATATCGGAAATTTTCATTTTCCATATTTATATAACCTTATTTTATTACCAGAACTGCTTTTAAGCAAAGAAAGTTCCTTAAGTTCGCTTACGCGACATTTTCATGAAAACCCCGGTCTAGGCTATATCTCGGGTATATATGGACCGATAGCTATATTTTATTCACCATGCTTAATAAGTGTGTGAAGTTTGAAGCAAAACAAATAATTTTTTGTTTAATTTTCATACAAAATTGCAAACAAAAAAATGGCTTTTTCGGAATTTTTAATATATCTCAGCTATACGCGAACTGATATTACTGAATTTCAATAGCAAACCCATGAATCGATGGGGTAAAAGAATGGTGGAAGAAAAAAGCTTCTATGTTTAATGGGTTTCTCAGAAGCGGTTTTTCAACGGCGGACAGACGGACATCGCTTAATCGACTTTTCCATTAATTCTGATTCGGGTCGCGAATGAAAATTGTAGTAATTACAAATGGAATCACACACTTATATATACCCTATATATTTTTGTGAAGGGTATCAAAAGTCGATTTCACTCTGTGTTATTGTTAAAATTCAATTCCTTTTACAGTTTCTTTAAATACATTTTGGATAAAAATTTCCTTATATGTTGTTTTCTTTTTTCTTTTTGCAGAATCAGCAGCTTGAGTTTCATTGGCAACTGCTGCTGCTCGTCGTGGGTGTTGAATTGTTGTTTCATTTAAACACTTAAACTCGTATTTTTTATTTTTATTTCAGGCTTTTCATATAATTTCAAATTAGTGTGGAATTTTTATTTTTGTCGGCTTAATTTGTTGGTTCATTTATTTTTGCAGCGTTTGAAAAGTGCAAGTTTTGCCGTTTTTACAAAAAATGAATCCAGTTTTGTGAAATTTCTTTACTTTTTATGTTAAAAGAAAAATAGAGTCATTTGTTTAAGTTGGCTTATATATGTACACAGTTTGTTTTTCCTCTTGGTGTGGGTCGTTTTAAGCCGTTGACAGTTGTGGCTTGAGCTTAAATGTGGTTTTCAGTTATAAGCAATTTTGCATTTATTTCTTTTTTGTGCCAAACTATTGATAATCATTAAGTGTTTTTCTTTTCTCACTCTGACGGTAATGCTATTATTTAAGTTAAGCTTCCGTATTTATAATTTTTTTTCTTTTGATTTCGTTCATATTTAATTTAAAATTACACCTTAATTTTCTGTAAGAAAATATGCCACAAAGTTGTTTAAAACAATAACAGTTTAAAGCCAGAAATAAAGAGTAGAAGAAAGAAAATTGCAGCTGAGAAGAAATAATTATTAAAATAGAAAAAAAGTATCATAAAATTATTCAATATTAGAAAATGTAGGAACTACCCTAATCATCAGTAGACTTTGGAAAATATTTATACGAGTATTGGGTATTCAAAGTAATATGAATAATGTCGATTTGGGTTATATATGGCATTCTACCACATATGGCTTGTGTCAATAATAACGAATATTAGGTGTAATCCAACCGAATAACGAAACAGTCTGAATTAGTTCAAAGTTGTCCAAAATTTTTGAAGAAAATAAGAGAATAATTTTTTACATTTCCTGTACTAATTTGCCCACACTTTTTCTTATGCTAAGTGCGGACTAGAATTGAAAAATCAGCTGTTGTTTGTTTACATATGCAACTGAAAATATAATAAAAAAATTTGCTAGTTCAAAAAGTTTTTGTTTAAAAAGTAATTAGAAGCAAAATGAAAGGTTGTCCAAACTAAAAACGGCGTTGAGAAATTGTAAGCAGAACATGCAATGGTTATTTAGTGATTCATTTGATAAATAAATATAGATATTTATCTATTGAAAACTTTGCACTGCTTTTAATTTGCAGCTGTTGCCAATAATTCAAATGTTTTGTTTATTTTGATGCTGTGCGTTTTAAGCGTCAAAAGTCACTAAAATATATTGTTACGTTTTTGCCTTTAAAAACGCTTTTACAGATTCTTCAATTGTAATGACTCACACAATTGTTCGTTACACAGTACTTAAATAATTCACAACTTTATTTACACTTAGTACCAATGTGTACCAAAACAATAAACTTGCTTACTTTTATAACTTATCACTGTTTTACACAACGTTTGAAAATCAACTGACTAATTGCCGTCAACCTGTCTGTTATTTATACCTCTTTATCATCTTCTGCAATCGTCTTGATCTTTCTAGTGATTCATAATTCTAGACACAAATGTACAAATGTAATTCTTATGTATATACACATTCACACACATTTTTGCAAACAGTAAGCAAGTCACAACAACAAACAATAAGAAACGAAAGACCAAGAATGCAAAGATAACAATAACATCATTTGTAATTGATTTGCTTAAAACTTTGCATGCTTTAAATCATGTATGTATGTTTGTATGTGTATTATATTTGTAGTTTTATCTTGTTTGTGTAACAAGCAGATCAACGGCTGCACACTGTGCTGGATGGGATAAAAATTCTTAACTATACTTTAAATCAGAAGTACTTGCTTCTCATTTGTTTTTGTAAAAGGATTTGGCTATAGGTTTTGCGCTTTAATAATCACATGTGTGTGTACACACACAAATGCAAAGCAATAATACTTTCGTATGCTTTACTTATTATATAAAATTAGTTTTTCCTTAAATGTATTGGTGTTTACTCTTCCATATAGAACTTTTGGGCACCCCTGCTTTAAATTAAAAAGTAAGCATTACTAGTATTTCAAAATGTGCAATTGTGTTTTTTGTGTTTCAGCGGTTTTGAGTAAAATTGGCAAGTCGTTTTTACCGCCATTAGTCCAAACTAATACGAGATGTCTTATGCTTTGGAGAGTAAACATATATAGCATGAGTTCTATAATTTGATCAATTAAATGAACTGAATTTTGGGCTTAAAATTGTTTTAAATACCCTAAAACTATTTAAAAATATGCTTATACAAGCTGGCGTAGAACTACTTTTATGGTTTGAATGTTCAATAACTTTTTTAGTTTATTTATATTTTTTATTTATATTTAAGAACTTTGTGAAGAAGACTTAGGGAATTTAGCAGGGAACTCTATTAGTGAAAGGTCAATGTAAGCGGCATGCGGCAACGGTCGACAACCACTGTTGTATTTGCCGCTTGAATTTGTTTGATGCAGGCAAATGAACGGAGATAATTGAAGTAAAAATGTATATTCCAAAATTTTACCAAAAATATTTTGACTTTTTAATGCAAAAATAAACAAATAAATTTAATACTCAGAATTTATAAAATCGAAAATAAAGAAAATTAATTTTTTTCTTCTATTTTTTGTAAGTTTTTTCCTTTATTTTTTGGTTTGACAAATTGAAGCGGCAGAAGAAAAAGTAAAATTGAATTCAACGTTGCCGCTCGGCCGCCTTTTGGCGGCATTGCCAAATTAAATTCAACATGTTGAAAATTTTGTTTGAATATTAAAAAAAAAAACTAATTTTTTGTTAAGGGGTCACATTGTTACCGCCCGCTACCACATGCCGCTTACATAGAGTCTATACGTGATATAATATCAAATATTTTTCTATCAGCAAACGTCAAATTTGATAGCAGAGAGAATTATATCACGTGTAGCCTTCAAAATTAGTATTATTGCAATATTATATATGTATATCAGATATCACAATATTGTTTTGATAATATATATTTAGAAAACCATATCATGTTATGAACTGTCAAAAAACGTAAACAAAAAAGTTTAATAAAAAAATCATTAAAATATTTATAAAAAAACGCTTACTGTTCTTTTTGTTGTTGGAATATATAAATTTGTTTAAGAAAAATACAACATTCAACGATGTTTAGTGCATGGTTGCTTAAAATTTGTGAAATATTATGATATTTGCATAAATACTTGGCGTCATGCTAGATATAAGAGAAAATATAATTTGTTTTTTCTCGTTAATCTGGTGACGTTCTCTCTCATATTATATCAGAGTTAATATCAGTTGTAGACACTATGTTACATTGGCTGTTCACTATATACAATAGAACAGTCATCAACAATTGTTGAATATTATTTTAAAAATTAAAGATCAATTGTTTTAACGCAACGTGCTTATCGCATTATATTATATATTTTTATTATTATATTATGTATTTTTTTATGTGAATACTGGATCTTCAGCTCCTACAATAATGTACCTGGTGGCAAATTTCCGACAACGTGGTACAGTAAAACACCTTTCATGTATCGAAAGACAACGTACAGTCTACACGGAAGAAAATATTCAACATGTTGCGCATAGTGTACAGGATAGTCCAGAAAAATCAACAAGAAGACGTTTGGGACAACTGCGACTATCGCTGAAGTCCGTTCAGACGATTTTGGCCACTTTACACATGTTTCCGTATAAGGTCTAGCTTGGTTAATAATTGAAACCAATAGACTATCATAGAATATAATTTTAATTATGCCATTTCATTCCGAAAATAAAAGTAGTTCTGCACCACCCTGTAGTTTCAAAATTATTGAGAAAATGTTGGCGATTTGTTTACTAAATTTTCAACTTTCGCAAAAAACATATAAAATTTTGCATTTAATTAAATGAAATATTGTTGGTTATTGATAAGAAACAATTTCAAACACCTGTGCCGCACTCCCAATTCAATTGCTAATATTGATTGTATCATTAGTTGCAATCAATAGCAAAAAAAAAAAAGGAATATATGTATACATATATGTATGTATACAAAGTTTAACGTTTTAGATATTGATTTTAAATCAAAATGGAAAACAAAAAGTCAGACAGTTTGACATTAACTGACATTTATATAAAAAAACAGAATGCATTTTAGTCGCGAGAAAAATTAAGAGAAAAAAATTATTGATTTTATTAGCATATCTTAGGAAACAACAAGTACAAATTAGCCGTTGACGTTTATTGACAATGCAATGTGGATTGAAACAAGTTATCAATAATTAGTATAAGCTAAAGATATTAAGATAAATTAAATAATACAAAACGAATGCAATGCCCGTAAGAAGCATATTGTCATCTGACTTCTCAATAACTGCAAATATTATACATATTATAAAATATAAATTATTAATAAATTCTTTCATTTAAAAAAATACGTTAAAGCTTACTAGAACAAAAAATTTTGCTGCCTGTCTTTTATAGTACGTTTCCATATACTCATACGTAATTAGGGCTTAATTACAATCTTTCGATACCGAGCCGGCAAATTTAAAAAAGAACATCGCCTTAATAATACCCGTCAAAATACAAAACCCAAGTTTTTTTCATTTATACACGTCTCTACAAAGGAGTAACCTTTGTATATAAATGAAAAATCTTGTTTTTTTTTTTGTGTTTTGACAAGTATTATTAAAACATTTTGCTTTTTAACTTCTCAATAGTTTATTTAGATTGTTTGAATCTAAAGTTAAATGTTTGGGAATATCTTTGAAAAATTTGCAAAGCCAACTGATGATTAGGGTAGTCTCTATGAAATGTCGACATATAGACAACTGTAAAAATGATTTACATCAGTGCCTGCCTTGACGGCCTAACCTTATGGTGGATCAATTCCACGAAGTGAATTTTTCACGATTCACCACCGCCCCCGTGTGGCTTGCTAGGCTCACACAGGTAGCAATTCTTGTCATATGATTGCGGTCATATGAACAACTTCTTGTTGAGGAGTTCGGGCTTTCTAATCCCTCATGTATGCAATTTCCCAGCAATCAATGGAGGACAAGGCTTAATGAGTTGGTAGGCCGAAGCCCATTAAGAGCATCAGCCCTTTAACCAACTCACCCGTCAACCATCACCACTGGTTTCTTACAGTACACGTATCTGTTGTATAGGCAACAGATCCTCGGGAGATTGTTAGCCCTCGAAAAAAGCCATCACCAAACAATTATCAGGGATACTAACACTCCCTTCCTGCAATTTAGGTTTCAACCACAGCCAGAACATTTCAGCCAAGGTAGGCTGAAATGTTCTGGCCCGGGTCGAACCGCAAGCAGAACTTCCCGGGGGCCATGCTGATCCCCGTTCGACATATTGCCAGCTGGGAAACCTAGAAAACAAGAAAGCAAATTTATTTGAATTGAATTTTTACTTTAAACTTCTGCTTCTATGCGGCAAGCGGGTTAGAGAAATATTTAGGGGTTTGATAATTAGAGTTGAGTGGACTGTAGATTTGCCCCTAAATTAGATTGATTACCGCTTTTCTTAATATTTTAGGAGGTCGTTTAGAAAATTAAATCCTCTTAGAAGAAAAAAGCGTAATATTTTAACTTTTACGTGTGACTTTATTGACGCTTCGTTCTTAAGTGTCTACATACATTTCTTTTTGTTTTAAGTACTATTTTTTATAGCATATTCGAACATTATATGCAATAATTCACAATAAACTAGATTAATTATTCGTTACTTCATGATAAGACCAAAATTATGTTATAAGATATAGTACTTTAAGAATATTTTAACTTTATAGTTAGTTCAAAATTAATTGACGTAAATATTTTTTGTTTCAAATATTTATAATTTAAACAGTTAAAATAGCCACCTTTTTGTACTAATTAAAAACATTTTAGGATTTTTTTTCTTTCTAAAATTAAGATTTTATACTTGATAAATGAAGATTTTTCGACAAAAATTTCTGGCATCACTGTCATGGCATCAAATCGTCTTGGTCTTAGGCCCAGTTTTTGACTGCGTATTTAAATACAAAATTAGTTAATTTTGATTTAAATTTAAGTTGTCTTTAAATGCTAGTTCAGTTTATCACTATTAAATTATTGTTCTTATGTGTGGCAGCTCTACTTTAATTCCAAATATTATGGAAAGTATTCCATAGAACAGCTGTTTGTAAGTGGAAGAATAGAAAAATTCTTAAAGAAATATATTAAATTTATTAACGGCATAGAAAAACTTCACAATTTTATTTTACGCTAAGTTATTTTTAATAAATTATTATACTGTGCTGTTGTTTAGTGCAAAATTAGCAACTAGTTTTCGAATATCTTCTGCAGGCAATAGCTCGTATGTGTTGTTGACCTTTTTTGCACTAATAAATGCAAGCACACAAAAACCATATGGACTATGAGAAAAACTTAAATAAAACTTAAATGAAGAAGTTTGGGCATTTAAGTTTAGTCCAAATTTGTAGTGAAAAACTGATTTTCGTATTTAAATGGAACTTAAAGCTAAATAACATTTAAATCCGAACTCAAAAACTGGGCCTTAAACAAATTACCAGCTTTGTGCGTATAACGACTTAATTGCTTTTATATAGTAGTTTTTTAAAATGCCTACTCTTGTTTTAACAAATACTTATAAAATTAAAATTTTTATCCACTTTATTTGATTGAAAAAAAAAAAAAAAAAAAAAAATGCAGCAACCGTTTTTTTTAAATTTATTTACTTCAACTGTCAGTTTTGTTTTGATTGGAAAATCAATCAAGGAAATTAATTTCAGTTTTTATTATCTCTTTTTATTTACATATTAATAAAAAAGAAAAGAGCTTTACTCTTTCATCTAACCCATCTCGAGTTGCTTTAATTAAATAACTATTTTTGCCTGTGAATGTACGAGTATGTGCATGAATTTTACTATCTTACATCTCATTTAAATTTATATAAAAGCCGTTAGTTATGAATTATTTTTATTTGCAAAATGCTTACAGTTAACAGGTTTTTATAGTCTTATCAAATTGTTTAAAATTTAGTAATACGTGAGCTAAATTTTTTCAACTTCAATTTCATTTGTATTTTGTTTTTCAGGCCGATAAAATTGAACAACTTTCGGTTTTAATACGTGTGAAATGAAGAAAATATTTGGAATTGAAATTTTTTGTTTTTACCACTCAGTAGTATTTTATTTTTATTAAACATGTAAACTAGATGTAAGAAATATTACATTTCTAGTATCGAACAAACTAATTAATTATTACTGGTTTTTATTTTTATGCATATATGTAAGTATGTATGTATGCATACGTAGAAGAGATTACTTATCGCGAATATTTTTTGTTTTACTCAAAGGTGTTTTATTGGTAATTAATAGTGGCGGCAAATTAAAATTAGTTAAGATAAGAGAAATACTTTACATCAAAATTTGAATTTTAATTACAATTTTAAACTAAATAAAAAATTGTCGAATAAAAAAATTACATTAACGGTATCATTGGTTGCATGGAAAGGGTTTTATAAGCCAATTGACTTTAAGTTGGTAAAAAATTAAAGTTTAATATAGTAGCAAAATTTTTTGTAGGTATCTTGCAAACTTTGAAAAAAATGTTTAATTTCTCAACCAGCAAGGAGACGTTTGTGCAAAATATTTATCAAATTATTTACTAATTGTTATGTAAAAACAAATTATTGTTATTTTTTTTATTAGATTACGATTAAATAAAGAATTTATATTTTTGATTTTTGAACAATTAAGTTTTTTATTCGCTATTTAAGCTTCTAACATTTATACCAGTAAAAAATTATAAATAGCTTGTTTTCTATGTTTCCCAGCTATCTATATGTCGACATTTCATAGGAACTACCCTAATCATCAGTAGACTTTGGAAATTTTTGAAAGATATTCTCAAACATTCAACTTTATATCCCAGCAATATAAATAAATTGTTGAGAATTTAAAAGAAAAATGCTCTAATACTACCTGTCAAAACACAAAAAACAAGCCTTTTCATTTATTCACCTCTCTAACATTTCTTTACACTTTCAAACAAATGAACAACCGTTGGTTGTTTTTTGTGTTTTGACATTTATACCAGTAAAAAATTATAATAGCTTGTCGACATATAGATAGCTGGGAAACATAGAAAACAAACTATTTATAATTTTTTACTGGTATAAATGTTAGAGGCTTAAATAGCGAATAAAAGACTTAATTGTTAATTATATTTAGCAGTTTTTATGAGCTTATAAAAAATGAACTTTGCTAATTACGATTATTATCATAAAATAATTTGTCTTTTACTAATTTTATTTCAAAACTTGGTTTCAGTTGTAGCATTAATTAATTATTTGTTGCATTTGAGTGCCACCGATGTCATTTAAAATCAATCACAAGACCTCAATAAATCGCGCTAAAAAGATATATCATAAAAACTGTTTTTAAATCAACACAAGATAAATAAATATAAAAATGTGCGTGAAACAACACACATCATTGGTTCAGCCGTCTGGCTGTCGTCTCAGCAACATCGACATTTTCTATAACTTTTAAAAACGCGGCTACATGGAATTCTCCAATCTTTCTGACATGCCAGTTACATAAGTTAATGATTTATATATAATTGGTTCAGAAACATTCTCATTATCTGATCTTCCTCTTATGTTGAATAATTTTGAAACAAGTGACCTCAAGCTAAAGTAAACAACGATTATATTTAAAAGAAAAGGTCGAACAACTAGGATCAAGATACGAATTTATAATTAACTTTACTTTAAGTTCAGGCTTAATTTTGTAATATCTGCTCGTCAGTGAAATACTAATTTAAAAAAATTCCTGAGAAAATGCTAGAAAATTAAAGTAAACTGTAATTCTGATTCTTATGCAGAAAATGTTTCAGAATTTAAGACGCATGAATAATATTTTTGTATAAACAAATGCATTGAACGTGCTTAAACTTAATATAATTTCATTTTCATTTAAGAACAACAGCATTTTGTTTCTAAACGTTTACGACTACAATGCGTTGATCTTACCAATTCACTGGGTACTGGCTGGAAATAAGAAAAAAAAAAAAACAAAGTTTAACTAAAAAACGTTTTATGTGTATGTGATTTTTTACTTAAATACTTTTTACTTAGCTGGCTTTTTGTTTTGTTGAATGTTTGTTTGTTTGCTAAAAAAAAACTTAAATACTTTTGTGTTAAAGTATGTTACGGTATGACAGTAGCTTAACACCACTTGTCATGGTTACTTGATTTTTTGTCGCTGTTGATTTTGCTCACATTTATTTGCTGTACAATTTATCAAGTGTTTATTTAACAATTTACGTGATTTATGGGCAAAAGATATAATTAAATTAATATGAAATATAATGAATTTAGGTAAAGAGTTTATTTCGAAAGCATACAAAAGTTGATGTGTTTTTAATGTACATATCTCTAATGTGTCACTTTTTTTTGTTATAATGTAAAAGGCGGCTAATAATTACAAGGTGGATTAAAATTAATAATCCAATTTCATTTTTGTATAACTTTTTTACTAAGGATATATGCGAAACAGTAGCAAAGTACTCTCGCAAGTAAACTTTTGACAGTTCTGTAGTGCAATTCACTAACTTTTAACGATTTTAAAAGAGCAGAACTTAACGCGAGCTATTGTGGTTTGCACTAACGCTTATGTGATTCACTAACTCATTTTTAACCCTTCACGTTGTATGTTAAAAAATCTTTTTAATAATATGGCAGCTTTGTTAAATATAAAGAAAACCACTAAGAAGAACAGAGAAAAAAACAAACAAATTTGCAAATAATTCCATGTTTAAGTAAGACTAATTATAAATTTTATTAAATATTTTTTAATAACTTAGATTAATTCTCTTCAAGGAGAACACGCCGACCGACTGTTGGATGCTGATCTTCCGACAACTCGAATTATTCTAATAGAAATTTTAACTACATTGTTGTTAAAATAAACACCACAAAAATAATTGGTGTTTAGTTAACGCTAATCAGTCAGGCTATAAAAACAGCTGATTTAAAACGAAGGCAAATAGTGTTAAAAACTGTTGTAGAATAGCGAAAACACCAACGCTAGTGTTAATTTCTCTAAACGAATTTTATTAGCGTTAAAACAGGTTAGTGAATTGCACTACTTAGATCAACCGCGATTAGGTTAAACGCGACAGGAGCATGTACCCAAAGATCGTGGGGCCACGCCAGTATACTTGAGTTTAGAAGGGACTTAGTCCCTGATCTAATTGACTGCTGTATCTCAAAACCATTCCTCTCAAGGAGCTTCGGCTACCAAATAGACAAATCTCTCTTAGAAACTGAACCTTTCTATGTTTATACGGATGGGTCCAGAAGGGGAATAGGAAGAGCTGGAAAATCCAGGTACTTTTTGGAGAATCCAGCAACCTGCCTACCTAACCTAAACTATAATTTGAAATTTTATAATTAAGAGTATAAGATTGAAATTATAATGGGTGATTTTATAAGAACTATCGGAAATTTAAAAAAAAAAACACATAAAATTCAGAAAAATGCATGAAATATTTATTTGGATCGATAGTCGGGTCGATATAATTTAATGTTTGAAGATTATTTCATGCAACTATTGGCCGCAGCTGCGCCTCAAATGGTCCATCCGCTTAGTCCAATTTTGGCATACTCTTTCCAACATTTCGGCCGGTATCTCACGAATAATGTTGGCAATGTTGGCTTCCAGTGCGTCAATCGAAGCGGGCTTGTCGCTATAGACATTAGCCTTAACATAGCCCCACAAAAAATAGTCTAGAGGCGTTAAATCGCACGATCTGGGCGGCCAATTGACTGGTCCCAAGCGTGAAATAAACTGTTCACCGAACTCGCCTCTCAATTGGTCCATTGTTTCGCGTGCTGTGTGGCATGTGGCACCGTCTTGTTGAAACCACATGTCAAGCTCTTCCATTTTGGGCAAAAAAAAGTTTGTTATCATCGCACGGTAGCGCTCACCATTCACAGTAACGTTGTGATTCGCATAATCTTTGAAGAAATACGGCCCAATGAAGCCGCCAGCCCATAATCCGCACCAAACGGTTGTTTTTTGTGGATGCATTGGTAGCTCTTGCAATGCTTCTGGCTGCTCTTCACTCCAAATACGGCAGTTTTGCTTGTTCACGTATCCATTCACGTATCCATTCAACACAATTCTTCGATAAAAAAGTGGATCTTCATCTAACTTTTCAAGAGCCCATTCACCAAAAATTTGGCGTTGTGGTAGGTCGTTTGGCTTCAATTCTTGCACCAGCTGTATCTTATAAGGCTTCACACCCAAATCCTTCCGCAAAATTTTCCACGTAGTGGAGTAACAGAGGCCCAATTGCTGCGAACGGCGCCGAATCGATAATTCACGGTCATCACCAACACTGGCCGATACGGCTGCGATATTTTCTTCAGTTCGCACTCTACGTAAGCGTGTTGGTGGTTTAATGTCCAACAATGTAAATTTGGTGTGAAATTTTTTTACAATAGCACGAATAGAAGCCTCTGTAGGTCGATTAAACTGACCATAAAATGGAAGAAGCGCGCGATGAACTTTCTTAACAGAGCACGCATTTTGCTAATAAAATTCAATAATTTGCAAGCGTTGTTCGTTTGTAAGACGGTTCATGATTAAATTATAGACCAAACTGAAGATGTTTGACAGTGGCATAAGATACAAAACGTGCGTGAGCTGTCAAAACTAGTGTTGCCAAAAAGATAATAGCAAAAAAATCACTCCTTATAAAGTAGATAAATGGCTGCATTATCCAGCAATTACACATGTAAGTGCAAAGGTCAATATATTCAAACTTTTTACGAACACACATTTTTTTACCTTCAAATCAACTCGTAATATACCATATTTCTATCCCTCTCATGGACTGCTACTATATCCCTCTAACTTCTATTCTTCACTTCTGGAATTATGAGCATCACATAGTCCAGCTATTTTTCTGAACAGAGTTACTAAAATTTGTGATGGGTTTTTTCCGCAAATTTTAAATTCATTATATGCATCTTAATGACATCTGAAGTAAATATTATCTATATAACGAGCATATCTCACAGCCGCATTCACACTGTGTAAGCTAACATGTGTGCCTAGCCAAATGTAACAACTCGCCTATTCCGCAGCACACTGAAGTCAAGTACCTTGGTATTCACCTGGACCGTAGGCTAATGTGGAAGTCTTACATTGAAGCAAAGGTTACTCAGTTAAAACTAAAAGCAGCGCAACTAAATTGGCTTATGGGCAGAAACTCGACATTGAAGTTAGATTGTAAACTTCTGTTATACAATGCCATCCTAAAGCCTATATGGTGCTACAGAATTCAATTGTGGGACACCGCCTCAGCGTCAAACATTGAAAAAATTCATAGGCGTTAAAACCAAATTCTTCGAACGATTACTGCAGCTCCATGGTACGTAAAAAATTCACGAATTCATAAAGATCTGAGTGTTCCGCTGGTAAAAGAGGAATTTTCTAAGTACTCCAGTAAACTGGAGTATGTCAGTAAACTGGAACTTCATCTAAACCCTCTTGCGCGTTATATACTTAATTTTGGCGGCCACACTCGGCTTAGAAGAAGGGATACCGCTGCCAGCATCAGATTGCTCAATAGGTGATTTTACCAAAATAGCTCCCGCATAATAAAACTTTTTGTCTAGCATTGGCCGGACTTAAGTAAAAATCACATTTTTTTCTAACTTTAAATCACATTTTTTTTTATCTTTAAATTTAGTATTAAGATTTGAATACTAATAGTTAGTTCATTTTAAAGAGCCAATAAATAAAAAAAATGCCTAAAAAAACATAGTTTATACACTGAAAGAATTATGCATCATATATTTAATGAAACTGTTTCCTTAAATATTTTTCATTAATCCAATGAAAACTTTTCACAATATGCATGAAACTTTATATATATTATGAAATAGTTCCATCAGAATGGTTTCATTAAGTTTCATAGTTTCATTAAAAAAAATTATTGGATTTATGACTACAATAAAATTAAATTTTTTTTTTTAAATTCTTTGAATTTTGGTAAGATATATTAATGCGCATTTATTAATCTTAAGCTACAATTTCATTTTTTTTTTCAAGTTGTTTTTTATTAAAATGTAAGTTTTATGATTTTCATAATTCCAATGAAATAGTATTCATTAGATCAATGACAAATAAATTTCTGGCTACCGAACTTGGGTATGTATGTACATATGTGTATGTACTCAAATCAGCATAATAATAGTTTAAAAAATTTAAATACCAGTGTATTGAAGTCATTTGAATTAATAAAATCTGTTTTATTTGGTGAATACTTGTTCAACATTTTATTTTATCATAATTATGAACAATTTCACAAAAACAATTAATAATATTGTTTGTGTAATGAAATAAAGTATCAATGAATAAATGAAATAATTTCATTGATCTTATTACGTACATTTGTGAACATATTTTATTAATGTGTGTTATGATATTATTTCATTAAACAAATGTAACTATTTCATTGATTTAATGTACATTTTTCAGGTGCTCAATGAATAATAAAATTAGATAAATGAAATAATTTCATTGACCTTATGAAGAAGTTTCATATTTTTAATGAATATATTACATTAGTACAAAGAAGTTATTTCATTAAATAAATGTTACTTTTTCATTAATTTGATGTACAGTTTTCATGTGCTTTATGAAATTGATTCTTTGATCTAGAGAAATTATTTCACTAATCATATGATTTGTCTTTCATACTTTTAATGAAAATAAGTCATGTTTCTTATTAAAATGTTTCATTATTTTTATGAAGGTTTTCATTAACATAATCTAATGACATTTGTTTCATTATTTCTATGAAAAGTTACAATGGTTGAAAAATAATGAAAAAATTCATTAAAGTAAGGTCAAAATTCAGAGAATTTCTGAACAAAATTTTTTCAGTGAATGTATGTATTTACAATACATATACTTATAAATAATTACATAAATTATTATTTTTTTATACATATTTTTTATTTTTTTTTTGCTTTAGTTAAGCAACTCACGTATGCGACGTTTACATTTATCTTTCTAAAACGTGATTGCTAGGAAAAGAAAGAGGAAAAAAAACAAATTTTTGCATTTCAATATATCAAAAGTCCTGAGTAAAAGTTTTAAAATGCGTTGTCTCTGACAACAACAATTTACACATATTTAAATCGAAAGATTTAGGAAACAAACGTTTTTGGTTTCCTTATACTTTTGCAAATGATTCGTTTTTTTTTTTTTTTTAATATTTGTATACATATTTTATAAAATTTCACCAGCAAAAAAACAAAATTATTCAAATTTGTAGTAAATCTAAACAATTTAAATACTTTTCACAAACACAAACACAAAAAAAGTTAAACAAAGTTTCCATATAACTATTACGAGTATTTTTTCTCAACATCACGTCTGACTACACTTGCTGTTTTGCTGAAACAAAACATCAAACAGACAACAAACATAAAACAAACAAGTCTACTTGTTGTCTGCAGGAAAAAATCACAACATGCTGCTAAAGTTAGTTTTGTTAATGTTAAATAAAAACAATGACTTTAATTAGTTTCTATCAGTCTGTAAATTTACAGGCACCTAAACAATATGTTCAACAAAATTTTATAAATTTTTTTTATTATTCCATATAAATTGCTTTTGTTAAAAGCAGATCTGTTTGCTTTTGCCAGCTCTACAAATTTAATTTATTTATGTGTTAAAAATGTGTGCAATTTTTGTCTGGCTTTGTTGCAAAAGCTACAACAACAATTTTTTAAAAATATTTTAAAATAAATACCTTTTGCTAAAATAACATGATAAAATATGTTAACATAACACGCAATCTTCGTGGTTAAATAAATAAATTTATACGTTAAACTAATTTAATTAGTTTTTAAGCTTAAGAGTGCTTTTAAACGCCCATATTTATTTTTTGTTTCGTAGCTGCTCTGCAGAAACAGAATAGTTTTGCTCAATTCACTAGAATTAAAAGATTTATTTAATCCACGTAGTATAACTATTTACAAAAACAAGATGGGGTTAAATTATTTCTTAAACTCAACATTTATTTTTCTCTTAAGCTAAAAAAAAAAATTGTTTATTTAATTTATTGCAGGAATGCATCATTGTGAAAAACTTGTTCTGTAGCTTTTATTTTGTTAATGAAGGTGTTTAGCAAACATGGGTGTTAAGGGGACCATTATTAAATAGATCAGGCTAAAACATGCAAAACTATTTCACTTGTAAACAGAACAACTACTGAAAAACAAGTTTATTTGTCAGCTTGCTGAAAAAACACAAATGGGATATGTTAAATTTAACATATTTACTTGCAATTTATCCTTTAAAATATTTTCTTTTCATGAAGATATGCAATGTCTCTTGATGCTTATTTGCGATATTTTTTGGTTTAATTATTGTTAGTTGCAATATTTTACAATATTTTGACACCCCTTTCTGCGCCTTCTTCAAGAACTTTTTTCGAAAAATATATGTAACAAGGCAGCTTTATACAGGTAGTGGCAGAATTACAATAAATACAACACCAACAAAATACATGTTGATGTTTGTTGGTTTCGTATTTATTGTAATTCTGCCACTACCTGTATAAAGCTGCCTTGATATATAATTTTGTTTATATGTAAAATAAATTGAAATAACAAAACGTCAAAATACAAATTTCAACTACAGCATTAACAATGTATATTTTAATTACAAATTAATTACAAAATTACGTTTTCCTGATGATTGATTCTAAGGATAGAGGTGACAAACAAAATTTTTACGCGTGTCTAAGTCTTGAAAGGTCACATCGGGCGGTTAAAGTTTTTCAGCTGTGGCCTGTTTTTGCAGCATATCGGCGTTTTCTTTACATCTGAGCTTATAGGTTATGTTATTATATTACAATAAATATTTTTGTAGGACATATCATTCTTTTAACTCCCATTGATATAGACAATTTTTAGCCTCATTCTAACAAATCATAAAACACCCCAATACAGCAGGAATAAATTGTTCTGCAAAAATCTTGACCATAAGATGTTACTATATACGTCACACACATATACTCAATATATGTTTGATATAACAGACAATATTATATTTCTAATATTATATGATGATGGGTTGGTATCATTCGTCTAGCTCGAGTTCAATCCTGGCTAAAGCCAAGAAATATTTTTATTTATAATTATAATAATAATTGCCGCGATCAATAACTCTTGATCCAAGAAGACAGGAAAAAATAATTGAATACACTAAAGCTGGGGGACAACTAGCTGTTTCACAGTCGCTACACTGTTCATCAGCACCCACTAGGATTCGAACTCAGTATCATGTAAACGTGATGTATTTTTAATACGGCTGCTTAACCAACTCAGCCACCGATCCCTTATTTATTTTTTCGTCTATATTTGTCTCATATTGATCACATATGCACTTTGTTATAGTCCCAGTTGTTTGTACTGTAGTTTGTTGTCACTGAACAACCACTTATTTTTTTTTATTATTTATCAACGCACGTATGTATGTGAGATATATATGTATGTAGTAATGTTAACTCTCGAGCTAGACGAATGATCATATAATATTAGAAATATCATCCCATCATCATATAATATTAGAAATATTAAAAATAAAGTTCGACTATTTAACATTAATACATACAGACAATATTATATAAAACTCCATTGAGGCCCCCCATTGTATTGTAAAAAATACTATAAGTAGCTGTTCTATATTTTAGTTGAACATCGTTAAAATAATAAGTAACCATAGTATAAATTAAAGTTATCAAGTAATTGTCATACTCAACCATATTATTATACTAAACACTTGTCATTTTTTCATATGTCACAAATAGTTTTATTGTAATAAAACAATATTTTTGTTATAATTAGCATAAATATATACATACATACGTATAATAATTAATTACACAAAAAGATAGCTTATAATATATTTTAATAATATATATAATATAAATTAGAAAAAGATAATCGTATTACATCTCTGCGAAATGAAAGCACAAATTTCGACAAATGTTTAGTATTAATTTCTTTTGAATGTTATTGCTACTGGATTCATTACCTCGCAGGAGGTATTGGACTAATTTTTGTTAGTCTGAGCAGTGTCTGAGCGCTAATCAGCTTTAACTAATTTAATTCAGCACTATAAATGCTGTGACAATCTTTGTTTTGGCCTTTCCAAAACTAGGCTAGGTTTAATTCCAACTTCCACAAACACTTCTCCCTGTATCCTTCTCATAATAATCTATTTTCGTAGTATAATGCACTGCATTTGTAGGGATCATTACATGAGTACTGGTCAAAAAAAAAAAAAAAAAAAAAAATTTCAAAGAAAAAATCAAACTGAAAGAAAATTATATCTAAGCGAGTAGAATGAAAACATTATTAACGACAAAAATAGTAAATTAATTTTGTAAACTTACTTCTGCTGCACATTATCAAACATAGAAAAACAAATATTTTGGTATTGGGTGTCATAAAAGCTATTGTTGCTTTTAGCAATTTTTCACAATTGCTATTGTTGTATGCAACCATAATAAAAATATAATTACAGAAATGCAAGCAGTAACATATTTATAGAGGAACAAACTATAATTAAGTTAAGCTATGTCCAGGAGTAATACACTATGTTGTAGAATACACACTAATGTTGTCGCGACCATATAAATATAACGGGCCAAAAGAAGTCTCCGATGTTGCCATAGTTTTTGAATAATTGGCGATTTTCACGACAATAAAACAAAACACATGATTTGGAAGTTTATAAAGAAGTCATCCGATGTTGCTTGGCTCTCATTTTTTTTCTTTTTTTGACTTAAAAAACTTCGATACGGCTTTCTGATTGTTTATTTGAAAAATTGGGGTTCAAATTCTCGCACTCGTGTTTAATGCTGTCTTTCAGGGCTTCGAGAGTCTCGGGCTTGTTCAGGTAAACACGGAACATCAAAAAACCCCACAAAAAAAAGTCTGAAATTGTTAAATCGGGCGATCTTGTGGGCCTGTGCAAAACGGCAAACCGAAAAAGTTTGGATTAGCATTATGTCACATTTTTTTTTCTAAAGTAAACTTAAACGCAATAGTTTCAAATAAGTTTTTATTCTAAATTTCCCCTTCCCAGCTTTCCCCTTTTTCGCACTGTTTGCTGTTTTGCCTTAAAACTTCTATCAAGTGTTTCATTCAATTGCCTTTTCGCACACAAAACAAAACTAAAACATCAAAAACAATTCACCAAATTCTAACTGTTCATGTCATTGCACTGCACAGCAATCAGCAATCCACTACACTGAAAAGAGGAACAACAACGCATTACAAAAAAGAAAAGAGAAATACAGCAACAAAAACAAAAATAAACGACCTCAGACATTTGTTGTCTGCCGGGCAACTCAGTCAAGTTGGCCAAACGACATATATATACATACATACATACATACATATACACTATTGAACACAAAAGAAACATATGGATGTTTGTTGTAATAGTTAGTTTGTCTTATATGTCGTCATTGTTATGCTTTTTATTTTTAATCTTTGTTTTTTTTTAATTTTTTTATTTGGTCTTAAAACAGCTTGGCTACTTGAAAATGTTTTTCTGCTTTGGCTGGCAGTTGCATACAGAAGTTGTCCGGAAAAATGGATACATTTTGGATTTCATTTTTTCTTTTTTGGTTTTTAGTAAAATACTTAGGTATACATATGTATATGTATGTATGTATATAGAAGCGAGTTTGTACAATGACCGTTGGTTTAAAAAATTTATTTTTTTTTTCTTCTGGGGTTTTTTTTTTGTTTTGCTCCAAAGACAATATTGAGCAGTAACTATTGCGTTGTGGTTTTCCATCCGAGTCTGACTAATGCTCTTGAAATGAAGTTGATACTGTTTTTGGTCTATTAATTGCTTCAACCACTAAAACTGATGGCTGATTTTAATTTTGTTGATTTTGCCGTTTTGAATGTACTTTTTGTTTCTTTTAACAAAATAAAATTGATACGCTATTGGCAGTAGCCGTTGGCAAAAATGTCAAATACGCAAACAAAGTAGTGACATTTAAAATGATTTGTTTGATGTGCATAAACATACATATACATACATATATTTATTACACATCAGTTTTCATATGAACAAATGCATGCCAATGGGAATATTACAGGCAAAAGTCCAAATACAGTCAAACTTCCATAACTCGAATAACCATTATCCCAAAAAAAAAATTTCGACTTAAGCATTAAACACATTCGAGACAGCAGGCTACAAGCTACAAAAGATCAAAATTAAAATACACATGTTCTCATGAGAATGATTAATTTGAAGACAGCAAGCAGCACGGCTGCAGGTTGTTGTCCATACTGATTTTGTCGTTGTAGTCCAATTAAACTAATTTCTATTTTTTTTTGGCTACGAAAGCTTTGTTAGTGATGTCAATGTGTCAACCGAATACAAATAAATTAGTGCTTTGAAAAGAAATTTAGAAATTGTATTCATAAAAAAGTTAAACAGCTTTAGCAATAATTTTTAGGACAAATACAACAAAACTTTATTCATACAAGAATTTTACGTTAATATGTTCTTGCCAAAAAATTATTTCCGTATATTGGTTTATAAATTACGGAGTTATATTTAAATTACTTTAGTCCTTAAATAGTTGATTGCATTTTCTTGCTTTTTTCTTACTCTTCACAACCTAGTTGATAGCTTTAGAAACAGCTAAAAAAATTCTAAGTGGCACCATTGAAATGCAAAACAACAGCTGTTTATATTTCAGAAGTTTTATTTTAATTGTGGATTTTGATTGTGATTTACAATTATTTAATTTTTTAATATTTATATATATTATTACATCGAATACTAAGTAGCTCAAACTATTTTAGCAATAGCTACTATAGAATTATCTAAATTTCCCTCAGCCATTTTATAAGCACAAAAAGCTTTTTAATATTTGTAAGGAGATAAAGAAAACAATATCAGCTGTTTATTATGTAGCTGCCGCCTACAATATAATTATGTAGCTGGCTACAGGCTACATTCGTAGCTAGCGGCATTTGTAGTCGTGTGTTCGTGTAGGCTGCTGTCTGTGTTTAATGTGTTTATTGCTTTACGGAGATTTCGAGTTACAGAATTTTGTTTGGCAAAATATAATATAAGGTTTTTGTATTATGTATTTTTATTTAAAATAGCCTCTAATGGAAAACTACATAATTAAGGATATAAAAGGACAAAGATATAAACTTATATAGTTAAGTTAAATACATATTCCTAAATAAGTGACTGACATTTGACTTTTTTTTAAATTCATTATGATAAATGAACTTTTCATCAATTAATATTTTTCTTAATATCTCTGCTTCCATTTATCAAGCCAACCTGTGCTTGCTGTAAAGTTATCTCATCTCTAAAACGCTGGTATTTAAATTTTTTAAACTATTATTATGCTGATTTGAGTACATACACTTATGTACATACATACCCAAGTTCGGTAGCCAGAAATTTATTTGTCATTGATCTAATGAATTCTATTCCATTGGAATTATGAAACTCACAATACTTACATTTTAATAAAAAAAAACTTGACATTTTTAAATTGTAGCTTAAGATTAATAAATGCCCATTAATATATCTTACCAAAATTCAAAGAATTTAAAAAAAAAATTTAATTTTGTTGTAGTCATAAATCCAATGATTTTTTTTAATGAAACTATGAAACTTAATTTAACCATTCTGATGGAACTATTTTATAATATATATGAAGTTTCATGCATATTGTGAAAAGTTTTCATTGGATTAATGAAACAGTTTCATTAAATATATGACGCATAATTCTTTCAGTGTAGAATTTGTTTCCATACGCAAACAAAAAGAAGCAAATTTGTAGTTCCCCCACAAAAATAAACAAAAATAGCAATTATGTAAAATATACAAACCAGCTCAAGCAACAAAAGAGATCAAAACATACAAATCATAACTAAAACAAAAAACCATATAAACAAGCCAAATTCTTCGAGTTATACTCTAGTTATGGAGAACTTCGTGTTATGGAAGTTCGAGTTACAGAAGGCAAATTTTATGTGACTTGTGCTTTTAAAGCTCTAAACACTTAGACGACAGCAGACTTCACAACTTCTCGACTACAAATGAAGTTAGCTTCAAAAGCTGCCGTCTCATCAGCAACATAATTATTTTAAAGACGGCAGCAGCACTATGTGTATTTAAGCAATGGAAATTTCAGAGGTACCACATATATATTTTACATGAATAAAATTAAAATTATCGACTGAAAACGTAAAAATATCACGTAAAGTTGTAAAAACTCATCAGTTTATTTGTTTATTTTATTTATGTGAAATTTATTTCTATTAAATATTTCAAAAAAATTTTAGTTTTTATTGCTGCCAATTGATATTTATAGAGGCAGCACTGCATTTACTTTTGGCTGCTTACGAAAATAGAAATTAATCTAAGTTGGCAGCAGCGGCAAATACTGTTGTGAAGTCGTGCTGCTGTGATGTCGTTAAAATAATCGTGTGCATTTAAACACATGTATTTTATTTTTGACAGATTGCTGCTTGCTGTCTGCTGTCGTCTATGTGTTTAAAGCTTAACGCTACTGCCACCTAAATTAGTTCGAGTTAGAGAAAATTCGTATTAGAGATGTTCGAACTATGGAAGTTCGACTGTATGGTAATTTTCCACAAAAAAGATTTCAATAAAAATGACGCAACTTGGTTGTATTAAGTAATTTTCTTTTTTTTTCTGTTCATGTTTTATAATCACTTTGGTATGCATTTTAAACTACTGTATTGACCTAGTTTCCTTTCCGTAATACCATTTCTTGTTTATCTTAACTATCTTATTATTAATTTAATATTAATCCTCTATAATTTTCATTGGAATCTGGCTGCCGCAATAAACATGGCTGCTGGTGGTTTTTACTGTCGTTCTATGTGCGAGTGTGTGTGAGTGTGTACCTCTGCTTAGTAAATTTATTCTCAACTCTATAATTTTGTTTGTTGTAAAAGTTTTGGTATGCATCATGCGTTGTTGTGTTTTTTTCCATCAAATTATCATCTTACATAGTTAAAGTTAACGGACATGTTATGTATGTCTTAAATATAGTTTGTGTAACCTGACATTATAATATTATTAACTTTGTTTGTTCTGATGTGTAGTCGAGAATTAGATACAACTTAATTTAATTGCAGGTGTAATAATAAAGTTGGCAATTTACATATTAATTATGTTATTAAACAAGTTATTTAATAAAGTCTAAAGAAATTTATTTATGTAGAGGAGAGAAGGTTTGTTTTATTTTATTTATTAATATAATATTAATAAAGTATTTAAGTAAAGATGGTGTGAAGATTAACAGTAGATTCTTCCGTTTTTGGTAAGATAGAACTAATAGTGATAATGTTGAATAAATATCGGGTGATTCATCGCAGGATATGATTTTCCATAGGCTTCCTATTTTGGAAGGTTGCAGATGACTTAGATCAGTATAGTTTTTTTTTTATCTTGGACAAGTACTCAGGAGATGACGCCTTATGTGCATTGTACCAGAACTAGGAAAATCCTTTGTGAGGAGGAGGAAAGAGGGAGTAATAGTTGTGGGCATTTGACATGAACCTTCCAACATTATAACAGACAACTGCGAAAAAGATTTACATCAGCACCTGCCTTTACGGCCTAATCTGATGGTGGACCAATTCCACGGAGTGAATTATTCACGATTCACCAGCACCCCCGTGTGGCTGATTAGGCTCACACAGGTAGCAATTCTTGCCATATATTTGCGGCCGTATGAACAACTCCTTGTTAAGGAGTTCGGGCCTTCTAATCCCTCCTGTATGCAATTTCCCAGCAATCAATAGAAGACAAGGCTTAATGAGTTGGTAGGCCGAAGCCCACTAAGAGCATAAGCCTTTAAACCAACTCACCCATCAACCATTACCACTGGTTCCTTACAGTACACGTATCTGTTGTATAGGCAACATCCACTCGGGAGATTGTTAGCCCTCGAAAAAAGCCATCACCAAACAATTATCAAGGATACTAACACTCCCTTCCTGCATTTTAGGTTTCAACCACAGCCAGAACGTTTCAGCCAAGGTAGGCACATCAGCCATGATCAGTCCGGGTCGAAATGCAAGCAGAACTACCCGGTGGCCATGCTGATCCCCGTTCTGACAATTTATACCCTTGGTAAGGGTTTCGGAAGCCAACACAACATAAGTCATGCGGCTTCCTAGAGTTTTGTTCGCCGCACTAAACGAGGGACCCCTTCCTATCTTTACCCGAAAAACAGAGTGCGCAAGTTAGGAATACGCCAAGGCAAAACCTGTTCCCCGGGGAAGGGGGCGTTATAGCAGACAGGAAACACATCTGCAGGCAAGTTATTTCACAAGCGAAACGTACGGCTGAAAAACAAACTCTCTCTGTAATGCGTAGTACGATTCCGCGGGCAATGTACCATAAATGGTTAAGCTCCGGACGACGAACGCATGCCACGCATAAATAAACGAGTTCGGGAATAAGGGCTTCTTCGCTCTCTCCTGCACACGGTCGAGTAGTCACAAAAAAAAGAGCCTTTGGGGCACCGGCCCAAATATGAGAGTTGTATTCTATTTTCGGTCGGATATAGGTGGTATAAATAAAAGAAAGACTCACACTACATCTTCAAATTGTTCTGCGGTATAAAAAAATATTGCGTGCCGTGTAAAGATATTTTTCATGCAATTCAAAGAACTTACTGAAACCACTATTTCCATTACGAGTTCCATCCGCAAAATTTAACCTCCACACTGGAAATTTTTTAGTTTTGAACTAGATATCTTAATTTCAATTAGTGTTTTTTTCAATTTCAGTGTAAACTATGTTGTTGTTATTCGGATAGTCGGTGGCATTATTATGAATTATTTTGCCTGATGTGAATGTAACATATTCTCCAATATTGTTGTCTTTTTAACATTCAGAGCTAGCGCTTGATGGCTATAATTTATTTGAATATTAAGAAAAATAAAACCCTAGGCAAAAGTCTTTTAAAACGTATATCGGTATGTTTAATCTCCTGCCTGTTGAAAGTTTTATTTAAGCAATTTTAAAATATAGTTAAATAGATCATTTAAACGCTCACAGCCAACGCAACATAAGTTCGGTTGCTATCCATAATCGAGCCATGCAGTTATCTTAAGGCGTTAAAAAAATATTCTAAACGTTAAATTTCTTTACTCCTAAAACGAAAGTTGTGTTTTTTTGCTTTAAAGTGTTTTGATTCATGTATATCAGGGGTGCCCAAAAGTACTACATAGAAGAGCAAACACCAAAGCATTTAAGGAAAAATAATTTGGTTTAATAAGCAAAGCAGACGAAAGTGTTGATACTTTGCACTTGTGTGTGTATACACACATGTGTATATTAAAGTGCTCAGCCTAAAGCTAAGTGCTTTTACAAAAGCATATGAGCACCATGCGCACAAGACTGGGATATTCCTGATCTATATCAATATATCACTTACTATACTTTTCATAAAACATGCAAACAGCAACTTTTACTTTTGGCTGAAAGCCGAGAACGCTAAAAAATTTATTACCGTGGCAACGGGGATTGATCTCAGCAAACGTTATAAAAATAGCTTTTTCAGCATAGAAGGTAACTGATTCGATGACATTCTTTCACTGTGAGTATTAGCTTACTAAACAGGAAAAAAGAACACTTTAAAAGATTTCTTAGAAAAAAAAAAGAATAAAAAATAAATAAATATAACCGTGTCGCAGCTTTTAAATGCCGGCAAGTGCAAAAGTAAAAAGAATTGGATTGAAATTAAAAATAATTTATTGGCTAGGCACTTTTAAAATACTTACACAAATTCATGACGATTTGGAATTAAAGCATAAAAAGTGTAAGCAGTAAAAAGGAGCAAAAAAAAATGGATGCAACAGGTTTACTTTAACCAGTAGTTTTGTTTAAATAAATCATTTCTCTACAGTAAATATGAGAGCTAAAAGTAAAGTAATACAGGAAAGGGAGGGCTCTTGCCACAGTTTATTGAATAATTTGTTGCTACAATATTGCCAGCATACAAGAGCAAAATACCAGCAAAACAAATTGTTACAAAGAAGATTACACATTGCTAACATGTCTTTGGTTTTAAGACAAACATTTTTATAATTTTTGTTTCTTTTTATCAAAATAGAATGCTGATATAAAAGTTTGCAAGCAAAACATGTTATTTATTTTTAAGCTTTTAAAAAATTTTTTTATACATTTGTTAAATCTGTTTAGCTAATTTAACTAATTTTCTATTTTATTTGGATATTCTAAGCAATTTCTCAAATATTTTTTATTTATTTATTAACAAATCCTTGCTCATCGTTTGTCATTAAGTTATTGGCAGTTAAAACATTATAACGGTTTTATATTGTAGAAAAAAATTTTATACAATTTTTTTTTGTTGATTCAAGAAAAGAAAAACGTCTCATGAGACAATAAGCAGTCTTAAAGATTTTCTCCAGTTTTCTTAAACTTTTTTCTCTTCTATTCCTAACATTGAAAGAATTTTCCGTTTAAATCGAAAACAAAAAATTGCATCTTCTTCACAACTTTTTAGAAAAAAAAAGAAAACTTTTTAGCTAGAGCAGGCATTTCTGTGTTACTAAAGTCGTTATTGTTGTTGCTGTTGTAATTTAGCTATTATAACATTTTAGTACGGATCTTTTACCCAATGCCTGTCAATACATGCAGCAACAAAATGTCACTCATTCAAGTAGTAAAAGCTTAAGAAGAAAAGTCTTCAAGCATACATACATACATACAAATACAGAGGCAACAGAAAACAGTCAGGCAAAAAATTAAATAAATCAACAAGTTAATGCACTGTGGGACAATATGTTAGCAAAGCTTGCTTAATATTGGAATAGTTTTCTGCTGCCTCTGCATATTAAAATAATCCAAAAATTGTAAAGGGTGGTTCAACTAAAGGGCACAATGTTAATTATAAATAAAACATTAACAGCCGTATTTAAAAAAAACTTACTAAACGTTTACTTATCGTTATTAAGCAAAATTCCCTAAAGTATTATTCAAAAACCAACATTTGTTTAATATACTGATATTAACTCTTTGTCAAATGCTGAAATTTTAATAAACCGTCTGCCCATCTTTAAACCTCGTTTTGTCTTATTGGTTTTTGTCCTCAATATAATTATTCAGGAAAAAATCCTATTTGGTCATATAAAAGCAGGGTTGCCAGAATTTGAAGAGATAAAATCTGCAAAACTCAAAAATTTCTCATGAAAAAATCTGCAAAATCTGCACTTTATTTTCCAAATCTTCAAAAAATCTTCAAACTCTTATTAATATGACTTTTTTATAAATTATTTTAAAAATATTAACAACATATTAAAAGAAATTATGCATTTCAGAATATAAAAATGCAAATAGATTTAATGGGAAAACAAACATATGTGCAAGTTGTTAAAATAATTTAATGCCTAAGCACGTATACGAGTATATAATGTACGTAATGTACGAGTATATTCGGACTTCAGTGTCGTTAAAATTTACTTAGCCAAAGATTCTCTCCACATTTGCTGATGAATGTGGTAAAATGATTATATATTTAATAAACGCGGTTAGTATTTGAAAATTATGTCAGAATTAGTGGATTTTATTTTAAATGCAGCTCTGGGCTGAAGAACAGTTCTCGCGTTGTTGTAATTATTTCAGTCTTTTCGTTGTTATTTGGCCTCACTGGTTAACTGTTAGCCTCAACTAATTGTATTAGTATGCAGTTTTTTTTTTATTTTTTGAAGTACTCCTTTGTAACCACGCGGCAACTTCTTATGTAAAGGTAAGTCGTTATAGTTAGTAACAGCAAAAAAATAAAATTAAGAAAAAAGACATGACTTAAAAATCGTCGTAAAAATGTACCATGATTTTGGTAGCAACTTTAAAAGAGTATTATAAAAAATGAGCTCATATATATAAGCTCATATTACTTTCCAGAAACTTGCCAAAGTTGCTTCAACAAAGTAACTTTTTAAACTTCGAGCCCAAAAACAATCAATTGCAGGTAGCTTTCAACGTTTATAATTTCTTCGAAATTTCGCTTAATTTTCTTACATAACATACAAAAACATGTGCATCTTGCACTTTGTTATTCTATTTTGTATATTTTATAACATGACCGATTGATATTTTTGTTTAACATAATGTAAACAAATGGCAATAGAAATATAAGGGAAAAGGTACAAAAAGTTACTTTATAATTACAAATTTTTAAAATCTGCGTTTTTAGGCCAAAAATCTTCAAATCTTCATTTAGTGTTTTTTGAGAGGAAAAATCTGCAAAATGAAGATAAATCTGCATTTCTGCATTTTAATATAAGTGAGAACATGCATGTCAGCGTTGTCAACTTTGAAATTTCAAAGAAAACGCACCAACAATTTTTTTTAATTAATTTTATACGTTTTTCACAAAATTGTTAAAAATTGGTCATATTTTCATTAAATTAACTTATTAAAAGCATAGAAATTTCCTTTTTGCTTAATGTGGTGTCTACAGAACACAAGCGTACAACTCGTCTACAAAATTTGCGTGAAAAGCAATTTGAAAAAATTCTTTTCAAACAAATTTTCTAGATGTGTTGTTACCCCTTACACCGCTTTCACATACAGAAAGTTTACTTTGCAAAGAGAGTGACTTTTTCCCCTTGCTAGCACTTAGTTCAAGACAAGCGTTGCCAAAACGAAGATTTTATCTTAAATTTGAAGATGTTATAAGTAAAATAAGATTTGAAAATATATTTCGCAAAATTAAGATTAAGAAAATATGTTACTCAGTTATTTACTAATTCCAAACTGTTGAGTTATGTCAAGCAAGAGCTTTAAAAAATAAAACCAAGAAACTTGACCCAGCCCATTAAACAACAAATGAGGTATTAGCGGCCGCAATAAATAAGATTCTGATCAGGTATCACGGTCATGGGTGCCATTTATCATGCCATAGTCTATCATCTTATCTTATATTATCACTTCCCCAAACAATACATATGTAAATAAAATACATTGATGAAATAGTTTGTTTTTATTTCTTTCTGCAGTTTTGTACTACTCGTACGAGTACTAATTTTGAAAGAATATTTTATTGAACTGAATTTTAGCTTAAAATAATAATCACTTTCATCTCATTGTTAAAACAAACATTGTTAAAATCTACATTACTTTCAGAGTTTAACATAAAAAAAAAATAATTTAAAGAAAAACCTTTTTTTTTTTTTGGTTTGTACATATGTATATCGGGTTTTAGTTCAAGTTTTTCCTTTCTTAAGTTTTTTCTTAAGAAGGATTTTTTTTGTTTACAATACAAATTTGCTGTGATCAAAGAAAAACCTTTTAAGACTTTTTCCTCAAAATTAAGATAATTATTTTAGTCAAATGAAAAGTTTCCGATACAAAGTTCTGGCACCACGGCTCAATATATTACAAAATTAACTTTCCGTGTGTGTCATTGTATGCTGTTGTTGCTGGAATGAGCGAGCAACTATTACGCACACTTGTATACAATTTTATTGAATTTTATTGTTTCTTATACTAGAACCGAAAGTTATGATGAAATTGATATGGTGCCACCGAAAATTAAAAAACGCACCGCAAATTAGAAAAAAGCGCACCGCGCACCGGATAAGGATTTTTTCGCACAAAAAATTTCAAAAAGCACCAAAAACGGTGCGAAACGCACCGAGTTGACAACGCTGATGCATGTCTGTGTAAATGTGTATTTCATATGTATTTATGTATATATATGAAAAAAAAAATTTTGAAATAAAAATTTTATTTGATTCAATATCAAAATGTGTCCAAATACTTATGAATTTATTTGTATGTATGTAGTTCTTCCATTCATATTTCAATTTCAATAAATTTGTATTTTTGAATGAGAAAAACTAACACACACAAAAGTGATGTACAAAAAAGTAATAGTAAAGTTATTCGAGTTCCTTTTATTCGTAATGAAAAAAGTACATCTCATTCGCCTTCGAAAATCTACTCAACTTGGTTTTTTTAATAAATTTTTTAGCTTTATTCATTAAAATTTTTTACTAAAAGATAAAAGCAAAAAAATGTTTATTGTAGGCAAATGTTTTTTATTATTTTACAACTAAAAAGTATTCGAAAATTCGGTTGCCGATTAATATAATACATATTTTTTTCATCATTAGAACATAAGTCACAAATTTTTGGAACTTAAGAGGCAATTTTATGTATACTGTTACCAGTTCAAAAATTCAAAATTGCTTAAATCACATATCAGTTAATATGTGTTTTCTGAATACAAATTTCTAATAACAGTTTGTTAAGCTTTACAGCCAGTTTACCAATTTCGAAAGAAAATGAATGCGAACGAAAGCTAGCTACTCACATTCGAATCAATTTGGGTTTGTCTATCTCACTACTATTCGTTCGCATTTTCTTATGTATTTTCATTGAGTTTTGACACATCGTTCGCATAGAAAAAAGTTAGACGAACCCAAATCAATTTTCTTTCGCTTAGATTTCGAACGCAAGCATGCTGTGGAGATTGGTAAACTGGCCGATACTCATTTGCTAACAAATATGTACATGAAACCAAAAGTAAATTTTTTTTTTTTTGCATAAGGATGTAAGTTTTCAAAGAATTATCATAAGCAGCCCAATTATGAATATTCTCACGGAATTTATTTCTCGCCAAATTTATTGCTCACGGAATTTATTACTCACATAAAGTATTTTTTTTAATTCAAATTATAGAAAAAAGCACAATTTTTGTCCGTAAGAATTGAAGAGCTATTCTCCTGTTAGTGTTTCCAATGAATGGAGAGAAGGAAAAATAAAAAACCTCATACTTAATTTTTTTTCATAATCGGAGAAAAGAGAAAAGTTGTAAAATTCCTACGGAATTTTTATTTATAATTGGGCTGAAGATTTTTTATTGTGAAAAAATAAAAATAAAATATAACAAACAACTTGTTTGTTTTATGTTTTCTATATGCAGGATTGGACAGTATTTCAAATACAGTACATAAATCAGACTATTAGAAGTACTGTGGAAATGTGTAGGAATAGAATCATTCACAGGATCAAGATGAAGAGCACGCATAGGTTCAACAAGCGGGTTATCAACTAATAGGTTATTATTAAAGTCAACAATTATAACAATATGGTCGTATTCAATGGAGATTTTTTCGAGAATATAAAAAGATAAAAGGATAGATATTTATGCTACTGTTGGGTCTATACACACTCCCAAGTAGAACTTTCCTCCTATCTTTTGTTGAGATTTCAAGAAATAAATATTTGATTTCACTGCCAATTTTAGTCTTTAACTTAAATGCCATTGCGCACATATATCGCAAATTCTCCACCTTTCGCTTCAACATTATTAATAAGGATTCTTCTGCCAGATCTGAAAAGTTTAAAGCCCTGTCACTGTTAAAAGTGATTTTATTCCGCAAACGTGTTAAAGTTTCCGTCTTCTGAAGAACCAAGAAATGGATTGAATTCCGTTGCCGAACGGAATTCAATTCTGCGGCATGGCTGATAATATAGTAAATATTCGGCCATGTCACAAAATGCACTTCCGTTCGGAAATGGAATTGAATCGTTTTTTTAATTCTTCAAAAAACGAAAATTTAAAACTGTTTCGGAATGAAATCAATTCTATAAGATAATACTAGTTTCATTCTTGCAATTAGAAATGATTTCATTCCGAAAAGTTTTTTAGTTTTTCGTTTTTTGAAGAAGTAAAAAAACAAATCAATTCCGTTTCCGAACGGAATTAAGCTCTGTGACATGGCTGATTGTATTTCAAACAACGTTTTGACGCTTCCAATCGACAGCCTTTGTATGCAAATGGTAAACGAGTTACTAGGCGATGACTTCCACTAAGAAAAATTGATTGATACTCGTGTCCTCTTTTTGCTCCACTGTAAAGATATAAGTGATTTGTTGCAAGTACCTAGTTGTGGCAATGGTAGTAATGTTCGCAATAATAGTAGATGAAATAAAAGGAGACGAAATCAGGGAGTCGGACCGTTAAAATATTCCATATAATGATAAAATAATATAAGTAAAAAATAAGAAATAAATAAACTAAAACTTAAAAACTAAAAAATTATTTTAGCGGCTAATATGCCTTGATATTACCGCTAACAATTGTTGGCGCGTACATGTCATACAAGTGGTCAACTACAATAAACACACACACACACACACTCACACATACACACAATGCTAACAAGAAAAATACAAAACGACGCATGCTGTGCCTCTATTTTGCACACACACACATACACATACAATAAATAGCTGGTATTAAATTTAATTTTTATAAATGCTTTATTTTATTTTTGTGTTTTTTTTTTTTGAAAATATCTCGCAAAGACAAGAGTTTGACATAAAATGGACAGTTGTTTAGTGAGCGACATGTTTTATTATTATTTTTTTTTTTTTTTAATTTTATTTTTTAACAAAATATCAAACTGTAAGCATAGAATTTATTTTGTTCATGAGGAAGTGGTCTCCTTATATACATTTTTTTCTCTCTAACTTTTTACTCATTTTGAGTTCAAAGTTTTGTGACTTGACTACTAGTTGTGGCTTATATACGCTTCAAGTCATTGATAGATTACTTTTGGTGGACTATGACAAACAAAATAAAACGTACGGTCAAAAAAACGAAACAAAAACAAAACTTGCAAACAGACAGTGACACACACATATGTATGTGTGTACGTGCTGAAAGAAAAAAAAAAAGGAGTTATAAATAAAAATTTTAGAAATGTAGGTCAAAGTGCCATTTTAAGAAGATATATTACCAAAGATGTTATTGTCTGCCTAAGAAATGCAATAACAGTAAAAGAGATAAACTAAATGCTAGCGTTTACTCTAGCGTTTTGTGAGAAATATAATAGTTTTGCCAAACTAAAAGAAACATAAAAAAAGGGTTAAACTGTGCATCAGCGGTGTACAATTGAAAGGCCATATTTATTAAAATGTTTAATAAAATATGATAGAAAGTTAAATGATCAGTAAAAGTAAACATTTTAAGTAAAATTTAAATCGAATTCTTAACTTTCGAAAGCCAAGTAAAAAAGGTTACTCGTATGTTATAAATTGATTATATATATTTTTTAAGCGTTTTTTATTGATTGAATCTTCAATATGAACTAACAAATAATTAATTAGTAGTAAAAAAATATAAAAAGAAATAAAATATAAGAAAATATAAAAAAATGATTGTTGAAGGAAAATACCCTGACGTACTGAAAACTCATAAGAGAGTTCCAATACCGAAATCTTCGGGAATAAATAATATTGAAAATTTTCGTTCTATATCTATACTTTCCACAGTTGATAAAATCTTAGAAAAAATTATTTCTGAGCAACTCACTACACTGAAAAAATTTTGTTCAGAAATTCTCTGAATTTTGACATTACTTTTATGAGTTTTTTCATTATTTTTCAACTATTGTAAGTTTTCATAGAAATAATGAAACAAATTTCATTAGATTATTTTAATGAAAACCTTTATAAAAGTAATGAAACATTTTAATAAGAAACATGACTTATTTTCATTAAAAGTATGAAAGACAAATCATATGATTAGTGAAATAATTTCTCTAGCTCAAAGAATCAATTTCATAAAGCACATGAAAACTGTACATTAAACTAATGAAAAAGTAACATTTATTTAATGAAATAACTTCTTTGTACTAATGTAATATATTCATTAAAAATATGAAACTCCTTCATAAGATCAATGAAGTTATTTCATTTATCTAATTTTATTATTCATTGAGCACCTGAAAAATTTACATTAAATCAATGAAACAGTTACATTTGTTTAATGAAATAATATCAAAACACACATTAATAAAATATGTTCACAAATGTATGTAATAAAATCAATGGAATTATTTCATTTATTCATTGATACTTTATTTCATTACGCAAACAATATTATTAATTGTTTTTGTGAAATTGTACCTAATTATGATAAAAGAAAATGTTGAACAAGTATTCATGAAATAAAACAGATGTTATTAATTCAAATGACTTCAATACATTGGTATTTAAATTTTTTAAACTATTATTATGCTGATTTGAGTACATGCACATATGTACATATATACCCAAGTTCGGTAGCCAGAAATTTATTTGTCATTGATCTAATGAATTCTATTTCATTGGAATTATGAAACTCATAAAACTTACATTTTAATAAAAAAAAACTTGGCATTTTTAAAATTGTAGCTTAGGATTAATAAATGCCCATTAATATATCTTACCAAAATTCAAAGAATTAAAAAAAAATTAAATTTTGCTGTAGTCATAAATCCAATGATTTTTTTTTAATGAAACTATGAACCTTAATGAAACCATTCTGATGGAACTATTTCATAATATATATGAAGTTTCATGCATATTGTGAAAAGTTTTCATTGGATTAATGAAAAATATTTAATGAAACAGTTTCATTAAATATATGACGCTTAATTCTTTCAGTGTACTTATCTGGAAGAAACTAATATTTTATTTGGTCGGCAATATGGTTTTAAAAAAGGTTCTGGAACAGAAGAAGCAGTTGTAAATGTGATTGAATATGTTTGTAATGGACTGGGAAATGGTTATAAAGGGGCTGCGGGTGTTTTCTTTGATTTGTCAAAAGCCTTTGATTTAGTGGACCATGATATTTTATGCCAAAAACTTTGGTTTACTGGATTGCAACATAATTCTCTTGCTTTGATTAAAGATTATTTGAGGGGTAGGAACCAATTTGTGACAATATATAATGCAAGTAGTGAAAAGTTAGCCGTACTGTCAGGGGTTCCACAAGGAAGAGTGTTAGCACCACTTTTATTTAAAAATTAAATACCGACGTTATGATAAATATAACATTTGATGGAAAATTATTTATGTACGCAGATGATATAAGCATTCTTTATAAATATAAATATAAAAAAGTTCTACAAACGCAAATTAAACATAACGTAGTGGTCTTGTCAGAGTTTCTAAGGCTGAATAAATTGTTGTTGAATGCTAAAAAAAAACGAACTTTATCAGATTTAAGCCGTATTTTTATAGAACAGGAATTTAGGGAAATACACATTGATGGAAATACAATATACGAATCTGAAAATGTCAAATATCTTGGCATTAAATTAAGTCATAATCTTCTGTGGAATAATCATATAAGGCATAAATTTCTTCCGGAATTGGTGTTCTTTATAAATTTAGAAACAAATTGCCTACTACAACAAAACTGTTACTGTATCAGTCCTTAGTTCACTGGCATCTTACATATGTACCTTCCAATAATTTATGCATCAAAATTAAGTACCATATTAAAGACGTTACAATCGGCTCATAATAAGGCTTTGAAAACTGTATTCAACCTACCAATAAGATTTTCAACAGTAAGCCTTTTCCAAAACTATACCAAATCAATCCTTCTATGCTTCTATATGTTCTCAAATGTATAAATAGAATTGGTTCGCATTCTGTTTTATTTCAACAGAACATATCAACATCCAGGATGAATACTAGACAGTCAAGACACCTGAACATTGTACGGTGTCGTCTTGAGCTTACTAAGCAGCGCATTAAATTTAGCGGTCCAAGTGAATATAACATGCTACCAGAAGGTTTAAAAAATATTCCGGTGTTATCAACCTTTTGAAAATGAATTAAAAGATTATTTGTAAGTTTACTTCTTGCATATGAGAATTAGTCAATTCTTTTTCATTTGTGTTCAGTTTCTGAGTAATTTTTGTGCAATTTTTTATAAATATGTATTGAACTATTTTATTTTTTTTTTACGAAATTTTACCTAGTTGCCTTTAAGCCTCTATAAAGCCATTTGGCGTTGAGGCATAAAAATATTACTGTGAAATTGAAATAATATGGAAATAAATGCATTTATATAAAAAAAATTGATTATATGCAGTTATAATCTTAATTGCCTGTATTTATGTTATTAACTTTAAAATTTTTTCACAATTTAAAATAGAGTAAGGTAAGAAATTATACGTTGCGCTAAATTCGGAAGTTTCTCTATAAAGCCTAGAATTGAGATTGAATGTGCGAAAAATTTTCAGCAACATTACTTATTTCGTACGGAAAAATTGAGATGTACTCAGTGTTGTCTATTTTTTCTCTTATTCATGTTTCTTTTTTAATTTTAAGTATACATGTTTGTAGTTCGTGCGAAAAAAGCTGTGCTTATGTTAGTTCGCAGCTGAAAAAACAAATATTCCCAGAAACAATTTTAAATGAAAACATGTTGCAAATACATATTGTATGTTTTTCGCTTTAAAAATTCAGTACTACATTTCTAAACTTATTCGCAGATATTTCATGCCAAACACTTTTGTGTGCAGTTTGAACGAATTTCGCACGAAATTATGATCTGAATATTAGCCTTAATAGTGCATTAGGACAGCCTGCGTATTAAGGTATCCTGCATGAAATATACATATTACCTTATAGACGTAGAAGTTTCCTAATTTCATTAAAACAAAGTCTAAGGAATGCACAGTGGGGCCAAACAAAAAAAAAAAAAAGATAATAAATCTTATCTTTGAAACGTAATTGATTTTTTTATGACTGTCTTACGTAACTCAGCAAGACACTTATGGTAATCGTGGAGAGAGTTATCAGAGACTCGTATAGATATTATCCTACAACTCGTGAAGGAATCAACTGTATAATCCATGTGTGATTTTTACTGGAAACAGCAAAAGGCTAATTTGATATTTTCATAATGTATATAATTAGAAATGACTCACCACCCTGATCACCTCCTGCACTTTTTATATTTAAAAGGATATTGAACAATAAAGAACATACTATTATGCGCTGTTTGCTTCTGTTTATTTATAATATAAGTAGAAATCAAGTATAAGTAAATAAAAGCAAAAGCAGCTTTAATCGCCTAACTAACATTCCAATATTGCATACGCTTGTCATTCAATCAAGAAATTAGAAAATTTTTAAAAAGAAATAAAAAGTAAATGTTATTGTTACTCATCAGATAATCAACAGAAAATTCTTTTGGGGGTTATATGTTAAACGCAATCCTCTAACAGACAATGTATGCTAGCTGGATATTTTCAAAGATTGTTTAACTCTACTCATGATAGACAGCTGGAAAATTTATAAAAAAAAACTTAATTATAGAATTCATCTCTTTATAATAAAAAATTTATTAAAATGTTTAGTAATTGTTTCACTTTTGTTCTTTTCAGGTATGTGGAAAAAATCTCCAAATTTCATGCTTGAAGGTACAATTATTTATCTAAATTTTTATAACTTTAAGTTATGTATTTAGCAAGTATTGTAAATAAATTGGTGTAAGTTGTTTTTAAGCGTTTTTAGGTCTCCAGCCAATTCAATTTTTTTGCTTAACAACTTAAACAAGCTGCCAATAAATAATATTCAAAACAAAATTATTTTTAATTTACTTTAATCAACGATAAAATATGCCAATACAAGAAACAGCGGTGGGTCTGTTTTGTGTAAAAACTGGCTATTTTTCTACTATTATAGATATTTTTATTTACCTTAGTTTCCTTTACGATTACACTTATAATCAATATCTTTTTGTTATTATTAAACTAAATTAAAAGAAATTGCAATGCGGATTTATTATAGACTTTAAAAACTTTAAACATTTTTGATCAAGTCAAATTAGCAGAATAAGTATGTGTTCAAACTTTAAACAGATATTTGTGTATATAGCCGAATCCTTATTATTATGGCTGAAGAAATTTTTTCCAGTGATTAGAACTATTTCATATACCCCGATTTCGTTTTCTAAAGCCTGATCTTTTTATAAAAATTATTGCGAGCTATCCCTTCTTAAATTATATGGTTGGACAGGTTATTCATGTAAACTCTACTATTGTGGTATGATATAATCTCTATTATGAAATCTAATTATCTTTTGAACACAAGAAATTTGAAATTTTTGTTAAATTCACGAACGATTTGCTAATAATAAGCACTTAAGATAATAATTCAGAATTTTAACGTTTTAGTTACTAATAGCTCTATAATCTCCGATCTTGCTATACTTGTTGTCACCGCCGTCATCTATTTTTAGCTGCAGTAAAACTTAGTCGACGCCAATGCACACTGCATTGTCTTCAATCCCGTGGACAAGTGTTTTTTTACTGTCATCCGTGTTTCCTTTATACTGGGTGTCCGCCGGGAAAGTATACTACTTTGCTTTGTTGGCCTACTGGCGATCTTTTGGCATATCTCCCGGAGAAACAGTTCCACTCAATATATCATTTCGGTGAAAGTAAAGTGTTTAAAAGGGTGTAGCATGGCCCACTACTGTCAAAACTTACTGATTTTAATGTCGGTGATGACTTTTCTCGATTTATATCGAGCTTTCTCAAAGACTGCACCATACAAGTCGTTAAAGATTGGGTCTGATCAAACGAGTTCAATATTAATATTCAGGGCTAGCGCTAACCCTAGTTTTTATTTTTCTCTATGGCCTTCTATATCAAACTTCCCACTCTGTACACTTTTTTGCGGATGACAGCACTAATTGTCATAGACTCTGGTTATAGACCCCACCAATACGAGATCATTGCCGGGAGGCTAAATATGGATAGATCTCTAAATGCTGATCTATTAATATCCGAATGGGTTTGTAAATGCAGGGTCGCCTTTAAGGCTCATAAGACCCAATATTGCTGCAATTGCTGCTTCAGATGTACTCATGGATGATATAAATATTGCGGAATCGGCTTTTCTTGAAGCTGCTAGAATTAAAATACAGTTCTTCATGTCTCTAAGGAAGCATTCAAAGTGCCTTGGGGTTTTGAGGCCAGGTAAGATGTACTTCACTCCATCCGATCTCCTTATTATTTATATCCGACCGAAAATGGATTGCAACTCTCATCTTTGGGTCGGTGCCCCAAACTCTATTTTGGAGTTACTCGACCGTGTGCAGAAGAGGGCGAAGAAGCTTATTGGTGACAGAAGGGTATCCAACTCCATTGACTCACTGGAGCATCGACGCAGTGTGGGGTGCGTTACTCTGTTCTATCGTTACTACAATGGATTTTGCTCTGACGAGATTAGGGATATTGATATTGTATTGAAATTTGTACATTTTCACGTAACACGTGTTCATCATCCAGAGCTCATCCATTTGTAATTGATACCCTAGGGATTCGAACAACGCATTGGAGAGAGAATTCGTTTTTCAGCCGTACGTTTCGCTTGTGGAATATGTTGCCTGCAGACGCATTTCCTGTCTACTATAACATTGGAAGGTTCAAGTCAAATGTGCTCAAACACTACTTCCTTTTTCCTCCTCCCCTTAACCTATTTTTCTAGTTCTGGTACAATCTATTGCATATGTGGGTGTTATCCCCTGATTACTGGTCCAAGGTAAAGAAAAAATTTGGTAAACATTAGTCTTGACAGTACATATTATGGAAAATTTTGCGAAAATCCAAAGTGTTTTAATCGTTAACACATTTTATCAGAATCAAACATAGATTACTGTGATGATGTGAAAGTTTTGTGACATTTTTGGGGAAACAACGTGCCAACAAAACGCACCATTTATCGTGTAGTAAATGATTTCGAAGAAAGATGGTCCGTACATGACAGGCCCAAGCATGGACCACTGGGAATGAAACGATACCTCTAGGGTATTGATAGTTATTGTCGATACAATATCGATCGCAAAATATCGATACCTACTCGGTATCAAAAGAATAACATCAATATATATATCCGTATCAATCAATTCCTTGACATTTAGCGGCAAGGAAGAACATGGAGCCAAAAATCAAAACCGTCGTTATGGACGTCTTCTGATGCCCTATCTAAAATTAAAGTGTCTTAATTAGGATACCCGAAGCGAAGATGTTTTAATCGCTATAATTCTATCATAACAATTCTGCTGCTACATTCGCCTAATAGTATAGTTTATCTGTGACATATTCAATGGATGAACAATAACTTTTAAGCTTCGATATAAGGCACTTTATCAATGGTATAACCATGCAGACATGCCAGAAGGCCTGAAGATTATTTAGAGACGAAATCGTATGGCTTTAGTAACTGGACTAATTGTTTTAGTATCTGACGATCATGACCGAAATCATCTTTTTTTATGAAATACAACCACTTATCCGATTTGGGTGCTCCCATTTGCGCAGATTGCACGGGCTCATTTTATAAAAATTTTGAAAACAAATCAAATTATGGTAAAATGTCCAGTGTCCAGTTCAGCTTTTTTTTTTTGGCAATAAGAAGAGTATTCCTAACCGATGCCAGTTTTTTTTTACCGATATCTACTTGGTACTCGCTAGTAAAGCATCGATACTAAAAGTACTTGTATTTACTTGTATCGTTTCATCTCTATGGCAGAGATTTGCGCCGAGCCGATTTCAGCCGGATAAGCCTGAGCCGCCGATGAATTCTGGTAGTCTCCGCCGCCAAAAAATTTTCGGCTAATTCGGCTTAAAATTAGCTTTTTTTTATACTGATGTATTTTTATATATTAATAAAAAATTAATATGTTTTTGAAATGAATTTTAGCAAAATTTTCTATAGAATTTTTGAATTAAAACACATTTCAAATTCATTTAAATGTTTAAATGGGCATAAGTTTATAGTGTTAAGAAAAAAAAATATGATGTAAACTAATTTTCGTCAAAGGAGTACACTTGTATCACAGTTATTATTTATATTAAAGCATGTTTACACATTGCATTTTTTCTTGCAACTATGTAATTGCATGCAACTGTATAGACAAGTGACAGAAAAATGTGCAAACTAGACCGTATTTCTCTCAACCAGTTCGTTTTGCAAATATTTGCTACGCATTTTTTTGTTTCCAAGGGCGAAGAAAAAGTTGCAAAAAACTAACATTTTTGATATTGCTCATACATAGAAACCAAAAAAATCTCAAAAATTATTGAGGAAAAAATAATTTCAAAAAATTATAAACAGCTTATTTTTATGTTTCCTATCTGTCTATGTATCGACATTTCATAGAGCTACCTTAATCGACAGTAGACTTTGAAAATTTTGAAAAATATTCTCAAACATTCAACTTCATATCCAAAATGAATTTAAAAATGCTATACTAATATCTGTCAAAACACAAAAAACAAACTTTTTCCTTTATACACGTCTCTTACTTTACACCTTTCAAACAAATGAACAACCGTTGGTTGCAACGATTTGTTTATTTATTATTATTATTATTATTATTATTATTATTATTATTATTATTATTATTATTATTATTATTATTATTATTATTATTATTATTATTATTATTATTATTATTATTATTATTATTATTATTATTATTATTATTATTATTATTATTTTTTTTTTTTTTTTGAAAGTATCAAAAAGCAGAGAATAGAAATTCAAACAATTGATGGTATTTTTCCCTATATTAGCTTCTAAGCTGTTTATAATTTTTTGATTGATGTCAATATTAGTTTCTTATTCACTAATATAGTGAATAATAAACTCAATTGTTTAAAAATTGTTTAAAGTAAATTAAATTAACGTAAATAAAAATTGTTTAAAGTAAATATGTATATCAACACAACGGGACGAAAAAGTTTCATGAAACTGGCGGCTTGTACAACCTAAATATGTATATGCAAATATACATAAATATTTGTTTAGATTTAATACCTTTCAGTTATTTTCAACCGATTTGAGCCGAATAGCCGCCGCCGCCGCCGACTTATTTTTGGTCAGCCGCCGCCGCCGAAAATTTTTATCGGCGCAGGTCTCTGCTCTATGGACCACAACGTTTGATAGGATCGGCTGAAAACATTGATGCTACTTAATACCATTAGTTACTAATATTGGCAAAATTTTGTTCAGTGTAGTGTTTAGCCCTTACATAACTGTTATATTAATATTTTGTGTTCTACTTGAAGTTTTTGTCAAATTTTGTTCAGTGTAGTATTTTGCTCTTAGCTTATTCTTATATTAATATTTTGTCTTCTACTTGAAGTTTTAAACAAGTATCCATCCTATAGGAAGCTGGAAACTATATTATTAAAACTTTACAAAATTTATTATATCAGAAAAATAAATTAAATATATCAAAGATGAAATGGAGTTTTTTATTTCTGTCATATAAAAAAACAATTTATTTAATGACAATTTTTTGAAAACTGAGACCCAAAACTAAGAAAGAACGCATTTCCAAAAGCCATTCCCTGGCCTACGAGTACAACAAATTAATTTCCATACTCCCACTAATGCAGACGAACAAAAATTTATAAAAACTGTTGTTTTTGTTTCCTTCTTGCATATTTTACTTGATAATCAATCAAAATTCGCAATTTTTTTTTTTGCACTTTTAACAGCTCAAGAAAAAAGTGCTGACATTATTTGTTTCGCTTAGTTATGTATGCAGATTTACAGACAAACACAAATATTGAAAAATATATATTTGGTTGTAGTATTTCTGCTCAGTTGTTTTATTTTTTGCTTTTTTACCTTCCAGCTTAAATATTACCAACATCAGTCTTGGCGGGGAGTTTATGACTGTTGTGGGAGCTAAAAGCTGCAGTTAAATTATATTTTGATACTGTTCAATGAAAACATTTGTCATTGGTTTTGACAGCCTTAAAATTGTATTGTCGTTAATGTTGTTTGACTTAAAAAAAAAAAACAGAGTAAAGAACTGAAGTGGAGTGGAGTGAAGTGAAGTTTAAAGTGGTTGGAAGGGATTAAGTGCTGGCAAACTTTCACTTTTAGCTAAAGTTTAGCTAGTTTACGCATAAAAGATTTATGCCCGCAACAAAATGAAAGAGACACTCAATTAGACCTTTATTTAATTTTTTTACATACATATTGTACTTATAAATTTAATATTAAAAAAAACACGAGTATGATCGTAAAGCTTTACAAAAATTAGACTCCAAAAAAATATTTGTTTTGGCTGGAGGAAATGTTTACTTTTGTTTAAAGTTCATTTTGTTTAAGCTTCAATTTGTTGAATGTGCTTGTTTTTGGAACGTAAAAATATTTCAACAGTCATCATGTCTAAAGACTGTGAATGTTTCGGTAAGGATTGTTTTCGATTTCGATTTATTGACATATGCACATGCTTGCCTAAATACGAATACATGTGTGTTTGTGTGTGTATATAAGTTTATTATTATTATTTTTTTTCATAAAGCTTCATCAGTTTTTGCTTGTTTTTTCATTGAACTTTGTATGGTTGTGGCATTTTTTTTATCTGAATTAAGCTTGTCGCTGGTTTGTGGTGTTTTTCTTAAGGCTCTTTATAACATATTTTTTTTTTCTTTTTGTTATTATCGTTGATTTTTATTTGTTGGCTGTTGCTTTATAAAATTTTTTTGGGGGTTTTTTGTTTGAGTGTTTAAACAACAAATCGATTTAGACATGTCATAATAAATAGTTTGATTGTGTTTGCGATATGTTGCAATTTGTTGTTGTTTTAATACGAATTTTGGTTGCTAAAATACACTGACAGAAAAAATTCAAATATTTCAAAACATAAAATAATCATAATCATTTTAATCGCCCTTAAAGGCCCTGATTCACTATCCTACACGATCGTACGATTCATTCACAGGAAACTGTTTCAAAAGTCTGGCCGACTTAAAAAAATCGCTTCAAAATGGCGTTGTAGGCCACACTATTACACAAGTATGATTTAAATAATTTATATACACAATAAAACAATTAAAAACTCTTATTAACATAATAGTTTTACATTAATTAAATTTTTTTCTTGAGGCACCACCAGTATTCTTATATTTTTTACAATATATACAACACTGATCGCATAGAAACCATAATGTTTTGAAAAGTTTCATAAAATTTTTCAAATCGCACGATTTGTCAAAAAGTCTGTTGCACGGTTGCATTTTTAGTACTTTTTCAGCACACATGCTTTATTTTGTAGATCGCACGATCGTATATGATAGTATAACATGGTCTTAAAAGAGTAGAATGCAATTTGAGTGCCAAATCCCGTATAAGGAAGCTGTTCTTTCGTTCGCATAATTACATTTAAAACAATAACAAAATTTTGAATGTCGTTTTTGTCTCAAATGTGAAAGTCCGAACAACCGAACAGCTTCGTTATTTTAGAATTTGGTTTGGGCATATTCAGAAATCACTGTGTAAAGGCAGAATTAGTTCTTTTCCGTTCTGAATCAGCTGTTTTTGTTCTGTTCAGTATAAACTATATATACATTGTTTGTTTTGAGTTTTTCGTTCTGCAATGTCAGACATGTACATGGAAAAATTTGACAGACATGAAAAAATACATGAGGAATTATATTTTAAAAAACAGACGTAGAAACATATCGTCTGTGGGTGCCTTTAGTATAAATCAATTTTAATATGGTTTAATCCTGTTCAAAAATTACTGTGTAGCATTTGATGTGCCGTGTGCTCTCGAAACTAGAAGTTGGCAACACTGCGTATGTCTTAAGTAGTTAATACTACACTTATACTTCACTTCATTTCTATAATGTAACCATAGCTGGCAGATTTGATGATAAATCGTCATTTTGACGATTTTCGTGCCCAAATTTAGCAAAATCACAGTTTGACGATTTTTGTCCTAAATATTACGATTTTTGCCATACCGAAAGCATGGCAACAATAAAATTTTTATAGATGATCGTACGATTCATTCCCAGGAAAATGTTTCAAAAGTCTGGTTGACTTAACAATATTGAAGCAATGGAGTTGCCACACTTTTATACAAGAATGATTGTAATAGTTTATGTAAACTAATTATTAATACCATAAGAATTTTATATATATTTTAATTTATTTCTCGAGGTGCCAACAATATTCTCATGTATAAATTTTCATAAAATTTCTCAAATCGCACGATTTGAGTCTTTATTGTAAAAACCTGGTTATACGTTTATGGTTTAAAGTATTATCCTTCTCTGGCTACTGCTTTGTTGCTTTTTTCGGGCAGCGTATAAGTTCTACATTGGTAAAACTGCTCATCCTTTGAAGCAATCCAGGAATTGATCTAAGTTTTACTTCTTCATTGCACCATAAGTGCTAGTCAGCCAGGCGTGTGTGTTCGAAATAAGTAACAGTCCGCGGAAGTAACGTCTGAAAAATACTGCGTGTGGAGTAGGGCTTCCCGTTTTAATGTTTCCAAGTATGGCTTGACCACTTTCGCAACAACGGGTCGACCATTGTCATACCGTAAAGTCACTTTATCATGTCTCTCGCTGTATTGCGGCGATTTGTCTTTCAATACTTATCTCAAATGCATTAATTGCGCTCGCACTATGCCTAGCTGTCCCACCAAATACTGATCATGGCCTTGGAACCGTGAATATTCGGTTTGGGCTTCGGCGTGGAAGCATGATCGGGTCAGTATTGGTACAACCAAATACTGATCATGAACTTGGAACTGTGAATATTCGGTTTGAACATCGGCATGACAGCATGGCCTGGATATTTCCATGATTTTCAGCGCTTTGACTTATCGTAATGAACACATTTTTCTTTTTCAGTCACAATACGATTCAGGTATGCCTTCAGTCTTTACCTTGCTTTTATACAGCTGTACAAAAGAACACAAGTTTCGTTCAACATCTCTCGTCTTCAACTTGTACAGCACCCAATTTGCTTGTTGCTGAATCATTCCCATGATTTTTAGACGTTTTGAAATGACGTTGCTTCCATTGATCCTGCCAATTTTTGTTGTGCTGATCAAGTAATCCCTCCAGCTCTGCATCTTTGAAAACCATCTCCCTTCAGCGTTCTAAAAGTATTGTAACCAACCACTCGTTCACGTTCGCTAATAGCGGCTTTACCAGAGGTATTTGAGAGCATACGATGAGCTTCAGTCGCCGATTTCTTCACATAAAAGCAGACATTTTGAATCAAGAATAACTTTATCAGGCATGTGCTGAGAAACGAAAATCGCTTAAATTTTGCGTTTTAGATTTCAAAACGCCAAATAGGTGTTCTGACAAACGTATAACGCAGGAAGTTTGGCTTTGCGATTTGAAATCGCCTACTTGGCTGAAAAACGCATTGCGCTTAAAATTGGCGACTTCAACTTGCGTGTCTATATTGAAGTGAACTGATTGAATTTGCTAAAACTGCACTTGCAAAAGGAAATAAAATTATTCACAATTAAAATTTAATATGTTTTCTTTTTATTTCAATAAAAAGTTGAAAGAATTTTACACATTTTCAATTAAAAAAAAACCAAATTAAAACTCTATTTTCTCTATTTGTTGTCAAATTTTTTTCGTTTTATATGACTACTACATACATATATGCGTATATCAAATACATTGCCTTTTTTTCGGAAAAAAACTCCGAAACGCCGATAAAACGCGCATTTCAAGTGCGTTAAGCGTTTTTCAAAACGCTTTGCGGTTTCAGATCGCGCGTTTCTCAGAACATGCCTGTATGATGCAGATATAAATCGATTATTATTTCGATGACGTTAAATTCTAAATACCAAAACTTATTGTATGCCATCTACGATACATTCAGCTGGTACGATCGACTATCAGCTGGTAGTTATACACCGGAAGCAAAGTTATACACCTAATATAATACCCCATAAATTCATTTTAATATTTTTGGAGAGTTAAGTGGTAATCGATAATACCAAACTGAAAGATTTCAACTGCATTAAAGTTGGGCTGCAAACGGTGATAGGGGTCTTAATTTTCTCAACCTATATATTTTTTTATTGGTAAAATCTCGTTTTGAATTTTTTTATGGTTTATATTTTGGGGTGATTTTGGGCTCGCAAAATTTCGTTGTTAAAAAATTTTCATTTTTGTCACTGTTTTCATACAAAAACTATCTAAAAATATTTTTTTTTTGTAATTTTCCGCAACAGAATCTTTTTCGCGTGCTTGATGCACCTTTTATGAAGTATAAAATGCGTCATTGTTAAAAAATGTTTCCCCGTAGTTCGGTTTCTTTTTAATGAGTAATGAAATTATTTTATTTTCTGTGTATAAATTAAAGCTGAAGATAAGAAATATCATGTTATTTTCGTCTAAAAACAAAAACTAATGAAATTGTGCAAATGCCAAAGTGTTGCACACGTTTATCTAAATTGAAATTCGATTGCGCAAAATATGTTTTTGTCTGTTGTTTTTTTTTTTTTGTTGTTAAAGAAATTACTTACAACTCAAACACCAACCGCAAAACAACAAAACTTTAATTAATTTTATGTTTCTTTGTTGATTTTTTTTTTCTTTGTGATTTTTGCAAATATTTTTTCAAAAGCGTAAACTTTGAAATTGGCATCTTAATCATATAAAATGTTGAAAAATATAAATCAATTTATAGTGCAGGCAGACAATCAGACACATACACACATACATATAATAAACGACAATTTGATAAAGATCAATTTTTATATTGCGTTAATTACAAAGCGGTAGATAAACTACAAAAGGCGCGTTTGAAGCAAAAAAAAAAAAAAATCCAAACAGCACTTGAACTGCATTGATTGTAAGCGGGAATATATCAATTGAGGCATTTATCTCTATTTAACCACACAAATTCATAAACTTACATCCATAACTAACCAGTTTTCAAAATAATTCAAATAATAAATCTGAATTCCAACATTTGATCGCACAAACAGCAAATGCTCAGAAGCTCCAAATTATCTAAAAAAAAAGTTTTGCAAGCTCTAGAAACATAATAGCAATTTTTATAATGTTAGGTTTAAAAAAAACGTTGAAATTTCATTTAAATTCCTATCACAAATGTCCATATGAATTTCATATGTATAATAAACATTAGCTAATAAAATTAGTTGGTGTAAATTATAAATCATTTGAACAACATACCACCCTAGTTGTTTGCAAAGAGCAAGCAATTGTCGCTGTGTTTGATTTCTTTTTCAATTAAAATGTAAATCAAATACAAAAAATTAAATAGAATAAATTCCATCTTACTAGTTTTAATTAAAATCATTAGAAAAAATATTTCAGCGCATAGCTAGACAAAAATACCCTACACAGTCAAACAGTGGAGACGTGAACAAATGTAACGCAGCAGAGAATATAGCACAGGCAACGTACATACATACTTATATGTATATAAAGGCACACACTCACTCACAAGTTAACGCCACCCAGTTGTCAAAATCGTCTTAGACAACAACATAGTTCCCACCGATCTTTCCAATCGGCAAGATGAGCAACAATGTCTTCAAAGCATTCTAATTTGACAATTTATCGTCGTTTTGATGATTTTGGGTGCTGAAAATAAAGCTATAGTTACACGATTGAAATTTCCTTCAAAATTGCTCTTCAAAATACTTCAATCTCGTGTAAACAGGTTTGCTGTTTTCTTCATAATTTATTGATAAAAATTTATTGAACAAAACTTTTGAAGATTTTATTGATGCCGTGTAAATAAGCTTCAAAATCGCATCTGGCAATATTGGCAAGTATAAATAATTTGACAGCATGTTTATTCTTTTGATTCAATACATATCACATGTTTTTATTTACATATATTTTTTTTTGGTAAGTGGCAATGTAATTAAATTTCTTAAACAATAGAAATTATAAATAGCTTGTTTTCCATGTTTCCCAGCTATCTATATGTCGACATTTCATAGGAACTACCCTAATCATCAGTAGACTTTGGAAATTTTTGAAAGACATTCTCAAACATTCAACTTTATATCCCAACAATATAAATAAATTGTTGAGAGTTTAGAAGGAAAATGCTCTAATAATACCTGTCAAAACACAAAAAACAAGCTTTTTCATTTATACACGTCTCCAACATTTCTTTACACCTTTCAAACAAATGAACAACCGTTGGTTGCTATGATTTGCTTTTTGAAAGTATCGAAAAGCAGAGAACAAAAATTCAAACAATTAAGTTATTTATTCGCTATTTTTAGCTTCTACCATTTATACCAATAAAAAATTATAAATAGCTTCTTTTCTATGTTTCTATGTTTCCCAGCTATCTATATGTCGACATTTCATAGGAACGACCCTAATCATCAGTAGACTTTGGAAATTTTTGAAAGATATTCTCAAACATTCAACCAACGATTGTTCATTTGCTTGAAAGGTGTAAAGAAATGTTAGAGACGTGTATAAATGAAAAAGCTTGTTTTTTGTGTTTTGACAGGTATTATTAGAGCATTTTTCTTTTAAATTCTCAACAATTTATTTATATTGTTGGGATATAAAGTTGAATCTTTGAGAATATCTTTCAAAAATTTCCAAAGTCTACTGATGATTAGGGTAGTTCCTATGAAATGTCGACATATAGATAGCTGGAAAACATGGAAAACAAGCTATTTATAATTTTTATTGGTATAAATGGTAGAAGCTAAAAATAGCATTTTAAACCGAAATGAAAAGGAAAAGTACTGGTTAGAAATTGCTGCTGCAACGAATCATTGCATAGCCGACTGCAAAGCACAATTTAACCCTGTGCGATCACGCTATAATATAAATTGTTATTTTTTGCTGTATGTTTTGTTCACATTTACAAGTATTATCATTTACAAGTATTGAAGGCGGAGCACAAAAAAATAAATACCTCCAGAAGTGGACAATATGGCGCTACTTACATATGTATCAAAATATGAATATTTTGCTCTTTAATTTTTAGATACTGTGAGAAATCGTGGTTTAGGAAATACAGAATCAAACTTCGAGACCTTAACTAATGCTGCTTTTGAGGGTTGGGATGATGTTAAAGAGCAGTCTCAGAGCTCGGAATCTGAATGTGCATCTGCAAGTTTTACTACTGCAAAGCGTAGAAAAATGCAAATAGTAAATATAATCGACAGTCAGCGTTCAGAAGTTTACGAAAAACTTGGCCAATTCTTCCTCCAATATTCAAAATGTTGATGCTATAATGATTGTGTCGTCATCCATACTTTTTTATAATTAATTATTTCACAAAAGAAGCAATACAGCTGATCAAAGTCAATATTTTCAATATGATAAGCTTACCAGCAGTGTAAATTAGCTTCAAAAAATTTTGATCAAATTTCTATCAAACGATATTTATATACATTGAAAGAATATTTTGATCAAATATTTGGAACGTGTAAATAGAACATCAAAATAAATTTTCAAAATTTTGATAAGACTTCAAAATGCCTCCAATCGTGTAAATCTACCTTAACACTTTGACGATTTAAGGTCTGTTTTGACGATTTCTGTAGATTACATTTTTACTGTCATATCTTTCAAGTAACTTCATGCACGTAGAAAAAAAATATGGTTGATACAACAATATTTTAAGGGCAACATACTATTGTTGACTTATATGGTTGCACTTGATAATACTATATTGTTACATTAAAACTCCATTGAGTGGATGCATCATAGTACATGTAACAAAAATATTCGAACCAACAATACTATATTTTGGTTTAACATTGGTGTATTGTAATAATAAGTAACATACATGTTCTCATATATAACCATATTACCCTCATTAACTAACCATACTTATATCATAAATAACTTTATTGTAATAGAAGCATATTTTTGTATACGTACAGACCGCATTTAATATATTTTGGTAATACGTGTAAAATAAATACAATTAATAAATATAATAATAATCGGAATGCATCTCAACAGAATTAAAGCAGAATTTCCTCTTTGATGTTGATATATCCATTAGCTGCAACAAAACAAAAAATATTTCTTAAGTATTACAATCAAAAGTTCAAAAGTCATATATAACCATAATAATATGGTTGCATGTGTTGTTGAATACACCATATACATACATATAATTATGTATGAATGTTTTCATCTTAATATTAAAAAATACTTCCCTTTTTATGTTCTCAATATGTATTTTTTTAGAATTTCACTTTTTTTATATAGCTGAACAAATATATATATTTTTAATTTTTAAACAAACACACACAACATCTTATTGTTTCCAAAGAAATTATCAAACTGAAACAAAATTATATGTCAACGATTAGAAGGAAAATATTGTTAATCACGACAATAATAAATATATTCTGTAAACTTACTATTGTTGAATATGAATTTGCGTATTATATATATATATGATAAAAACAAATATTTTGATGTTGGGTATGATAAAAGTTATTCTTATTTTTAAAAACTTTTTAAAATTGCTATAGTTATATGTAACCATATCTTGAAATTTATGGATGTTGTCAATAGAATTACAGAAATGCAAATAGTGACATATTTATAGAGAAACAAACTATAATTAATTCGATAATATACAGTATTTAACAATAATGCACAATGTTATGGAATATATATTAGTGTTGTTGCAATCATATATCAAACTGTCTTCTTTGCGTGTGCATACTACCTTTTTTCAAGGTAATTTATGTAGGAAATGAAAGTAATAATTATGGTACGTAAATATATATGTATGTATGTTTGTAATACTGACATGTTATGTGAAAGGTATTTTAGAGGATACATATATTGTATATGTTACAGATGAATTTGAAGTATCATATGTTAATAAAGCTTAAGAAAATTAGCAGCTAAAAACTGTACAAATTTGTATGTAAAAGCGTGTGCTTGTATTTTAAGGAGACTAAATTTGAAGATGAATTCAAAACTTTAACTTGCATAAATCCCTACAATATTATGAAAGAAGAAAGCGTCTTTTCATCGTAGAATTCGAAAGACGAGGAATTTAATAGGAGTTAAACTTGGAAAATTTCTTTTATGCTAAAATTACCTAAGCACTTAAAATTTTTTCAACTTATTTTAGGAGTAATTAAGAGGCGGTCCAACCATAAAGCACGATGTTAATTGTAAGCCTGCGTCTATAAATATAATACGTTTTATGGCCTGAATTGTTTTGTACTGTAATATAGAGAATAAAATATACATATGTATATAAAATCTGAGTTTCTTGATGCTAATTTTTGACTATTTTTAGTTTAACTACTGTTTGTTGCTTAAGCTAGCATTCACTTCTTAAAACCTTACTGCTTTTTATTGTACAATATTTCAATGCTCTGCACTGGTGTCTTCTTCAGGAAGAAGAAAAGGAGGAAGCTGGCCTACTTATAATTCTCGATAATTAGGCGATAGAAACTGTAGCTTATATAGGCTAGCATGGTATCAAAGTCACTTATTCAAAAATTTCTTCAACGATTTGTTTGAGCCGTAATTTTTTATTATCGAGTACTCTTCGTGTAATACGTCTTAGATAAATGGCCAACTGGGCAACTAGTAAACCACAAAAAATATTGCATCTGTATCGTACAGATACTCCAACAAACATATCTATAATACGTGAACGAGTACATACCACATATATAGACAAAACTATGCATGTCAACACCTTTTGGAAGACAATGCTAAATTTGTTTTTTCTTTTTCTTATTGATATCATTTAAGCAGCAGGCAGGCAGGCAGACAGTAGGCAAGCAGGCATTCATAGAGCTAACATAGACAGGCCGTTATACATAAACAGAAATTGTAATTACGTGCGACAAAGTTGTCACTTGCAATTAGCCATTTTCTGTTTTATTTGTTAACTAAAATAAAACAAACTATTGTATAAAATAACAAACGTAGGAAAGATGAAAAAACTGCAAACTAATAATATAATAACAAAGGAAATTAAAAGACAATAAAAAAAATAAATAAATTAATCGTACAATATCAGCAAGCAAAACTTCACACAAGAAGCTTTTAACCTTTGACTTTAAAAAAATAAATTTTCAAGCCTTTATTATATGTACCTTATTTCTATTATTTATACAAATTCTGGCAATTTGAGATATAAATTATGTGCCTGACCCACGGTGTCATTTGAAACCGCTCGCTCGCATAAATACGTTTGGAACAAAAACAAATTTTAAAATGTTATTTTTGGTAAGACTTTATATCAAAGTCTCTTCTGGGACATATAAAAAATTTAAGTTTTTTGTAACAATGTAACACTACAATATAACGAGTGATTTTTTTGCTATTATCTTTTTGGCAACACTAGTTTTGACAGCTCACGCACGTTTTGTATCTTGTGTCACCGTCAAACATCTTCAGTTTGGTCTATAATTTAATCATGAATCGTCTTACAAACGAACAACGCTTGCAAATTATTGAATTTTATTACCAAAATGCGTGCTCTGTTAAGAAAGTTCATCGTGCGCTTCTTCCATTTTATGGTCAGCTACTGAGGCTTCTATTCGGGCTATTGTAAAAAACTTTCGCACCAAATTTACATTGTTGGACATTAAACCCCCAACACGCTTACGTAGAAAATATCGCAGCCGTATCGGCCAGTGTTGGTGATGACCGTGAATTATCGATTCGACGCCGTTCGCAGCAATTGGGCCTCTGTTACTCCACTACGTGGAAAATTTTGCGGAAGGATTTGGGTGTGAAGCCTTATAAGATGCAGCTAGTGCAAGAATTGAAGCCAAACGACCTACCACAACGCCAAATTTTTGGTGAATGGGCTCTTGAAAAGTTAGATGAAGATCCACTTTTTTATCGAAGAATTGTGTTCAGCGACGAGGCTCATTTCTGGTTGAATGGATACGTGAACAAGCAAAACTGCCGTATTTGGAGTGAAGAGCAGCCAGAAGCATTGCAAGAGCTACTAATGCATCCACAAAAAACAACCGTTTGGTGCGGATTATGGGCTGGCGGCATCATTGGGCCGTATAGCTTCAAAGATGATGCGAATCACAACGTTACTGTGAATGGTGAGCGCTACCGTGCGATGATAACAAACTTTTTTTTGCCCAAAATGGAAGAGCTTGACTTGCATGACATGTGGTTTCAACAAGACGGTGCCACATGCCACACAGCACGCGAAACAATGGACCAATTGAGAGGCGAGCTCGGTGAACAGTTTATTTCACGCTTGGGACCAGTCAATTGGCCGCCCAGATCGTGCGATTTAACGCCTCTAGACTATTTTTTGTGGGGCTATGTTAAGGCTAATGTCTATAGCAACAAGCCCGCTTCGATTGACGCACTGGAAGCCAACATTGCCAACATTATTCGTGAGGTACCGGCCGAAATGTTGGAAAGAGTATGCCAAAATTGGACTAAGCGGATGGACCATTTGAGGCGCAGCCGCGGCCAACATTTGCAGGAAATAGTCTTCAAACATTAAATTATATCGACCCAACTATCGATCCAAATAAATATTTCATGCATTTTTCTGAATTTTATGTGTGTTTTTTTTTTAAATTTCCGATAGTTCTTATAAAATCACCCATTATATGTATATTCAGAGCCACAGCCACATACCATGCCAACTTAACTTTTTAATTGATTGAATTAAAATTTTAATAAATATAATTAAAATTTTCATCATATCAATTAAAAAATTAATTGAGAATTTGCATTTTAAATTGAAATTACTCCAAAGGAATTTGCAATGAACTCAGTAGAGAAAATTCAATTATATGATTTTATTTAATTAATAAATAAATAAGAATCACCAAATTGGGTTAATCATAAGCAAAGAGGTATCAATCGGAAGCAGGTAGCTAAAGTGTTGTCACAAACTAAGGCAGGAAGCATTGACACATCACCTCTATAATATTCGTTGAAATAAAAGGCAATGTCTCAATGCCACTCAAATTCCTTTTTGCTTTTTTGTGCAATATCTTGTTTAGAACTCCTAATTATATGAACTGTTTTTTTTTTTTTTTTTTTTTTTTGAAATGGTATAAATCAACTTTTAAAAAAAACTAAGTTAAAGGTAGTTTTTATGAGCTACAGACACCTTCTCTCTATAGTAATAATCACAGTTTCAATACAGTTCTTTTTTGAAATAAAATGAACAAAAACAGTTTTGCTGCACAATGGTATCGCAAACAAATTTCTTTTGAAAGTGGAATAACTCCATTCCTAATACATAAGTATATAACTAACACAACTTTTTTACTGCAATTATTATTGATTATTGCACCGCTGATCGCTTATCTAGTGCTAATGTACTAAAAACAACATTGTTAACAAAATAAATGTATTATTGTTATGATGACATGATGAGAAGTTTTGTATAGTTAGCCTACGGACCTTGATTCTTATGCAAATAGTATTATTTAAATATAATTGCTGTTAAACTATGAAATTAAACGTTTAAATAAGTAATATTAGTTGTTACAATAAATTCATATACTTGTGAAGAATACCAAAATCCGTCAATTCGGTCTGAAAGTGATGTTGGTAAGTAAGCGCCAGAAAGCCGTAAATGATTTTTATAATAATTGAAATAAACTCTTACTAAACTTGGTTATTCGTATATTTATATGGCTTCATTTTAACTATTACTTTTTACATAAAAATCCAATTCAGTAAAGCATTTATGTCTGCAAATATATGGATTTATTACGCCACTATTTTTATATCTTGCAATATGTTATTTTTGAAAGTAGCATAAGTCCATGTGGAGTTAAGAAAATCGTTTAGTTTTTCAAATAATTTTAGTAATTTTTATTCCACAACATAATTTAAAAGGTTTATAGTGTAAATAACATCACTCGAGCTGATTAAAGTTGGCCAATATTTTTCACTTGATTCAAGCGTAAACCCTTAAATATCTCAATATATGAAAAAATGGACTTATACCACTTTCAAGAAAACCAGTTCATATATTAATTAATTTTGAACATTTTTAAGCTAATATTAAAAATTCCTTACTTAATCGTTTTTCAAAATTTTTGATTTTATTTCAAATTTTGCCAACTTCAAATTGGATTCCTCAACATTATCCAGATTTTTTTTAATTTCAAAAAAAAAAAAATTTTGTAAAAAAATATTAATAAAAATAAAATAAAAAAAATTGAAATGTTTTTTAAGCTTGAGGTCAGTTTTGTTTTTTATATAAAAATGTTTTAATTATATTCGATATTTCGTCTTCCTTCGGAAGATTTCTTCAGGAAATTTTTTTTTTTTTAGTTTTGTTTACAAAATCAAAAATATTTGAAAACAATTTTAACATATATAAAAACATTCAACATACATTGTAATAAAAAGTTAAAGTACATAAAAAGATTATTAACATAATGTTTTATACATAATTATCGATATTTTAATTAGCTAATTTATTACCCTATTCTTATTAATTAAATGCCTATAGTTCTGAGCTAAACTTTCTGTATCTTTTCTAAAATTAATTCTATTAGCTATTGGTACATCAATTATCTGCAACATCTCCAACATATACCGTTTTCTATAACTAGTTTCTGTATTTAATATGGAAACCTTATTAAAATCCGGATTGTGATTTAAATCACGACAATGTATCGACAAAGCCGTCTTCTGTGACGAATTAATATTCCTATATTTCTGATCAGACTTATGTCTAATCTTCAATTTATTCTTTGTTGTTCCTACATAAACCTTATCACACCGTTCCCTATCATTACCGCCACAAGGTATTTTGTATACTAAATTTGACTTATCTAATTTATTCAATCTATCTTTTGTTTTACTAAATAATCCACCAACTGTTTTATAAATCCTATGCGCTATTTTATACTTTCTTTTATCAAATATACTAGTCCTTTGTAACCTTTCAGACAAACCAGGTACATAAGCTAACGATTTATATACTTTTGTTTCCGTACTAACATCTAATCTATTACTACTATCATGCTGTCTAATTAATTTGCAAACAAGGGCTTTAGGAAAACTATAATCATATAATATACTCTTCAAAATAGTTTCATTCTTCTTATGAAATCTAATATCGCTTATATTAAATACTCTGTCTATAAGATTTTTAGCTGTATTTATTATCACTTTCTTTGAATGTTTTGAGAAATAATTTATTATTCTTCCAGAAGATGTTGGTTTCTTATACCAATCTATTAATAAATTATTACCTTTTCTCATAACTAATGTATCTAAATATGCAATTCTCTTGTTTAAATAAATTAAATTTTGCAGCTTTAGATTTTGTTTTATTTCTCGATATTTCGATAACAATATGTTATCGCTGCTTCATCTGTACTCATGTATAGTATAAATATTGAGGAATCGGATGCTCTTGATGTTCTTGGAATGAAGATACAGTGTGATGTTCGCTGGACTGAACACATTTTTCATGTCTCTAAAGAAGCATTCAAGTGTATCGGTTTTTTGAAACGCTGTAAGATGTACTTCACTCCATCCGATCTCATTACTATTTATACCACCTACATTCGACCGAAAATGGAATACAACTCTCATGTTTGGGCCGGTGCCTCAAAGTCTATTTTGGGGTTACTCGACCATGTGCAGGAAAGGGCGAAGAAGCTCATCGGTGACAGTAGGGTATCCAACTCTATTGACTCACTGGAGCATCGACGCAGTGTGGGGTGCGTTACTCTGTTCTATCGTTACTACAATGGATTTTGCTCTGACGAGATTAGGGATCTTGTTCCCGAAACTCGCACATTTTTACATAGCACGCGTTCATCGTCTAGAGCTCATCCATTTGTGGTTGATTGCCCGGGGAATCGCACTACGCATTACAGAGCGAATTCGTTTTTCAGCCGTACGCTTCGTTTGTGGAACAAGTTGCCTGCAGAAGTGTTTCCTGTCGGTTATAACGTTGGAAAATTCAAGTCAGATGTTCACAAACACTACTCCCGCTTTCCCCCTCCTCACAACCAATTTTCCTAGTTCTGGTACAATGCACTGCATATGTAGGGGTCATCCCCTGAGTACTGGTCCAATATAAAAAAAATCATATTCAGGAAATTTAAAATATTATTAAAAGAAAATTATAATTTTTTTTTTTCAAAAGTGTTTCGAAAAGCGTTTGGTTCCAAAAACCTACCGCAATATCACCTTCACATTATGTCTGTTGCTGTTTTTGTAACCGAAACAAATCAGTGGCATATTACAATAGTTAGACATAAACTTTTAGCGACAATGTTGAGTTTTTGCTATTATTTTGTTTTTTTCCATTCTGTCTCTTTGGTTATATAACAAAAACAAAATGTGTGCATAAGATTGCGCAATAATTTTTAATATTTTTTTTTCTGCGAAAACTTTTTTTTAATGATTTCAAATCATAAAAGTTGATTAAGCAAATTAAATGTTCTTGCCACTTGGAAAAGCGAAGGCGTGCTATTTAAACGTTCCATGGTTTTTGTTTAAAATAATATAAAAAATGTATTTTCGCAAATTCGATTACTTTTGAATTAAAGTTTGTGTCTTAAGTCCTTTGCAATTTTCCACTAATTTTCTCCCAAGTTATTTTAGTCTGCTTGGCCCACTGGTCTGTGCATGTAATTTAAAAATTACAATTTTGTTTTGATTCCTCCAGGCTAACAAAGACATTTTCCATTTATTTTTATTCCGTCAGTCAAGAAAAAAGGTCAATTAAATGACAAATGTTTGTTAGTTAACTATAACTGTTGATCATTATAAAGCTTCACGATTATTGTACCAAAATAACAACATACAAACGAAACGTCAGTCTGGCAGCAACAAAGCCAACATCGGTTTTTAAAGAAAAATTAACTTTTCATTTCAATTTGAAAATTAAAAGAGAAAAAAAAAATAGAAACAGCAACAAACTGAAATAGAAGTTAAGAAACTTCGCTTTCATTTTGCTGCAAAATGTGACTATGATGAACTACATTTGATGATGTTTACGACAATGTCGTTGTGCTTGTTGTTGATGATGTTTAGTTTTAAGCAGAAATGTTGTTTTTAAGATGCAAATTTACAGCGAAACACTGCAAACCCCTGTTGTTCTTTTTTTTCTGGGGTTACATTTAAAAATGAAAAGCAATGAAAAAAAAATTACTGTTGTATGCAAATTGTTTCATTTAGGTTTTCGTTGTGTTTAATGTTAAGCTAGTAATTCAAATGCAAATGTCTGGGTATCTTTTCTTTTCTATTTTTTGGTTTTGTTGAGGTACATAATTGTTTAATTCACAATATTTAACACTGAAGCTACCACTAACGGTCAAATTATACGTTTTTGAACTTTTTGTAAAACTTACACATTTTACCGTTATCAAACTATAAGGTATGTTTTGAGAAACGCAAATCGCTTAAATTAAGCGTTTTCGATTTGAAAACGCCAAAGAGGTGTTCTGAGAAACGTATAATGCAAGAAGTGCAATGTTGCGATTTGAAATCGCCAAATAGGTATTCTGGAAAACGTATATCGCTTTAAATTGAAGACTTCAACTCGCATGTGTATACTGAAGTACACTGATTGAATTTGCCAAAACTGAACTTGCAAAGGGCAATAAAATTATTCTAATAATAATTATTATTAAAATTAATATGTTTTCTCTTTTCAGTCGTAAATCAGCTGTGGGTTGAAGAACATCTCTCGCAGCATCGTAATTATTTCCTAAGTGCGGTCAGGCTTGTGCTTGTTGTTCTGTCTTCGAGAGTTTTGTGTCGCACTCGCACTGGTTAACGGTTTGCCTCAACCAACTGTATTGGTTTACAGTTTTTTTTAGACGCTATCCATTGTTAACCACGTGGAAACTTCCTATGTGAAGGCATAGGTCGCTATATATACTACAAAAGTACTGTTGATACCATCTTGGGCATTATGGTCTTTGTCACCCCGCCCATGCTGTACATCCTATACTTTGCAACTGTATAGTTACTAAATAAATAATAATAATATTTATGCTTTCTTTTTATTTCAATAAAAACTTGAAAGAATTTTACACATTTTCAGTTAAAAAAAACTAAATTGAAAAATTTTTTCTATTTGTTGTCAAATTTTTTTTCATTTTATATAACTACCACATACATATATACATATGTAAAACACGTGTTGTATTTTATCGGAAAACACTCCAAAACGCCAGTGAAACGCGCGTTCCTTAGAACACCTAAAAATCAATTAAGCGTTTTTCAAAACGCTTTGCGGTTTCAAAACGCTGGTTTCTCGGAACATGGCTGAGTATATTCTTCACTGTTTACTTTAAGTTATTTTTCTATTTTTCCAAAAAAAATTTTGTTATGTAGCTTAACTACCGCGGTCGGTCAATATGACTGGTGGGAAAAAAATGTTACACAGTTATCTCAAAGAAATTTTTTTTGTCAGAGTCGCTCTCAATTTAAAAGGGTAAATACTAATAGTATTGATTCAATAATGGTTGCATACATAATTACGACAACTCTCACAAAAATCTGAAATCTTGTGCGCAAGTTGATCAAATGACATCAGAAAACAGTACAAACACAACCCTAGATGATTTTTAAATACATACTCTTGTACAGGTTAAACTACGTCATCTAACTTGAAATTATTCCTACGGCATAATCTTTAGCTTTATCATTCTTGGTATTGATTATAGTCTCAAGTAGTGCACTTCTAAAAAGTTTCTTATACAATTATTTTTATGTCGGCAATATCAGCCAATTTGAATTATCAGTTTGTTTTTGACAGATGAAAAGGTTAGTCGTATTTTCGTATAATAATCATGTTTCATCCATTGTCACATATCGACGCAAAAATTCCTGTTTGTTACATTCCAACATGGCCAAACAACGCTCAGAATCATCAACTTCCCTATTCGATCAAACGATTTTGTGGATTTTTTTATGTTTTCTGTTGTCACCGCCTCGTTAGGACGTCCACTGCGTTCTGCATCATCGGTGTCTGTACGACCACGTTTGAAGTCAGCAAATTATCGTTTTATTGTTGTTTCTGGTGGAGCGGAGTCCTCATAACACTTTTCAAGCCATTGCTTCGCTGGAGCGGTATTTTTTATCTATCAAGAAGTGGTGTAAACTTAAAACACGGAACTGTTTTTGATCCATTGTTTTGAAAATAGCAAAAGCAGCGTCATTCTTAGCATAATAACTCACAAACTAATGAATAGAATATCAAGAAATTTCAGCAGCTTTTTTTTGAAAGTTAGAATTAACTGCAAAAAAGGTGATTGTAATAAAACTAGCGCTATCTATGTGTTAGACCCGGGACTTCTCAGCCCAGGTAGTAACATCGTTAAGCTTTTTAAGCCACTCAATCCATCTTGGGTGGCTCTAGATATTTCCAAAGCGTTTGACAGAGTGTGGCATGCTGCACTACTGGCAAAACTTACTGCTTTTGGTGTCGGTAACGATTTCTCTCGGTTTATATCGAGCTTTCTCAGAGACCGCACTATACGAGTTGTTATAGATGGGGTCTCATCAAACGAGTTCAAGATTAATTCAGGGGTACCGCAAGGCTCCGTTCTTTCTCCTACTCTATTTATTTTCCTCAACGACCTTCTCTATCTTCCAACCCTATCCACTCTTTCGCAGATGACAGCAGCATTTGTCACTCGTACTATTTTGGTCATAGGCCCAGCCTATCAGAGATCACTGCCAAGAGGCTAAATATGAACGATTCACTGAACAGTGATCTTCTATTAATCTCCGAATGGGGTCGTAAAAACAGGGTCACCTTTAACGCTCGTAAGACCCAATGTTGCTTATTAACGCACAAACAAACGACCGCAAATGCTGCTTCATCTGTACTCGTGGATGGTACAAATATTGAGGAATCGGATGCTCTTGATGTTCTTGGAATGAAGATACAGTGTGATGTTCGCTGGACTGAACACATTTTTCATGTCTCTAAAGAAGCATTCAAGTGTCTCGGTTTTTTGAAACGGTGTAACATGTACTTCACTCCATCCGATCTCCTTACTATTTATATCACCTACATTCGACCGAAAATGGAATACAACTCTCATGTTTGGGCCGGTGCCTCAAAGTCTATTTTGGGGTTACTCGACCGTGTGCAGGAGAGGGCGAAGAAGCTTATCGGTGACAGTAGGGTATCCAACTGTATTGACTCACTGGAGCATTGACGCAGTGTGGGGTGCGTTACTCTGTTCTATCGTTACTACAATGGATTTTGCTCTGACGAGATTAGGGATCTTGTTCCCGAAACTCGCACATTTTTGCGTAGCACGCGTTCATCGTCCAGAGCTCATCCATTTGTGGTTGATTGCGCGGGGAATCGTATTACGCATTACAGAGAGAATTCGTTTTTCAGTCGTACGCTTCGTTTGTGGAACAAGTTGCCTGCAGAAGTGTTTCCTGTCTGTTATAACGTTGGAAAATTCAAGTCAGATGTTCTTTCCCCCTCCTCACAACCTATTTTCCTAGTTCTGGTACAATGCACTGCATATGTAGGGGTCATCCCCTGAGTACTGATCCAATATAAAAAAAAAAAAGCTTTTTAATTACCGGCCAATTTGACCACGCGCGGTAGGAATAGTTATACAGGACTTATCGGTAGGGTTAGTGTTAAAATAAAACCCAATTCAATTTAACATTTTCTTTTCATTTCTCTGTGCTTAAAAATGGCACATCTAATTTGTAGTTTATTTCAAAAATTTTCAGGAAGCTTTTGCAATTTCTGTTTAGCAAATATTCGACCAGCAACTATTTAAACAATAATTTTACCAAGCTTTAACCAGGCCAAAGTAAATACAATATTCCGTTTGTTTAATGTTAAGCATAACAGCTAGTTAAAGTCACTTCAAAATTATTACACAAAAACTTTTAACGGTTTCCTCAAAATTTCAGTCATTTCAACACCTTAAATATGCCAACAAGCGCTGTGCTTTAATCTACCACAAAAAAAAGCTGAATAAATTAATATTTTTACTTAATTTATAAAAAAAACAAATCTTGCATCTAACAAATGTTTTTTAATAACCCATCCAGTATTAAGGCGAACACGTTCATTTATCTTTATTTTGCTTGCTCACAAAAATTGCATGTTTATATCTATTAGCCGAATGTCTAATTAGTTTCATGTTATATTAAGGTAGATGAAGAGTGTTTTTTTTTTTTTTTTGTTGTTTATTAAATTTTAAAATATAAAAATAAATATATTTTAGCTGAATGTTTCTGTTTTTACAATGATTTTCTTTTTTATGTAACTTTGTGTTTGTTAAATATGATGCTGCATAATATTTCTTATTACCAGTTTTCTTCCTTAAGTTTCTTACGTTAATAATCAATGAGATACGGTAATGATGTTATGCAGTTGATGATGTTAGCTTTAAGATTATAACAATGGAGCAAATTGTGTGCCTTTTGCGAAACTTTCAGTTTCTTTCCAACTTAACAAACAAAAAATCAAAAAAAAGTTAACAAAAAAAAAAATAATTTTCATTTTTTCAATGCACGAATGCAATAAATTAAAAAAGAAAATATTTGAAAAGATTTTTGAAATAACGCAAGAAAGTATCAAATGAAATTTGAAACTTTGGAATTTTTTCTATATAATAAAAAAAGTACGTTGATACTAAAGTCTATTTTAAAATAATATATATTAAAAAAAAAGTAAAAACTGCAGAATGCAATTTTATAAAGCGAAACTTCAAGCAAGCTTTAAAAATGAATTTAATTATTAAAAATTTACGTGCAGATGGAAGTTTTGTGTGATTGCATTTTTAAAGGGTGTTCCAAAATTAATGTAAATTATGAATTTGTGCGGTTTTGACAACCCTAAGAACATCTGCTGACTGTTTAGGGTTAGTAAAAATGGAGCTGGACACAGCCAGGACAGTTCACTGGGCAAAATATAAACGCACGGGCTGAAAAGTCCCGGGCCAAACAAAGAAAACACAGTTTTCTTGGTTCAATATTAGCTTAATTCATCAACGTAATCTCTATCAAAAGCAACGTAATCATTCCACCGTTGGTCTAACATTTCAATACCACTTCTGTAGAATGATTTATCTTTTGCCCCAAAGTAGGCTTCAGTTTCAGCGATAACCTCGTCACTCGTGCGAGATTTCTAACCGGCGAGAATTTTTCCAGGTCTGCGAACAGCCAGTAGTCGCTGGGTGGCAAATCTGGCTAATACGGTGAATGTGGGAGCAATTCGAGGATCGATTCGCGTACTTTTGCCATTGTTTTGATTGACTTGTGACACGATGCGATGTCTTGATGAAACAAAGTTTCATCATTTCTTTGCAATTTCGGCCTTCAAACGCTCCAACAACGCTATATAATACTCACTGTTAATGGTATTTCCTTTCTCAAGATAGTCGATGATTACACCACGCACATCCCAAAATACTGAGGCCATAAACTTTCCATCCGATTGATTGTGCTTTCGGGCGCTTTGTACGAGCTTAACCAGTTGCTGTCCACTCAGATGACGATTGCTTTGATTCCGGAGTGTAGTGATGGATTCATGTTTTATCCATTGTCACATATCGATGTAAAAATTCCAGTTTGCTACGTTTAAACATGGCCCAAAACTGCTCAAAACCATCTTTCTCCTACTCTATTTCTTATTTTTCTCAACGACCTTCTCTATCAAACTTCCAACCCTATCCACTCTTTCGCAGATGACAGCAGCATTTTCCATTCGTACTTTTTTAGTTATAGGCCCAGCCTATCAGAGATCGCTGCCAAGAGGCTAAATATGAACGATTCACTGAATAGTGATCTTCTATTAATCTCCGAATGGGGTCGTAAAAACAGTGTTGCCTTCAACACTCGTAAGACCCAGTGTTGTTTATTAACACACAAACAAACGACCGCAAATGCTGCTTCATCTGTACTCATGGATGGTATAAATATTGAGGAATCGGATGCTCTTGATGTTCTTGGAATGAAGATACAGTGTGATGTTCGCTGGACTGAACACATCTTTCATGTCTCCAAAGAAGCATTCAAGTGCCTTGGTTTTTTGAAACGGTGTAAGATGTACTTCACTCCATCCGACCTCCTTACTATTTATACCACCTACATCCGACCGAAAATGGAATACAACTCTCATGTTTGGGCCGGTGCCCCAAAGTCTATTTTGGGGTTACTCGACCGTGTGCAGGAGAGGGCGAAGAAGCTTATCGGTGACAGTAGGGTATCCAACTCTATTGACTCACTGGAGCATCGACGCAGTGCGGGGTGCGTTACTCTACGGTACGTTACTTATCGTTACTACAATGGATTTTGCTCTGACGAGATTAGGGATCTTGTTTCCAAAACTCGCACATTTTTACGTAGCACGCGCTCATCGTCTAGAGCTCATCTATTTGTGGTCGATTGCCCGGGGAATCGCACTACGAATTACAAAGAGAATTCGTTTTTTAGCCGTACGCTTCGTCTATGGAATAAGTTGCCTGCAGACGTGTTTCCTGTCTGTTATAACGATGGAAAGTTCAAGTCAAATGTTCACAAACACTACTTCCTCTTTCCCCCTCCTCATAACCTATTTTCCTAGTTCTGGCACAATGCACTGCATATGTAGGGGTCAGCCCCTGAGTACTGGTCCAAACTAAAAAAAAAAAAATCAAACGCGGTACCAACTTTGAGCAGAGCTTTCCCATAGTCAAATGCTGATGCAATATAAAGCCAGCACGATCTTTTGATATCTTTACAGTGTCAGCTAACTCACGCAGCTTCACTTTCTGGTCATTTAAACGATTTTGTGGATTTTTTTTAAGTTTTCTGGTGTTACAGCAGCATTTGGACATCCACTGCGTTCTGCATCATGTTTGAAGTCTGCTAACCAACGTTTTATTAATGTTACTGATGGAGCGGAGTCACCATAACACTTTTAAGCCATTGCTTCGCTTGAAGCGTTGTTTTTCTCAGCAGGAATTAGTGTAAATTATTAGTTAATCGTTGAACTAGTGTATAGCTATGTAGGCACTTGTGCCAAAGTGAAACACGTGTCCAGCTGACTCCGATATATCTGACGATATATACTTTCTGCACAGGACAACAAGTTGCTCCCAACTGTGTGCTTACAAGTCCTCCAAACATCGAAGCTAAGAAACTTTTTATAATATTCCAAGTCCTTGATACTTTTACATAAACTTTTTCTTGACTTGAAAACGTTTACATTCATACAAAATCATTTTGGTGATTATATTTTTTTTGTTTTTTTTTTTCATTTAATTAAAAACATTATTTTTTTATTTTATTGTATTATTTTCTAGCTTTATTGTATCATTTCAACTGTTATGATTTTTAACTTTTTTCCATGATTTCCGGTTGCCATTAATTTTCACTATTTGTGCAGCACAAATGTTTGCTAAATTAGTTTTTAAGAGCCTGACTCTTAAAAATAACATAAATAGATTTCACCCTTAAAAATAAAGTTTGTGCTCGTGTCTACTACATTTTGTTGCAAAATTTACTTGTTTCCTTTTGTCATTCATCTTGGAGAACTAACTGTGCCTGTTGTTCAGTAAATGGAAAATTTTAAAGGCAGAAATGGTAGGAAAAAGAGTAATAAAAAACAAAAAGTTGATATTTTTTTTTATTTGCAGCAATGAAGACAAATCAACTGTCTTATTGCAAATTGCTACCGGAATAACAGTTGATGATATTTTACTGGAAGCGAGGAAAGTGAAAACAAAGCAAAATGCATAACAATTCAATTTAAAACATTATCTAAAACAAAGCGCTGCTTTATTGCAACATAGTCATATCTGAAAAAATTAGCTTTTTGAGTTAACAATGCAGAATTGTTAACAGTATTACCTTTTATATTGTGCCAAAAATTTATTCAAATTACCTTTAAACTGTTTCCTTTAGGAAATTTTTTCTAAAAACTTTTTCCAAGACTTGTATGGAAACTAGAATTTTGAAATGTGTTTTTCTTGAAACAAGTTTTTTTGAGTTATGACTATGTTGCAATAAAGCAGCGAAAGGTTCAGCTATAAGTTTCTTGTTTTTTTTTTATGTATTAAAATTAAAAAAATTAAATACTTATAAATAAAACATTTCTACTGATTTCACAATTGTATGGCTATTCACGATTTTTTGAAAATAAATAATACACTGAAACTTAACATATTATTAACATTAGAATATTGTTTCCCGGACCACCAAAACACAGTGGAGTTTCAAATGCATAATGTGTAGACTTACCATTTGTCATATATGCGGTGATACATGCTTGCTACAAATTATCTAAAGTCAATTTTGCTACATGGATATACTCGATTAACAGGTTATGCTCAGAACACAACTGCGACGAACAACGAATTTCGCTCATCGCAACGAATTCGCCGTCAAATATTCGTTGTATAAATTCGTCGTGTGAAGCATAATACCAATGAACTCTTGTGTAGATAACATTGTTTACATATATAAATATTAAGGGGACCATATTAAGTCAGTCTATATAAATCCCATCCGAAAAGTGGATTTTTGAACAAATTATCTGAAGGTACTTTTTATTTTGAGCGCATCTTCATAAATTTTTTACTACATGGATTTATAAAAATATAAAAAGTATGATTTCGTGAAAAATATTTTTTTATATAAGTAACCTGGCCAGCTTTCAGGCAACACAACGGGGCCCAAAGGACCCAAGTGGGCTGGCTTCATGAAACTGGCGGCCTGTGCAACCTAACCCAACCTAACCTGGCCACCTAATACATTTTGTTCGTCGTTCACTGACGAAATAATTAGAAATAAATCTATTTCAACTTTTGCTGAGTATGACGAATTTCAACCAACGCCACGATTGTGTGCATTTTCATATACACCAATGCGTTTTATTTTTGTCGACGAATATTCGCGACCACAAATTCGTCGTTCGTCGCAGTTGTGTTCCTAGCATTAAACTAAAGGTTTTCTAATATCAATTGCAAATACATTACAAAGTGAATTTATACAACCAAAAATTTATGAATTGGTATTGATTATTATTGTTTTAAACTCACGCTCGAAATTTCTTTTTGCTACATTTCTTGGTTTCTAGGTTAGGTTAGGTAAGATACCCGGAAATAGCCTAGGTTCTCTAAGTCACTTGGGTCCTCTGTGATTGCCTGAAAAGTGGGATAGTGAAGTGAAGAAGAGAAGTTAGAGGGATATAGTTGTGAAAAAGATTTACATCAGCACCTGCCTTGCAGCCTTATCTGATGTTGGACCAAGTCCACGGAGTGAATTATTCAGGATTCACCAGCGCCCCCATGTGGCTGACTAGGCTCACACAGATAGCAATTTATGCCACATGTTTGTAGCCTTCTTGTTGAGGAGTTCGGGCCTTCTAATCCCTCCTGTATGCAATTTCCCAGCAATCAATGGAAGATTTAATGAGTAGGTGGGCTTAATGAGTTGGTAAGCCGAAGCCCACTAGCAGCATCAGCTCTTAAACCAACTCACCCGTCAACCATCACCACTGGTTCCTCTCAGTACAGGTATCTGTTGTAAAGGCAACAGAACCTCGGGTGTTTGTTAGTCCCCGAAAAAAGCCACGCCAAGCAATTATCAAGGATACTAACACCCCCTTCCTGGTTTAGGTTTCAACCACAGCCAGAACGTTTCAGCAAAGGTAGGCACCTCAACCATGATCTGCTCGGGTTTAACTACAAACAGAACTACCGGGGACCATGCTAATCCCCGTTCTGCCAATTTATACCCTTAGTAAGGGTTTCGGAAGCCAGCACAACATAAGTCATGCGGCTTCCTAGAGTTTTATGTGCTACAACAAACGAGCGACCCTTCCCTTCTTTACCCGAAAAACGGAGTGCCCAAGTTGGGAATATGCGAAGGCAAAACCTGTTCCCCGGGGGGAGAGGGATATAGTGTGAGTAGAGGAGGTGGATGGGAGAGGACTAAAAGGGGAGAACCGTTTAGTGGTGTATTAGCCAGCCACTGCTTCTTATGAAAAAGAAGCAGTGACTGGCTAATGGCTCGCGGTCGAATTGACCGGAGCCAGACGTGAGAGGCTATTATAGCTCCGCTCGCCTAGGTATCTTAGACGGTGATGCCGGACATATACCGAAGAGATGAAGGCGCGTCTCCTCCTCTTCCTCGTTATGGCAACTTCTGCAGAAGTCGTTATAGAGTAGGCCTAGTCTGCTGGCATGGTTCCCAAACGGGCAATGTCCAGTAATGACAGCTACAGTGACTCTCAGGTGAGATCTGGGCAGTTTTAATAGCTCCCACGTGCGCTTAAAGTTAATATGCGGCCACAGATTCCTTAATATAAGGCATGTGGGCTCTCTGAACCATTTTTCTTGGTCACGTTCCAGCGTGTGGAGCTTTATTCTTTTCCCAAACACTTGGTGTCTAACAAACCTGTAAATATGTATTTGGGGTGAGTTTTTCTTTTTCAGTTTTATAATATTATTTTTGTTCTCTTCAATTTATTTTTATCGCATTTTGGTATTTTATATGCTAGGAAAACACTTTTCATTATTTTAGAGCTTTTGACCATTTTTCAATACTAATTCGTGATAAGTGTGATAAAAGATGTTTAACACCATTAACAAGACAGGCGACTTGCACGTAGTTATATTACACAGTTTCAAACACCAGACACAACAGATCAATGATAATTTTGGATTTTTTTGTGTAGTTTTTTTTTTTTTTGGATTGCGGGAGCCATTTTAAGTGGCGGACTGCGTTCAATGCGACTACTCGTATTTACTGGTGTGGCTGAATGCGTTTAAGTTTTTCTCTCCGTTTTGTGCAATTAATGTGATAAACAAGAGTCTGATTACAGGGAAGTCTGTGTAATGAAAGTGAAAGGTTAAGAGTTGAAATATTTTTCTTCGTGTTGTTTTTTTTTTTTCTTGTGTACAAAAAAGGTGCGAAATTAAAGTTAAGCAATTTTTAAGCATTTAATGTATTTTTCTTAAGATTTTTTCTTGTTTTTACATTATATATTTTTTAACAGTTTTTTGCTTTTGCTCAAAGCTGCAATTGTGTTAAAGCCAAGCCTCTTTTCATTAAGAAATAACCACAAGTTTTTGAGCAAACGCATGTTTTTGCTTTTGTGTCAACTTTGGAGTTCAAAAGTTGAAGAATTTCGCTTAAACTATTTCGAAATTGTTTGTAAAATATTTTTTTTTGTTTTAAGATTTTAAAATGTTATAATATTTTTTAATTTGCTTTGTCTATAACAGCAGAAAAAGAAATAAATGAATTAATTTATATCAGCTTAAACATTGTTGCTGAGATTTTTGTTACTTTTGTTGCTTTTATAGCGTTACGTTCATTTTTCATTTGCTAGATTTTCTCATTAATCCAATTAAATTTATAAAACTTCGTTTACCAAATATGACACCCACCCAAGGCACATTGTTGTTATTGTAATGTCTACAAAATTCTTGTTTTGCTGATAATAACATACACGTACATACATATATATCAGGGTGCTCGAAAAGCTATAACTCGACCGGTTTTTACAAGATTTACTGGTTTTAATGAAGACGGCTTTGTTTCCATGTGCATTTTTGGAATATCGAATAAATCGTGATTTTGATTACGGTTAACCCGGTTTTTATTATGTACTAGTTGGAATCACACGTCGACGCAATCTTTTTTCTTAACGCTTTTAAACAATGCACTCCGATAGAAAATCCAAAGTTGAAACTAATAAAACCGTGAAAACCCATCATACATATCGCTCCTTTATTGCAACATAGTCATATCTTAAAAAAATATGCTGTTCGAGTCAACAATGCACATTTTATATTATGCCATAAATTTATTCAAATTACTTTTAAACTGTTTGCTTTAGGTTATATTTTCTAAACATTATTTCTAAGACTTGTATAGAAACTGAAATGTTTTGAAATGTGTTTTGCGGGAAAAAAGCTTTTTTGTGTTATGACTATGTTGTAATAAAGGAGCAATATGTATTTACATATAATGGCTGATTTTATAAGAACTATCGGAAATTAAAAAAAAAAAACACATAAAATTCAGAAAAATGCATGAAATATTTATTTGGATCGATAGTTGGGTCGATATAGTTTAATGTTTGAAGATTATTTCATGCAAATGTTGGCCGCGGCTGCGCCTCAAATGGTCCATCCGCTTAGTCCAATTTTGGCATACTCTTTCCAACATTTCGGCCGGTATCTCACGAATAATCTTGGCAATGTTGGCTTCCAGTGCGTCAATCGAAGCGGGCTTGTCGCTATAGACATTAGCCTTAGCATAGCCCCACAAAAAATAGTCTAGAGGCGTTAAATCGCACGATCTGGGCGGCCAATTGACTGGTCCCAATCGTGAAATAAACTGTTCACCGAACTCGCCTCTCAATTGGTCCATTGTTTCGCGTGCTGTGTGGCATGTGGCACCGTCTTGTTGAAACCACATGTCATGCAAGTCAAGCTCTTCCATTTTGGGCAAAAAAAAAGTTTGTTATCATCGCACGGTAGCGCTCACCATTCACAGTAACGTTGTGATTCGCATCATCTTTGAAGAAATACGGCCCAATGATGCCGCCAGCCCATAATCCGCACCACACGGTTGTTTTTTGTGGATGCATTGGTAGCTCTTGCAATGCTTCTGGCTGCTCTTCACTCCAAATACGGCAGTTTTGCTTGTTCACGTATCCATTCAACCAGAAATGAGTCTCGTCACTGAACACAATTCTTCGATAAAAAAGTGGATCTTCATCTAACTTTTCAAGAGCCCATTCACCAAAAATTTGGCGTTGTGGTAGGTCGTTTGGCTTCAATTCTTGCACCAGGTGCAAAATTTTTTTTACAATAGCCCGAATAGAAGTCTCAGTAGGTCGATTAAACTGACCATAAAATGGAAGAAGCGCGCGATGAACTTTCTTAACAGAGCACGCATTTTGGTAATAAAATTCAATAATTTGCAAGCGTTGTTCGTTTGTAAGACGATTCATGATTAAATTATAGACTAAACTGAAGATGTTTGACAGTGACACAAGATACAAAACGTGCGTGAGCTGTCAAAACTAGTGTTGCCAAAAAGATAATAGCAAAAAAATCGTTTAAACAGCTCATAATAAAAACTACCTTTCTGATCCCATTAAGTACAGGCCCTTATCTTGGCGATATTCGGCTGCAGCCTTGATGTGGCTGGTGCACTTTGTTACACTGTATTATATTTCATCACCAGTAACAATATGATGCAAAAATTTCTTCTTTTTATAGCGTCCAGGCATGCAAAATCACCTTTTAATCACATTCGCTTTAATTCATAAAGGTCCCATTCTCCTTGTCTTTGAATGAATCCCAATGCTGTCAAATATGGGGAAATGGCTTGTTTTGTGTGAGTCCCAATAACAGTGCGAGTTATTCTAGTGTTTGACAACAATCTTTGTCCAGTAATGCTTCCAATTCGTCATCTTCATTTAGTACATTTTTTTGCAGCAAGGCGGCAAAACTGCATTGCACGGATATTTTTGAGGCCGTCCCCTTTGATCAAGCAATTTGTTTTTAGTCATTATATATTATTAAAAAAAAAACTAGGTAGGCGGTTTATCTTTCTTTTAAGAATTGCCACTATATGAACTATTCGAAAATCGGTTTTCGAAAAAAGTCTTTTAATCGATCACCCTAATACTTATGTATATACACATATGTATGTATAAATAAGTATATACGGCGTATACAAAAGTGTGTATCTATTCATATGCATTGTCTAAAGCATTTTTTCCATTTTTTTTAGCTTTAATATCATTTTGACAGCTGTATCTTTTTTTTTAAGACTAACATATAAATATTTATTGTATTTTTGGGTAACGGTCGTTTTTAGAAAATAATTTGATTTTAACAAATATTGCCTAGTAAATCAAAACATTTTTATTAAATATAAACTGACAGTTTTGTTTTTGTTTTTTTTTTTGTTGTGGCAAACTACAAATAGAGTTATTGTTTCTTAATGGATCGTATAGATAATATATTTTTGTTAGACAGAAATTGCAGCTGTTTGTTTGTTTATTTCTCAGATATGATACGAAGTAATCTTTTACGTACTTGTAAAACTTTTCAAGATATGCACTGGTACTTTACACACATACATACATATGTATATGTTTGCTCAGAGATTTGCATATCGTTTTGTGCCAATAAATCAAAATGGAATATTTAAGATTGAATTATTGTTAAAGTTTTTTAGAGCAGAAATGTATTTCCATTGAATAAATTAAAACAAAAAATAAAATTTTCTAAAATTTATTTTTTATTTAATAAAGATATCGTTAGCTGAAAGAAGTTTACAATAATATCATTCCAAATGAATACTATTCGCGATTGAGTTTTTTTATTGTTAATAATTTTCTATTAAACACATACTAATTAGTTTTAATTTTCTATTTAAAGATATATGTATATATATATATATATATGTATATATATATATATATATATATATATATATATATATATATATATATATATATATATATATATATATATATATATATATATATATATATATATATATATATATATATATATATATATATATATATATATATATATATATATATATATATATATATATATATATATATATATATAATAAGTTTATAACTAACCTGGTAATATAAAAACTCAGCTGCAGTCCGATAGCCGTTTCCTGCTTTGCATCAGCTCCTGGCTTTTGTCCAGATCCATAAATTTAGAGCAAAAACAACGTCGCATGGACATCACAGAGGAGCTGTTGAACATTGTCAACGACGATACAGATTTCCTCAAAAAGGTCATAACTGGTGACGAATCTTAGGTGTATGGCAACGACATTGAAACCAAAGATCAATCATCCCAATGGAATCCTCCAGAAGAGCCAAGACCGAAAAAAGCACGTCAAGTTCGGTAAAATATGAAGGTTTTGCTGACTGTTTCCTTCGACTGCAATTGCGTGGTGCATCATGAATTCTTGCCACAATGTCGTATGATCAATAAAGAATACTACCTTGCAGTTATGCGCCGTTTGCACGAAGAAATTTGTCAGAAACGCACAGAATTGTGGAAAACACAATCATGGATTTTGCACCATGATAACGCACCAGTTTAAACATCGATACTTGTGCGTGAGTTTTTGGCCAAAAACAAAACCCTTATCATACCTCACCCACCGTATTCACCGGCCTCCGCTGACTTTTTCGTCTTTCCAAAACTGAAGACACCGATGAAAGGAAAGCGTATTGCTACAATTGAGGAGATAAAAGCGATATCGAAATAGGAGCTGTTAGCGATACCAAAATGCGCGTTTCAGTAGTGTTTCGAGAATTGGAAAAAACGTTGGCTTAAGTGTGTTATATCTGAGAGGGATTACTTTAAAGGGGACAAGATAGTTAATGATGAATATATAAATACATTTTGAAAAAATTGAAAATAGCGGTTAGTTTTTATCAGACCTCGTATATATCTCAAAATACTTTAAGTTTTTTTTAAACTCATATACCTTTTTTGTTTATTAATATAAAGATACAGTTTAAAAACAAAAGTTGTATGAACATAATAGCGCGTTATTTTCGTCCAAAAATATTTAGCATTAGGGTGGATATGAAGCAGGGTTTTAAAAGTCATGACTAGAAGTTGACATGGTAGTGAAAAATTATCAAAGACAGAAATGTAACCCTAATAGGGCCATAAACATCGATAAATAAAAAGTTATGATCGGACCAAAAATGGCTGCACAGTGAACAAAATACTAAAAGGGCGGTATTTGTAGGCGTGGCAAAAAAAATTATTTTTATCAATGAAAAATTATAAATAAATTGTTTTCTATGTTTCCCAGCTATCTATATGTCGACATTTCATAGGAGCTACTGTAATAATTAGTAGACTTTAGAAATTTTTGAAAGATATTCTCAAATATTCAACTTTATATCCCAACAATCTAAATAAATTGCTGAGAATTTAAAAAACAAAATGCTCTAATAATATCGGTCAAAACACAAAAAACAAGCTTTTTCATTTATACACGTCTCTAACATTTCTTTATCTTTCAAAAATTTCCAAAATCTACTGATGTTTAGGGTGGCTCCTATGAAATTTCGACGTAAAAATAGCTGGGAAATATAGAAAACAAGCTATTTATAATTTTTTATTGGTATCAATAGTCAAAGCTAGTATAGCGAATAAAAAACTCAATTGTTTAAATTATTTTTATACTTTTTTTTACATTATCTCTAGTTTTAGGAGGTGTAATTTTTTTCGAACCACTCTAATGTACTGTATTATTAAATTATTAGTCGCATGGTTATGAAATATCAGTTTTATTAATCCGCTTAGTAATATTAAACTATTTTTTTTATTGAATTTCTGTTGAACTATTTTATAGTCTTATAAATTATATTTTTTGTTTTGAATTTCGGGTTTTTGGTTAAAATTTTTCCTTCCTTAAGTTTTTCTTAAAAAGGTTTTTTTTACAATACAAATTTGCTGTGATTCATACTGTATGATTGAAGAAGACAAGAAAAATAATAATCAAATCTTTAGCTGGGGGACAACTAGCTAACTCATCAGCTTTTATTCGGATTTGAACTCGAGTCATGACGTGTCATGAATTGCTATCTTAACCACTCAGCCACCGAGCCATTTAATTATTCTCTATCTATATGCATCTCATATTGAAATTTGTTAATTGCCCGCATTGTTTGTACAGCGACTAATCTGACATGAGGAACAATGGCAAATATCTTATAAAGTTTCAGATTATTTGATACCAAACAATTTAATAGAATTATTGTTAACACTTCTTGTGTAGTCAAGTTGCATAAAGAAGCTATTTAAATTCTTCAACGCTGCAATATATGTTTGTATACCTTGAGCATATATTTTTTCCTGCTCTTATGTCAATTGTGTAAAACAGTTGTTTTAAATATGTGTATGTATATATATCTGTGTATTAAGAAGTTTTTTATCTTTTCTTTTGAGTTCATGTTAAAATTTTAATATATTTTTTATTTTCTTGTCTTGGCTATAAACATTTGTTGATGACATTAGGCCAACAATGCTAATTAAGCTAAAATTGCAAATATTTTGTTAAACATGTTAGTTAAACATAAAAAACACAATAATATTATAAGCCAAGTCAGTAAGCAAGCTAACCAGCAACAAAAAAAAAACAAAACATAAGAAATTAAACAGAAAAAGAGATCTAAATGTGCAGATAATACATAATTAATAAACTTCAAGCATGAGAAAAATATGTTTTACTTTATGTTAAAATCATTTAAAGAAAAAAAAAATTTAATGAACAAAAAAATAACAACAATAAAACTGTTAGAATTCACAACTACAAGAAATGCAAAAAAAAAAAAATACACACACACTCACATACTCGCATCCTTATACATGCAGATACTTATGTGCACATAACACCACCAAAGCATAAGACAAATATGTAAAATTTTTGGTTCTTTTTTTACAAGAACAAGAAATCAAACAGTTTAAGCAGAAAACAAGTTTGGGGCTTAAGTCTTTTGATTGTAGGTTCTTTTGTAATATAAATATATTTTCAAGTTTTGGACTTTTTATTGTTACTTTCAATTTACTTTTTTGTTTGAAAGTTTTTTTTTTTTTTGCATTTAAGGAATTTAATTAATTTTTTTGTATTTTTTCTTTGTGAGTTTTTATTAATTCATCTTTTTGAAGATTTTACCGAAAGATTTATATCATTAATTATATGTACAGAGTGGCGCAAAATTAATCACCCTTTCCTAAGATGTAATAGCTTTTGCAAATGGCGTTTTATATCAATCTATTTCTGAACATAGCCACATCAATTTCTTTTCTTTTGGTTTATAAGCAATTAAAACACAAACTATATATATTATTCATATCATTTATTATTAGTTAATTATTATTTGTAAATCATATAAGTGGACTGTTTGACTTTCGATTTGCGACTGACGTCACCGGTCAGCGTACTCGTTCGTCAGAGTAGTAGAAAAGTGTCATATTTGACATTTGTCAACTAGACAGCTGAAGAGTACCAACAGATAAACAATGAAGTGCTATAATCCATATCTAAAGAAATCCTCAATCTCAACAACGAAGAGTTCTATGTTGAGTTGAAATTAATCATGAGCGACGAGGCACATTTTCATTTAAATGGTATCAGTAGTGGTGTAGTACAGTAAAGTTTTGTCTTTCATCCTGTTCACACGTCTTTTGTTACTGCTATCCGTATTTTTTATATATCGTTGGTCTCATGTGGTAAGGCCCTGACAAAAATAATTACAATTTTACAGGAGAAGGAAAAATCGTAATGGAAACTATATAAATAGGTACATCTAAAAGTAACTTTTTGTGCTCAATTGCTTGTAAGAGCGATATGTATGATATTATATAATTAAATCTTTGTGACACTGTGTACTTGTGTGAAACAGAGTAGAATCCCTAAAAGAGCTTAATTCAGGGAAAATTCGAGTTAGGGCATTTCTACGTGACACTAACGATATGTTCATTGTTAACTTCGTATGAAACCAAATTGCACCGGAAGCTGTGTACATGTGTTTCTTTTTTCTCTCTCTCTCTCTCTCTCTCTCTCTTTTTATTCGACCAGATATGAGGCTATAATCTTTCATCATGACAACGTTCGGCTGCAAGAGCCGTTAAAAACTATTTGGAAGACAATGAATGTAATTTGACTACATTTTTCGTATATATAAAAACTGGTCGAATTATTAAAAAACTGATCAAAAACTATTTGGAAAACAGTCGATGGAAGCGGTGTGATCACGCACTTTATAGCTTAGTCTTTGCCTCTCCTGATTACCATCTTTTTCGATCGATACAAAACGTCATTACTAAGATACGTTGCACTTCAAAACCGGGTATCATTCATAGCTTGATTCATTCTTTACCTCAAAATTGGAGCAAATCTTTTGGAATCCATCGGAATACGTATGCTATCAGAAAGACGGGAAAACAAGTAGCTAATAATGAACAATACTACGAACAATGCATCAATGTAGATTTTTCAAGCAAAGAAATTTACATTATTAACTTTATTTCAAAATCTTTAGAAATAAATATAACCATAAATTTTTTTCATATTTTTATTAAAGTGTACAAAAAAACGTTATTTATTTAGATATTAAAACCGTAGTTCAATCTGGAGATCTGTGTTTATAGCAATAGATAATTATTATGCTCTTAATCATATTGAGTATATCATATTGCTCTCTTCTATACTCTTCCAATACCTTAGGCATTAAACACATTTAAGACAGCAGGCTGCCGGCCACAACCTGTCAAAAATAGTATACAGCTGTTTATATGGAAATGATTATATTAACACTTTACTTTTTAACTTTTTTGGCGACAATAAGCAGATTAGTGCTGCCAATATAGTATACCTGATATTCAACTTAATACAATGTAATGGAAATAAATATAGTTTAAAAACTAAAAAACACGCTTCGATATCAAACTAAACTAATTATCCATATGAGCAGATAATTATTCCTATAGCACCTAAAGCGGTTTTTTTGGAACTCCCAAAATTGACGTCAGGTATCGCAAAAATCTCCTACTTTCCCGAAAAGCAAGGTGGCAACTTTAATTTTCGCACTAAAGGGAATGACTGTTAATAATTCAGATATTCGTTCCACGGCCAAAATCCGCACTGAATATGAAAATCCTGTTCCAATTCTGTTAGTTAAGTTATTCCATCCTTTTGTGTATTACCAAAATCGGGTGCAGAAAACGTTAAAATCCTCTCACTTCTTTAGAAGCAATACGGCAACTTCAATTTTCGCACTTAAGTGAATGAATGTTTATAGTTCAGATATATAATTCATGGAAAAAACGGGCACCGAATATGAAAAAGCGGTTGCAAACCGTTTACTGAAGTGAATTCGATTTTTTTGGGAATTCCCACTTCCCCGCAAGCAACACAACAACTTCTATTTTCGCACTAAAGTGGCAACACGCTTTTATATACCTACATATGTCACTCATATGGCATGGATAGTCACTCATAAGCAGTGTTGCAAACATACAATCAAACATTCAAATGAAACTAATATAAGCGTGTTAAAAAGACGAAAAATTCAAGTGTTAGCACTGAAAGCGAATAGGCAGCTACTTCTTTTACTCATCATTTTTCATTAAATTATTATTATTATTTATTTTTTTTTTTTTTTTTTTGTCAATTTATGTATATTGTTGTATAAACTGTGACTATTTGTTTGTGCTAATGCTACTCGTATATGTAAAAACTTCAGAAAAAAAATATATTATGGAGGTCAACAAATGGATAATCAGAATTACAAAACATATATTAACTATGACTCTACCGTTTCTAAAATACTTAAGTAACGGACTACACGGCGACAATTTTGGCTAGCTTTATATGTAGCTATGTAGCCGGCAGCCTGTTGTCTTCAATGTGTTTAATGCACTACAATGCAGAGCATGTGATTAGTTTAATTGTTCCTGTTCCTTTTTTGTATTTATTTGGTTTTATTAAACATTAACCATACTACTCGTAAAGATGATCTTACTGCGCCTAATGTTTACCATCATTTTATATTTATCATTAATAATTATCTCTTGTCCATACTTCAGTTAAAAGAAAAATAATACAAAACAAAACTAAAAGCAAAATGGTATAGAACACCAGCCAGCAAAAATATTTGTGCAAGACGACATCAAGATCGTCAACACAACATTGTTGGTTCGCTTTCGTGTAACACCGGTAGTGGCTGATATTATTCATTTGCAGTTGCGGTTCAACATATTTTGTATGCGCATGTTCTGATGATGCCTTAGCGCAATGGTTTGAGTTACGGCTAAGCATAAAATATTTAAGAAAATTATTCTGAGACGTGTGTTAAGGTGGCCAGCAGTTTAAAGACTTGTTCAAAGCTCGAGAGCGATGCAGCGCAGCACTAAGAGTATTTTGAAACGTTCATTAAAGCAGTAAAAATGGAAGCGTTTAAATAAAATTGAATGCTCTTTTATTTATTGCCATTGCAAAATATAAATAAATAAAATTGATTAATCTTAATAAAAAGTTTCTAATTAAACGATAAGTGATTTTATTCTTGTTTCATTTGTTTACTTTAAAAACAACAACCTTAAAGTGCTCGAAAACAATATTCGATTTACTTCTGAAATATGATTTTACTAAAATTACAAAATATTAAACTGAAAATTCTGATCCTAATTTCTTTGACCTATTAGTTTATGCCTTGACAAAAAGAAACAGAAGATCTCAAAAAAATTTACTAAATAAAATGGAATTAATATAACATGAGCAATATGTTTATACGAGAACAGATTGCTATTAAAGCTACCTAAGTAGGAAAAAAATATTATTTTCCAAAATCATTTCTTTCTCAACGATACGACAAGAAGATACTCCAATTTTTTTATACCATCTGAATAATACGATTTGGGAAGCCCCTCAAAATACATTAGTTTCAGTAATCACTTCTTCGTTTGAGATGAATCTTTTTCCTGCGAGCCACTTTTTTAAGTTTGGAAACAGGAAAAAGTCGCTACGAGCTAAATCTGGACTATAAGATGGATGATCAATTAATTTGAAGTGTATTTCACGTAATTTTAGCATCGTATGTTATGCTGGGTTAAACCGATTGTCTTGAGGAAAGAGCACCTTTTTCTTATTTAAATGTGGTCGTTTTTTCTTGATCGTTTTTTTTCAATTAATTGATTAAATAATGCAATCAATTGATTAAATAATTAAATACTTTCTTGTGATTCTTGATCCTTTTGCGAGATAATCTATGAGCAATATTCCGTGTGCATCCCAAGATACTGTGGTTATAATCTTGCCAGCAAATTTCAATGTCTTCGCCTCCTTCGGAACACTGCCACCAGCTTGCACCCATTGTTTCAATTTATTTAGGTGTGTAGTGGTGGACCTATGTTTCATCAACAGTTATCAATAGATGTCAAAAATCAAGAGGATTACACTTTATGTGTTTGTTCCATACTGAGCAAACATGGCACACATCTTTCCGATAGCCTTTTCATACGCAAATGTTCATACAAAATGTTGAGCACACGATCATACTCGTGTGATATTTTTATCATTTCAACAATCTCACGTAACCTTACTCAGCAATCATTCATAACGACATCGAGGACTTTCTTTATATTTTCTTCAACCTCCTGTGGTCTTCCTGTTGATGTCATTGTTGTAGTGCTTGTTCGGCCGCGGCTAAATTCAGCAATGCAGTATTTTTCCATGTAATCTGACGGAGCAGACTCACTGTAATGTTTATCGAGCTTTTCTTTTGTCTCTTTCGCCGTTTATGCTTTTCAAATAATAGTGTTTAGTCACTGCACGAAACTCACTTTTGTCCATTTTTCAAGAAACACAAAAGTTACAGCAAATAAACTAACTGATGAATTTGGGTTAAATTTTAACAGCTGACGTTTGACAGATCACAATTAAAATTTTTGTTTTTTGTGTTTGTGCTGCCATTTAGCCCTAGATAGCCTCAAAATCAATCCAGCCTCGTAAGTAAGAATCCATTATCAAATTGTTTTCTTACACTACAGTGCTTTTAAATAATTGGTCCCTGTATTGAATGAACAATAACTGAATCTATCCTGCTTATTCTTGCCATATGGTATAGTTTGTCGTGCGTTCTCTTACAAGCCAGTGCAACTTCTAAAACATCTACTTTAAAAAAGTTCGAATTTGATAGACTTTTCTCATCGTAAATCACAAGACAGCTTTATCAGGTAGTGGTATAAAAACAGCTGTCTTTCGTTTCTTTTGCGTAAATTTGTCAAAAACATAATAGACTTTCTTGCTTCTTCAAACAAAAGTAAAACAAAATTTTGACAAATATTCGTAAATTCTACCAACAAAATGCATGTGAAGTTTTCTGGTGTTGTATTTATTGTAATTTTGTCACTACCTATTAAAGCTGCCTTGGCAAATCATTATTGTGTTGAATGTAGTTAAGGCCGGGGCACATAGAATCCGTCGTACTTTGTCCGTCTACTTTTTCAACTGACATCAACGTATATGAAGTATGAAGCTGGCACAATCAGTACTTTGTTAGCGGATATAAAATCAACTGCATTTTACTTTAATTTGATTAAAATCTTTGAATTTATATTTAAGACACAGCACAAAAAATTTAAAACAATTTTTTTCCAATTTACTTAATTTTTGAACGGAAAATTATTTCAAAATATACAAAAAATATTACCAGATAGTTGTCAAAGTTCTGAACGTACGTTAAAAGTTGAAAGTTGCTCAACTTTAATGGGCATATTCATAAAAAATTAAAATGGATTTGAAATGAATTTTAGTAAAATTTTGTATGGAATTTTTGAACTAAAACACATTTCAAATTCATTTAAATTTTTATGAATATGCCCATAATACTTTACGTTGACGGAGAAGTACGGAATGTGACAAAGCTCATAAGAATTCATGCACTTCAACTTAGTTGTCAGTTGAAAAAGGCAACGTATAACGTACGACGGATTCTATGTGCCTCGGCCTTTATAAAACTTAGTTTTTATATATCTACTTAAAAATTATTTTTCATAATAAAAAAAAAAATGCTTTCCAGGGTACGAGTTCCGCAACGTTGGATTTTGAAATATTCATCAATTTCCGTCTGCACTTAAGATGAATGATAACGAATGAATAATTTTGACAGTTACAGTGAACACTTAAGAATAATTTTTTACTAAAAAATCTAAGTTCAATTTTGGTATTTTGTAAAATATTTTAACGTTCAAAGAAATAGACAAATTTATTGTGTAAATTAGAACTTCTATTAAAGAACTTTTGTGACAACGTGGATTTGACAATTCAGCAGCCCATCATTCAGCTGGAACTAATGCAAAAAAGTTCATTAATGTGCAAAAAAAGTTCATTAATGTTTACGAGATCACATAAATGTAGGCAACTTTTACTTTCAGTGTTGACTGGTAAAAAAATTCATCGATACAGAATCCGGTCCACATAAATGTTGGAAAATTTTACTTTCAGTGTTGACTGGTAAAAAAAATTCATCGATGCAGAATCCGGCCCCTGGCTTTTGAAATTTGTTTATGAATATGTTTATTGAAATATAGAAATATGCCTAAGCAGATTTTATATCTAAAACAATTTTCATATCAAACACACCGCAGGTATTTCCTTTTAAGCTTCAAACAATATCCGTTTTAAGTATTGACAACTAAACGCGCTGCTGTATAACTTAGTCAAGGATTTAATATGGAAAAAATCCTCATTTTAAGATAGATATTTTTACCTCATTTTTTTCATACTACAGCAGAGGCTTACTTCCCGGTTTCAGTTTTGGTTTCGTGTTTGTTATTGTTAGTGTGTCATTCCGATGATCAGCTTTATTTTTCCGCCCATACTCATCATATATTATTAGCTTTTATTATTATGAACATGATTATGATTTAAAAAGTAGACACGTACTGCACGTACTTTTATTTTCGTTGCTTTTATGAAACGATTTCGTTTTTATTTTCTTTTTCTTTTTGCCATTTTGTTTCCTTTGCATGAAAATTCTTTGTTGACCACTATTGTCTGATAGTTTATGTAATATTCTCATCATGTATTAAGTTGCGGTTTGTTTATGTTGTATTTAGTTGCTTAAGTCGAAAAGCATGACTTTAGATTGCCTCTTTATACGCCCATCTTTCAATATGCTCAATGCAAGACCATATGTGCCGGTTTTTTTTTTTTTTTTTTCTTTGCTGCCTTTTATTTATCGAAATGCCATAAAAATTAAAAGATATACGAGTACATACATACATACATACGTTTATACGGTTATATGTGAAATAAAAGATTCTTTCTGACATTGCTTGCTGTTGTGTATGTCCGGTGCATTTTATTTAAATACTTAAAAGTAAATTTATTTAAATTTTAGTTTTTAATTTAATAGTTATAATATTGAATAAAGTATTTTAAATATTAATGCTAATTTTTGTTTTCTATACAAATCAAACTTTTTAATTTTTATATTTTAAGTGGCACTTTTTATGTCTATTATACAGGGTGAGCCAAAAGCTACCATAGGGTTTAAAAGTTTAACGATTTTTTTGTATATTAGTTTCTTATATCAATAAAAATTATAAATAGGTTGTTTTATATGTTTCCCAGCTATCTATATGTCGACATTTCATAGGAACTACCCTAATCATCAGTAGACTTTGGAAATGTATAAATGGTAGAAGCTAAAAATAGCGAATAAAAAACTTAATTGCTTGGAGTTTCTTATATCTTTTTTTTCTCAGATTACATAGTGTCTACAACTGATATTAACTATGATATAATATGAGAGAGAACGTCAGCAAATTAACGAGAAAAAACAAATTATATATTCTCTCATATCTAGCATGGCGCCAAGTATTATTGCAAATATCATAATATTTCACAATTTTTAAGCAACCATGCAGTAAACATCGTTGAATGTTGTATTTTTCTTAAACAAATTTATATATTCCACCAACATAAAGAACAGTAAGCGTTTTTTTATAAATATTTTAATGATTTTATTAAACCTTTTTCGGGAATTCTTCAAAAATTGAATATTATATCGTTTTGTTTACGTTTTTTGACAGTTCATATCATGATATGGTTTTCTAAATATATATTATCAAAACAATATTGTGATATCTGATATAATATTGCAATAACACTAATTTTGAAGGCTACAAGTGATATAATTCTCTCTGCTATCAAAGTTGAAGTTTGCTGATAGAAAAATATTTGATATTATATCACGTATAGACTCTATGTTATATAATACACAAAAAGGAAATTTTTTTACACTAAAACATTAAATACATTGAAGACAGCATGCAACCAACTTCAATATGTCAAATATAAAATAAATTATTACGAGTATAAATTCGAACGTTTATTTTGACAACAGCAAGATGACGTGACTGCAGGTTGTTGTCCATACTGATTTTATGCCGCAGACGATTTAAACCAAAGCATTAAACACATTGAAGACAGCATGCAACCGCCTTCAATATGTCAAATATAAAATAAATTATTACGAGTATAAATGCGAACGTTTATTTTGACAATAGCAACACGACACGACTGCAGGTTGTTGTCCACACTGATTTTATGCCGCAGACGAATTAAACCAAAGCATTAAACACATTGAAGACAGCATGCAACCGAGTTCAATATGTCAAATATAGAATAAAAGCATTTAAATGCGAACGTTCATTTTGAAAACAGCAAGACAACACGAATACAGGTTGTTGTCCATGCTGTTTTTTTTCGCCGCAGTCGAATTAAACTAATTTCTATATTAACCAACTAGTTGTGAGTTCGAGTCCAAATTCAGTCAAAAAGAAGGATTATTTTTAATTATAAAAATAATTGCTGTGAAACAATAAGACCAAAGAAGAACAAAAAAAATAATTGAATACCATTAGCTGGGGGGACAACTAGTTGTTTCGTAGTCGCTACACTACCCATCAGCACCCACTGGGTTTAGAACTCGGGATCATGTGAACCTGATGTATTTTTAATATGGCCGCTTAACCAACTCAGCCACCGAGCTTTTTAATTATTCTTACGTTAATGTTTGCTACATATTGATCACATATTTGCAATTGTTATAACCCCAGTTGTTTGTACAGGATTTTCTGTCACTGAACAACCAGTTTTTAATTTATTATTATAATAAATAATAATAATTCTCCTAACTGTGAGACGTACTTACAATTTCTATTTTTCTTGACCACAAAACTATCAGTCTTCCGACTACCAGTGTATAAAAAAATATGTAATCAAAAAATGTTGCTCTTCGACATATTTCATTTTCTAATTAAACATAATAAAAGAACAAATTTTAAATGGAATTTTAAGTAGATCAATAAATCTATTTGCTCTATTATTAAATATGCATAAATACTTATCCTTAAAATAAGAACTTCTAATTTTATAGGATACCTAGTTAACGGACAAATCAATTGGCCAACATTGCAAACTTTTACAATTGTACAAACACTTGGCGCTGTTAATGGTGGTGTTAATGGTGGTGTTTGCTTGTTTGTACAAATATTCAAAGCATGGTTGTACGATTTTCGTGTGTTTGTGCTGTCTAGCGCAAAGTTCCGTCACATCAAAGGAAATTTTGCAGAGAGGAGTGGTGGAAGCAGAGGCACACAAAATGATGTTAGAGTTTTTAGAATTATAGAAATTAATGAAACAAGGACGATAGCAATAGAATCTCAAAAAATATAGGCTAAAAAATATTACAAAACAACTTGTCTATTATAAACTTCTTATGGTTAGCCATATCGTAAACCTATACTACTCTCCATTTACGATTACAGCACTTTCATCTTCATGCACGAAAAAGTAAAGCCAAATGAGATTTTCAGAAGTGATACCACACCATGTTGTAACCTAATAGGGTACAATTGACATTGAAAAATGAATTTTGAATTTTCAGAACTCCAAAACATTTAGTTCTGCTTATTAACAAAACCACTCAAATGAAAATTAGCTTCATCACTCATAATCATACTTTCAATAAAGTTGATTTCATTTCTGTTCAGCTCTTGAAATTTAACTGCAAAATTCAGACGTTGCCGATGATCTACGGATTTTAATTCTTACACCAATTGCACCTTATATGGATATAACTGTAAATCTTGTTTTTTAAATGCACCGTATTGATGTATGAGACATTCCTAGCTGAGCAAAACGCCTACTGGCACATGTTTCTGGTGTTTGTTAACACTTTGCTGTACTCGTCCAATATTTTCCGCAGTGCGACTTAAACGACGTCTACCGGTTCGAAGCAAATCTGTTTCAGTGTTATGATGGTGATGACGATCAACTTAGCAACGAATCATTGCCATCAGAGGACGAAATTTTGACGATAAAATGTCGACGATATGCTCTTTGTGGTAAAATAATTGATCTCTGATTTAAATAATAAAATTCTCTTATTCTGATTTTTTGTTCAGTTGCGTATCTCCGTTTTATTTATTCTCCAAATGTTATTTATATAAACTTAAAAAGAAATAAAAATAAAAAAAATATTTCTAATATTGTATGATGGTAATATTCATCTGGCTTAAGTTCAAACCTGGCTTTCGCCAAGAATTATTTTTATTTTTAATAATAACAACAATTGCCGCGATCAATAACTCTTGATGTTAAACGATAGGAAAAAGATGGTTGAATACACTAAGCTGGGGGCAACTAGCTGTTTCACAGTCGTTACAGTGCTCATCAGCACCCACTAGAATTATTTTTTTCCTGTCTTCTTTGATCAAAAGTTGTTGATCGCGGCAATTTTTGTTATAATTAATAATAATTCTTGTCGAAAACCAGGTTTGAATAATATCATCATATAACATTAGAAACATTCAATAAGTTCGACTATTTATCATTCATATGGTTAGGTTAGGTAAGCAGGCCGTTGGATTCTCCAGAAAGTACCCGGATACTCCAGCCCACTTGGGTCCTGTAAGTCCCTTTGTGATTGCCTGAAAAAGTTAGGTTATGATAGAGGAAAAAGAAAATAAAAGGTTATAGGGTATAGAAGGAGAGATGAACAGGGAAAGGAGAGGTGGGAAACTGCTTAGTGTGGCATTACTTGCTGATTTACTAGCCATCCGCTGCTTCTTATGAAAGAAGCTAACGCTGTCGGTTTGAACGAGGCCAGACATGAAAAGCTATTGAAAATGCGTTGGCCTAAACATCTTAGACGATGATGCTCCAATGCCGGGCATGTACCGAGGAGATGAACGATCGTCTCCTCCTCCTCCATACAAATAAAAATATATATAAAAAGTTATTAAAATTCTAAGTACCATGGTAATTTCTAGCCCACCCTGTACTAGTATTTATAATAAAATTTTTTAGTTTCTTACATCCACAAGAACGAAATTCTTTCAACATAAATGACTCCACAGACAAAGAAAAACAATCCAACAATTGTAAACTAGTATTCAAACTGAATAGTTTCAAATATATCATGGATATTAATTTCGCTCGAGGGCATTCCAATAATGAATACAAACCAACTAAAACAGCCAACCGAACCGACAAATAAAACAAAACAAAAAAGTTAAGTTTACTCTAACAGCCAGTCAACAACATGTTTAATATTTTCTTTGCCAATTATTTACATGTATGAATACATATTTTCATAAATGTAAACACTTTGTCACAATTTTTCAATGTACGAGTACCACTTTTTTCTACTTACAATTTCAAATGATTTCAACAGAAACTGCCTAAATGGCTTGCAGCGTATATACTATAAATATTTTAAAATACAAATGATGTGTAAAACATAAATACAAATGCATGTATGTATAAATTTACACATATACATATGTACATAAATATTTCTACATGAAGCAGAAGTGGGCAAGTTTGCAAATATTGTGAATAGTTTGCTGCAATTTATGTAAAAAAAAACGACTCAGAAGAAAACTTGATATAAAGGGTGGTACAATATTAGCGCAAGTTTTTAATTAAATAGATAATAGTGTTGACATAACTCAAGTTTGCCAATGTAAATGCCGCACATGCCATTTGAATGCTGGCAACATTGCTGCCTAAAGTAGGGACCATGGTGCAATTATAAGGTGGCAGCATTAGAGTTGCTGTACTAGATACATAATATTTTGTTTGTTTAAAAATTCCACCATAATGTCAAAAACATGTTTACAAAACGGAGGAAAATGAAGAAAAAAAATGTATAGGTATAAAGAAATTTAATTCTGTATTATTATTTTCATAAATTGTTTTTAACGCATTTTAAGTAACTAAATTATTTTTGAAGCGAGATAAGTCGATAATCAGTAGAATTTTTCTTTTTACATAGCAGACAGCATCGCATATTAAGGAATTAAAATATTTTTGAAATCTTTTTTATTGTTTCTTTTGCACATTTTCAAATTGTTTAAAATTATTATTTTTCACTTCACTTTGTATAAACATAAACAGCTTCTACGCAATTAAGTTATATGTGAAAACTTCTTTATTGTTTTTCTTGCACTTTTTCTTTCTTTTTTTTGCACGATTAAAATATCATTAATTTTTCACTTCAATTTGTGTAAACATAAACAACTTTTGGCACTAGCGGTCGTTTTAAATAAAAAATTGTCACCTGCGCTAGTGATGCCACCTGGTTAATGCAATTTGGTAGGGACTTTAAGCTGCGCTGAATCAACTTGAGTTTGTGAACTTCACTCTCAGGCTAATAATTGTATGATAAGGGCAAATTAAAAACTAGAGATAAAAAACTTAAATTAGTTATATATAAATTAGTTATAAATAAATTATTATATATTAATATAATATATGAAAACTAGTGTAAAATAAAAAAAAAATCGCACAATTTAAAAAAAAAATTTTAATTTTTTTAATTTTACTATTTTCATTTCAAAGCCCGGCCCTTAAATAAAGCCATTCTTGTTCAGATCTGTTCTGGAATGTGCTAAAGCTTTAACAGCAAATACACATGCAGGTTTATTAACTCATATTCATAAGACAAATATTTTAAACTTGTCCGTATATACAGATTTGTTAAACAAGTAACTCAATTTATTTGCTGGATATTGACTAAAGGCAGAATATTGATTAATTTCCAACAATTTGTTTCAAATTGAATTGGCAAAAGATGAAAAACGCTGCATTCATATTTTGAGCTTGACTGCATTTCTTAAATCTTTTTGTTGTATTTGCTTCGGAAATTCATTTATTTACAAACTAAAATATAAATAAACGATTAATTTGAATACATATACATAGATAATTTACATAGATACATACATATGTTGTGAATTATCTTTCTCTATAATCTCTATATCAGTGATGCCCAAAAGTTCTATATGGAAGAGTAAACATCAATACATATAAGGAACAACTTTTTATATTTAATATTTTTTGTTGTAAAAAGCAAAACATTTACAAAAACAAAATTCACACTGATAATTGCTGTCGTCAATGTTTACCAACAAAATGTTGTTGTTTTGCTTTTGTGTGGGTGCGGTGAAGAACGTAAAATATATGAAATATGAAGTTGTTTGTGTATTTTTCATTGCTAATGCTGAGTGCAGTATTTGTGTATTAAAGAGCACAGTCCTATAGCAAAGCGCATTTACAAAAACAATTGAGTATCAAGCGCATAGGCCTGGGCATGTTTGCTCTATATTATGAGGAGCACAATGATGATGTTTCAGCATATCGCATAACGACTGCTCAACTTTTCATACTCATACACTTTTCAATTCACGAAACCAAAATTTGTAAACATATTCCATTAACCTATCCATATTAATATACAAGTGTATCAGAAAATATGTAAAAGGTTATACTTAACAGAAAAATTTTGGCGATTTCGCTTTTATTACTTGTTAGGTTATCGCCAGAGAGGTATACTACTTTGTTTTGCCACCATTTTGGTGAACATTAGTGTTGACATATTTGGCAGTCATGAAGCAGAAATTTATTATGAGAAAATGTTCAATAAACTAACGTGTTTTAATCGTTAAAACATTTTATCAAAATCACTACTGTGATGATGAGAAAGTTATGAAAAATTTTTGGGAAAAACAACGTGCCAACACAACACGCTATTTATCGTGTAGTGAATGATTTCGCAGAAAGAGGGTCTGTAGATGATAGGCCCAAGCATGGATCATAATGTACTGCAAAATCGGCTGAAAGTTTTGCTGCTGCTCAAGAAAGTGCTCAAAACCATCCATCGACCTGAATTCGACAACATTCTCAGGAGGTTGGTCTTCAAAAAATAATTTTGGCCACAATTTTGCACAAGGAATATGCAATGGAATATGTTTCCATTTAGGGTTCAGTTGACAGAAGAGATTTTTCCATGAGACAATTTACGAAGCCCTACATATGCCAACATGGTGTTACAGCTTGCCTATTACTATCCCAATTTTCATGAAAATATGATAACGAGTGACAAGGCACATTTTCATTTGAACGGATATGTGAACAAACAGAATAGTCAGTTCTGGGCAGTGGAAATCCCTCAAATTAGTAATTAGTCACGTATGCATCCATTAAAAGTGACAGTCTCCTGGGCAATTTGGTGAAGAGGAATCATTGGACCTTACTTCTTTGAAAATGAAAATGGCATACCGATAACTGGCAATTGGGAGTGATATCGTGATGTGACTGAAAACTTTTTAACGCTATAACTGCATGCTTTGGGCTTGATTAACATGGGGTAGCAACAAGACGGTGCCACATTGCATACAGCTAGAAGTAGTATGGAATTACTGCGAGTAATATACCTTCTTCGCAGACAACGTCTTTATCAGAAGAGTCTTGTAGGTATTGTATATTAAATAACTTTTTCTAACATCATATGCTAGTTTGACTTATTATAATAAACATATTTAAAACAAGTCTAATATACATACACATACATATCTATATAATATACATACACATACATATCTATATCTAATATACATACACATACATATCTATATCATACACATACATATCATATCTGTTCATATCCCAGTTGACCATGTATTTAGGACATCTGAAACGAAGGCATCAGACAATTGTATACATATAAAATATTTTACATGAATGAAGACATTGTTGCCCATATGTGCACAAGTGTTATGTATTTTTGCTCAGCTGTTTTATTTATTCTGTTGTTTCCCGCAGTTATGCGTTAATTAATGATGCTCGAGAGAAACTTTACTTACGCTCTGAGTAAATATGAATTTGCACTGGGAGAAATAGTGTGTAATATAAAAAATCGTTTTACTTACAATTTATTTAAAATTAAAGTAAAAGTTATTAATAATTTATTTTTTGTATTGTCGACAAATTTTATAGGAAAAATGCAAAAACAGAGAAAACAAATAAATACATACAACCGTGCACAAGATCATTGGTCACTGTATCACTGATAGGCTTGTGTAACTTATGAATGAATTAATTCAACTGAATGATTCTTTTAAGTGAAAGAATGAAATATTTATTTCGTCATTCTCTTTCCTTACATATTTTTTCACCGGTTCAATTAAAAACTGTAAAGATTCAAAATCAATAAAAGGAAATACTTTTTAATTTTATAATATGCTTTTTAAATTAAATAAAACTTAAAATTGAACATTACAAAAATTTTTTTTATATTTTGTACTTAAAAAAAACTGTGAATCAAATAAATAAAGCCTATAGTTGTTGTATGTATGTATATATGCTGGCATCTGTTATACATAATTGAAATATTTTCATTCTTTGTGGAATATATCTGGCATACAGAAAGATGACAGAAAAGAATGAATTAATTCACTTAACCTTACTAAAGGAGAATGAACGATTCACTCAAATGAAAAGTTTTGCCCAACACTAATCGTTGACTTAGTCATCGTTAATGAGCGTAAGATTGTGTTTGCTTATGTTTACCGCTTAAGGTTACTACTTTACATGAATTATTTAAAGACACTTGTGCTCACCTATCATTTACAGATGGAGGACTACATTAAAGTCAATCCTATTGCCCACCTCTCCTTAAAATAACTTAAGAAAACCCAGAGAACAAGTTATGCGTATATTGTCTAAAATGAAGTTGTCTGAGATAATTTTGCCAATTGGAGCATAGTACATAACTATGTATGTATGTGTGTAGGTATTTTAAAGAAAATTTATGTTTTTGGTTCAATCTTAAAACTACAAATTTTCTTAACATCTCGTACACACAAAAATCTATATATAACTATGTGTGTATCTAAGTGCATACTATTCCTGAATATGTTGCTATGTTGCCATTTGTTCCTTCCTTTTTGTTTTTGTTTTAATTCATTTTTTAAAGTCCTTTAATTTTTTTTTTTTCTAAAAAAGTACATAAAGCGATCATTGGCTTTGTTTTTGGGAGAGAAAAGACATGAATCTTTTGAAGTTAATGTAGAAGATTAAAATGAAACGTCTTACATCAACAGCAAAAAAAAATTAATGCACGGCATGCAATGTCACGACAAAATTATGTTCAAATGTTGACAACATTTAAATAATGTTTGTGAAAATAAAGAGAAAAATTAAAACAAACACAAAACATTTGAACACACAACAACAGCAACTTTTTCACAACGTTAAATAATAAAATACGACAAAATTTTGCTCAGCAAAAATTTGTTTAATATCGTAAAAAAAAACTAAGAAACAAATAAAAAATATTGTCAAACGATGAAGTATCTTGCATGAATTGCAAGAACCAAATTTCGTTATTTTGGTTAAAAAAATCAATAACAATATTGAGTTTTAGTAAATGGATATTAAAAATAATTATTAAATAAGTTTGTTGAACAATAAATAATATTAGTAGTTTAGTTCGTATTAAAAGATTTAAAACAAGCGTAAAAAGCAATTAAAAAATGTTTGACAAAATATTTTTTTATTATTTGCAATTTGTGGGCACAATTCTAACTTTGTACAGTAATACATATGTAAGCATTTCATCAGGATGACGATTTCATTTTACATGAATGAAAGCCATAAACACGGAGGAGAAAGTTAGCAATGATATGGATAAAGTCGTCGAACAAATCGAGGTATGTGAATGTCTCTTAGAAGTTATTTCACATAGTATTCGGCCAGAAACAGTTTATACTCAAAATCAAACTGATATTATGTTTTAAAAGGACACAAAGATTTGCAATTCATGTACGTTAGGACCTTCCTTGGCGACCTAATTTGGCGATGGACCAATTTCACAGAGTGAACTATATCACGGCTCACCAGCGCAAGGCCGCCACTTATTGTCAGATGTTTGTAGCCATACAACCAAACCAGCTGCTGGAAAGCTCCGGCCTTGTAACTCCTCCTGTATGCAATTCCTCAAAAAGTCCCAGGATGTTGAGACTTCACGAGTTGGTTATAAAGAGCATAAGCCGGTGACCCTCTTAACAATATTTCCTCCGCTTCAAGTTCCTAGGACTACAAGTATCTATTGCCAGACAACAGCGTTTCGGATACTCAAACTAGTTTACCAAAAACTGGCCATGAACCCTTATGTACACACGGTTGTCAGATGTTATAATATTGTAAGATCTGGCAACTTGCTGGCAATGTAGTGACAATGAAAAATTGTCCCGCAGAAGTAAATTGTGTGTTCAGACGATCGTAAGAAAATCTTACAATTTCATTATCAGACAAAAAATTCATCTGACAAATAATTCATCTGAAAACAATAATTGTCAGTTCACAAGGTTGCCAGATTGTTAGATGAAAATAATTGCCAGACATGTTGTAAGGCATTGCCACTTATGTATATCAACAACCATCTGTTTGGCAGTGTTGTCCATCAAACTTTTTTCTAAAAATGATGCCGTTGTCACGTGCATTCATTTTATACATCTGATAATTAAAGCTTACAATACCAGCCAATTATCTGGCAATGCCGACGAAGAGTGTTCTCACGATTGTCAGATGCCTGACAACATTGTCGTCTTGCAATTGATTGGCAATGGTTTTTCTGACAACGTTGTAGGTTAAAAATTGGTAGTTCACACGATTGTAATACATTTTCAGACAACTTTACTGGCAATATTGTAAGATCTGACAACCGTGTGTACGTAGCTTAAACGAAAAAACTAATAATAACACTAACAACAACTAATAATAGTATCTCTGTAGATTTTATGTCTAAACCATAACCAGAATGTTTCAGCCAAGCTACAGGCATCTTAACCATGACCAGTGCACAGACGGTCTGTCAAACAGCAGCTACTGGGGGCATCATGTTCCTTGTTCATCTAATTAACCCTTGGCAAAGGTTTTCGGAAAATATGCAAATCCTAGAAATAAAATGGATACCTATTCTCTATGACTCAGAAAACAGAACGCGCAAGTTACAAATACGACAAAGTAAAAATAATATCAAAAAAATTTTTGTCTGAAAAAATATTTATTTATTTAACTATAGTGTTGCAATTAAATTTGCAAAGTATAGGATGCACAGCATAGGCGGAGTAACGAAGACCTTGTACCTACTTATGCCCTCACGTAACAAGTTTCCACGTGGTTAACAAAGAAATACCTCGAAAGAAAAACCCCCCGTAAACTGATACAGTTAGTTGAGGCAAACAGTTAACCAGTGAGAGCTAGACGCAAAACTTTGGAAGGCCAAACAACAACAACAAGCCTGACCGCACTTATGAAATTATTACAATGACGCGAGAGCTGCTTTACGACTGTATCTGTATATAAGATATCGTATTTTGCTGCTGTATAAAAAAATATTTGTTTTCCATTAATTTTTACTAAAATTTTGTCTGAATCTAAAGGTCCGCACTCTAGCCATTTACTGATTGATGCAATAAATTTCATTAGTGAACCAGGAGACACAAATAAGGAAGAAGGCACAAAGAAAATTAACCCTAATGTCATATTTTGTCGGTATTTAAAAAAAAAATTTTACTTGCGATCAATAATTATTTTTACTGAGCTTTTGTTTGAATCCACGATTTAGTCTATATTTTAATTTCTTCAGCGAATTTCGTTATTGAACAAAAAAAATTTTCTTTTGTGTAGCAGGCTTTTAGAAGCTTTTTGTTGGCTGCATAAATTTCGAAATATGGAAAAGGGAAGTACATCAGTCATGCAAAACTTTACATCCTTCTTCTATTCATCCAGTAATATAATTCAGTTTTACCTGTATATTAATGAAATCGGTTCAGTAAGCAAGGTGTAAATGGATCCCCGTAGCGAACGTCATGACTATACATCGTAAAAAACACTGACTATGTTAAAACATCAATGACAGATGCTGAATTTTCCTCTGGGTCATGCAATTGTCCCAAACTTTATAGAAGTACATGACCTAAATAATTTTATTCGTAAGGCGTCTGCGTACCTGCGCATCCTATAATGCAATGTTATGCCTATGTGAATATTTCTTGTCATCGCAGAGAATCATAGTTAGCGTAGTCAGTTTGACTCCACTATTTTTGTCATGTCATGTGGATTTATAACCAAGGCAATAAGAGGAGTGCAGTGATAAGCAAGGATAATATTGCTTTCTTTCAATATTATTTTATGCTATGAGAAATAAGAAACAAATAAATATTTAATAATGCCTTGTATTTATATTACAATCCCTGAGACATCGTAATATTTTCATTTACAATCTATCTTCGTTTTTCACAAGCACTTACTCTAGTGTCGAAGTGTTCTAAACATATAAACAAATACTGCCGTGTTATCGTTTAGAGCAGTGGGCCCATATGTGCTATATTGAAGAGTAAACACCAATACATTTAAGGAAAAACTCTTTTTATTTAATATTTTTTGTTGTAAAAAACAAAACAATTTACAAAAACAACATTCACACTGTCGTCAATGTTTACCAGCAAAGCATGCGAAAGTGTTGTTGCTTAGCTCTTGTGTGTGTGCAATGAAGAACGACAAAAAATATATGAGACAAAGTTGTTTGTGTATTCTTCATTGCTAATGCTGAGTGCAGTATGTGTGTATTAAAGAGCGCAGCCCTATAGCTAAGCGCTTCTACAAAAACAATTGAGCATCAAGCGCACAGGTCTGGGCGAGTCTGGTTTAGAGCAGACAGAACAACATACAAAAAAATATAAATAAATTGTATAAAATTGAAGTAGAACTAGAAGCACTGAAGTAATGTCCTTATTTAATTTGTCTATAAAATATGTTGTAGTTATTCATGATTATTTTCCTTGAGTTAAGCACAATTGTATAATAAGAAGTATGCTCAAATGCCAATGTGTTAGTTCGCATGTGTTAGTGTACTAGCTATGCTTGCTATGATTCATTGTTTATATGCTTCATTATGATATTTTGTTTATATTTCTCTATGACACTAAAAATGCTTCACAAGTTTTGTTCTGCTGCAATATTGTTTCGTTTTAAAGATTGCTTTAAAATACAGAGCTTGGAATTACTGCATAGTAGTGAGCTTTGTTCTTTAGAACATCTTGCACAGCCTTTTAATAAGAACTGGTATTCAGAGTTGATTTTTTACAATCCATTGATTTCATTTTAATAGCTGTAAGATATGTTTACTTTAGATAAAGTACATAGGCTTAAAATTAATTTTATTATAATAATGATATTAGGATTAATTGTTTTCTAATAGCATTCAAAATAATTTTGTATATCAGAAATGTCAGGCTTTGTAGTGACTAAAAATGTATGTGCATTCTTCTTATTTGTGGTTTAACAACTCCTTAAAAAAAAGGAAAACTTGCAGGAACCAAAGGCTTTCAACCAATCACAAAACTTACATCTACAAATTTATACAAATACATCCATACATACGTACGTATTTGTATGTCCATATACTTCTACTTTGTATAACTTTACTAAATTAATATATTCCCCATATTTTTAGAAAACATTTGTATGTACATATATATTTTAACTTTAACTTTTCAACCCCATGCTGGTGAAAACAACATGCACCTTACACTAATGACTAAATGACACGATATGTTTTACACTTGCACTCATATAGTAAATTATGTAAATGTACATTATATTCCTACACATACACACACATGTACATTGTTGGTAAGTGTGCTAAAATTGCTTTGAAGCTGCTGATCAAAAAAAAAAAAAAAAGAGAAGAGAAGGAAAAAAGTGAACCAACCAAAGACGTTTTGTTATGGTTGTCATATTTTGTCTGTTTTTAATTTCGCTTTGGAAGACGAAGAAATTTATTGTGGAAAAAATTGCAAACTACTTGAACATTAGCAGCCATCTTTAATTCAGTGTTATTTTTTTTTCTTCTTATCAAGTCTGTTGGTAAACACACAAACTTCATTTTTTTTATGTTGCAGTAATTACTCAACACTTGAGTAAACTTAAGTTAAATTTGTTTATGTATACATTAAGCTATGTATGCACACATGCATTTATGTATGTATGTACGTTGTGTTATATATATATTAGACCGACTCATCTTGCACGAGAACAAAGAAATTAAAGAGGTAGACATGTAAATAAATTATGACCCAGCGTACATTTCGATTGCAAAGTAATGTGTTAAAATGTTAATAAACATACTCTTCACTACTTCTATTTTGATATTTTAAGCCATTATTTTAAGATGTCGATGTCATTATAGGTAAGTACTTACCATTTTCTCTTACAAATAACTATTTGAAAATGTCATTACAAAAAAATCATTAAAAAGCTAATTGCTTATAATTGCTTGATGTACGAGTTACAAGTTGGCGACGACAAAAGCTATCAAAAAGGCCGAAGATGTTTGCTATAAATGTATAAAATGTAATGTATAACAATTGAGTTTTTTATTCGCTATTTTAGCTTTTAACATTTATACCAATAAAAAGTTATAAATAGCTTGTTTTCTATGTTTCCCAGCTGGGAACAACCGACATAGTTGCATTTGAGTTGAAACGTGTATGGGGTGCTTTATGTGTAAATACGTATTCATGTGTGTCTTTTCAGCTTTAAGCGGTTTTGCTGTCTTCCTAAGAACGCTGCGGTATATTTCGTGTAAATATTAAAGAATGGCCTCCTCCAGTTGTATGCAGATTTCTCTTTTAGGGCCATTTCCTTTTTCAAATTTGTCTTAAAATGATCCCTTACTCGCTGCCATTCATCGGGTTCACGAAATAGTGGGTCAATATTATATGACTTTTTTGAAATATTGGCTCAAACCTGCTTGCTTTACCGGCTCCAAATGCCCGAACTAGTCGAACACAATGAAGTGTAACTTCCATTGCCTCTACAAGGGTAAAGTAATTTTAGTTTTTTTCAAATGTGCTTATAAGAAATAATTGTTCAGTTTACTAATTTTATATAATACGTAAACTAGTTCTGCTAAATGGATTTACGACCATATTGAATCATATATAACAACCATATTGAAAAATATTTAGGAAATTTATTTCTGTGAGCCGCTCTAATGTTTTTATTCATATAAGTATGAATTTTAAGAGTTTATTAATGCTATAATCGTTAAATACAGGAGACTGACATTATAAAAATCTCTAAACAACATGGCTTCATTCTTACTTAAATGCATTTTTTTTTTTTTTACTTATGAAAAAAAATCTGAATTTTTAGTCAACAGGATGAGTAGTACCTTTGAATACTTCTTCATGTTTAACTCAATATAGTTAAGAAAATGCAAATAATATTCAATTTTTATATCAATACTAAAGGTGTGAAAAACAGAAACTTTAAATGTGATACAGAGACTGCTTTCATTACAGAAAGGATCAAATTACACAAGTATTCATTTTAAATGAAGAAATCAGCTCCTTTTTTTCACACACGATATGAAGTCCGTTACCGTTTTACTTAATCTTAAAGAGTAAATAAAAAATCATTATGGTTTTAAAAGCAAAATCGAACTTTTATTACGAGTAAGAAATAAAAGCACAAAAGTCGAGAATATGTAAAAGTTGGTTCACATTTATGCCGTTAAATATTAATTTTATTTCATGTTTTGTCACAAGAGCTACCCGTTATTCAAAATATATTAATGTTTTCAGCTTAATAAAAGCTTTTCACGCTTAAATTAGTAATTTTTTTTTTACATTTTAAACGTTTTTTCGGACAAAATATTATATACTATACGAAAATTGTTCTTTGGGTAGTTTTTTGGGTTAATTAAAAAAAATTATCTGTCTGATTTGTGCCTATATGTTTAATATCTTTACTTCATTTGTGGAAAAAACTACCAAATATGAGAGGAAAAGTTCCTAAATGCAGTAAAACTGCTGCCGTGATGTAAAATATTTATGCTGATGCCCATTTTCCAAGCAATCGTTGGAAAGGTTTTTTAGTTTTGAACACAAGTTAAATTACAAGTATAAGTTAAGTTTTATTTAAAAAAGCTTGATATTATATAATAAAATTATGAAAACAATAACGATAACTATTTTTGTTGATCATCACAGTTTCATAGTAAATCACATAGAAATCACAGTTTCATAGTAAATTATAAGAAAAATACCTAAAAGGTTTTGGAGAAGAGGTTAGAATGTGGAAATTGATTTACACAAGTACCTGCACTGCGGCCTTATCTGATGATAGACCAACTCCACAGGGTGAACTATTCATGATTCACCAGCAAACCATGTGGCTGTGGCAAACTTCACAAAGATCGCAAATTTGTCATAAGTTATGTAGCCATATGGACAAACAAACCTCTTGTTGAAGATGACGCGCCTTCTTATTACTCCTGTATGCAATTTCCCAGACAAAAAAAAAACATGTTTTTTTAGGTTACATTCGATGCACTTTTAACGTTTAAAAAAACGTAAAATTGTTTTAAATTTTTTTTCGCTTAAATTTGTGCCATTTTAAGCGTAGATAATGAAATGATTTTGAAGAAATTTGGATGAAAATATGACATCTCACAAACTCAAAAAAAAAACATGTTTTTTGGGTTAAATTTGACGCACTCTTAACGTAGCCTAAGTGATTAAAAAAATTTTGAAACAATTTTTTACAAATGGAAAACAAGGCTTAACCAGTTGCTAGCCCAAAGTTCATTAAGAACATCAGCCCTTAAACAACTCACCCGTCTAACCGCCACCCCTGGTTTCTTATAGTACCGGTATCTGTTGCAAGTCAACAGCACATGGGGGACAATTAGCCCATGAAAACTCTCATGTACCAAAGTTATCAGGGAAACTTATTCCCTTTCCTTTTTTAAGATTAAATCACGGTGAAGATGTACTTCACTCCATCCGACCTCCTTACTATTTATACCACCTATATCCCACCGAAAATGGAATACAACTCTCATGTTTGGGCCGGTGCCCCAAAGTCTATTTTGGGGTTGCTCGACCGTGTGCAGGAGAGGGCGGAAAAGCTTATCGGTGACAGTAGGGTATCCAATTCTATTGAATCACTGGAGCATCGACGCAGTGTGGGGTGCGTTACTCTGTTCTATCGTTACTACAATGGATTTTGCTCTGACGAGATTAGGGATCTTGTTCCTGAAACTCGCACATTTCTACGTAACACGCGTTCATCGTCCAGAGCTCATCCATTTGTGGTCGATTGTACGGGGAATCGTACAATGCATTACAGAGAGAATTCGTTTTTCAGCCGTACGCTTCGTCTTTGGAATATGTTGCCTGCAGACGTGTTTCCTGTCCGTTATAACGTTGGAAAGTTCAAGTCAAATGTTCACAAACACTACTCCTTCTTTCCCCCTCCTCATAACCTATTTTCCTAGTTCTGTTACAATGCGCTTCATATGTAGGTGTCATCCCCTGAGTACTGGTCAAAGATAAAAAAAAAAAAAAAAGTCAGAACATTTCTGCCTCGGCTTTACCGATTCCCGTTCCGCCAATTAACATAACATTGAATGTTGCTTGTTTAAAAAAATCTGCATGGAAACAACTAAAATTTTTGATGTTTTTCATTCAAATTTTTTAGACGAGTATCACAGCTTGGATTTGTAAACAAACAGTACATAAAATAAAAATTTTCCATTTACACATTTGTTTTTAATTAAAATGAAATTTCATAAAACTAAAGGACAACAACTTCCTAGCTGGTCAGTGCCCGCTCATGCGAGCTTTCACTGTGTATAGTTTTTATACCATCAAAGACGATAAATTTATAAACTAATATTTTAAGATGTTTTAGGTTTAGTGCGCAGTTTGCTTAATTTTACTCATATTTATTATTAATTAATTTAAATTACTCAACCTTAAATTAAAACTATTACCATTTTTGCTTTTCAGGTAAATATTCACCCGAAATTATGAATGAAATTATTGCTGTTATGTATTTTTGGTATGTATGAAATCTGATGTATTTTTGAAAGGCTAAAAATTATAAAAAAAAACAATAATCAAAATATACCAACGAGTAAAAGGTGAAATCACTGATTCAGTTAGTGCTGTGCTTAGTATTTCAAAAAAATAAAAAACAAAACTGTCAATAGAAATAAGTTTTAAAAGTAACTGCAAGAAAAATAAAAACAGTAAAAAATTTTGGACTGCAAACATTTGTAGTTCGCCGACAATTGCACGTTCCAGGCGCTAACTAATGTCAACTGTGCGTGCTTACAATGCAAAATTTATTTTTTGTTAAGTCTTATATCTGTTTTTGTACATTTCTGCTTACGAGTAAATACAACTCCACAGCTACAAAATTTTAGCATCAATTCTTAACAAAAGCCTAAAAAATTCATTCAGAGTGCTCACTGATTAATGTGGTGTTTATGAGGCACGAATGAGTGAGAGGTCTATAAAATGTGTAAGAGTTATATTCAACATTTTGAGTGTATATTGAGCATAAAAGTTTTCTAGACGAAGTCGTGTCACTCTTTCGTGTCCCATACAATTTAATACATCTTGGATGTAGAGATAAAAAATTGTTTGGTTATAACCAAATTATATTTTATATTATTAAATTGAAAATAAAATAATACGACCATATCCACTGTCTTCCAAATAGTTTTTAACGGCTCTTGAATCCTACGATGAAAGATTATAGCCTTGTGTCAGGTCGAATATTCTAGTCGTTTTTCTCTTCAAACAAATCAACTGCCTTCGGTATAGATCCTCTCCAGTCATCTGACCCGGTTTCAACAGCTCATAATACAAAACACCCTTCTGCTCCCACAAAACACAGTGCATTACCTTAGCGTCTTATATAATCGGCTTCGGCGTTTATATTTTTATTGCTCTTGGGGTTACAAATCAATATATGAAAACATTATCATTTTTCAACACCAATAGCAATATGATGGAAAAATAACTTCTTTTGCCAGCGGGCAGCAGGGTTTGTCATAGTGTACACCACACCAGGACACTGTGCTTTCTGGAGCTTTCGAGGAATTACTCGCAAATAAAACTCTGGAAAGCCGCATGACTTACGTTGTGTTGGATTTCCGAAACCCTCACCAAGGGTTTAATTGGCAGAACGGGTATTTAGAAAAGGCCCCTTTTGCCAATTTTAGACCATCTCAGCGCTGATCACGATTGAGGTGCCTACATTGGCTCTAATGTTTTTGTTGTTGTTTAAGAGAAGAGGAGTTAGCTTCCCTGATAACTATCGTGTATGCCGTTTTTTTTTTTTTTTGTCTTGGACCAGTACTCAGGGGATAACCCCTACATATTCAGTGCACAGTACCGATAAATAGGCTATGTGGAGGAGAAATGAAATTTTCCAACGTTATATGTGACAGGAAACACGCTTGTAAGCAATGTGTTCCACAGACGAACCGTACGGCTGAAGAACGAATTCACTCTATAATGCGTTGTGCGATTCACTGAGAAATCAACCGCAAATTGATGAGCTCTAGACGATGTACGTATGTTACGTAAAAATAAGTGGGTTTCGAGAACAACATCCCTTATGTCGTCAGAGCTAAGTCCATTGTAGTATCGATAAAACAGAGTAACACACCCCACACTATAGCGATTTTGCAGTGACTAAATAGAGTTGAATACCCTACTGTCGCCGATAAGCTTCTTCGCCCTCTCCTGCACATGGCCGATCAACCCCAAAATAGACTTTGGGGCACCGGCCCAAACATGAGAGTTGTATACCATTTTCGGTCGGATGTAGGTGGTAAAAATAGTAAGGAGGTCGGATGGAGTGAAGTACATCTTACACCGTTTCAAAAAACCGAGACACTTGAATGCTTTTTTGGAGACATGAAAAAGGTGTTCAGTCCATCGAACATTACACTGTATTTTCATTCCAAGAACATCAAGAGCTTCAAATTCTTTATACCATTTATGAGTATAAATGAAGCAGCATTCACGGTCATGCGCTTGCGTGTTAATAAACAACACTGGGTCTTACGAGCGTTGCAGTCAACCCTGTTTTTGCGACCCCATTGGGAGATTAAAAGTAGATTATCACTTAATGAGTCATACATCTTATGACTCTTGGTAGCGATTTCAGATAGCTTGGGCCTATAGCTGAATGAGTATGAATAGCAAATGTTGCTGTCTTCTGCAAGAGAGTGGATAGGGTTAGAAGTTTGACATAGAAGGTCATTTAGAAATATAAGGAATAGAATAGGAGAAAGCACCTAGCTTTTCGATTTCCCGCGTTAATAGCCCTTTCATCAGATACCGATTATGTAAGGAGCCAACAGCGGTGGTTAAGCAGGTGAGTTGCTCAACGACTGAATTTCTTAATGAACTTTGGTCTACCAATTCATTAAATTTTTTTAAAATTTTTTTTTTCTTTGTCTTTAATGCTTTAATATGATAGCGCAGTATTTACATACGTCTTCTTCGTTTGCCATTTTAAAATACATATTTGAGCAGTTTACTTGTATAGTGCTAGTCGCAAGCTTCGTTTAGTTCAGTGCCAAAATCCATCATTTCTCAAACGAAAATTGAAAATAGTTGATTTTATATCCGTTAACAAAGTACTGATTGTACCAACTTCTTACTTCGTATACGTTAATGTCATTTCAAAAAGGAAGCGGGGAACGTACGACGGATTCGACTTTTACCCTGGAGAAATGCAATTTTATTTGGTGTCTTAATCGAGGGATGCGGGTTCCTGGATACCAGTAATTACAGTTTTGCTTTTCGACGTGGCCGTTTAAGTGAAAATGAGCCACGTCATTCGATTAAACGGGATACAGTGCGAAAACGGCCAACAAAAATGTGTCCACAGCTCACTCGACCACTGAAAATTCCAACGGCACAGCCCTTTATCCACACCCTTTATTATATTTTTAAATAATCATACATAAAAATCATTAAGATAAGATAAGAAATTCATTAAATGAGTACATTTAGTTTAACTCCCCAGTAATTAGCATTCTATTGGACTATTACCAAAGTCAGAAGTCATTATGTTTAAAATATGACTGTAAAATTTTGTTGCTTTTACAAAGAAAAACAATATAGCAAAAAACGTTCCGCATTACTTATAAAAACCCAACAAAATAAAAAAACAACTCATATTTTTTATAAAAAAAAAAAAACCAAAACCCTTAAAAAAACTCCAAGAAATTTGTTAACATGCAAAACAAACTGCAGCCATTTGTTATTTATTAAAACACAATAAGAAAAAACTTTAATAAATCTACCTAAACTACAACGAGGGACTTCTACTTTTTAAAGGAAACTCTTTAAGTATTTAAGACAAACTTAATAGCGTTTTGACAACAAAATCTTTAACAAAAACAACGACAACAACTAAAATTATTTTGACTGTAACCGCAAACTATGACTTATAATCGTGCCAATATGAAACTGAATGAAAACAAAAAAAATGAAAAGAAAAAAGTTATAGATGAATCTGGCATAAAATAATATTTAAAGTGAAATTTTTTCATTGTACTCGTAATATTTAGTGTGAATTTGTAGTGTATCACAATTTAAAAGTAATAAAATATTATTAAATAAAAATCTAGTAAGCAAAAAATTTCATGCCAAATTTTGTTTAATAAAAAGTGAAATTTGTTATTTGCTCATAATTTTGATTGCACATTTTTTTTTTTCGTTTCTTTCAATATGAAAAAATTTAACAATTGTAAAATATTTCTTCATCTGTTATTTTCTCTAGCAAAAAATCGTGTATTGTTTGGCGTGTTTTTTTCTTTTTGTTTTGTGTATCTTTTATTTGATTTTTTTTTTTTTGTTATAGACAAAAATTCAATCTCATTTTTTTAGATTTTTTATGTTCAAAGTTATGATCTTTTTGTTTTAATGTTTTGGTTTATTTCTTTTGATCGGAAATCGTGATTTATGATTTTGAGTTAAAAAGAAATAAAGAAAAATGAGTCAAATAGTAAAAAAAAAAATTTGTAAAATGTTTATGACAAAAATACGATTTTATTGTTATTTTACAAGAAAAATTTGCTAAAGTTTAAGACAGTTTCATCATTTTTTTTATTATTATTACAAAACAGTACATATAAATACAGCATACACTTATTAAAAAAATAAAATCTGTATTTAATAACTTGTATTTAAAAAAGTTTGCATAGATACGGTTCACAAAATATTTGTGTTATGAAAGTAATAATTTAATGTAATAATTTATTATTCAATAGCAATTTAAGTATAAAATCGACAGCTTTTCAAAACTGAATCGATTGTCATAAAGTATTGGGTGATCCTTTTTCAGTGCTACCTGCATTCATGCTTTACGAGTATATTGCTCGTGCAGCTCTGCGTGTACATCTATAGGGAGCAACTCAATGGCTGCAAAAGGGGTTAGAAGTAAAGCAAATTCGTAGCAATATAGTTAAAAAAAACTAAAAAACATGCTTCGATATCGAGCAGGATGCAAGATAAAGCTTTAAAAATTAGCCTAAAATAATAGCCATATTTGCTAGGGAGCTCGGACCTTCTAATCCCTACTGTATGTAATTTTCTGTCAATGAAATACACAGCTTAATGAAATATTAGGCCAAACGTCATAAAGAGCACCAGTCCTTAAACGAACTCACCCGCCTAATTGTGGCTACTGGTTTTTTTTTACATTACAGGAATATGTTATAAGATAACAGCAACTCGGGGATTATTAACTCCCGAAAGCTGGGATGCATCTTAGTTATCAGGGAAGGCTAATTCTCTTCTCTGTGATTTAAGGTTTAAAACACAGCCAGAAATTTGCAGCCAAGTTGCATACATATCAACCCTCCTCAACACAGGGATGGCCTGAAAGACAGAACCTGCCGGGAGCTTTGTAGATCCCCATTCTGGTAATTTATCCTTGGTGACAGCTTCGCAAGACCAAAACAACTCATGTGGCTTCCTAAAGTTTTACTTGGTATAACAAATGAGGGGCTCCTACCCCACTACGCCCTAAAAGATAGAGGGCCCTTGTAAGGCTTACACCAAAGCAAAACTTGCCTCGTTGAGAAAGAAGTTTATTTTTGCATTAAGCAGGTGACTTTACCAACATAATACTGTATTTCTGGCATTAGATGGAATTTTTATATTATTTTAATTTAAACAACTGAGCTACTTACGTTATTAGATAATAATATTGAAGCTAATTAAAGAATATTTACAGCTGGCTTTTTATAGTTTCTAGCTGTGTAGACGCCGCCATTTCATAGGAGCTGTCCTAATCATGAGTAGATTTTTTTTAACAACTTTTATACAAATAAACAATCGTTGGTTGGTTGAAAGTTGTTAAGAAAATTAAAAATATGTGCAAAGGAAAATTCTTGTTTTTAATTCACCACGTTTTACATACATCCCATATCTGAAAATTTGTTTTAAAGGTTTCTAAGTCTCTGATGATTAGGGTAGCTCCTATGAATTGTCATCATACAGTCAGCTAGGAAACACAAAAAAACAAGTCGTATATATTTTTTTATTGGTATTTTAATTTCAATTATTTATTTATTATTTTTTATTCAGATTTATTAGTGCTTATTAGAAGATTCAATAAATAAAGGCAATGCTTTAAAACGATTCCGAGGCTACACGCAAAGAAAAAGCATTTTGGAATATTGTTGTAGCAACGTTACTATTTACTCTGTCATAATGTGTATTGTTGCCGCTAGCGGCATATTATGGTTCTGAATATAGTTGAATCCAGTGTTGGGATTTCCACTTTTCTATTGTTATACTTCTATAATTTTAAAATATGTGTAGAATAGTTTCTTTTATTAAATAAAACGATTAGTAATATATTAATGCTGATTTGTTTCGTCGTTTATTTAGAGACTGGCATCATGAAAAGCTATTTAAACATAATTGGCATTGCCAGACTTGAAATATTTAAACAATTCATAAAATAAAAGCTATTTATACATAATTGGCGCTGCCAGACATGAAATATTTGAACAATTCCTATTTACAGCTATTTAAAGTTCCTACAGTTCGGCCATCCTAACTTCAAATCCTCCCGATTTCATCCGAAGATTGCTTATTCTCAGATCCGTGAAACCATTTCTTTAAATTTGCTGCCGCCCATATACCCTCATATGGTATCTGTGTCAATTGGAATCCTTCTACATTCTTTAGGACATATCCGTCATTCCCCAAGACTTTGCTCACTCTGTATGGGCCCTTAAATTTGGGTGCTAACTTTCTACAGGCCCCTGGAGTACAAACGTAATTCTTTGTCATAACATAATCAACTACTTTATAGTCACTCTTGGCCCTATTACGGTCATTTAACCTTTTGCTGTATTCCTGACTCTCTTTGCTGCCGCCCATATACCCTCATATGGTATCTGTGTCAATTGGAATCCTTCTACATTCTTTAGGACATATCCGTCATTCCCCAAGACTTTGCTCACTCTGTATGGGCCCTTAAATTTGGGTGCTAACTTTCTACAGGCCCCTGGAGTACAAACGTAATTCTTTGTCATAACATAATCACCTACTTTATAGTCACTCTTGGCCCTATTACGGTCATTTAATCTTTTGTTGTATTCCTGACTCTCTTCCATTCTCCTCGCAGCTTTATTTCTCATACCCTCCTCCAATTCTAACATTATTTTCTTAAATGCAATAATAGTGTTTAAAAAAACAATTTGCACGCAACAATAGCTTTTGTTATGTACAATAATACACTATTTTTTATGCAATGTATGTATCTATAACACATATCCCTGAAACAAACTATTGTTGAAAAACATATTTTTAGTTTTTTTTTTCAATTTTGAAACAGTCAGTTTATTACCCTGCAGAAATCGAGAATACTTCTTACATGCATGTAAAGAGTACTCCACAAGGGACCAGGACTAGTCCAAACGTAATCCAAATATATGGGAAAACATGCTCCATATTACATTACAATGTCCTAGGAGAGGACCATGTAATCCGAAAAAATATTATGTCAGAGTAATCCGAAAACTAGTCCAAGTAACTACTCCACAAATTATTAACACAGGGTTAGTCTTGAAATTACTTTATGCCACTTACTCCATGGATTACCACAGAAAACTAGTTTGGAAACTATTTTTGAATTACTCTGATGGAACACTACAAGAGACTACTTTAAAAACTATAATATTGTAAAATTTTCTGGAGTTGTTTTTCAAAAAAAAAAAAAAAAAAAAATGAAATATAATCACAAAACTGTTCGTATAAAATTTAACTCAAACCTTGAAATTCTTCAAAGATTCCAATCAAAAATATTAAGAACAATAACTTGCGATCCATGGTTTGTGAATAATAAAAATATTCATTGTGACCTCAACATGGTTAGAGATGAAATTAATAAATTCTGTGACAGATATTTGTCAGAAAACACTAAACAAAACATGACGTAACAGTGTTACCATAGTTGTATTTTTTAATGATTTGTTGCGAGTATTGTAAAACATCATTTTTAGTCATCATGGTCCATGTTTGCATTACATCGGACTATGTTGTAACTACTCCTTTTTATTTAAAACGAATCATGTACTCCAATAATTTCTGCAGGGTAGTGTGTGGTTTTTTAATATTAATAATATATATTAAAAATGATGAAGATGATATAAATATTTATTAATTGAATTGAAAATTACCATAAAATTAGAGAAGGTTTGTATACGAATTAATGTAAATAGACAAATGCATGTATGTATGTGTATATTTACAGATTTTTTTTTTGGCAACAGGGAAAATACATATGTACATCAATCTTCCAGGGGCACTAAATTTGGACAAATTCACAAATTTCTAATCCATTTTTCAAAATATGAATATACTGAATAAATATACTGAATAAATTACAAAATTGTTTTAATTAAAGATGTCGTGTGTGTTTTTATATTTATGGCTATTTATTGTATAATCATATTATATAGTGACCTTCAACACTAGTATGTGGCAATATAATTTACAAATTTTTAAAAATATGGTAGGACATGACAGTTAAATGTTTATTTCTACAATAACAATATTAGGCATGATACAAAAATTATAACTTACCAAATATATGGTTATATGCTATAATTTTGGTTTTGGGCTGTACTAATTTTTTTATATAAATGTACGGCTAACACCATATTATGTAGTTGTGTTCAACCATATAATTCAACAATAGTATTTTGCCCTTAAAATATTGTCATATCATGGTTGATTTTTTCTTCTATTTACGTGTAAGCGCAATATTTCTCATGCCAAAAGAAAAGACATAACTCTTCTTATTAATTTAAATTGATCACTGCTATTGCAATTTTAGTCTTTGAATGGATATGTTTTGCTTCTTTTGTTTGGTTGTTAATGTACACATACCGTGACATATGTACGTTCGAGTTAAATGCATTACTAAATGTCGAATCAAATACGGAGTAGTAGAAATCGTTATTACATTCCTAGACAGTTTAACTCTTTTCTTCATTATTTCAATGTTAGCTGACTCTCACAAAATCTTTGCTTTTATAGTATAAAAGCTATTTTATTGTATGTTTTGTATGATTTTTAAAAGTTACGCTTAAATCTGGAAATCCAGCTTTGAGAGTAGTTCTTCTCAAATTTCTTTACTGCTTAAATTAATTTGACAGGTTCTAAAATAAGTTTTAATATTTTCATTTAACACCTAAATTGCGTTTATTTATATGGAATTGTTGAACAATAATTTTTCCCCTCTACCTTCACGCACAAACTCAACAATTTTATAATAAAATAGCTTCTCAAGCAACCACATACATATGTATATACAACCGATTTATTTACGACAACAAGAAAAAAAAAGTGGACAATAAAAATTCTCCTGTTTTGCTTTTAGTTTTTATATTTTTATTTTTAATTTTGCTCCTGTATGTCTAAATATGTCCTGCTGTTTTCATATTACTTCCACTTGCTCCAATCGTTTTTTAATAATTTCAATAACAGCAAATTTTTTCTTTCGTTTTTGCGTTCGTTTTTTTTTTCTCTCTTTATTTCTACATTCTGTTTATTATATCTTTTCATGGCGACAGCGAAATACTTTGTTAACATTCTCAAGTAGCCAGCAATTCTGTTTTTATTCACATGAGTAGACTTGCATCTAAAGCTGGTGCTGTTGTTGGTGTTTTAATATTTTATTTTACTAGTCAATGACTTTAAAACAATATAAATAAAGGTTTATGACTTTATTAAGAAGAGAGAATTTAAAACGAGAATTTTTATGCATCATTAAAAATAAGGTTAACAAATTTTTAATAGTTATGTGTTACTTGTGATATATAGACAGAGTTTTTCAGAGATACATTTGAAGAGAAAAATAACAGCCAGTTCGTCGATGTCGAAAGCATAAGTTCATTCGCATTCTAGGCGAAAGAAATTTTATTTGTTTTTTCTAACTTTATTCGATTTAAACGATAAGTCAAAATTCAATTAAAATAAATAAGTTCATGCGAACGAACAATAGTGACATGGACAAACCCAAAATTTATTCAAATGTGAGTGACTAGCTTTCTTTTGCATACATTTTCATTTGATATCGTCGAACAGGCTGTAAATTAAAACTTTTGAAAATGAAAAACACAGGCCAACTGAACCAATTTTAGCCATTCTAATTTCTTTGGATCCAAATAACTGGTGATGATATCTTTCACTACATTGAACCAAATTTCGCGGGTATTATTAACTAGAAAATTTAGTAAAACCTTCATACAAAAAATATATTCAAATCAAAAGATTATATTTCAATTCGGGGCAAACTTTATTCAAAGACACAAATATTATTCGATTCTGCTCAAATGCACGCATAAATATTTGAATGTTAGTTTTCATGCATCACTATTCAAAAAATTACAACTGAACATAACGGTATTGCCAGAATAAAACAATTAAGTTCCTTACTACATTTAATACTTAACGTACTGTTTTTGCATAAACTTGTTTAACAAATGTGTTAATGTGGTTGGTAACTAACGTATACGTTAAATTTCAAATAAGAATTTTTTTGGATATGGCCCTTAAGGCCGGGGCACATACAATCCGTCGTACTTTGTCCGTCTCTTTTATCAACTGACATCACGTGTACAAAGTATGAAGTTGGCACAATCAGCACTTTGATAACGGATATAAAACCAACTGCATTTTACTTTAGCTTGATTAAAATCTTTGAATTTATATTTCAGACACAGCACACAAAATCTAACACAATTTTTTTTCAATTTATTTAATTTTTGAACGAAAAATTATATTAAAATATACAACAAATATTACCACATAGTTGTCAAAGCTCTCAACGTACGTTAAAAGTTGAAAGTTGCTCAACTTTAATACTTTGCGTTGACGGAGAAGTACCGAATGTGACAAAGCTCATAAGCCTACATGTATTTCAACTTAGCTGTCAGTTGAAAAAGGCAAAGTATAACGTACGACGGATTCTATGTGCCCCGGCCTTTATAATATAACAAAACGTTTTGTAATGTACAATAATAGGTTATTAATTTAATTCACCTTGGCTGCCTTGACTCAGTATTTATTTTTTAATATGAAAATTATGTCAAAAAAATATATGTAGTTTTCAAAATTTCTTGAAATTTTTTCCCCAAAAAACTGGAATAGAAAATAATTTTCGTATTGGCTTTAACCTAAATCCCAATACAATAGTGATTTTATGACTAGTGGTTGTGGCAACCAAATTCGGGAGCATCTATAAATCAGTGGCGGCAGAGATAACGATTATTGCAGCAATGGAAAAGGTTTTTCAACTGAAAGTTAAGAATGGAAACTAATCGTGAGTTTGAAAATTTTTGGTTTAATTATAAAATGCTTGAAATTAAGTTAACATACACTTACAAATGCATTTGCTTGCGAAGCGGAAGACAAATAATTAAAAAATGCTTTCAATCAAGGCATTGAAAGCTGATTGACTTTCAATGATTTGTGGCTGATATGGCAATAGGAGAAGCAAAAACGTATTATTTCAAAAAATCAAGATGTAATTGCTAAACCTTAAGCACCCTGTAGCAAAAATTTTGAAATAATTCAGACAATTGAGTTTTATTCACGATATTAGCTTTTAACATTGATGCCTATAAAAAAAATTATAAACAGCTTGTTTTCAATGTTTGCCAGCTGTCTATATGTCGCCATTTCATAGGAGCTACCCTAAACATCAGTAGTCTTTTGAAATTTTTGAAAATTTTTTTCAAATATTCAACTTCATATCCCAACAATTTAAATAAATTATTGAGAATTTAAAAAGAAATATGCTGTAATAATACCTGACAGGTATTATCAGAGCAAATATACGCACCGAAGAAAAATAAACCAATGTGTCAGCATTTGTTCGCTGGTTCTACGGCTGTAGAAAGGAAGCAAAAACGAACTCTCTGAAGCCAAAACAAAATTTAGCGAATTTTGGCTCTCGGAACAATTAAATAAATATTTTTTTTAACTATTCTTTTTTGCGATCTATCTTACAATAATAAGCAAATTTGATATATATGGAATATAAGAAATAAAACAATGGAATCAAAAAAAAAATTTCAAATTCAATTTATTAAATTATTGGAAGATGGATTCTTACCAATGCGAACAAGTGTTACAGGACAAGTCTTTTACTTAACGAAACCAGTACTTCAAAAATCATGGAATCCAGGTTTTGTATACGATTCAAGGCCGGTAATTCAGTGTTCTGTTGAAAATAAATTACACGGTTGTTTTGACATAAACCAAGGCGAATTCATTGCTAGGTGAACTTGACAGCTCAGGTGATTATTTTTTGCTTCTCGGATTTTTTCCAATGAGACTGTAAAATTTTTCTTCTTTTGTTTACAAAGATTTTCGCGCTATTTTAATCTGAAGACTTCTTTGTATGATTTAGTGCAATTTCAAGAAATTTGTTTGATTTTAAAAGTGAAATATAATCTGTGATTTTATTTACAAATAATTATAAAATGTTATATTTAACGTTTTATATAAACTTTTTCCCTGCTGAGCAATCTTAGGCGAATTCAGATTATGACATTCTCAGAAAGTTTTACAATAACAAAATACATAGTGCCATGATACAAAAAACAAGGTAGCCCCTTCGCTACAACAATAAAAAAACAACAGGTATTTTATTTGTGTAAAAGGCGAATTCACACTTCAGCTGTCAAAAGTAATTGATAAAGTACATGTACAAAAATTTAAATGGCGCCGAAAAAGGTAAACAAAACTTGACAGAGAGAGTGCCGCCATATTAAACGAATTCGCCTGAATTCGCCGATGCATCCACCTAATAATGAATTCGCCTTGACATAGTGCTGAATTCGCCTTCCCGCTTGCATTCACCTGTATAAATTCGCCTTTGACATAAACAGTCAATTTCTCTTACTCAAATAGTTTTGGGCAGTTTAATACTCCAATCAAAATCGCGGAAAACTTTGTTTTAAATTTTGAGCAGAAAGGCTCATATCTTTAAACTAAATTCAATACCTTTTTATAGCCAAATTTAGAAAAATGTCCTCATAAGACAACGAATGTTATCTCAATTAGCAGTGCTAATAAACGCTTAGCAATTTCACAGTGTCATCTTAATTAAACACGTTTCCACACATTATACGAGTACATTCATATAATAATATTTTGAATTTATATGACCACAAATATTCATTAAGATGCACACTTACTAAAGTTATAGAGTTGTGTATGTGTGGTCGTGTGTTTTTTTTTCTGGTATTGTAGCTTTTGAGTGAGTAGTGACTTGTATTGTAATATTTCATTTTCGAATTTAAACGACCAGATGGTTTGTGAAATACTCTTACTTTGTGTTTTGTTTCAGCTTATGTTCACTTTAATTAAATAAGTGATTTAAATTTTCTAAATCCTGACAAAACTTGAATTTAGAAAGTTCCAATATTTCCTCAATTTCCATGTTACTCTCATCATTCATGGCATTGCATTGCTGTTGCTCTAAATCTTGCAGCCAATAGTTTGCTTCAAATATTTGGCACTTTTCAATAATAAGTAACATTCTTATAGCCTGTCATTATGGCAAATTTAATATTACAGATTTTGGCAAATACTTCAGCTAGAAAATGTTTAAACATTTTTCACGCTTCCAAAGCTGCGGTCAGATACCGGTCGCAGTTAGTTGAGGGCAATAAGAAAAAACATGAAGAAAATGTTAGAGGAAAATTTTAAAATATCTAAAATGTTATTACTTTGAAAGCTGTGATTTTATTTTTATTTAGAACACGATTACATTAAATCTGAAAATAATCTTTATGAAAAGAAATAAAAAGGAAAAGAAAATTTCATGGTGGACACTCAACATCCAACCACCCACAAAACACGATATTAAAAGCCCTGAAACTAGAAAAAAAAAATAAATAAATTGATTTTAAAGCATTTGACTTTATAACGAAAATCATTAAAAGGCTATTATTTGTTTAAATTGCTGTGGGATATTTACAACAATGAATATCAAATAAAAAAGATATATTTTTAATTATCTTTTGTTATTTAAAACTTTCGCTTAGTTGAGTTTCTTTAAGAAAATAATCAGTGATTTTTTCTCCTTGCAACATTGTTACATGCTGTGCTGGCAAAACAAACAAATATTTTATAATTGCATTTCAGCGCTGGCTGGTGTGTGTCTCTGCAGTTTATCTGATATTAAGATTGTTTCACGTTTGGTATGTGTTTTAATGTTTAAAATATGTAGACAAAATAATAATTATAAAATAAATATGACAAAAAAAAAAAACATACTTAAAATATGTGGTTAACATTTGCTATAAATACTTTTTAAAATTCTTAAAATATATCATTCTTAAGGCGAGTTTACTGGTCATTAAAAATAAGAGTTTAATGGAAAATAAAAATCAGATTCCTAGCAGCACGATCAGTACAACTCAAAGACAACTCATACAAGAGTAAAAAACAAATCAAATAAATACATTTTTTGCTTAAGGTTTATTAATTTTTTACACTACCTTTCCGCTGGGACGAATTCTTGATGATTTGAGTTCAATAAAATATATTTTTTCCCCCGAAAACTAAAATGCAACAAAAAGTGATATCGTTCAATAGATGCCCTGCAAGATATTTTTCAATGTGCATTAACGTCTACACGGTGGCAGCACTAGAGAAAAATTACAACAATACAACAAAACAGGCATGTAGTAAGCTATTTGTAAGTTTTTCCACAACTATAAACTATGAAAGTACTTTTTCACAATTGTAAATTAATTTTATATGAAGTATTTTTATGTTCACACAATAATTTTTAAATGTTTAATTCAGAATAAATCACTAAATTCACTTTCAAAAATGTAAACAACATATTTGACGTAAATGGCGTACAATATTGCCAGTAGCAAAAACTTATCACATGCCGTAGTGCTGCCACCATGTAAATGTTATTGCACCTTGATATTTTTTTATAACTAAAAGCTGATGTGAACTAATAAATTGTTTTACAAACACACAAGGTGCATTAACGTCTACACGGTGGCAGCACTAGAGCAAAATTACAACAATACAACAAAAACAGGTATATGGTAAGCTATGTTTGTCAAAAATATTTGGAACTATTTTCACAATTATAAACTATGAATGTACCTTTTAATAATTATAAATTATTTTTATTTGAATTATTTTTATGTTCACAAAATAATTTTTATATGTTTAATTCAGAATAAAACACTAAATTCTCTTTCAAAAATGTAAACAATACATTTGACGTAAATAGCTTACTATATTGCCAGTAGCAAAAACTGCCATATGCCGTAGTGCTGCCACCGTGTATACGTTAATGCACCTTGATATTGCCCTTAATAAAATGATACAAACTCTGATGTAACTTCACATCAGCAATGTCCATCAGATGATGGCATCATATGATCGTCATTGTTCTTGCTGGGTAATAGCTGATATTTTTTGTGAGTTTTTTTCGGTTCAGCTATAATTGCGTTTTATATAGATTTGAGTATAAGTAGAAACAAAATATAGTTGATATGACAACATTTTAAGGGTAAAATACTATTGTTGAATTGTATGGTTAAAGACATAATCACATAAAGCGGCCCATACACATTTCAATTCAATTGTCAATAGAGTGTTTCAGTTTAATTGCTTCTTGGGCACACACTTCATAAATTGAATTAAAAGATTTTTCATTCAGCTCTCGAATTCAATGAAATTTATTAAAAATATTTAACGTATTTGCAAAAAAACTAGATACATAAATTTTGACAACTGATTAGAAGACTCGGACACACACAGCATAATCGAATTTAAAGACATAAGGCTTTGCTACACTATCATACACGATCGTGCGATCTACTAAATAAAGCATGTGTGCTGGAAAAGTACTAAAAATTCAACCGTGCGACAGGTTTTTGACAAATCGTGCGATTTGAAAAATTTATGGTTTATTGTGGTCTCTGTGCGGTCAGTGTTGTATATATTGTGAAAAATATGAAAATATTGTTGGTGCCTCGAGGAAAAAATTTAAGTAATGTAAAATTATTATTAAGATGAAATGATCTTCAAGCTTGAGGTCTTTTTTATAAATTTTTTTTTTTTTTTAAATGTGTTTATTTAATTCAATATTTCATCTTCCTTCGGAAGACTTCTTCAGGAAAATATTTTGATTTTTTGTTTATAAATTATTTGAAAGGAAATAATTTATAAACAAAAAATCAAAAAATTTTCCTGAAGAAGTCTTCCGAAGGAAGACGAAATATTGAATTAAATAAACACATTAAAAAAAAAAAAAAAAAATTTATAAAAAAGACCTCAAGCTTGAAGATCATTTCATCTTAATTTAAGAAAAAGGTCGAAAAATTAGGATAAAGTAAAATTATTATGTTAATAAAAGTTTTCAATTGTTTTATTGTGTATATAAATTATTTCAATCATACTTGTATAATAGTGTGGCCTACAACGCCATTTTGAAACGATTTTTCAAGTCGGCCAGACTTTTGAAACAGTTTCCTGTGAATGAATCGTACGATCGTGTAGGATAGTGAATCAGGGCCTTTATTAGCCAGCTTGAAACAATCAAAATCTTTTGATTTTTCTTAAACCAATTTGACAACTGCTAAGCTAATCAACTGACAAAGCTATACACGCCTTGATTTGGACAACAATAGACTCAGTTGTCAATTGAGTTGAAACGTGTATGGGGTGCTTAATAATAATAATTATAACGGTATTATCAAATTTGTTATTCAGCAACATTATACAAATATATTCTGTGCCGACCGAAATCAGCTGTTAGTTTTATTGCCAATTCGTCGTTAAAATTATATTGCTGTCGAAAAAATTTACGATTATCGGTTCATTAACAGTGCAACCAAAATTAAGGCATAAAGCGAAACATAATTTAGCGCTTTCTTTTTACGCTGTAATAGGCAACTTAAATAAAAGCGTTGAAGTTGTACATACAATTTGCATTATTTTCATGAGAAAACTAAATCCTTTTTCAAATCCTATGCCCTTTTTGTTTACTATTGTATAAAACTCAGGCGAAGTTTTAGCATAATAAGAAGCCCTTATAAGCAGGTCACTGCAAAAAATTAACTCTATTCAAAACAAACATTACAATCGTTTTTATTATAAATTTATTTCTATTTTTTTTTTTTTTTTTTTTGTTCCTTTTGTTTTGTTTCTCTATTCTCCAACTTATAAATATGCAAGATGGCGTTGGCTATTATGATATTTTTGCTGTTTTGATTACATGTGCATGACAACGACAATGAAGAAGAAAACAACAAAAGCACAAGAGACACAACGCAAGGAACACACTAATACTGTCGAAGCGGTAAACATCTTCATTTTTTTAAATTTAAGGCAAGATAAAAAAATAAAAAACAAATGAAAAATTGTGTAGTTTTTGCCATTCACACCTGAAGAGAAACCAAAAGATCAAGTAAAACAAACTAAATATACAGACATACTTAAGTACATATGTACTCGTATATGAAAACAGTTCACATTATAATACAAATAACAAAAAAAAAGTATAAGCATGTACATAATATGCAAAAAATCAGCTAACCAAGCAAAATCCCCTTTAAAAACATCAAGAACAAAATCCTAAAAACTACTAAAGCATAGAAAACTTCTCTCAAGAACCAAAAAAAAAAAAAAAACAAATTAAAGAATAGCGAAAAACATATACTCATACTCGTACTAAAAATGGAAAGAAATGAATAAAGATTGTATAGAGTTTGAATTTGATGACTCTCAACTTTTATTATGAAAACACAAATACTAATATTGAAAAACATACATACATTTCATTATTCTTGGCTGTCTGAAGGCAGTGTTCTGTTCTCTTGTTCGGCCTCTCTTTAAGTTTCAGCAGGGTTGCGAATTTAAACTAACTTTACAGAGTTGGATGTTGTTTAATATAAATGTAGGAAAACTTCAGCTTTCCCATAGATTATTGGTTTCATAAATTTAAAAAATAGTAAAGCATTTTAATAAATACCGATTTCCAAGCAATAGATTCAAAAATGATATGTTAATATTTTTCATAGATCTGAAATACAACGTTTTGAAAAATTTTGAAATTTTTTCTTAAACAAGACTCAAATTCATCTGTAGTTGATTTTATAAATACTTTTAAGCATCACTTTGTGCATAACTGTCAAAGACTTCCAAATGCAAAATTCTGTTTCTACAATGGTCCCTGTAAGACCGCGCTGGTTCGGATCCAAACCAATCTAAGAACTTTTGTAAATCGGTGCGGAGTTAGCATTCCCATTCATAATACTCTTGAAGAAGAGTCATACAACGACAGCAAAAGTGCCCAATTCTCTCTCCTTCATCACTAGTCCTTAAAAATGTTTAAAGAAATCCGTAAATGGAACAATTAATCTCCTTGCATGAGTTTCCATGTGACAAATTCTCTTCGTAGTCGGTATTCAACCTTCACCGGGAAAGACCATGCAGGGCCATAGTCACCCAAAAATTACTCTCGGACATCGCTACCTGACATGTAACTTTAGAAGACCATCTGTACTGTGCGGCCCCTGCAAGTTGATGCAGTACTTTGGTTTTTTAAGCTTTTAAGCAGAACCCTTACCACCCGTTCTATTTCACCTTTCTATAAATGGATATTGTTTCCAAGTGCGAATGTCTTGCTATCTCATTAAAATTCATATACCTAGAAATTGTATAGAAAACCCGGTAGAGCACTTAGCGTAGCTTTACTATCAGCACAAATTCGGATGTTCAACAAGTATACCGCATAGAACCGCAACCAGTTAGCTGCTCTCACTTTAGTCGTGATTTCAGTTTACATCAGGGTATACAACATGGATACAGATGCTACTTGGTTCCTTCTGTAAATATTCCAAGTACGTCCACTGGGACATGAGGGATACGAATACCGCTTGGATCATTCTGAAAATATCCCGAGCGCATCCTCTTGGACTGCTTCCAAGCCCAAAGCTCGACAAGATACGGTTAAATTTCTTTTCGCTTAGTACACAAATATTTATTTTTATTCCCTTTGATATTTAATTATTTGATCTTGTTTAAGTAAATATTTCTTATATTGTATTGAAAATAAATAGTGTTGAATTTTTTATATAAAATAAAACGGTCTTTAGCTGCAAAAATAAGAAATACCTATTTATCTTTATTCCCTCTACTACTTTAACCCCTTTGAGCAGGTTTTACCCTTGTGTATTCCCAACTTCGGTACTCTGCTTTCTAATGTATAGAGAAGTAGGGGCGCCTCATTTGTTATAGCAATTAATCCTCTAGAAAGTCCCAACATAACTTAGTTTATGTTAGGACTTCTAAAAGGCCTTACCAAGGGTTAATTGGTAGTTTAGCTTGCCATATTTCCAACTTTGGCACTCTGCTTTCTAATGTATGGAGAAGTAGGGACGCCTCATTTGGTGCGGCAAACAAAACTAGAAAGTTCCTACATAACTTCTGAAAGCCCTTACCAAGCGTTAATTGGTAGAACACCCAAGAGGGTCTGTTTTATACTGCTATCCATGATAGTACTGATTGAGGTTGAAGTGTCTGTATATTAGCTGAAACGTGAAGACGTTCGCTTATCTAAGACCGTAAGGAGGAGTTTTAGTATTCCTTGATAATTGCCACGGTCTTAGGTTAGCGATTTCCAGGAAACTAGTGTTCTCCCCGGGCAGCTGGTGTCCTGCAACAGATACGTACATATAATGTAAGAAATCAGAAATGGTCGATAGTTTGATGAGTTGGTTAATGACTGGTGCTCTTTATGGACTTTAGTTCATCAACTTACTATATCTAGAGTTCCAATGACTGTCTGGGGAGTTGTATATAAGAGCGATTAGAAATCCTGAGCTTCTTATCAATAGTTTGTTCATATCCCTACAATCTGGCAGCCAGATGGGACCTGAGTGAGCTTTGCAAGTCACATGCGGGCGCTGGCAGACTGTGAGCTAGATCACACTTTGAAATGGTGCCACCGTCAGTTTGGCTGGCACATGCTGACGTTAATCAGTTACACATCACCACTGTATCATTTAATAAGCTTATAAACATTCTTGAAAGAAACTTTTTTTAAGTTTATTTACTATAAAATTTTAACACCTTCAAGTTATAATATTTTGTTTGTAAATATACACATCCTAAAATAAAACTAGAAGAAAATAACTTTCTCCATCAGGTAAATCGCAAAGCGGATATACTTCCTGTTTTCTATAGCACAAAAAAAAATGTGCATAGAAATCGCATCTTAGACCAGATTTAAATATTTCATATACATGAGTGCAGAATTTATCTACCCTGTCACAAATACATACACACATACACACCAATGCTACGAGGCATCAAACAAGTGTTATGTGTTGTTTTCTTTAACTTTACCACCTTTACGCTGATGCCAAAACCTTTTCGAGCAATAATATTAAGCAGACAGAAACAACAAACGACAACAGATCCGACAACAATAAAATTACTGAAATAAAATTAAATAATAAAAAAATCTGAAAAATAAAAACAGATCCTCACAATACGTTTCAAGTGTAAAAAAAATGTAAAACTATGAAATGCAAACATGGCGTACACACAAAACATACGAACAAACTTCTTTCTCCCTTCAGTAGGTACTTTGCACTTTTTTTTTATTGCTTTTGGTGTTTTGCTGTTATTGTCGTGTTTCACTTTTTTTCTCCTTGTGTATAGATATGTACATATACATATACTTATGTACATATGAACATATTCTGCTGAATGGTTTCAAGTGTCGTGTGTCCTTGAAACAAATTGTTGTCGTCATAATTTTTCATATGAAGACATGTTTGTGTGAGTGTAAATTAATAAGTTTGCGCACAACGCTTTGTTATATCTGATGCTGTAGTTTTAATAAAAAAAAAATCTTTAAACTGGCAACGAGTTTGAATGGAAAAAGCACTCTGGCTCAATTGATAAACCGCATAAAATTGGAACACACAGTGTTACCATATAACGTATAATATATAAAAAATTTTTTTTAATGTTTCGGAAGCTAAATCTGGGTTCACCTCAGTAATGATAGAATACATGATTACGACAAATCTCACACAAAACTGAAATCTTTTGCGCATGTTGGTCATAAGACGTCACGAAACAATACAAACACAAGCCCTAGATGATTTTTAAATAGCTACTCTTGAATAGGATATACTACGTCATCTAACCAAAAATCATTTGCATGACATAATCTCTAGTTATATTATTCTGTGGTACACCCATTGTACCGAACCAATTTTACTGCCAGGCTCACGATGTCGTTTCGTAAACGTTCGTCATAATTTTTGAGGTCATAAAACCTATTCCGATGCCATTTATAAGCTTTATTTTTTCCTTATCTCATATCATTCATTTGTCTACCTCCGATATATCCGTTAGTTATATAATAGTTGACTATAAGTCACTTATTTTTAACATTAGCCAACGCTAGCGCAACGACATCGTGAGCCAGGCAGTTAGTATTTTGTGAGTTTTTTTTCGAAATGATTCACACACTTAGAATAATATTTGTGGTAAAGAAAAACTGCCATAAGAAGTAACTGTGTGTGGCAGCACAGTGACCAAGGCGACTTTATACAGGTGAGTGCAAGCGGAAAGGCGAATTCAGTACTATGTATTTTGTTATTGTAAAACATATCGTGAATGTCATAATCTAAATTCGCCTAAGACTGCTCAGCAGAGAAAAAATTTTATATAAACGTTAAATATAAGTTTTTATAATTGTTTGTAATTAAATTCACAGATTATATTAGTTTTTCACTTTTAAATTCACACAAATTTCTTGAAATTGCACTAAATCATGAAAAAAAACCTTCAGATTAAAATGGTGCGAAAAAGTTTGTAAACAAAAGAAAAAAAAATTTGACAGTCTCATTGGAAAAAACGCGAGAAGCAAAAAATAATCACCTGTGCTGTTAAGTTCACCTGGTAATGAATTCGCCTTGACAGTGACAAATGATTGCTTTTCTTGTTACCATTTCAGTGCAGTTCAGTCGTTGAAATTCATGACAAAATTGTTTAAGTAGCTGACAGTAAAGTTCAAAGGTTTTAGAACAATATTATAAAACCAAGTATCTCCAAACAAACTTAGCTCTCTTTCACTCTCTCAAAAGATATACGTCAAACTGCATATAAACTGTCCAACCTAAATTAGCGCATCAAGTGTAATTTATCTGTCAAAAATCCTCATATACATACAAAATGTATGAGACCAACCCAAATAGCGTGGCATCAACGCTTTGCAATTGAAAAATCCAATTTTGACATAGCGGAAGAGAGAAAGCTTTACTGTCCTCGTTACAGTTCACTTCAAAACAACTGTTACTCATTTTTGGCGGCCATTAGTAATAACCGTTTAGCTGTTTTCAGACCAATTTAGCGACCTTATCACTTTTTATTATTTCTTTGTGCTGTACGCCGGAATTTAGGTTGCACTGAAAGAAATTGTTTCAGAACAAAAAAAATTTGTATAGCAAAAAACAGTTTGTGAGACTACCAGCTGTCTATTAGGTACAAACCTAATCTTCAGTTGACTGGAAAGCCTTTGAAAAATATATTCAAAAACTCATCTTTGTATTAAGTTATCTGTTTATCCCACTTAATTAAACTAGAAATTTAAAAACTGTTTAAAACGAAACTAGTTAGTGTTATTGGGACAGTGGAAACTATTATTTCTTTTTGTAGTCCAATTGTTTTCTTGGCGATATGATAGCATGCATTCCCGTAACTGGTAATGATTTCTCAATAATTTATTTAAATTTTTGGAATATAAAGTTGAATTTTTGAGAAAATTTTTCAAAAATTTCCAAAGTTTATTATTGATTAGGGCAGCTCTACGAAATGTTGATATGTAGACAGCTGGGAAGCATAGAAAACAAGCTGTTTATAATTTTATTTTAATATTTTCATACCCTGTTGACATTAGAATCATATTAATTCAACACGAACTTCATATTTATTTTTGTTCTAGCATTGTTAGTTTCCCTACAAGAAATAGATGACCGAAACTAATATATTCAAATGCTATTTTCCAACACATTCACGAAAATGTTATACATATATAATTTATTTGAGAATGTGCTAGAAGAATTGTCACACATACACGGTCGTTTTCTTCATATTGCACTTAAGAAAATTATAGAAACTTCTGATGTGTATTTCCATCAGCACTACTGTGATTGTTCTTGTAGAGTTTTTACGAACAGCCCTTTACCTTATCAAAAAGGTAATAAGACTATTTCATAACCATAACTATAGAGCAAATTGTCTTCATTATTAAACAATATTTCAGAAATCTTCAACAAATTAAGGCTGTTTTTTTTTTTAGCAAAATCGTTCAAAACTAATGAGCAATTTTCACCTAATTGCTGTGATTTTCAAAAAATAAACAGATCCACAGTAAATCCCTGTTTGGTGTTAATTTTTGGCTGCAGGAATAACTGGAGCATAATTTTTTTTTAAATAAGACTGTTTAACCAAGGACTGTTACTGATGCTTGGTATCACGGCATGATAATGCAGTTCTTTCTCTTGAAGTTCGATGGCATTGAAGTGGATAATAAGTGATTTCAACAAGACGGCTTCACATGCCTTACGGCTCGTGAAATTCAATTCAATTGCAGCATGAAACGTTTCCAGATCATGTAGTTTCTCGTTTCAGTGATAAGAATTGCTTCCCTAGATTATGCACAATAAATCATTGTTTGGTGTTGATTTTTGGCTGCAGACTGGTTAAGCAGTAACTGTTACTCATGCTCGGTATCACGACATGATAATGCAGTTCTTTCTATTGATATGCGATGATATTAATGACTCTATCGCAACATGATAACGCAGTTTTTTCTCTTGATATGCGATGATATTAATGTGGCTAATAAGCGGTTACAACAAGACGTTGTCACTTGTCTTACGGCCCGTGAAATTCAATTTAATTACTACATCAGACGTTTCCAGGTCGTGTACTCTTTCGTTTCAGTGATCAGAATATACTTCTTTTTCTGAGGTTGTTTGAAATCACAGATCTACAAGTCCACAGGGTTGCAGCGACGTTATCATGAGGAAACTTCAGAAAAGTCTCTGAAAACTGATACAAAATTATATTGTGATAAATCCTTTATTTTAAGCAAAAATATTTATTGAAAAAATATACTTTTTTTTAACAGCAAACTTCTATTAAAGTTTTGGCTTAACAACAACAAATTTTAAATTAAATACCTTTAATTAATTTCACTACCATTTTATTTCTTCGCGCAAGTATCATTCTCACAAATATTTTTGCTCATTATTTAATGTTTGTATTAAATTAAACATTTGGATTTTAATTCTTCCACTCATTTACTTTCACAAATTTTACAAGTCCATCTTCTATTACGAACTTTATTTATTTGTTCTTTCTTTTGAAAGTAAAAAATGCGCATGATTTATTTACTTAAGACAAACAAGAAATTAATTTTTATTCATGATATTGTGTGTCTGAATATTGCTGCTGCCAATGTCTATGAAATTTAAGATGATGATGTTGTTACGGCATCAAGAATCGCCGCAAAATGTGCTGACTCTTTCGAAGGTGGTGGAAGCGTAGTTAGTTATAAGCAAACCGTAAGCATAGGCAAGCAAGGACTTGCATGCAACACTTACTATTAACCTGCGTTGCAAACATACTAAAACTGAAAAATACAAATATACGAACGTACTCGTACATACGAATATATACTTCTTTCTACTTCTTTAGGCTTTTCTTTCTTTTTTTTTTGTTTTTTTTTTTTGCTTTTTTGTTGTAAGCGTCAAAAATGCACAGGTAATCATTTGTAATTTTCTAACATTCTTGCGTTTTTTATGTGCTTTGGCTGGCTGTGAATACAAAATTTTTAAAAGACCAAAACAGAGCATATCGAAGGCACAACAAAGAGTCCTCCTATGAATACACACAAGCATAAATCGTCACTTGTTTAATAAGCTGAGAGTACAGCTTTAATGAAAACAAGATGTTGGCTTTAAATGACACCTTAACATAGGCGTAGCAAAAAAATTAAAAAAGAAAATACGAAAATTAAATAAAGTAGCTAAAAGTGCTTTTAACCCATTCAGGACGATCATGTTTTAAAATCAAAATACGTATCATTTGTAGAAATTTATTTGCTTCGATAATGCAATGTAATATTATTTTATGCCAAAGCCAATTATCAGGGAAATACAATTGGGGGATTCAAACGGTGTCATATCACGCATAATGTCATAATATTTTATATTATTCTTCGAATAAAAAAGTCAGAAAGTACTCCTAATCAGACTTTTTAAACGGAGTTTGCCGTAAACATCTCAGCTGACTCGAATTTAAAATAATTTCTGTCAGAATGCTCATAGCATTCATATTTTTTCATACCAATATTTTAAGATTTATGAATTTAGGACAACCCTTTGAAGACCGTAAATATTTTTAACATTTATAAAATGCTTTTATTAATTATTTTTGCTGCCTAAAACTCATTTAAATATATTTGTGTTTTGAAGCTTTTTATGTGTCGATTTTTCTTGGGTGCTAAATTAAACATCTGTAGTATTCAATAATCTTTAAAAAGATAAGGGGACTTATACGGAAAAATTTTTAAATCAACTGAGTTTATTATTCACTTTACTTTTGTTTCCTAGCTGTCAATATGTCGCCACTTCAAAGAGCTGCCCTAATCATCAGTAAACTTGGAAACATTTGAAAGATATTATCAAACATTAAAATTTATCTCTCAATACTCTAAATAAACTTTTGAGAATTTAAAATGAAAAATGCTTCTATGAAATGTCGATATATAGACAGCTAGGAAACAAAAAAACAAGCTGTTTATAATTTTTTGATTTAAAAAAATGATTAAATATATATTTTTTTAACAACCATAAAAACAGCAATCTTTTGGTATGCTTTCTATAAAATAATTCAAATAGTTTTCCCTTCATAGTCGTATATATCAGCAAGCTCAATCTTCAGTTCTTCTAAAAATTTTAAAAAGTTCAAAATGTGATCATGCAATCGATCGACATCAAAAGTTCGTGGTTGTACACTTCTCTTCGAAAGCAATTTGTCTCTTGTAGGCCTTCGATATTATTAGGTGCATAGCTTTGCTTCCACCCTTGTCCCCTCAAATTCGAAGCTTTACTGTAAAAAACTGGTTCTGGTTATACTCAAAGTATTGTCCATAACTGGCCATTACTAGCTTCCATCTTTCGTGCAGAGTATGATTCCCGTGTTGAAAAAACTGGTCATCTATTAAAGCGATCCACGAATTGATCCAATTTTTTTCTTCTTCATAAGACCGGAAGTGTTAGTTAACCATTTAATTAGCCGCATACCATTGACGGAAATCTATTATAGTCCAGTGGTATAACGTGTAGAGCAGGGGTGTCTAAAATATTTAATTTTATTGGGTGACCAATAAATTTAAGTAAAATATAATTTTATTTAATAAGCAAAGCATACGAAAGTGTTGTTGCCTTACACTTGTGTGTGTACACACACATGTGTACATCAAAACGCATATTCAAACAGCTAAAAATGAGCACCAAGCACATAAAGCTTGGGCATTTCTGGTCTAGAAAATGCGGGGCAACGCATTCCCTAAACCAGACACGGCTGGAATGTTTCCAGCTGTGTCTTGACCACTTTCGCAACATGGGTTTGAGCATTGTCATGCTGTAAAAACACTTTATCATGTTTCGCGTTGTTTTGCTGCAGTTTGTATTTCAATAAATTCGTTCGGTAACGATCGCCTGTATTTGTTTCAGTCGGTTTTAACAGCCTATAATATATAACGCTGAGCTGGAACCGTAAATATACGGTTTTGCCTTCAACGTGGAAGCATGAGCATGACTATTTCCGCTAGGGAATTTCTTATAAAACCCATTTTTCGTCCCCAGTCATAATGCAATGCAGAAACTTCTTCCGCCTTTTAGGCAGTTGTTCATAAGAAAAGAATTGCACGGCATCTCTCGGCTTCAGCTCGCACGACACTCAATTGCCTTGTTTTTGAATCATTCTCATGAGGGGTTTTAAAACGGCTTGTCTGTTCCTTGCATCACTACCAATGATCTTGCCAATTCTTGTTGCGTTGGACACTAGTCTTGATCAAGAAAGGCTCCAATTCTGCATCTTCGAAAACCTTCTCTCTCCTCTCGGTATTCGTGCTGCCTACTGCCGACTTGCAAAGTATGCGAGATTGTATTTCAGCTGCCTACTGATAACTTACAATGTATGCTAGGAAGTAATGAGCTCTTGTTAAATGAACACCGATCCACCTGTACACAAAGTAAGCGAGGTTACTTTGTGTACAGGTGGACGGCGTTCACTCTACAAATGCGGCGATGTGTATGAAAATGTATACTAAGTTCGTATATGAGATGTTGGGCATACTTGCACCTGATCCTCGCTTTTGTAAGCGAAACTTTGGCCGCTGGGTTCTCTCTGTAATTCTTATAATTCCTTAGAAAATCTGCAGGTAAACTTTACATTCCCAGGCTTTATTTCTAGCATGCAGCTATAAAATTACCCTCTTATCAATAGCGAATTCGGTTTATTTACCAAGTCAATGAATTGCTTAATTATAGAACTTTAATTTTATAGTTTTGCTCTTAAAGGATTTCAATTTTAAGCCCGTTCTCTCTTTAACAATCATTTATCTTTTACTTAACAGCACCAACACTATTAAGATGCAAAAGTTTCCTGCGTTGGCTGTTTTTTTTTTTTCTTTTTTCCCTGTTAATAATTTTATTTAAACTTATTTTTGTGAAAAATTACCCTAAATGATGTATGTGATTCTAGGATGCATAAGTTACTCAATGTTGTGTTGTAGTTATTTTGGTTAATTTTTCATTATATGTAATATGTTATCGTCTCGAACGAAAAAAGTAATTTTTTTTGTCACTTTGCGTACAGCCTCTGAAGAAAAAGTTTTAAACCGCATGTATGTACGAGTGTGTACTCGTATGTATGGGTGTATGAATATATCACTATGTTTATATTTTGTTGTTGTTGTTTTTGCTGTTTTAAATATATTATTAATTTGTTTGCAATTTTCCCCCTTTTCTGCTTATGATGTATATAAGTATGTATGTGTGTACATTAGTTTTTTGGCTGCTTCGTATTTATTTGTGAGAGAGGAGGAGGTTACTTTAAGATATAAAGAAAAACAAATAGAAAAAAGTTTGTGGTTATGTATTTCATCTGTCAAAATGTCAGTTTTGAAAAATGATATTTTAAAAAATAATTTGTTAACAAAAACTATAGATAGTTTTTTCTAATGGGTTTTAAATGTATGTAGCAGTAGTCATGATTATAGAAAGGGAGATTTGAACATCACTGAATTCGCAAGAGAAGCCAAGTTTCACAGAATGTGAGTAGGATGTTGATAAATAAAGTCATAAAGTTATTGATAATGATTAAAAGTTTTGTATTTATTTTTCAGGAATAGTGCTATTCTTAAATAAAAATATTCAAATCTGAATGTGCAATAGTGTTAATATGTTGAAAGTAGTATTATTATTTATAATTATAATATGTTTGGAAAAATATAAAAATAGCTTAATACAAGACCTATCAATGAAAGAGAATAGTTAGTTTTTCAAAAATATTTTTATTTTTCAATATAATCTCCTTCAATACACTTAGTCTCACATTTTTCTAGCAATTCTATAGCTTGATTCAAATAGTTTTCCTCAAGAGGTAAAACACTTGCCAGCAAGGCATTTTTTTTTTAGATTTGGTAACAGGTAAAAGTCACTGGGAGCTAAATCAGAAGAATAAGGTGGGGGGTCAAGCAATTCGCACTTTAATTCGTTGATTTTAGCCATTGTTAAAACACTCTTGTGCGCTGGTGCGTTGTCTTGATGAAAAATTATTTTTTTGTGTTGTAAGCCAGGACGACGTTTTTCTCGAATTTATACATTTAATTGATCCAAAAGGTTGCAAAAGTACTTTGAATTTATTATTTTACCCTCTTGCAGATAATTAATCAATAAAACACCTTTGAAGTCCCAAAACACCGTTGCCATAAACCTACCAGCCGATTGAATTGTTTTTGCCTTCTTTGGGGCACTTCCTCCTGCTTCAGTCCATTGTTTGGATTGTTCTTTTGTCTCGGAGTATAGTGGTGGATTCATGTCTCATCAACAGTTATGAAACGACGCTTAAAATCCATTTTTTTTCGCTTAAAACGATCCAAACAAGCTTGAGAAATGTTCATTCTTATGCGTTTTTGATCGACTGTTAACAAATGCGGCACCCAACTTGCAGAAAGCTGTAGCAACCCAATTTTTTACTATTGCATATGAAGGAGCACTAACACATTTACCTAACACATTCACCATATCATTATGAATTTCTTGTCCCGATAAACCTTTTTTATGTAAATATTTAATGACACCACGCATTTCAAATTTTTTCATTGTAAAAAATCGCGGATGTGTCTTTTGTGAACAGCTGTTTCTATATGAAGGAGTTACCAGATCGAAACAAAATTTAACATGTGTTCATACCAGAGATAAAAGTTTCCAAAACACGTAACTTTTTTCTGCGAACCGCCCTCGTATATATATATATATATATATATATATATATATATATATATATATATATATATATATATATATATATATATATATATATATATATATATATATATATATATATATATATATATATATATATATATATATATATATATATATATATATATATATATATATATATATATATATATATATATATATATATATATATATATATATATATATATATATATATATATATATATATATATATATATATATATATATATATATATAGTCTTTCTACATGAGACCGACGATATGATTTTTTACTAACCCCTGATCTTGACTTGCGATTTTTCATTGATAATTTTTTTGTTTTGTTTTAAATCGTAAGACTAAAAAACTGCACTTGATTCTTTTTCGATATAAAACAAAATTCATTTAATTGTAGTTACATTTGTTGTTGTTTGTTGTTGTTGTAGTTGTTCTGCCCAACATATTTTTTGCACGTTATACAAAATTGCTGTCACACACACATGTGTTTTACGACATGTTAACAAATTCATGTTTAAATCAAATATTTTGACATAAATTGCTATCAAGATCTTATCATTAGTAACGATATTTATGTTTTTTCCGCAGGTACTTTTTTTTCTTATTTTGCAGCGACTGAAAATAATATAAAATTTATAACTATATGAGTTTATTATATGTATGTTTGTAAGCATGTTTAGTTTCAGTGAAAACAAGCAGTTTTAATTTATTGAGGGCAGTTATTTTAAAAGAAACAAACACAAAAAACAATAAATTAACAAATTAATTGTGTTGGAAACCGAAATGGTTCAACAAAATTGTATACCGAGATGATAACACTAGCTTGAAAAAATTGTACTTCTAAAGCCACTTAGATATTTATTCAACAAGTTTCTATTTATATTTTTATTTATAACATCTTGGTTTTATATTTTTCAAATTTCAGTTTTTTACTTAAAATCTTGGGGTTTTCTATTATATTTAAGCGTTTATTTTTTTTATTTTTTATCTTAACTATTTAAGCAAAAATTCAATTTTAAGACTTTTTTAACAGCATTTTTTATTATTTGCTAAAAAAATAAAAACTCCAGACTGAAGATAAAAGTACCCAGCTTCAGTAAACATAACATGCATAAAATATAAATTGAAAATATAAAAAATATACTCTTGCTTTCAATACATAACCATAAATAGTTTATCACTACTAAAATATCTTTCAACATATACACAAGCAACCAACTAACATTCAACTAACCAGACATTGAGCCATATGGAGAAGAAAGAAAAAAAAAGACTGACAACAATAGTCTACGTCTTTTGAAAGAAATAATAAAGAAAAACCTCCACTAGCTATTAAACTAATAAAGCATGTTAAACACCAACAACTTTCTAAAGATTATTTTATTTAAAATTAATGTATTTTTTTCTTAATAAATAAAATTTATATTCACAAACTTTACAATGAAACAAAAAAGAAAAAAACCAAACAATTTTAGATAAAAACTTAACATTTTTAACCATAGAGCAAAAAAAATATGTTTTTTTCTTTTGTTTAGTATAAAAAAAGGCTTCTGCTTGAGTCTCCACTCTGTGGGAGCTTGAGGCCAAGAAATTGATAAGCAAAAAGTATAATGAAAATTTGTAAAATTAAAGGTGGTTAATTTTATTAACTATTTGTAGTCGAATGCGGCTGATAATTAGAGTTTATTTTGGGGTTTAAAGCTTTTAAAAAGCAAAGCTATGCAAATTAATAGCTTCAATAATGAACATTTATTAAAGTTCAAATCTATACGATTTACTTTTTTAATAAGCGCTTCATATGTTTCTACAAAACAGTAAATATCGAAGCACAGAACCAATATAAATGGGGCTAAAGTTACATACCGTTCCTTTATTGCAACATAGTCATAACTAAAAAAAACTTGTTTTGAGAAAAACACATTTAAAATTTTTAGTTTCCACAGAGGTCTTAGTAAAATTTTTTTAGAAAATATCTCCTTAAGTTTAAGAGTAATTTGAATAAATTTTTGACACAATACAAAAGATAGTACTGTTTTTCTCATTTAATTTGCTCTCATCATAATTATTTCTCATGTAATCGATTTGTTATATACTTACATGTAATTTGAGTAACTTACATGATTGATTTAACGGTTCTTATATATTTAGTTTAAAAAATGTATTGATATAAAAGGAGAATTTGTAAAGCGATTGAATTATTATTATTACTGCTTATTCATAAACGTACATAAGAGCATTTTTTTTGTAATATATTTTTTCTGCCATGCTGCTTAATAAAAATTGAAAATTATAAAACATTATTTCATTTAAACTCATACATAAAAAAAATTGGTGCCGAAACCCGGGATTTTTTAATCTGACATTGCTGAAAATCGAAATCTGGTTATTTTGCTTTTCCAACTACAGTGTAATTGAACAATAGAGATCATTTAACATTGTCTGCCTGGAAGATTACTTGTGAAGATTTCTACTTGAAAGGCTAATTTTTTTTGAGATATGACTATGTTGCAATTAAGGAGAGATATGTTAATGGAAAAGTTCTAACACTGAATTTGAGCAGATGTTAGAAATCATTGTTCTAATCATGAATTCTCAAGCTTGTTCGCTACTTCAGTCTCTAAAAAAAACCTTAAGGGGGAGATTTTACGACAAGCCCTAATCATGTCTGCTCTCATTCCTTTTATAACCAGGGGGAACATTCAAAAACAGCCATATTTCGAGAAACGCGCGTTCTGAAACCACAAAGCGTTCTCAAAAACACTTAATTGATTTTTAGCTGTTCTGAGGAACTGAGGATTGCTGGGAAATTGCATGCAGAAGGGATTAGAAAGCCCGAACTCCTTAACAAGAAGTTGCTCATATGATCGCAAACATATGGCAAGAATTGCTACCTATTCAGCCACACGGGGGCTCTGGTGAATCGTGAATAATTCACACGTAGAATTCGTTCACCATCATTTTAAGCTGGAGCAGGTGCTGATGTTTCCGTTTTTATTCATTATCATTTCACTGTTCCCGTTTTTATTCATTATCAGATTGGAAAAAACTGCTACTCAGTCCTAGTTTTGAAAATGTATAAAACCTTTATATTTATTTAGACATTATTTGGTAAAAGATATTTTTATAGAGGTAGAACTTTGAAATGAAATAAAAAATTTACCAGAAATTACCTTTATGCCAAAGATAAATGGTGGAGCTATCTAAGAATGTATTTTTCGCACGACTATATTGTTTGTAGCATATACAAACGTTTTTCACCCTCTCAACCTATTTTAGCCTTTTTTCTTTCTCTTTTTCGGTAACTTTCAAGATAAAATTATACAATGTTTATAAGGAACTTTAAAGTATCAGGGGTCTAATCACCGCATACGATATCGAATTAACTATCGTATCGAATAACATTACGATACATCTAAATTATGGCAACCGATGCATATTGGATCGTAATTTAAACAAAATACAATAGATTGAAGACCATACGTTCCCTAAAAGTAGGAATACAAAAAATAAATCCTTTAACTTTTTTATATTATTGCAATACAGTTTATTCGATATCGTATGCCATGATACCAAAATGAAAAATTTCGCTAATTTTGCTCGATATCGTATGCGGTGATTTGGCCCCAGCATACCAAGAAGGTAACAGACAAACAGATAGGCAGAGTTACTTTCAAATTTATGGTATTAAGAAGTATAACTCACTGTAGTTATTTTCTTGTGTTTGTATGCATATTCTGTTCCAAAAGTTTTCCTTTACACATTTTGTAAAAGGCGACAATATCTTACATTCTAACTATCTAATCTCTTGGAAACGAAAACAAATTAGAAGCTCAAGTTTTCCAGCGAAACTTTTCATAGCAAAGATTCACAAGTTTCTTGTTTTACTTACTATCTTTTTTTTTAATATAAACTCAACTTTTACTTAAAATTCCCATAAATTTTAATATTATTAACTTACAAACCTTAAAGATATTTTTTTTTGTCGTTCATACCATAAAAAAAAAAATTTCATAAATATCAACAACAATATCTTTGCGATAATAAAGTTACGAAATTTTCTTTAAATATTTTTTAACGACATTAATCTTGCTTATATTTCCGCCATGAAATTCAAACAACAACCGAAATACAATTTGCAACAACAACAACATCAGCAGCAGCAGCAACAAAATAAGACAAGAGCCAACAACAGCAGCAGCATCTTAAATATTAGCAAAACAATATGGAACAACAACAGCAGCTACAAAGATTGTTTTCATGAAAGAATACAAGTACGAGTAAGCATTTAAGAAAAAATTAAATAAACTTTGTTGCCTAAAATGCAGCCGAAACAGAAACAAACAAAAAAAAAAAGCAAAAACCTCCAAAAAAGATTATGAAATATCTTTTCAGAGCACCAAGTAAGATTACAAAAGTATTTAAACGTTGCCTTTTTGTAACGTTAAGAAAATGAACAGAAAAAAATTATAAAAATTCTTTTTTTTAACCCAACTGAAGTTTAAATATTTTCGAAGTAACAAAGTGTAGGTTGCTTTGGTTTTATGCATTTTTTCGGAGGTTTTTTTTTTTTGCAACAATAATATCGTTATTATAAAACTTTGCTTTGGTTGCTTTTTCAACTTAGACGCTTGACCCTTTAAAGGTTCAAAGTATTTGTATCTACTTGAGTTTGCTAAGGTTTTCTTTTTGTGTTAAAAAAGGAAACTTTTTTCTTCTTCCACATTTTTTTTTTTCTTTTGGTCGGAGGGAAAAAAATCAATAAATATTCTATTACATGTTAGGAATATTGTTGTAAAAAATTGTATTAAATTTCCTAATCTCCAACACAGTGGTCTAGAACAAAGAAAAACTTAAGTTGAATAGATTTAGCCCGCAGAATCACTAATATCATGTTTATTATATGAGCAATTTTTAAGCATATCCGGTATTTTCTTGCAACACTTTTTTGAGTTTTAACTTTAAGTATGTATACAAATCAGAAAATCATAAATAGCCCAATTTTTAATATTCTCACGGAATTTATTTCTCTCGGAATTTATTCCTCACGGAATTTTTTTCTCTCCTAAAGTACTTTTTTCACTTCAAATTAAAGAGAAAAGGTCAATTTTTGTTAACTTGACTGAGGGAATTGATGAGTTGATACAAGGTGAATTAACGTATACACGGTGGCAGCACTAGAGCAAAATTACAACAATACAACAAACACAGGCATGTGGTAAACTATGTTTATGCTCACTGGATGAGCCTATGCAAAAACTGAGAGTACTGATAGAGACTTCCCAGCGGCCAAAGTTTCGCTTACGTAAGCGATGATCCGATGCACACTTGTAAGTCAGTAATGCACACCATCTCATATACGATCCTAGTATACTTTTTCATACACATTGCCGCATTTGTAGAGTGAACGCCTACTACCTGCACACAAAGTAAGCGAGCTAGTGTGGTGTTCATCCAACAAAAGCTCATTACTTCCTAACATACATTGTAAGCTATCAGTAGGCAGTTCGAATACAATCTCGCATACTTTGTAAGTCGGCAGTAGGCAGCTCGAATACATTCTCGCATACTTTGTAAGTCGGCGGTAGGCAGCCTGAATACATTCTCGCATACTTTGTAAGTCGGTGGTAGGTAGCTCGAATACAATCTCGCATACTTTGTAAGTCGGCAGTAGGTAGCTCGAATACAATCTCGCATACTTTGTAAGCCGGCAGTAGGCAGCTCGTACGTACTGCGCACTTCAGTTTTTTGGGAATATTCCATTAAATAAATTCGTTTTGTTTTTTGTCTACTGCATTCTTTTATTTTTCCCCTAAATGTTTTGTCTTTCCTTTTGTCTTGTACCTTTTTTAAATTGTTTTCTAGCACTTTTATCTGATTTTGTTAATTAAAATTTTTGCAACGTACGAGTAGTCTGACAAAGACGGCGAACATTTGATTTACAACTAAAAAATAAAATACATTTGTATATAAATGTGATACAAAAGATGAACGTAATTCATTTTTCGGAACTCCATATACTACTTTCATACACTTTGTAAGTTACCATTCATTGATTACAAAGTGTTGCACACATCTTCGAAGAGAAATAATGTGGTAGGCAATGTTCGCCGCTGGGTTTGAATGTGATGTGGTAGCGTCAAAACTATTCAACCAAGATAATATAAACGACCTTGTCAGAGCTTTGGCTGCCGTCTCTACTTTTCTGTCACTACATTTCTGTCTTTAACAGTGTATTTATTTAAATGTGTATTTATTTTATATGTGTGTATTTATTAAATTTTTTCAATATATAACCATTTTTTTAATCATATATTCAGTCGTAAAGCAGCTCTGGGCTGAAGAACAGCTCTCGCGTCATCGTAATTATTTCTTAAGTGCGGTCAGGCTTGTGATTGTTGTTCGGTCTTCGAGAGTTTTGCGTCTCGCTCGCACTGGTTAACGGTTTGCCTCAACTAACTGTATTGGTTTACAGTTTTTTAGAGGTTATTCATTGTTAACCACGTGGAAACTTCCTATGTGAAGGCATAGGTCGTTATAGTTAGTCACAGCGACGCTACAACCATATCGAAGAGGAGTTTGCTTAAGTTTCAAGGATTTGTTTGCTTAAGGCATTTATGCGCCACTGTTCCTGGCAAGAAAAAATTAACTTTAACAAATTTTTGAAGCCTTTTTTTTCTTATTGGAGTATGAGTTTATTTGTAATCGTGATCGCCCTTATATCGTGATTTTTATTAAACAAAGTCTAAAATCCTCTAAAAATGAACCTAAAACAGCAAAAAAAATCTGAAAGAAATATTTTTTATTTAACCAAATTTGTTTCTAATTACAAGTAAAACAAATGCTAGTCATAATTTCTAATTATTTCTTTTTTTTTTCTTTACCAAAGGAGAAAAGAAGAAAACTTATTAATTTGGCATTTGGCATAAAAAATAAACTTACAAAGTTTTCTTTTTTTCCATAAAAAAATTCAATCACGAGTATATTAATTCCTAAAATCATGAATATCATTTATTTCTACTGAAGATTTTTTTTTTTGCTTTGCTTAAAAAATGACTTCAATTGATACAAGCAGCTTCATTAAAAAGCAAAAAAAAAAAAATAAAATAACATTGAAATTTCTTTAATCGAAAAAAGGTAAAAAGTATTTTTCAACAATTTTAGTTGCAATTTACTCCCTTTTTTATTTCTTAATATATATTTTTTTAGGTTCTGTGGTGTATACAGTTTTTTGAGATTTTGTTTTTAAGTTGGGCTTTAAGCTTGTAACCCTGAGTTAGCAGCCGTTTGCTTTCATTATTTTTGCTTTTGCGTTTGCAATCGATGTTGGCTTTAAGTTGTGTTCTTAATATTTGTTGTCGTTGCTGAACTTTAGGGCATAATCAAATGCCAATCAGTTAGGAAATGCTTAAAAGTTTATTTTTTGCGGCAATAATGCGTATCTTTATTTATTTGTCGTCTGCTTACGAGTATAAGATGCAAATTGAACAAATAAAAATAATTGCTTGGAGGAGTATTATTTGAATAAAAAATGGTTTAGAATTTAAAATATTGTAAAAGTAATAGATTTCTAATATTAACAGAGCAATATAATAGATCAAATTCCATGAACACTTCTATGAAACAGGAAAAATTTATTTTAGTTGTCGTGAAATACAAATTACGGAAAAATTATTAGTAGTTATTTTAATTAAAAGTTTAGAGCAATACAAAGGAATTTTGTTTATTATAGCCAGTATCGGGTTTTAACAAAAAAAAAGCCTTTAAAATAAGTTATGTTAAAAAGAAGAAACTTGAGAAAAATCAAAATTTAATGTAAACTGCTAGTCTTGAAAATAAAAATTAAAGCAAATTTTTATAAAAATCTACACATTATGTTAGGTTAGCTTTGACAGGCTGCCAGCTATTGTAAAGACAGCCCACTTGAGTCCAGTCAGGTCCCGTTGTGTTGCCTGTATGTGATACGTACCTCAATAGATTTACATATCACTGATATAGAATCAACCCGAGGATCGGTTAAAGGAGTCCATTCCACTTATATCGCATTCCGATACCTCCGTCAAATCATGAAGCATCGGTCTGCCTAGGTACAATGCCCTTATATAGGAAAGAGCTGGACACTGACAGAGGAAGTGCTGAACGCTTTCTACTTCCTCCTCGTCTTTGCAATTTCTACAGAACTCATTAAATGGAAGATTTAACCTCCTCGCTTGCGCCCCTATGTAGCAATGTTCCGTCAGGACCGCCACAACAGAACGCAACCTTCCTCGGGGCAAGCCCCTAAGGATAATAATCCTTCTGTTATCATATCTGGGCTATGTCAGCCTTGATATTCGACAGGTATCCTCACTACACCATCTGTGTTGAGCGGTCTGGAAAAGTTGACGCTGTACTTTTTTCTTACTTGTTTCTAACCCACACATTAGTTATTATAAAAATAAAGTGTTCTAAATAGACAAAAATTTCTTCAAAATTTGTCATGAACATTTTTTAATTTAGTGCTTGTCGCACGTGTTTAAAAGAATAAACTTTTTCCAATATTATCTACGTGGTCTGATCAAAAAATAATTTTTTTCAAAAGGTATTTATTTATTCATCAATAACTATCTTGCCCCTTCAAAGTAATCAATCTCGGATATAATACTCTTATGCCAGCGCTTTTTTTAATCCTCGAAAGACTTCAGAAACGTGATCGTGCATTGATAAGCCAGCAACAACTCAAGAGCTAACTTATAAGATAATTCGGCACATTAACGGCTTTTAATCTCAATTATGCCTCAGCATAATCGGAAATTTGGCATATCGAATGGAGGTGTGCCGCGACCATATGGCCGATATTTTGTTCCACACATAATTGAACCATACCAATAGTATCATAATAAAAGGAAATGGCAATCATTCCTAAATAATTTTAATTTTATTCAAAATCAACATCGGCCCTGAAAAGTTTTATGACGCTTTATAATCAACTTCAAAGGTTTGAAAAAAATTATATTGTATGTTCAAGGCGAATTCATACCAGGTATATGCAAGAGCAATAAATACAACACTACAAAAAATAAATCTTTTTCGAATGTCAAGGGAAAAATATAAACGCAAAAAGAAATTCAAAAAAAAGTTTTATAAAAAATATTAAAAATGTTTAATGTATTTTTCAATATTTCGTCTTCCTTTGGAAGAATTCTTCAGGAAAATTTACAAAAAAAGAAAAACTTTTAATTATTTCGTGAAAATTAAAGTCTCAGATCACAGAGCTTGAAAAGGTAAAAATGGTCAGCCAGATTGGGGAGGATTCTGGATGATATCTGACGCTCAACATACAATACAAAATTTAAAAAAATTGTTTTATAATTTGTCTTCCAACTTCGTTTTAATCAAGACGAGTTTATACAAGTGAATGCAAGCGGGAGGGCGAATTCAGCACTAGGCATTTTGTTATTGTAAAACTTACTGAGAATGTCATAATCTAATTTTATAATTGTTTGTAATTAAAATCACAGATTATATTAGTTTTTTATTTTTAAATTCACACAAATTTCTTGAAATTGCACTAAATCGTACAAAGAAATTTTCAGATTAAAATGGCAAGAAAATGTTTGTAAACGACTGGAAAAAAATTTTAGTCTCATTGGATAAAACGCGGGAAGCAAAAACTAGTCACCTGAGCCAAGGCGAATTAATTATTAGGTGGGTGCATCGGCGAATTCAGGCGAATTCGGTTAATATGGCAGCATTTTCTCTGTCAAGTTTTGTTTACCTTTTTCGGCGCCGTTTAAATTTTTGTACATGTTCTTTATCAACTATTTTTGACTTAAGTGTGAATTCGCCTTTTTACGCAAATAAAATACCTGTTGTTTTTTTATTGTTGTATTGTTGTAGCGAAGCGGCTACCTTGTTTTTTGTATCATGACCTGAGCGGTCAATTCCACCTAGTAATGAATTCACCTTGGTTTTAATTATGCCATTGTCATCTGAAACAGATTAAAATTAACAAAAAAGTTATCAGCTGCGCTGTCAATTTCACCTGTTATGAATTCACCTTGTAAATGTTTTTGCCAAAAAAAAAAGAAAAAAAAAAAAAAAAAATTAAGAAAGTTGTCAAACGGAATTTGTTTGCTATGATAAATTCGAATTTTCGAATTCTATTAAAATGTAACCACACACAGATTTTGGCTTCTACTGAGTATTACAAAATTTTGAGTCAATATCATCCTGTTAATATGCGGCAAGGCAAAAGTTGCGACCTGTGTGAGCCTTGAAAGGCACATAGCGGCGCTGGTGAATAGTGAACTAGTTCAGTACCATCAGATAATGCCATCAAGGCAGAAGTTAATACACATCATACACTTACACATCCTGTCTTTTTTTGAAATATTTTAGACTTGGGCTGTTCCAAAAATATCTAATCTTAAAAGCGTAGTTACTATGTAGTACTTATGTGATCCAACGGCTAAATGATAAGAACTTCCAAGCTAGAAAATTAACCTCTTCATAAAACCTGCTTTACTACCTCTAAGTAATAATAGCAAATGCTTTTTTTTAAGTGGTTGTTAATAAAAAGTGTGTTTTATTCATTTTTGGATCTTTTTTCTGTTTATCCAACACAACGTACATATGTTTATTTTTATTTATAAAATAATTTAATTTCTTGTCATTAAAAAGTCATTTGTAGCTTCGCCTGTAGTACGGATTTTCTTTTTTTGCTTAATGATTGCATTAATTTTGGTTAATAAAATGCAACCATATTTTTACGCTGAATATGTATGGATATCTCCCGCTCTCTCATTCTCCCTCTCTCTCTCTCTCGTTCTCCCTCTCTCTCTCTCACTCTTTTCTTCCAGCAGCAAACAACAATCACTTGCCAACCATCAGCTCAAATAGCATTTACACACTTGAATAAACATTTATACGCATGCGTGTGTTTGTGTGTCTTTGCAAGTCATTCAGCATTTGTTAACTTAAACAAAATAAAAACTTAAATAAAAAAAATTGTAGGCTTAGAATCATAAAACAACCACACTAATATTGAAATATAACTTAAGGCTATAAAAATGACGGTGTTGCACATTATTGTTATTAATAATAACTGACACTCATCTAATGTGCAACATCAACAAACACAGCACAAAAAAAAAAAATCTGAAAGCAAAAATTAAATAAAAATGTTTTTTATGCCAGAGAAGCAAATGGCAAAAAAGTTAAAAAAATTCATGATTACTTTTGCATAAAAATGGCTGATTACGAGTATTAAAACGTTTTTAAGCAGAAATAGTTTGTGTAATTTTTGCAAAGGCAGACAAACTTAGAAAATTTACGTACGCGTATACAGGGTGGCACAAAATTAAGCACCCTATCGTAGGATGCTTTCGCAAATGAAAAACAAACAGATCAACACTGAAGGGCTGTACTCCGTAAGAGCGTGGAGTAATTGTGTCGATGTTTTTAACCAATAATCGGCCGTTGGCTAAGCACACTTTTTTGGGGATCAGCTCAGCGCGAATTTTCTCGTGGATTTTCTAATAAACAAAATCTTCGTTTTTGGGGTACTGAAAATTAGCGTGGGATGTGTGAAAAGCCGTTACATGTATTCAAGCTTCCCCTAGCGAGCAGGTTTTGCCTTGGTGTGCCTATAAGGCTAAGCACACTTTTTTGGGGATCACGTTTAATTTCCCCAAAAAGGCCGTGTACTTTTTGATACAGTTTCCAAAATTGGCTTAGATGTGATTTCAAGCGGAAGATATTGTTGACACATCAATAACGATTTTTCTGAAGACTTTAAACTAGCCGTACAGCAGGTACCACTAAAAATATAAGTTACAGAAATGCAAACGATAGAACTTATTCATCAGAAATTGAACACCTTCTGTCAACAAAATGGAGAGTTAGCAGAGAGTGGCAACTTCGCAGCTCTCCACAGCTTAAAAACAGCCTACGGGAATACATTACGCCACTAAAAAATCTGCTTGAAATCCGTAGAATGTCTTCCCTTAAAAAGAGTGGAAAATGTCTATGATTACTATGATACCCAAGCCAAGGAAGGATCCCACTAAAGTATAGTCAAACCGTTGGTCTCACGTAGAAAGGCCCTAACTCGTATTTTCCCTGAATTCAGCTCTTTTAGAGATTCTATAACGTTTCACACAGATACACAGTGTCACATAGATTTAATTGTATAATTTCATACATATCGCTCTAACAAGCGAAAGTTACTTTTAGATGTACCTATTTATACAGTTTCCATTACGATTTTTCCTGTAAAATTGCAATTATTTTTGTTAGGGCCTTTCTACATAAGTCCAACGAAATATACCAATAAGTAAAACTGATCGAAAAGTTGTTAATAGCGAAGTTGACTCCACTACTGCATGATGTAGAATGTATCCGTAATCAATAACTCGACTACGATGTATTTACTTCGACTACCACTACAGCTTTCTATGGCAAAATGTCGGAAGCAACGTTATACACCTTAAAGTGAGAAAAGTTATTCAAAACTTAAATTGGATGATTCATTTTGCTTCACCTGAATGTACTCGTATACATTGAATCTGCAAAACTGAGATTTGCATTTTTTGGTTAAGTTAGACTTTGGATTTCCTATCCCTGCCTACTAGTGTTTTGTGTTAACAATATATTTTGTAAGTATTTTTACACTAATTGATTAAACTACAACAATTTGAAAACATGCAATAATAAAACTAAGAGTTTTGGGGGTTTTTTTGTAGAAGTCGTTTGGTTAAAATATTTGTGAAAATCTCTTAGCTGTTTTGAGTCTCTTTTTTTATTTTAACATACACACGAGTATAAACATATCAGACTTATATCTGTAAAACGATTTTTATTTATTATTGTTAGTTGTTTGCGAGCCTGTGAATGTTTGTTTGTATGTTGTTGAGTGACAAGTTGGTTAACGCCCCTAAGTAATTTTTCAAATTAATACTTTGTGTGGTATTCGTTTTTTAAGGGTTTTAGTTTTTTGCTTTTTTTAAACTTTTTTGTTGTTGTTGTGGTGTAGTGATTATTGTTGTTTTTGTTTATTTAAGTGGCCTCCCTTTTGTAGTTTATCGTCTTGTTCTAATTGATTTCTTCTGCTCATACATACAATTTATTTTTCAGTAGTGTACGGGCTCGTATTTTTTTTTGTTAAGTCTCCTAAATTAATGGACACACACATGTTTTGTTGTGATTAAGTGGCCTAAATCAACGGTTTAATGTTGTAGAGTAATTTTTCATTGTTGGTGATTTTTCTTGTTGATTTGGCTTCATCGTTTTAATAAAGTTGGTGCCTTATATTAGCATTAAATTGTATTTTCGGTTTTACAAACTTACAGCCAAAATTTGTTTGAAGGGGTTTCTCTGGAATTTATCAATGTTTTGTTTTTCGCAAGCTAAATAAAAGTGAACACGTTTGCTTGAAGGCATATTAATTTTTTTGTTCTTTAACGGATTTCAAATACTTTTACCAAGATTTCTGTTCAGTAAATTAGGTCAGCAGCGTTAGATGCTGCTGCAGCACTATTTGGTTGCTAAAATTTGTGTTGCTTTTTCAATGAAACTGCTTAAGTAGTCATGTAGTAGTGCTGATAAAGCGGTATACCGGTCGGTAAAGTATTCGTTAGGCTGGCAGCACTGGCCTAAGCAGCTGAAATTAAACAATAAAAAATTTAAATTAAACAATAAAAAAATAAGTGTGTTTCACGAGATATGGGACTAGTTTGGGCTACTGAGAGTAAAAACGCAAATTACTCTCTAAATTTGCAAATTTTTCCCTAAACTGCTGGAACGCAAAAAAACCACAATTGTACATCTTGTACATTATCAAAATGCGTGCTCTGTTAAGAAAGTTCATCGCGCGCTTCTTCCATTTTATGGTCAGTTTAATCGACCTACTGAGGCTTCTATTCGGGCAATTGTAAAAAAATTTCGCACCAAATTTACATTGTTGGACATTAAACCACCAACACGCTTACGTAGAGTGCGAACTGAAGAAAATATCGCAGCCGTATCGGCCAGTGTTGGTGATGACCGTGAATTATCGATTCGGCGCCGTTCGCAGCAATTGGGCCTCTGTTACTCCACTACGTGGAAAATTTTGCGGAAGGATTTGGGTGTGAAGCCTTATAAGATACAGCTGGTGCAAGAATTGATGCCAAACGACCTACCACAACGCCAAATTTTTGGTGAATGGGCTCTTGAAAAGTTAGATGAAGATCCACTTTTTTATCGAAGAATTGTGTTCAGCGACGAGGCTCATTTCTGGTTGAATGGATACGTGAACAAGCGAAACTGCCGTATTTGGAGTGAAGAGCAGCCAGAAGCATTGCAAGAGCTACCAATGCATCCACAAAAAACAACCGTTTGGTGCGGATTATGGGCTGGCGGCATCATTGGGCCGTATTTCTTCAAAGATGATGCGAATCACAACGTTACTGTGAATGGTGAGCGCTACCGTGCGGTGATAACAAACTTTTTTTTTGCCCAAAATGGAAGAGATTGACTTGCATGACATGTGGTTTCAACAAGACGGTGCCACATGTCACACAGCACGCGAAACAATGGACCAATTGAGAGGCGAGTTCGGAGAACAGTTTATTTCACGCTTGGGACCAGTCAATTAGCCGCCCAGATCGTGCGATTTAACGCCTCTAGACTATTTTTTGTGGGGCTATGTTAAGGCTAATGTCTATAGCGACAAGCCCGCTTCGATTGACGCACTGGAAGCCAACATTGCCAACATTATTCCTGAGATACCGGCCGAAATGTTGGAAAGAGTATGCCAAAATTGGACTAAGCGGATGGACCATTTGAGGCGCAGCCGCGGCCAACATTTGCATCAAATAATCTTCAAACATTAAATTATATCGACCCAACTATCGATCCAAATAAATATTTCATGCATTTTTCTGAATTTTATGTGTTTTTTTTTTTTTTTAATTTCCGATAGTTCTTATAAAATCACCCATTATATGTAAACATAAAACAGCTGATTATTAAATTCTAGTCCGAAGTTACCCAAAGAAAAAGTTCGCGCTAATTTGTATAGAAAATGAAAAATATTAATCTCTCATTTTCTCTCAAAATTGCACAAAAATTGTTACGTAGAACGCTTTTGGACTAGTTCGGACTGTTGCGTTTATTCACGTCGAACACACCTAATAAATGTAAGAAAAAGTGAAAATGGAGATCTTACAGGGAAAGATATTGCTGAAAATGTTGGAGCAAAAGATATTATAGAGGAAAAAAGTGGAGTAGCTATCTCGAAAGAATTTCGGGAAAGGGAGGTGGAGAATTTTTTTTGAGAGAAGAACGGTTGCAGAGTTTGAAGCAGGAAGTAAAAGCAAACAAAAAGTTAATGAAAAAATCAAAATTTAAACTTTTAATTAGAAAGATAAATTGTTAAAAAAAGAAGCAGAAAATACCGATTTTTAATGTGGCATAAACTTTTATTAAACTTTATTAAAAATATAGTTAGTAAAAGAAAAAAAAAATGTGCAAAAAACTTTAAAAGAAAAACATTTGTTAAAAGTATAGTTAACCAAAAAATTTAAAAGATAAAAATTCAAATGATTAAATAAAGAAATAAAAACGCAATAAATATCAAAAAACTTATACAAAAGCAGCAAGGTGATTTAAAGTAAAATTAATAGAGAAGACTACGCCATTTAAGCCTTCACCAATAGGAAATTGCTCCACAAATCTAAAGCCAACAAAAACCGTTCCAGCTCAAGCTCCCAGCCAAACACAGAGCACAGTCGTAGTTGGTAGTAAGCAGCCCGAAACATTGCTAGCTTGGGGAAGAGTCATCGGTCTATAAAAGTATATCTATTTTCTTAAAGGGTGGGAAGAGTGGTGGGGGAAGGTTGTTTTAGCGCAACTGAAACCGTCCAAAAGTAACAGCACGGTTAAAGGAGAAAATGCGCCTCGATAAGCCAAGAAAATTTAAGTAGCTAAAAGATGAGATAATTCAGCACATTAATAATATTGAAGCTCTATAATGTCTTAGTGTCATAGAAAATATAGACTATCAGTTAGAGCAAGTATGCCCAGCCATGTGTGCTTGATACTCAATTGTTTTTGTAAATGCGCTTATCTATAGGGCTGTGCTCTTTAATACACACATACTGCGCTCAGCATTAGCAATGAAAAATACACAAACAACTTCGTATTATATATATTGTTTTGTCCCTCTTCACTGCACACAGGCAAGAACAATGCAACAACACTTTTGCATGTTTTGCTGGTAAACATTGACGACAGCAATTATCAGTAGGAATTTTGTTTTTGTAAATAATTTGCTGTTTACAACAAAAAATATTAAATAAAAATAGTTTTTGCTTAAATGTATTGGTGTTTACTCTTCCATATAGAACTTTAGGGCACCACTGGGTTAGAGATATACCACCGAAGCCGTAGCGAGCATTTGGCTACTAATTTGTTTCACACATAATTATGGCGACTTTTTTTTAACAAGCAAGTTTATTAGTGTTTATTTCAGTAGCTACTAATCAAATATATATATAGAATGCTATTTATTTTTTTAGCTTTCTTAAGCGGCATTTCATAGGAGCTACCCTAATCATCAAAAGTTTCCAAGTTTACGGATAATTAGGGTATTCAATATAAACAACAAGCTCTATATATTTTTTACAATTTTATTTACTTCCCATTAACATAACTAAAAAAATTTCTATATCGATCTCTGCTACTTGCGATCAATTGTTTTATAACCTTGTACATAATTCTAATTCACAACTACAGTAATACTATAGTATATAAAACCTTTGATAATTTAATAAAATGCATAAAAATATTTTGAATATTTAATAACTGGTTAAGCCCAAAAATATGATAAATATTATTTTCCCACATTTAACATTTTATGATAATCATAAATTGACATAATAAAGAATTATTTAACATTTTGACTTTAAAACAAAAACAAACAGAAAAACCTAAAAATTAAAATATTATTTTATTTATATGTAAAATCGCAGCAAAAAAGAAAAAAAAAGATACATTGAAATGACACTGGTAAAATTGACTGAAATGACTGAAAAGCAAATAAGATACAAATCTTCGAATGTTGCATGCTTTAATGTGCAACTAATTCAATAGAAAACAAATGTATATAATTCCACTTTTTGCAGGCTTTTAAATAATTTTTATTCGCCTTTTTGCAACTAAACGTCAACAAAATCTAAGCAAAATAAACCTTGAAGTCAATCTCTACATTTAAAGATTATAATCTATAGTATGTGCTAAATTTTATAATAAACATTTATTTAGCATTTTTTTTCAGTTTCTTAACTTAACATGCTTAATCATGATTTTAACATCAGAGCTGGGCATTAGGAAATTATTACTATCTTAATTGAATACAGTTTATTTTCAAATTGCGGGCCTTTGTTATGGCGACATCTGTTGTTTTGTTTTAAAGTGTCTTTATTAGAGCTGTATACAAGTTATATAGAAATAAAAGGAAAAAATGTTACGTTAAAATATCAACAGCCGTAACAAGCAACCAAAAAATTTGGTGACATTTTGACAATCGACTATTATGTCAATCATTTAGTGCTGCATTTTTACGTCGCGTTTTAAAAATAAACATTATATTACTTTATTAAACATTTAGCTCTCAACAAAAAGCTAAAATGAAATAAGCATTTTGCAAAAAAAAAAAAAATTGTTTTTCTATTGATTCTTAATAATAAAATATATCCCAATGTAAATACAAAATGCTGCTGATTTAAACGATAATCTTAAGTATACATACACAGTTTAAAAAATTACGGATACAAGTGCCTTCTATCAAGGTCAATTTAGGGTTGTTTGAATGATAAATTTTCACTTTTTGTATTTCTTCGACGAAAACCAAAATCATTGATATGATTTTGGTCAAATCATATCAATGCGCTGGTTGCATGAAGTTGGCGACATTATTGTTTATATGATACTTCACGCCTCTGAGATTGTGAAAACTGATTTACATCAGCATCTCCCTTGTCTGCCTTATCTGATCACGGATCAATATCACGGGTTGAACTCTTTACGATTCATCAACGCCCCTGCCTTGACCAGTTTCACGTGGTGTATTAGTTACGATTTCCCAGCGCCCCTGTCATATGTTTGTAGCCATGTGAACAAATCACTTGCTGAAGAGCTCTGGTCTTCTAATCCCTCTTGTTTGCAATTTGCCAGAAGTCAAAGCTTAATGAGCTGGTAGGCGGAAGCCCATTAAAGGCATCAGCGGCCGAATCACCGCATACGTAAACGAGTAAGCTTTCGTATCGAATAATATTTCGTCACATATCGAATGGATGGGTGTATCGAAATTTATATAATTTGTACTAGATTTCTAAAAGTGTGAAGAAATGTTAGAGACGTTTATAAATGAAAAAGTTTGTTTTTTGGGTTTTGACAGGTGTTATTGGGAAATATGCCTAGGTTCCTGTGGATGTCACGAGAGTTATATATAATTCAATATATTATATATAATTCAATATATTTTAAACTTTATTTCAAAATTGGTTTTTTTACATGAATTTTACTCATATGTTAAAATTCTTTTTGGTGTGGGCACCAAAAATGTACAAAAAATTGCCGTTTTGCCTTTTATATAGATTTTTACACAGCAAAACCGACTGGAAATGTTGGAAGGTAATATAAGAATAGGACAACCAGATACAATTTTGGCGCAAATAAATATGTACATACAAAATGAAGTGACATTTACAAAGTTGTATTTAGTTGTATTTGTATTAAACACGTAAAGTTTACAACTTAGAGCATTTTTCTTTTTAAATTCTCAACAATTTATTTAGATTGTTGGGATATAAAGCTGAATGTTTGAGAATATATTTCAAAACTTTCCAAAGTCTACTGATGATTAGAGTAGCTCCTATGAAATGTCGACATACACTGAAAAAATTTTGTTCAGAAATTCTCTGAATTTCGACATTACTTTTATGAATTTTTTCATCATTTTTCAACCATTGTAACTTTTCATAGAAATAATTTTAATGAAAACCTTTATAAAAGTAATAAAACATTTTAATAAGAAACATGACTTATTTTCATTAAATAATTTCTCTAGATCAAAGAGAACTGTACAATAAATTAATGAAAAAGTAATATTTATTTAATGAAATAACTTCTTTGTACTAATGTAATATATTCATTAAAAATATGAAACTCCTTCATAAGGTCAATGAAGTTATTTCATTTATCTAATTTTATTATTCATTGATCACCTGAAAAATTTACATTAAATCAATGAAATAGTTACATTTGTTTAATAAAATAATATCATAACACACATTAATAAAATATGTTCACAAATGTACGTAATAAGATCAATGGAATTATTTCATTTATTCATTGATACTTTATTTCATTACAAAAACAATACTACTCCTCGCTTTTGTGAAATTGTACCTAATTATGATAAAAGAAAATGTTGAACAATTATTCACCAAATAAAACAGATTTTATTAATTCAAATGACTTCAATACACTGGTATTTAAATTTTTAAACTATTATTATGCTGATTTGAGTACATGCACATATGTACATACATACCCCAGTTCGGTAGCCAGAAATTTATTTGTGATTGATCTAATGAAACTTACATTTTAATAAAAAATAACTTGACATTTTTTAAACTGTAGCTTAAGATTAATAAATGCCCATTAATATATCTTACCAAAATGCAAAGAATTAAAAAAAAAAATTAATTTTGTTGTGGTCATAAATCCAATGATTTTTTTTTTTAATAAAACCATTCTGATGGAACTATTTCATAATATATATGAAGTTTCATGCATATTGTGAAAAGTTTTCATTGGATTAATGAAAAATATTTAATGAAACAGTTTCATTAAATATATGACGCGTAATTCTTTCAGTGTAGCTGGGAAACATAAAAACAAGTTATTAATAATTTTTTATTGGTGTCAATGTTAGAAGCTAAAATAGTCAATAAAAAACTCAATTGTTTGAATTTTTGTTCTCTGCTGTACTTTGCGATACTTTGAAAAAACAAATCGTAGCAACCAATATTGATGCACATTTGTGAACAAAGTGCAATTGCTACAGAAAGTAAAAGACCGAACCCAGATATAACAGTCAGTGAACTGCGCGTATTTATCGGCATACTAATTGTAACGGGCTTCAATTATCACTCCAATTTTATGAATTTTTGGAGTCAGAATGAAGTCATTCGGGGCAATCTTGTAAGTAACACCATGCGCCGGAATCGTTTTCAAGAGATCTTGCAATGTCTTCACTTCAAAGATAATCCCAAGGTCCCTTCGAAAGAGGGAGAAACTATAAAAGTTATAAAATGTGGAAATTGCGCCCCATTACAGCACAGAAAAAAATATAGTATAAATAAAATCAAGAAAATTTTTGTCTGAAAAAATAATTTGTATGCATATACATAAATATCAAAAAAATAACCTTGGACATCATATTTTGTTGTTGTTTAAGGAAATAGTTGTTGTCGATCAATAATTATTTTTACTTAACTGACATCATATTTTGTTGTTGTTTAAGTAAATAGTTGTTTTCGATCAAAAATTATTTTTACTAAACTTTTGTTTGAATCCACGAATTCCTTTACGGGTTCGCATTCAAACAATTTATTAGTTGGTTCAACGAATTTCGTTATTGAACACGAAAAAATTTTTTTTCAGTGAGAAAATTATAGAGCATATCAATATTGAACAAAACCTTTCCTTCGATGAAAGCATGATTACCTACTTGTATTCAAAATGCTTGTTAGGTTTACCGAAGGTGACAATCAACAATGACTCAGCTTAAGTTTCGAAAACAAGTACTATGGTACAAAAGCCAAAGCTCCCGGTACTATGACCTCACACAAATATGCACAACAGCCGGAACGAGTTCAACACACTCTTCGTTATGATCAAATTAGACATTTTGTAACGGTAGACATTGTGCTGATGATAGATGCAAAGTTAAGGGAAGACCATCATGTGTAAAATGCAACGTTGGGTTTTGCGTAAAGTGTTTTGCAAGTCACCATACCGACGCATGATTTATAATTATTGAATTTTATTACCAAGATGCGTGCTCTGTTAAGAAAGTTCATCGCGCGCTTCTTCCATTTTATGGTCAGTTTAATCGACCTACTGAGGCTTCTATTCGGGCTATTGTAAAAAAATTTCGCACCAAATTTACATTGTTGGACATTAAACCACCAACACGCTTACGTAGAGTGCGAACTGAAGAAAATATCGCAGCCGTATCGGCCAGTGTTGGTGATGACCGTGAATTATCGATTCGGCGCCGTTCGCAGCAATTGGGCCTCTGTTACTCCACTACGTGGAAAATTTTGCGGAAGGATTTGGGTGTGAAGCCTTATAAGATAAAGCTGGTGCAAGAATTGAAGCCAAACGACTTACCACAACACCAAATTTTTGGTGAATGGGCTCTTGAAAAGTTAGATGAAGATCCACTTTTTTTATCGAAGAATTGTGTTCAGCGACGAGGCTCATTTCTGGTTGAATGGATACGTGAAGAAGCAAAACTGCCGTATTTGGAGTGAAGAGCAGCCAGTAGCATTGCAAGAGCTACCAATGCATCCACAAAAAACAACCGTTTGGTGCGGATTATGGGCTGGCGGCATCATTGGGCCGTATTTCTTCAAAGATGATGCGAATCACAACGTTACTGTGAATGGTGAGCGCTACCGTGCGATGATAACAAACTTTTTTTTGCCCAAAATGGAAGAGCTTGACTTGCATGACATGTGGTTTCAACAAGACGGTGCCACATGCCACACAGCACGCGAAACAATGGACCAATTGAGAGGCGAGTTCGGTGAACAGTTTATTTCACGCGTGGGACCAGTCAATTGGCCGCCCAGATCGTGCGATTTAACGCCTCTAGACTATTTTTTGTGGGCTATGTTAAGGCTAATGTCTATAGCGACAAGCCCGCTTCGATTGACGCACTGGTAGCCAACATTGCCAACATTATTCGTGAGATACCGGCCGAAATGTTGAAAAGAGTATGCCAAAATTGGACTAAGCGGATGGATCATTTGAGGCGCAGCCGCGGCCAACATTTGCATGACATAATCTTCAAACACTAAATTATATCGACCCAACTATCGATCCAAATAAATATTTCATGCATTTTTCTGAATTTTATGTGTTTTTTTTTTAATTTCCGATAGTTCTTATAAAATCACCCATTATAAGTTCAAAAATACTTGTTTTCAATTTTTTCACAAAAATTATTTTCTTTATTCTTAATTTCAATAAACATGTTTAAAACAGCGTTTTATATGGAATTCTTTTTAAGACATATCCAAAAATAATGGTTTTTTTATAAAAAAAAAAACCCTGTACCCTAGGCGACATGGGACTATCATATGGTAACACAAGTTTTTCAATATTTTCCGGAAAAACGAAACGATTTATTGCAAAATTGAACTCCCTTTAATTGTTACGAACGCAGAGGACAGTGTGACTTCCGGCAAGCTTAAAGGGATCTCAATAGATTCCAACCATTTCCCACTGGCTGCATCGTACATTAAAAAAAATTGTTATTTTTGAAAAAAAAATCCTGTACCCTAGGCGACCCATGATTACCATATGGTAACCCAAGTTTTCCACATTTTCCGAAAAAACATAAAAATTTATAGCAAAATTGAGCTCACTTCTGTGCTCAGAAGAGCAAAATACATAAGCATACATGTTTTGAACAAAATATAAAACACAAAAAGTTCTGGGCAATAGCGGGTTAATAAAAAAAAATTCCTCCAGACACAAAGCTTTTTCCTAAATCTTTTGTTTTGAAGCGGTTCATCCAGTCACAAAGTTTTTTTCCTAAGTCTTTTGTTTTAGAACGCTTTTTGACAAATATTCTGCAATTTACATTTGAATTGCGCAATTATATTTAAGACTTTATTTACAAAAAGAAGCACAAGTCCCTTTAAGTACACTCATACATAAAAAAAATATACATTTAACACAAACAGCATACGTCAATCATTTGTTTGAAAGACAGCAAATGATAAATAAACAAACATCAAATACCACACAGACATTAAAATTTTGTTACCCAACCAAAAATATAAAAAAAAATAAAGAAAAAATAATATGTTTATAATAAAAAGACAATTTCTAACACATACATATATGAACATATTAAAAAAATCCTGAAACAGCAATAAATACTCTTACATTTCATACGCATACAACTGGTGTTGTGTGGAGTAGAGTAGCGTAGTTGTGGAAGTATGTAGTAACAAATGACGCATTATACGCATGCAGCTGTATAAATGGAGTGTTACTTTTAAGAAAAACAGCAATTCAAGAAGAAGGGGGGAAAAAAAATATGAAAAAGCTACATATGAAAAGATAGCAAATGTAGCGTGGTACTTGCAAGAGCATTAGTTTAATAGTTACAAATGTGGTTTAGTTGTTTGAAAGCTAAACGAACATGAATATTTTAATAGTTGTTGTTGTTGTTGTTGTTGTTGATTTTTTTTCTATAAATTTCTATATACTTTTGCTGTTAGACACATGGTACCATATATAACAAATACGACAAAAATAAAAGTTGTTATTTCCTTTTGGAGACTTTTTTGTATTAGATTTTCTGGAAATGTTATTGTTGCTAATATTGTTTTGCTGTTGCATGGTTGATTGTAGCAGCAGAGGTAGCAAAAAAAAAATAAAAATAAAAGAAGAAAAAAAAAACTTCAAACGTTAAAGCTGTAATTATATTATTACTTCAATAACAATTTTCAACATAAGTTTTGTGATACGAGTACATACATTCAAAATGTTGATATTGCTGTTGCTGTTGCTGATGCTGATGATGATGACGATGGAGATGATGTGGACAACAACAAACGACAGCAATGATGATGTATCACTCAGTTAAGGCGCTGTCAATGGTGGCTACTGCAAGTACGTGCCCCTTATAAAAAAAAAAAAAAAAAATAAAACACACAGATGGACAACCAAACAAAATAAACAGCCAACAAACGAACAAACTTACATGTATTTCAGTTGTTTTACTTCTGAATTTTTCGTTTTTCTTTTTTTTTTATTAAAAAGTACTTGCAAAAAATTGAAAGAAAACTAAAAGTAGCAAACCTTCTTGCTTTATGGACCAAACTAACTTCACTCACTTTGTTATATTGTTGTGGTTATTTTCTTTATTTTTTCCTTTTTTTGATATTACATAGTGTTTTTGGTGTTGTGTGGCATGATGGACAACATCACTTTTGATGCCTTGTGTTATGCTGTTGAGAAGAAGTTAAAAAAAAAATCGATTGTTGTGTGATTTTACAGTTGATAGCATTTAACGTTTTTTTCTTCTTTTGTTTAATTGAATTAAAAAAATATGGTCGAATCTTTTACTTTATGTTTGCAGATGTTGCCTTTTTTAACGGGTTGTAATGTCTGAGTCTTTGCTTTTATTATATGTATTTATAATAAGTTTATTGAAATTAAAAACAAAAAAACAAAAAACTTTAATGTTTGTGTCTCTTTTTTATGTTTCTTTGCAGCTTAAAGTCATGATATTGGATAAAAACGATAGTCCTCCAGTTTTTCGGGACTTACCTTTGTCATTTAATGTGAGTGAGGACTTAACAGCTGGTCATCTAATTGCCACCATACGTGCTTCAGATCCAGATACTTTAGGCTCTTTGACATTCACTCTGGTGAATGGAGATGACAGCAAGTTCATTTTGGAGCCAGACACTGGAAAATTACGTTTAAAAGAGGCTTTAGATCGTGAAATTAAGGAAAATTATAAACTGAAAGTTCGTGTCAGTGATGGCGTACAGCATACGGACTCTATTGTAGAGATAATGGTAAGCCCCCTTAATTTTTTTTTAACTAGCAAGCCTAGAATAGATTTTAAGAGACTTCTGCATGTTCAATATAATAAAATCATGTAACTTACGTTTGCCGCTTAAATAAGTCTGCCAACCCAACTGGCCAACTTAACAGAAGCTATCTTACGGCCACTGAAGTAAATCAATAACAGTCCTTAGGGGGGAATTAGTGCACGATTTTTGAACTTGGATTCGCTAGAAGCTTATATTTTATGGAATTTGGTACAAAAATGTTTGAGCCACAAAACTTAAGATGGACTTAAATGGCGAGAACGTATACCACTCGCATCGGGAATAAAAACAGGATAAAACGGCACAAAATCCATAAAAAGTTTCATTACTGTCTCCGAGTCGGGGGTAAATGTAAGACCAACCATCCCTAAACAAAAGCGGCAACGTTATGTCAAAACGATAAAAGCAGAGTTATCAAACAAACAAATAAAACAACCCTGATAATCTAGATACCTGGATGGACGGCATTATTGTTTATGCTTTTTTATTATATTAAAATAAAATAATTAAAGTTTTAAAAATGAGTTATTTAGATAAGTTGGAAGGTTACTATATCATATTGAAAATAGTTTGTAACTCTATTTTCTAATAGGAAATACACAAATTTTTTATTTGCTTATTTATTTTCCTTTCTTATATTTCTTCTTCACTCTTTTGTTTGCAATTGTTTTCTTTTGCAGCTTACTTCACTGTGAAACGCATTGCCAAAATTCGATTTTCCAATTGCAAAGCGTTGCCGTTGCGTTGCCGCCGCGCGGATATGAGAACTTTTGACAGCTAAAAAACGCTTGCCGCTCTTGTTTAGGGATGGCTGTTAAGGGGACTCCTATGCATAATATTAGGTTTTATTATTTTAGGGTCAACCGCCCTAACTAGCCCCAGATCGATTCTAGAGGTGCAGAACGTATGACCGCCTACCAATACCTTAAAAAACCCAGCATTTTGATAGAACATGTCTGGCATTTATCTTCAACTATTAGGGTGGTTCTCATACAAAAGCTTACTTACATACATAAATGCACAGCCTCGATTCCCCAAAAAAGTGGTCAACTTTTGAAGCGATCCACGAATCAATCCAATTTTTCGATCGATTCAGAAACCCGTATTTTTGTCATGGATATTATTATTATTTATTATTATTGGATGGGATATGGCCCTCATCGGCCATTTGCACTGCGACCAGTGTTGATCTATTGTATATCCCCTTGTGCCATTATGGGTTAAGTATGGCAAGAAAACGGACAAGCTCCTTCATCGGGAGTGATGTTAAGTCACATTCACTTAACATATAAGCTTGTAGTAGCCTATATCTTCTGTGTCCCAGTGCTCCACACTGGGTGATTAAGTGCTCCATTGACTCCTCTGCATCACCGCAGAATCTGTGGAAATGCCCATCCTGACCAGGTGCTTATGACGGTTATAATGACCTGTAAGTGTACCTGTCAATGTTCTGAGACTTTTCCTGTCCAGTTTTAGAGCACGTTCGGCCCTCTTTTTATCAAAGTTTAGAAATTTCTTGGAGTGTTCAAGACCAGTTATCTCGTTCCAATGTTGCTCAACGATGGACTCCATCAATTTCTTTATTTCCTCAGGAGACCCTTATTGAAGCCAAAAGTTGGAGTGGGTCCTATAAAAGTCCCCTCTGCTCTTTTTATTGGCGTAGATGTCAGCCATTTTATTGCCGCTATGCCCCTCATGTCCTGGCACCCAGATCAGGGTGACTTGGTTCTGGCTTGTCAGTTCGTTTAGCCTGTTGTGACATTCCAGTACTAACTTGGACGTAAAGACACAACTGCTCAGTAGTGCAATTCACTAACTTTTAACGATTTTAAAAGAGCATAACTTAACGCGAGGTATTGTGGTTTGCACTAACGCTAACGCGATTCACTAACTTATTCTTAACACCTCTGGTTGTCTGTTAAAAAAATTTGAAATAATGTGGCAGCTTTGTTAAAAATAAAGAAAACCACAAAGAGGAATAGAAAAAAACAAACAAATTTGCAAATAATTCTATGTTTAGGGAAAGTAAAACTATTTATATGTTTATTATTTAAAATATTTTTTTATAAATAAGATAAGTTCTTCTCACGGGGAACACACCGACCGACTGTTGGAGTCTTCCGACAAGTCATATGCCAGATGCTGTGAAGTTATTCTAGTAGAATTTTAACGACATTGTTGTTAAGATAAACATCACAAAAATAATTGGTGTTTAGTTAACGCTAATCAGTCAGGCTATAAAAACAGCTGATGTAAAATGAAGACAAATAGTGTTAAAAACTGTTATAGAATCGCGAAAACACCAACGCTAGTGTTAATTTCTCTAAACGAATTTTATTAGCGTTAAAACAGGTTACTGAATTGCACTACAGGGCCTTCAGCACTGATTCTCTCTCAGAGAGTATTTTTATCAGCACTCCCTTTTGTTCCCTATCGGAGAGTATTTCAGCCGCTTCTCTTATTGCATATAATTCCGCTCGGAAGATTGTGGTGTCTTTGCTAAGAGTTATATATTTGCGTGCTCTAGGCCCCACTAATCCCGTTCCAACACCTTGGAGCGTTTTGGATCCATTGTCATGGATAACTGTGACTATAAGTTGGTTTATCATGGGCTTGAAATCCAAATATCCAATATGCATATAACGCGCGGTTAAATTTTAGGGGCCGATGCTTAATGTGAACCATACCAAACATCAGGCTTTTTCACGCATTTCACTTAACATTTCTCAATTTCAGACTAATTCAATTTGAATTATGCCATCGAGCAACGCAATATTATTCAAGCAACGGCACCAGTGGATGATAAATTTTCGAAGAAAATCATCTTCAGTGATGAGGCACATTTTCAACTCACTAGATTCGTTCATAAGCAAAATTACCGCATTTAGTTGATTTCTTCTTTAATTCATCAATAAAACGAATTTGTCAGCCATGTTCCGATATACGCGCGTTCTGAAACCACAAAGCGTTTTAAAAAACGCTCAATTGATTTTTAGGTGTTCTAAGGTTCAGCTATAATTGTGTTCTATATAGATTTGAGTATAAGCAGAAGTAAAATATGGTTGATATGACAAAATTTTAAGGGCAAAATACTATTGTTGAGTTATATGGTTAAAGACACAATCGCATTTCAATTCTCAATTGAGTGTTTCAATTCAATTGATTCTTGGCCACAGACTTAATAAACTGAATTGAAAGATTTTTCATTCAGCTCTCGAATTCAATGAAATTAATCAACTATGTTCCGAGAACGCGCGTTCTGAAACCGCAATGCGTTTTGAAAAACGCTTAACTGATTCTTAGGTGTTCTGAGGAACGCGCGTTTTACTGGCGTTTTGGAGTTGTTTTCGAAAAAGTACTACATGTGTTTTACATATGTATATATGTCTATGTGGTATTTATATAAATTGAAAAAAAATTTTGCAAATAGAAAAAGTTTTTAATTTACTGCCGCTTCCACTATTTCGAATAAATAGTTTCATTCGCACAAAAATTTGAAAATTTGTTTTTGTTTTAAATGTATTTTTGCGAATGAAAATATTTATTCGAAATAGGGGAAGTGGCAGTTCCCTGCAGGAAATGTCAATAGTAAAACTATAGTGATTACCTATTGACGATGTCACCAGTACTACTGACAAATTGTACCCTTACTAATGCTAACTACTATTGACATTTAACACAGACTTGTCCTACGAAATCTACCAGTAGACTGCGTCAATACTGACTAGGTAGTTCTTGTGGGGTCATATAGAAAAAATGTCAATAGTAAGATTGTACTGATTTAGTATTGACGACATTACCGCACTGTGGGAAATGTCCATAGTAACACTGTATGGATTCCCTGTAGACGCTGTCACCACGTAAAAAAATGTCAATAGTAAATCAAATAGTGATTGCCTATAATTCTAAAATATTTAACTAGTTTAGCACTTTTTGCTCACCTTTATCTTTTTATATGACTTTTTATTATTATTATTTTTTATTAGAATTAGCTATTTCCTTGCGGCCACAGATAAATTTTTAAAACAAATTAAATTATTAACAAAAAATATTCTCTATCAAAAAGACAAGGAAAAAAATTTATTGACTGTGTCACCAGAAAGACACCATAAATGTTGACAAAAATGTTGACATGGATACACTTAACTCCATACTTCCTTCAGGGTTAGTTTTCTTAATAGAAAATGTGTAAAATTCTTTCAACTTTTTATTGAAATAAAAAGAAAACATTTTAATTGTGAATAGGTTTATTGTCTTTTTCAAGTTCAGGTTTAGCAAATTCAATCAGTTCACGTCAGTATACACATGCGAGTTGAAGTCGCCAATTTTAAGCGATATACGTTCTCCAGAACACCTATTTGGCATTTTCAAATCGAAAACAAAAAACTTTAAGCGATTTACGTGAGATTAGAATCCTTCCAAAAAATATGTGTTAGGAATTTTACTGCCACTTTCATACTGTGTCAAATACTAACTTTGGCGGGAAACGACGCGGGCACGACTAGTAGTTTTGCGACTTTGTAGTTTTAAAATCATTGTATTCAAAAAATAAAATGCATAAATATTAAAAAAAAATTTATTCCAAAAATAAAAAGCAATTTATTTTTTAGTCACATACATATCGCTCCTTTATTGCAACATAGTCATATCTCAAAAAATGAGTTTTTCGAGTTAACAATGCAGAACTTTTAACACTACTACCATTTATATTGAGCCAAAAATTTAATCAAATTGCTGTTTACTTTAGAAGATATTTTATAAAAAAAATTTGCTAAGACTTGTATGAAAACTAAAAATTTTAAATGCGTTTTTCTCGAAACAAGCTTTTTTGAGATATGACTATGTTGCAATAAAGGTGCGATATGTATATTTAAATTTTAATTGTTTGTTAAGTGTGAATAATGTAACCTTAATAAGTTAACAATGAAAGTTCTTTTCGTTTTTTTTTTTTTTGCTTAAATGTTTACAAAAACACTGTTAAGAGAGCTATAAAATCCATTAATATGCAACAGAATGCCAGTCAAAATAAAACTTCAAAAGCCAGGAAAAACAAAAACAAAACTAAATGAAATTTAACTCAACACATTAACTCAAGGTAGAGATTTAACAAAAATCACATAAATTTCAATTTGGTTTCATCATGTATTTATGGTGTTAAAAATGATTTTTATTTTTGTTTAAAAAACACAAAAGCCGGAGATATTTTTCAAAAAACAAATCTGTGGAAGAGTGTGTCACATAAACAAAAAATTAAAATCGGGTTTTTATAGTTCAGCCAATGGTTTGTATGCGAGTATGTGTGCTAAAATCCTTTAAATAAGTTTTTTTTTTCAAAGGCTTTTTGTAGTACGGTTTAATATGTAAACCATACAAAAGACCTTGAATGCTCTTTTTTAAAGAAAAAGAACTGCAAACATGCAAAAAAAAAACACCAGCATTAACGACGACAAAAGCTTTTTGAGTATTTAAATAAACACAAAAAAAAAAAAAAAAAAAAAAAAAAAAAAGAAATAATAAAATATTGAAAATGTATTAAAAGTTGTATGTTTTACACTTATGAATCATGCATGCAGACGAGTACACCGTCCAGAAGTGTTTATAGTGAGTTTTATTATATAAATCACTTACACACTTACCAGCATTCCTAAGCTTGAATTTCCCAGGTGACCAAGTGAATTTAAAGCGATTAACGTTTTATGTCTTATTATATAAAGGGTGGTTAAATTTCAAGGGCCGATGCTGATTTTAAATAAAACACAAACTATTTAGCAAATTATTGTAATTTTATTTTATTATGATATATTGGTATTACTCAATTATGTATGGAACAAAATATCGGCCAAATGGGCGCCGCGACCACGGCAGCACACCTCCATCCGATGGTCCAAATTTTCGATGACCCTGAGGCATAATGGAGGTTCTATGCCGTTAATGTGCCGAATTATCTCATCCTTTAGCTGTTGAATTGTTGCTGGCTTATCGACGTACACCTTTTCTTTCAAATAACCCCAAAGAAAAAAGTCCAACAGTGTCAAATCACATGATCTTGGCGGCCAATTGAAATCGCCATTACGTGAGATAACAAGGCCATTGAATTTGCTGCGCAAAAGAGCAATTGTTTCGTTAGCTGTGTGGCAAGTGGCACCGTCCTGCTGAAACCACATATCGTCTACATCCATATCTTCCAATTCGGGCCATAAAAAGTTCGTTATCATCTCACGATAGCGAACACCATTCACAGTAACTGCCTAACCGGCCTCATTTTGGAAAAAATACGACCCGATGATGCCGCCAGCACATAAACCGCACCAAACAGTCACTCTTTGTGGGTGCATTGGTTTTTCGGCAGTCACTCTTGGATTCTCATTCGCCCAAATGCGGCAATTCTGTTTATTGACGAATCCACTGAGGTGAAAATGTGCCTCATCACTGCAGATGATTTTTTTCGAAAATTGATCATCATTTTCATAATAAGTCTGGATAACTTTAACACGTTGTTGGATTGTGTGTCTCTCCATGGATCAAATTGAGTAAGTCTGAAATAGAGAAATGCCAAATAAAATTCGAAAAAAAACTTGGCGTTTAGTTGTGGTTCACATTCAACATCGGCCCTTGAAATTTAACCACCCGATAGTTTGCAAATAAATTTTTGACAATCTTCCTGCATGAAAACAGGTAAGACAGTTTCTTAAAATAGCAGTTGCAAAAGAATTTATGCGCAATTATCATGTGTTACACTGTTGTATACAAAAAGCGCCAAAGGCGCTAAGTACAAAATTATAAAAGCACCAACTTAACGCTTTTTAAAAAAAGGCGTTAAAAAATAAAAAAAATAAGGTTTTTGGGTCAGTAGAAAGCGCTAAATCTAGTGCGAAAAGAGCTAAAATGGCATCACTTCTCTTAAAAGATTCACAGCTTTAAGCATATTCTATGAACAGATTTATCCATAGACTACCGTATTATATATATATTTTTTTGTTACCAAAAAAAAAGTAAAAAAATATAGCTTGTTTTCTATATTTCCCAGCTATATATATGTCGACATTTCATAGGAGCTACGCTAATCATCAGTAGGCTTTGGAAATTTTTGAAAGATATTCTCAAACATTCAACTTTATATCCCAACAATGTTGAGAATATCTTTCAAATATATTTAAAGTCTACTGATGATTAGGGTAGCTCCTATGAAATATCAACATATAGATAGCTGGTAAACATAGAACACAAGCTATTTATAATATTTTTATTGGTATCAATGTTGCAAGATAAAATAGCGAATAAAAAACTCAATTGTTTGTATATATTTTTTTTTTCTATTAAATAAATCTTATATGCAGACGAAGTTCAGCAATCACAGGCTCACTGGGTTACTTTGATTTACTTTGTGTATGTGTGTGTGTGTGTGTGTGAATGCCATTATTTGTTTAGATAGGTAGAGGGGATATTAAATAAATATATTGCTATGTGGACATGTTATGAACACTTCACTAGGCGGCTCGACTGCAAATACTATGGCAAGTTTCATGAACATAATTATGCTACCATAACAAGTATATTGTTGGCAACTAAATGTAAATTTTTTTCTGAACAAACTTTTACAATTGGAATGGTCGAATAAAACATTATCCTACTTTAAGTAGCCGCAGTTCAAAAGATTTGACTATAAAGCAGCCATGGACATTTAGTCAAACAATTGTTTATAAGCAACGCCTTTTTTTTCTTATGCTCTTTAGTTTAGTCGTTCAACAGATGTTGGCGAATGCACATGTCAGCTAGAGGCTTAGAGCTTTTTTCCCCCTTACAGTAGATAACATAAATGGGAGTGCATCATTTTTTTATTATAAAAAATTCGTTTGTATATCGCTCCTTCATGGCAACATAGTCATAATTCAAAAAAGCTCGTTTCGAGAAAAACACATTTAAAATTTTTAGCTTCCATACAAGTCTTAGAAAAATTTTTTAGAAAATATCTTCTAAAGGAAAGTGTTTTTTTTTTTTTTTTTTTTTTTTTTTATCTTGGACCAGTACTTAGGGAATGACCCCTACATATGCAGTGCATTGTACTGGAACTACGAAAAAAGGTTATGATGAGGTAGGAAAGAGGGAGTAGTGTTCGTGGAGGTTTAACTTAAACAATAACAACTCGAAAGACTAAAACAAACTCTATTGCAGCATTTAAAATGTTGGAATTAAATTATTTAAAGCTGATCAGTGCCCAGTGTATATACCTTCGACACTGCTCAGATTAGCAAAATTTAGTCCAACATCTTCCACGCTACAAGGTAATGAAGTACATTCAGAAGAAATTAATATTGTGCATATAAAGAAAACGCGGACGACGGTGAAAGAAAAAGCAAAAAAACAACAAAAAGAAACGCGTGTACACATACTGCTACCTATTCCGGTGCGCTTTGATTTCATACGAAATTAATAATGAACATATGTAAGAGAGTAAGAGTTTAAAAGTAATTGGAATAAATTTTTGGCACAATATAAAAGGTAGTACTGTTAACAATTCTGCATTTCTAACTCGAAAAGCAAATTTTTTTAGATATGACTATGTTGCCATAAAGGACCGATATGTCTTTTATGCCATCAAACATTTCAAATGTGTACAGAAAATTTTATTGTAAGATATTATGATTTCTTCCATTCTAATATGAATAAATATAATAACATACTTATGTGAAAAAAGATTTTCAAACTTAAAATTCATATGTAGTAAACAAAAATTGGTTCTACGTCTTTGAAACTTTTATAGCTCTTACGTAACTGTGATAACAGCATTAAGGTACGCGATTTAATTGTACAAACCAAAATGTTTATATGTAAATCATTAATCAGTGAACTTTTAGTTATATACATATGTACGATATTAACTAAGCAGTTGTGAGTTCGAGTCAAGAGTGAAAATGTTTGTTAGTTTTGCTTGTCACTGTACTTTAAATTACTCTCAAATTATCTCACTAGCACAAGTGCAAAACAGATTTGTCCACCACTGCTATAAAGCACCCTAAAGATGCCGCTTGGTTAACAAAGAAGTATCTCGAAAAACTGTAAACTAATACAGTTATTTGAGGTAAACAGTTAACCAGTGAAAGTGAAACGCAAAACTCTCAAAGGCCGAACAACAACAACAAGCCTGACCGCACTTAAGAAATAGTCACGATGACGCGAGAGCTGGCCGAACAACAACAACAAGCCTGACCGCACTTAAGAAATAGTCACGATGACGCGAGAGCTGGTCCCCAGCCCAGAGTTGCTTTACGACTGAAAACTAATGGCCTAACAATGATGTGCATAGATTGGCTTAAGATTGAAATTCTCATTATCATATGGAATTTTCTCAATTTTAAATTTTTGGTTTGTACATCTGTACAACGGGTTATAGTTCAGGTTTTTTCTTTCTTAAGTTTTTTTCTTAAGAAAGATTTTTCCACAATACAAATCTGCTGTGATCAATAATTTTGACTGAAGAAGACAAGAAAAACAATAATCAAATCTTTAGCTGGGGGACAACTAGCTGTTTCGTAGTCGCTACACTACTCATCAGCACCCACTGGGATTCGAACTCGGGACATGACGTATCATGATCTACTGCTTTAACCACTAAGCCACCGAGCATTTAATTATTTTCTATCTATATTCATCTCATATTGAATCACATATGCATTTTGTCAATTGCCCACATTGTTTGTACAGCGTTTGCTGCCTCTAAACTAGCGGTATTTATTTTTATTTATTAACATACATATTTTTGTATTTTAATATTCTCGGTACCCAGAGAACTATAGCCGTTGTACAGATGTACAAACCAAAAATTTTATTTAAAAAATTATAAAAAGTTCTCAATTTTAATTTGAAATTCTTGATGCCATTTGCAGTTTTCCATTTTCAGTATTGATTTGCATTCCTCAATATCATTTGAAATTTTATCGAATTCAAAGTGAAATTCATTTCACTTTTTTCAACTGGGGCCAAATTCCGCAACGATAAATTTTGAAACGTTCACCGATTTCAGTGTTCACTTTTGATTTTTGAGCCCGCAATGGTGAGAACGAATAATTTTGACACTTAAGGTGTACACTGAATAATAATTTTTTCACTCAAAAATCTTCGGTGAATTTTAGTTTTTTGTAAAATATTTTGAACTTGAAAAAATTATTATGTATGTATATTAAAATTATCTATTCAACAACTTGTGTGATACAGTTAATTTGACAAATCAGCATATCATTCAGCCTGAAGAAACACATTCAGCGCAATAAAATTCATTGTTTTTTACGGAATCGCTTTTTATTGAAAAGTGAACACTGTGTCTGTCGGTGAATTTTATTTTGAGTGTTCACCAGTAAAAAAAAATTCATAGTTGCGGAATCTGGCCCCTGGAATGAATAATCATGTTTTGACGTTATTATTGAAAATGTGTTAAAAACGTGTGGTGCTGTCTTAGCTAAGTTGTGTCTGCTAAATATGTTTAAAATTACTACCCAAAGATTTTCTGTGCAAAAACTAAAGATCTTAAAAGCAAACCCAAAATAAGAAACTTGCTATGGAGTAGGGTATTTAGGGTATTTAAGTATAACTATGCAACATTGGCGCTCAATCTTTCACACATTTTACAATGAAATTTTTTAATTTGAAAACTTATATTTTTTTTAACTACAAAAACTAAAAAATATCACCACAAGCAATTTTTTGTTTTTTGTGTTAAAGTGTTATTTGTAGGTTGAAGTTCTTTTTTTTTCCTGTTTAATGTTCTACTTTTGTTTATACCATTTACGGAGCTGTTTGTGTACGCTCTGTTTGTAGCTGCGAACCGAGTAAATGTGTTTGTTCTCTTTTTTCCTGTAATCCATATTCTGATTTTATCACAATAAAATCATCTTTGCTTTGCTTAAATGTTTTGTTTTTGTTGGTCTCTTTGATGCCAACAGCCATCTCGATTTGACCAAGAAATGTCTGTTCATTGTGGAAGGCGAGAGTTGATTTTTATATTAAATACCGGCTTTTTGTATACTTGTTATATTTAAAAATGTGTCCATAATATATTTTTCTTGTTTTTATTATATTTTTTTTTTTTTTATATATATTTTCGGGTTTCTTAGTCAGTTTTTCTCACTAGTAGGGGGCGCATAAGATTTTATGCTTGTTGAATACTGCTTAAAATATTTTTTCTGCTTTGGCTGGTTTAAAGTGTTCGTTGTGCTGTCTGTCGGTCTGTCGCTGTGTGCAGCAATATAAAATCATTATAATGGAATAAAGTAAAAAGGGAAGCGCATTGAAGTAATCATTGAGGCGTTTTTATTTAACACGTTGCAAGCTATCAAATTACTAAAAAAAACAAAAAACCAAAAACCAAGCCAGGATGAATTATCCAGGAAAAGATCGTATATGAAATAAAAGAAAAATAAATTTTTTTTCTGCAGTGACAGATTCGAAACAAAAATTTGTTAAGCAAAAATAAAATACCACATCTTCAAAGAATTCTGGTTATTTTATTTTGCTTGCTTAGTATCTAAAAACTCTATTTAGCATAATATAGTTTTGGAGAAAGAAAAGCTATAGAGGGATTAAATGACATAATTTTTGCAACATTGTAGCACAAAATAGTTTTTTTTTCTTATTCACACAAGTTTGCTTTGAATAACCACCGTGACCTGCTCTTAAGCTTAAAATATACATTTTCGTCTCAATTTTAATTGTGTTACACAGTTAAGTTTTTTTTTCAACTTTTATGCAGTTGAAATTGCACTTATATCACTTGTAAAGAGCATAAAAAATATTACACTCACTACAACAAAATGACGAAGATCATTAAAATTTTAGTTTAAATAGTGATACAGTAGCGCACGAAAACTCTCAGACTGTTACGAGTAGGCAGTTACGGGTAGTAATTTTAACTAGAAAGCATTTAAGCGAAATTGTTTAATGCTTTTAATTAGCTCAATGAGAAAATTAAACGAATATGCTTAATTACTTTATCGGTGAATTTAGGCAAAGTTTTAAAATACTCGTAAATATAAAAATAATACAATAGATCGTGTTGCAATAGATGATTGTAGCGGTAACTGGTAGTCGAAATAATTGGATCGTAGGTGTCATTTCATATGTCTCCTTTTTTTTTTTGCTAAGCATGCAATTAAAATAATATATTCTGTAGCGGAAATAGATCAAAAGTTGGGCTAACGAGACAAAGAACCCACACCAGTTGTCGACGAGCAAGAGGCTTAGGTATTTGTAAACATAACGCCTTCGAAATATTAGTTGATTTGTGTTTGCACCATAAAGTTGTTCTCGATTAAACATGCCAGCTTACGAGCCAAATTCTCCATTGCGGGAGGTGTTAATTTTCTACTTTAATGAACCATTCTGCGGCTGAGGATCATCGACTGCTCTCAAACACCTATGAGGTGGGGCCGCTATTAGTGAAAGAACGGGCCGAGAGTAGTTTGAACGCTCCAATAATGGCAATTTTGACGTCGAAGATCAGCATGGCGTTGGAAGAAATACGGTTTTGAACGATGCAGAATTAGAGACAGTATTTTGTCAAGATGCAACAATAATTGGCAGGATCATTGGGAGTGAAGCAACAATCCATCTGAATCAAATCACCTGAAAGTCATGGTAATGAGTCAAAACAATAAAATTGGGGGCCGTACGAGTTAAAGCAGAGAGATGTTGAACCGCGTTTGTTTGCTTGTGAATAGCTACTTGCCAGGCAAAGACAGACAGGATGTCTGCGTATTGTCACTAGGGACAAAAAATGGGTTGATTTCAATAATCAAAACACAGAATATCACGGGGATATCCCGGCCATTCTTCCACATCGACGGCCAAACCGAGTACACACGGTTCCAAGGTCATGCTCAGTATTTAGTGCGACCAGCATAGCGTATTAGAAGTCGATAAGGCCGCTTGAAACGATCATAAGCAATCGTTATCGAACGAAATTAATGCTTTTGAGGCGAGTATTAAAAGATAAACAGCCTTAATACCACAAGATACCTGATAAAGTGATTTTACAGCATAACAATGCTTGACTCCATGCTGCGAAACTGGTCGAGACGTACTTTGAAATATTGAAATGGAAAATGCTACTACACCCTCCGCATTCTGCAGAATATGCTTCCTATCTATCACTTGTTTCGATCAATGCCACACGTTCTGATTGACCAGCACTTATGAAGAAATGAAAAAAATCGATCGATTTATGAATCGCTTCAAAAGATAATCAGTTTTTTAAATGTGGAATAGTGGCCAGCGATAGACAATGCTTTGAATCATAAATGTATAACCAAGTTTTTACAATAAAGCCTCGAATTTCGGAAAAAATGGCGGAAGCAAAGTTGTACTCCTATGTATATAGGGTCTCCCAAAACTCAGTGTCAATCAGAAAAAAAAATCTAAAAAAGAAAAAAATTTTTTTTTTCTTGGACCAGTACTTAGGGGATGATTCCTACATATGCAATGCATTGTAGTGGAACTAGACAAATAAGTTATGAGGAGGATGAAAGAAGGGGTAGTGTTTGAACAATAACAACACGAAAGACCAAAACAAATCTTTTACAGCATTTAAAATATTGGAATTAAATTAGTTAAAACTGATCAGTGCCCAGTATATATACCTTCGACACTGCTCAGACTAACAAAATTTAGTCCAATATCTTCCACACTACAACGTAATGAATTACAATTAAAAGAAATTAGTAATGAAGATGTACAGAAAATAAGCACGTGTACATAGCTGACTACCTATTCCGATGCAATTTAGTTTCATACGTAATTGATAATAATTATATATAGAAAATACGGATAGCAGTAACAAAAGCCGTGCGCACAGGAAGAAAGAAAAAGTGCTACTTTGTTTATAGATATATTTATTTATTTCGGACGTAACTTAAATACGACCCTTTTGCACTCTAGCACTGATAAACCAACACCGCTCTCAAGTATCGGTTGATATGAATTGCATTTCCTCGCGCATATTCTCTTTTAGTTCGGTAATGGTCACCGGGTGGTTACCGAAGGCTTTGCTTTTTAGATATCCTCAAAAGCAAATGTCCCTTGAAGACATATCGGTGCTACGGGATGGCCAGCTAATGTTACCTCTCTTCGATATGATTTTCTAGCTAAAACTTTGACGAACAGCCGCTAACGAGTCATTCGATGTATAACATGTTGCCCTATCTTGTTCTAAAATGCGAGATTTAGATATGATCAAGGCATATGTAAACCCACAGGGTTGTTCTCAAACAGATGCTCGTACTCGCTTTACGTTTTTCGGCTGCCTCTATTTTTCAGAAGGGCCGGATCATTGTTTTGATAATGTTGCTCCAGTCATCTCGAACTTCTGGACCCATTGGTTAATGGTTTGAATGGTGGGAGAATGACACCTTTTTTTGCATACATTTATTTATCGAATCTTTATAATATGAACTAACAATAAGTATTCAAATCTTAATACTAAGCATAAAAAATTAAATAAGTCTAGCCAATGCTAGACAAAAAAGTTTTATTTTGCGCGAACAATATCGGTAAAATCACCTATTAAACGTTCTGATAGTGGCAAGGGTATCCCTTACTCTCAACCGAGAGTGGCCTTTAAAATTAAGTATGTTGCGTGCAGGAGTATTTGGATGAAGTTCCGGCTTACTGATATATCTTGTCGCGTACTTAGAGAACTCCTCTTTTACCAGCGGAACACACGGATCCTTGTAAATTCGTGAGTTTCTTGCGTACCATGGAGCTGCCGTAGTTATTCAAAGAATTCGGCTTGGTTTTCGAATGCTACCTAGGGGAACTGCTGCTCCGATTGGCTTATAAAATAGCTTTCTCTGATAACCAATTTCTGGCCGCATAACTAGCTTTCCAGAAGCTTGCGTGTGTTTGCACGCAAGTTTAGCTTTCTTTTGTGCGTCAATCCATCGTGCCACACTTATCAAAAGCTTGTGAAACGGCATTGAATAGAGCGAGCTGAACAATACTTTTTGTCTTCAAAAGTCTATCTTCATGATTAGGCATACATCCCACATCATCCAATGTTGGAGTCAACTTCTCCCTTAGCAATTGTTTAAATAGTTTTGAATGATTCCTATCCCGAATATTAAAATTATAACAAAATTTGCGTTCCGTTGTTGTTACAGTATTGGCGCACGCAAAATGCGCGCTGTACACCTTTAAATGGCGCAACAACACTAAATTCCTGAAGGCTGGTATTAACTTTTGTAGCCCTCCGGCTCGCGCTGACGCTACAGTCTGTTCAAATATTAAGAGACTTATGGCACATTGGAGGATTTTGAAATTGATTAGTTCCATTATCATCCAGATATGGCCTTCCCTCGAATATAATAACAAAAAGTTAAACACAACACCAAAGGAATTAGCATAAAATGAAAATAAAATTTAATCAGTCTATTTGTTTGCATCAGCACAACGAGACCTGACTGGACCCAAGTGGGCTGGCTTTATAATAGCTGGCAGCCTGTTAAACCTATTTGTTTGCATCTTTAAGGAAAAAAGATTTGCTTAAACATTTACATGTTTATTTAACACTTTTTTTGCAGATTTTTTATTATTGTTGTTGTCTAAGAAATAAAAATATATTTACTTAAATACATACTTATGTATGTAGTATATTAATATATAAAATTTTGTTGCTTTTATTGAAAGATATGCTGTTGTTGTTTTTTTTTTTCTCTTATAACTCAACCGTAAGACAACACTCCACTCCAGACAAGTCTCAACAATGTCTGGCAGACGCATGCGTGACATGAATACAAAATGACAGCTGTTTCCACCTATACTTCTTCATATTAAATTTTTCTGCTTATTTTGCGAATAAAAATAATATTATAAACAAAGAGAGTGAAAAAAAAATCAACAAAAATCATAAATAAGAATAAAAGTGTTGGAAGGAATACAATATTTTTTAGCAACCTCAAAAGCCGCACAAAAAATTTAACTTTTTTCGTTTTATTTAAACGCCACATTTGAAGAATTGTATTAAAGAAATATAAAGAAGGGAATTGTTAAACTACATAAATTAATTTTCATATTTTTAATTTATTTTACGTTTTTAATATTTTATATTTTAAAATAAATTGCTGCAGATTTAATATTTGTTGTTCGTTATCTTTGTTTTTTTTATTTTTGCTTCTTGCGACAGGTGACCGACACCAATGACAATCCACCACAATTTGATGTGCCCGTTTATTCATTTGATATACCCGAAAACGCCCCACGTGGCTATCAAGTAGGCATCATAACAGCCGCAGATCCAGACTTGGGCAACAATGCAGTGGTCACATATACCGTAATATCTGATTGGGCCAATGACGTCTTCAGTTTAAATCCCCAAACAGGCGTGTTGACACTGACAGCCCGTTTGGATTATGAAGAGGTAAATAATCTTGAACAAAAAATTGCATTTTTAATCAAATAAGGTGTTATACATTGTTGCATGATTCTTTTCGTTCGTACTGTGTAGATACAACATTATATTTTGGTGGTGCAAGCCCAAGATAATGGTCAGCCTAGTCTATCTACCACATTGACGGTTTATTGTAATGTGTTGGATTTAAACGATAATCCACCAGTTTTTGATCCCGTAAGTTATTCGATGGAGATTTATGAGAATGTTTCAATTGGAACACCTGTTGTGACGGTGATGGCAACAGATATTGATTCAGGTATGTAAAATGTGATTGCTTTCCATTTGCTTTAGTTAAAAGTTGAAATTTTTTTTCTCTTAATATGAATTACTACTTCAGAGTTTGCACATAAGATTTCTTTTTTTTTTGTTTGAGAAATAAATCAAAAGCTATTTTTTCATTATGTTAAATTCTTTGATATAAACCGTAAACATTCCTAAGAATTTTATAAACTATTTTAAGCAAATTTTATTATTGAAGCAGCAGCTTAACCCTTTGTGAATGATGATGGGCACATGTGTCCCAAAAATATAGTAAGAAAATATTTCCTAATTACACTGAACCAAAAAGTTACCGAAATACCGCAAAATGGGATGTAAACTTGAATTATCCAAATTATTTCCAAGTTAATTTAAAATTATCTAAATTATTTAACTAAAATCAATTAAAGAAATTTCTTCATTTCTGGAGGCATTTATATATAGACATACTTTTAGTTAAATGGAAAATCATTATTTAGGTTTAATAAAGTAAATTTGTTAAATGTAGAAAAAATTTACCAAAATCTACAGGGTAGATGTATTAACAAAATTCAAACAAATAAACGAATGTTTAATTCAGGGGCGTTGAGACCTTGAGGGGCGTTGTGCTTATGGCGTTTTCTTTTCTAGAAAAAGTGTAACATTTTCTATATTGTTTTGCCAAAAAAATACAGAAGTATACAGTTTTCCCGACTTTTCTTCAGATATTTATAGTTATTGCGTCATCTTCTTTTCATCTCAATAAAACTTAAATTTTAAAACTTGAATTTTAAGAAAAAAAGTGCATCATAAATGCAAAACTTTTTCAGAAAAGAAAACGGCATTAGTCTGGCGTATAGTGCCAAATACCTGAGAATCTATCTTGATTCAAAACTGTCTTAACAGAAGAATGTACAATTTAGAGCCGACAAGGCGGCTGTTGCTTTGTACCGGTGTCGTAAGGTCATCGAGAAGACCTGGGGTATAAATCCTTGAAATTCTTGCTGGCTATTTAACGTGGTAATAAAGCCCATATTAATGTATAGGGCACTTGTTTGGTGGAGGGCTTTGGAGAAAACCACCTATTGCACATTCATCGAAGGATACTTCGTACGTCTGCTTTAAGGGTAACGGGTGCTTTTTGCACTATGCCAACTAAAGCACTGATTACGATGATGCATTGCCTGCCAGTTGATTTCTTGGTGAAGGAAGTCGCCAGGTGCTCGGCAATCAGACTAAAACCCAATGGGATGTGGAAAAAAAGCGGCAGAAAGTCATGCTTCGATAATAGAAGGTATAATGGATCTCCCGCAGTATACTGACTACTGTGCACCAGCTCTACTGCCCGACAAGAGATTTGCCGTAATCTCATCATGGACGGCCTTGGCAGTGATCCAAATATGTTGCCCAGAAGACATACTGGAGATTTTCACAGATTGATACAAGTCGGACCTTGGTGTTGTTGGCGGCATCTTTATGCCCCAGTATCAAAGGAGGATTAGTTTTAAGCTATATGATGAGTGTAGCTTACTGCAGGCTGAAATTACAGCTATATTGAGAGCAGCTAACTGGTTGAGATACTATAGGGCATACGGGATGAATACCCGAATCTGTACTGATAGTAAGGCTGCGTTAAATGTGATTATGTTTGTTTTCTATACGTATATGTGTATATACGGCGCACAGGTTGGTTCAAGAATGCCGGATATCTCTTAATGGGAATAGCGAGACATTCAAGCCTGGAGCTTTTCTGGGTACCAGGGCACAGTGGAGTACCCGGAAATATCGTGGCGAAAGCTTGGGCTTTTCTACAGCGAGAGGACACTGATACGATGGTAGGAGTCCCACTTAACAGCTGTAAGAAGTAAGTACAGCGTCAACTTATAGGGACTTTACTGGTCAAATGGTCTGGTGAGGTTACCTGCCGAGTAGTGAGGCTAACACAGCCTGCGTATGACCGTGGGAGGACTATAGCTCTAAAGGTTCTTTCTCGTCGAAGGTTGCGTACCTTGGTGGCAGTTCTGACAGGACATTGTCACATAGAGACGCATGCTAGGAGGTTTAATCTTCCATTTAATTATTTCTGTAGAAGTTGAAGGGATGAGGACGAGGAAGAAAGTGTTGAGCACTTCCTCTGTCGTTGTACGGCTATTTGTTCTATGAGAGTGCTGTGTGTAGGTGGACTGATACTGCACGATTTAGTAGATATATCAGAATGCAGGGTGGGTTATTTTACCCGGTTTTCGGGTGGGCTTGGATCCGAACTGTGCGAGAATGTGTAGATCTCATAGGATGAAACACACTGCATGTTTTGCACTTTACGGTCTTCATAATCGTCCTACCTATATTTGAATTCGCTGAATGGTGGAGAAGTTTGAATAATATTTACACCAATAATAAAAGGTATTATGGGCTCAAAAATAAAGACATCTATCATTGTATTGATGTTAAAATTCATCTCAGTGGTATGATAAGTTTGATTGTGCAAATGTCAGCAGCAAGAATTTGCAAATTTGGACCGATTTCAATGTACATGTGATTAAAGATGTTAAATTTTTTTTAGAATTAACAAGTGTAGACAAATATCCAAAAACATACTAAATGAAAACCCTTTCGAAATAATTATTAAAGTGGACAGCAGCATTCAAAATATTCGATTCTGCTTTCGACTTTTACACATCATAATTTTGCACCATTGATTGGGCTAGCAATTGTGAAACATTTAATCGTCCCAAGATGAAAACGGCCGAAAATGGCACACAACTCTATTTTGTCATTACTACAATGGATTTTGCTTTGAATAGATTAGCGACTTTTTCCCGAAACCCCGGGCTCACCCGTGTGTGTTCGATTGCCCAGCAAATTACACAACACATTACAGAGAGAGAGTTTATTTTCCAGCTGTATGACTCATCTGTGGCCCAAGTTGTCTGCAGACGTGATCGCTATTATATATAAATACTCCCTTTTTCTTCCTCATATCGCATTTTGTAAGTTTCAGTGCAATACACTGCATATGTAGGGGTCCAATATACTGTACTGTCCAATATAAAAAAACGGCAATTTCTTAAAAGATACTTAAAGCAAAATGTATCTTCATATTAATGATAAGTAAGTGGTCATCAGTATTACTTGGCATGGCTCGTCCATGGAACAAATTGCCTTCAGACGTGTTTCCTATCAAATATAACTACTCCCTTTTCCCTTCTCGTGTCGTATTTTGCTAGTTCCAGTGCAACGCACTGTATATGTAGGAGTCATCCCTTGAGTACTGGTGCAAGATAAAAAACAACACTTCCTTAAAATGTACCTGGAGAAAAATACATCATTATATTAAGGATAAGTAAGTAGTCATCAGTATTACTTGGCATGGCTCATCTAAGTAACAACTCGCCTACAGACGTGCTTCTTATGAAATATAACTACTCCTTGTTTCCTCTTCATATCGAGTTTTGCTAGTTCCAATGCAATGCACTGCATATCGCTCTTTTATTGCAACATAGTCATAATTCAAAAAAGCTTGTTTCTAGAAACACACATTTGAAATTTTTAGTTTCCATACAAGTTTTTGAAAAATTGTTTAGAAAATATCTCCTAAATAAAATAGTTTAAAAGTAATTTGAATAAATTTTTGGCGTAATATAAAAGGTAGTACTTTTGACAATTCTGATTTGTTAACTGGAAAATCCCATTTTTTGGGTTATGACTATGTTGCAATAAAGGAGCGATATGTAGATGTTATCCATTGAGTAATGGTCCAAGATAAAAAAGGTATGTTTCTTAAAACATACCTAAAGAAAAATGCATCTTAATATTAATGATAAGCAATGATCAGTACTACTTAAATTCCTCGTTGTTGTTTCCACTTTTTTATATTTAGGACAAAAAAGATTTCTAGCAACAACTTTTTCTTTCCATAGTTTGTTTTTTATTTGATTTAATTATTCTATAAAAATTTTGTTTTCTTCGAAATTAAACATTATGTACTTTTTCGCTAAACTATTCCAAACAAAATTTAATTAAAATAGCACAAAATTGCAAAAATTCTTTAAATTATAATAAGGAAAAATAATGATACATTCTTGTTCTAATTTTATGGAAAACACAGACTAACACATACTTTTGCATGGAAATGCATTGGAAAATCCAATTATAAACCAAGAATATTGTTTTATAGCAAAAAGGTGTGCTTGGTAATAACATGGAAAAAACAGTTATTGATGTTGTTCTGAACATCAGCAAAATTTGAAAAAGAACCGCAAAAAAATCACAACACAAGCAATTTTAGCATTCAAAAACATTTACCGCATATTTAACCGAATGACCGACTAAAACAACAGATTTTTTTTTTCTCTATTCTTCTGCCGACCATTTTTTTTTTTTTTTAATAATTTAAGTGCTAAAAAGAACGCTGCAAAAAATTTAACATTCCAAAAACTACAAGTAGCTTCGTCTTCGAGTACATTATCGGTATTCAAATAATAATACAAGTAAGTTTTAGAACCTTTAATATATGCAAAAAAAAAAAGCCTGAACAAAAAACCATCTAAGGCAAAGAAAATGTAATTTTTAAATAAGCCAAACTTTTTTTGAGAAAAAAAAAAACATAGAAGTGTTACAGACACAGTTTAGAGCTGACACAATTTTCTTAACATCAATGAAATTTTCATAAACAGCTACTCGTATTGAACGGTGTTGCAAAGGATATGAAGCTACTTCTTTGTTTTTTGTTTTACTCTCGTTTCTAAGTCACCATTTACACAATGAGAGTTTTAAAAATGAGCTGATTACCGTTTAGAACGCCGAAAGAAAGAAAAAAATGAATGGTAATACTGCTACAACAAGAAAGATAAAACTTCTTATGAAGGCTAACGAAACTGGCCAGTTAGTGTTGTAAACCCTATAATCTTTCAAAAGTCCTGCAACGTTATTAAACGTTTCAATAGTGGCAGAGTTGTTGGGGTTAACGTAGACGAAGTACATGGTATACGGTACGCAAAACATTAGATGAGGAGGTTGAATTCCGCTAGTGCAACGTTATAACGATAAGTTCTTCTCTGCACCAATTAAAGAAATAGGGATGGATGATGATGGAAACAATTCCAGTATCGCAAAGCGCAGCATAAGACGTGGACGTGGGTCCACGTTGTGGAGGAAGTTGCAAAAGGAGTCACAAGAACGGATTATTCAAGCAGTAAAAACTTAATTTTAGACATCCATAATCCCGAATCCGTACTTGGAATATAATCCACAAATGGGATTGACTTGAAAAAAACTGATTCAAACCAATCCTAAAATAGTTGATGTAATCACGAATCCGTACTTGGAATATACTGTTTGGTGCGGTTTATGGGCTGGCAGCATCCTCGGGCTGTATTTTTTTTTTCCAAAATGAGACTGGTCAAATTGGGTTCGCTATTGTGCGATGATAACAATTTTTTATTTAAATGTCTCATGCAGCAATTGAATGCAATTGAATTTCACGTGCATTTCATAGCATATGGCGACCTTTTCTTGAAAGCATATATTGGCCACATCAATATCACTCAAATTTGGGCAGCAAGAACTGTGTTATCATGCCACAATACCATCAGCGCCATTTTCAAAAAAAAAGCATATTTTCACACACAAAAAGTTTACTTTGCAAAGTCTTGAGTTTGGTGGTGGCTAGGGAAGAGAGAGAGCGGCTTTTTTTTCTCTTCTTTTTCTCTCGCTATCACCAAACTCAAGACTTTGCAAAATAAGTTTTCTGTGTGTGAAAGTCGTGTTACTTATGGGCTGTCAGAGCTCTGCAAGCGGCAAGTTTAATAATTAACAAACCCATCAAGGTAAAAATGTGCTTTATTACTTAAAATGATTTTACTCGAAAAATCTGTATCCCAAATGTTGATATTCACTAAGCGAATGATGATGAATACAGATACATTCTTCTATCGTGTAAACGTTAATTTTTACTAACTCTAAACTGTCAGCTGTCGAACTCTTTTTTTTTTTAATGCTCTCAACAATTTACTACACAAATAGCGCCAAACTCAAAGCTAATATTAATTTTGGAATACCCTTTGTAGCAAATAACAAAGATGACTTAAAGCTAAACAGCATAATTAATATTCAATGGAGCCGGCATTGATTTTTAAATACTTAAAAAGGGTGCCTTTTACAGAGATATACAACTTTGAAATGGAATAGAATAAAGATGATTTTTTTTAAATTGCTAGGACATTTACTTTATTCGGAAGATAACCTTCTGGCATCTGAAGCCACGGTTGGCTCGGATGTAGTCTGGAGGTCCAATTTTCGATGACTTTTTCCAACATTTGTGACCGTAGCTGCGGTGAATGTCATCTTCCAAGTAGTCAATCGTTTTGGACTTATAGGCCTAGACTAGTGATTTCACATATTCTTACAGGAAACGGACTAGCGGAGATACCAAATTGCACAATTCCTACAACAAATCAATTAAGGCAAGAGCTAAGTAACATGTTGGAGATGAAGGTATTTTTTAATACCTGCACCTCGATGATTAGCGACTTCCTCCCCTAGTGATCGTCAAACTAACTGTCCTATCCTATTTCGTAGATTGTGGCGAGAGTGATCTGTACGAGAATATATACCCGACCTGTCCAGAGAAGACTTCTCACCAACAACCGTTGCCATACCAAACCCGAGGGGATTCCTACCATATCCGATTGCAATGTATGCTGAGTATAACTGTTGATCGAACCTCAAGCCTGTTTGCACGAAGAGATACACCTGACCTGTCCTAAGAGGAATTCTCACCAGCTACCGTTGCTATACGTCGAAATTGTGGGAATTCCCATGACATCCGACTTTTTTCTGTGCCGACTACTAATACAAACTGAGTCCGAAAAGTGTCAATATAAAAATCGGGATCAATGCAAATATTTTTAGGACCATTCACTGAATATATGCCTTGCCATGTGATCGTAGGGCTTCAATTGTTGCACGAGTTGGATTCTGTATGCAAGCAAAATCAAATTATTTAGCAAAATCCTCCATCAAGTGAATGGGCACATGTTCAATTCCTGTACATGATGGGATAGCCTCATTTGGGTCTTCTTCTACGCTACGCTCAACAGCAGCAAATACTGCAGGATGTCTCTTTGGAATGTATTCTTGGTTAGAGTAAACGTGGTGCGATAGATAAATGAATTAATACGCTCCTTTATTGCAACATAGTCACTACAGAAAAAAACTTGTTTCGAGAAAAACACATTAAAAATTTTTAGTTTCCATACAAGCCGTAATTTTTTTTTTTTTTTGAAAATATCGCAGTTTAAAAATAATTTGAATAAATTTTTGGCACAATATAAAAGGTAGTAATGTTAACAATTCTGCATTGTTAACTCAAATTTTTTGAGATAGGACTATGTTGCAATAAAGGAACGTATAGCTCTAATGGCCGATTATGTTGACTGTAAAATGAACGTAGTACGCAATACATATGTCAAACAGAGCTATGATGTTCAAAATAAATTTGCACAATTTGGAAACGTCATTAAAGCATCACTATATTCATGTTTTAATGCCAAACGAAACTAGACATAAATCGCTTAATAATTCTGAAACACTATTATAATTTATTATCTTAGCTTTTATTGTAATACCACCTTGTTAGTTCTGATCTTATTCGGGAGTGGCCAACTTAAAAACTAATCTAACAATGTTGCTAACTTATTTCTGCTAATCAATTATGCAATTATGGGGTAACAAATACGTTACTCATGTCATGATATGAACGTGCTCCGGACATTCTCTTTGCCAAAATTGTCGCCAGTTAAAAAAGGGCTGCCAACTTAAAGTTTTATGCCTCCATGAAAACACCCTTTATTTTGAAAAATACCTTCATGAGATTAATCTGTTGTTAATTATATGCCAATAGTTGTACTTGTATATCTCGCAATAATTTATTTAAGGCTTGTTTTACAATAATATGTCCATAAGCAATAAAAACTTAAACAACACTTGTTAAATTTTCTAAGCTAAAATGATCTCAACTTAAATATTTAATTTTTTTTCACGTGAAAAATAAAACTGGCTTTGAACTTATAAGGATGTTAATGCTGATCGACTGTCCTGGTGGTAGAATTTCAAAACATGATTAATCTTCCACAAATACTTAAATAATTATCTATACTACTCTTGAAAACAAGAAACAAACATATTTCCTACAATTGTTTTCTCAAGAAAACCTTTATGGTGCCATATATAGGTTAAACCAGCATTTTAACTTGTACCTTTTCCTAAAAGAACTACTTTTTTTTTTTGTTTAATTCAATTGATGTTTGGATCACTTAGCAATTTATCATAATCACAAACAATAGACAACAACTGGCTTAAGCAGCCAACAAAAATATGAAGGAAAAATATTAAAAAATAAAAATCAAAAAGAAAGTTAAAGGTTTTTGTGGCAAAATAGTTAAGATATTGAGGAAGAAAATGCCAAAAAGAGGAAAGACTTGGCAATAAAATAAAAGGTAAGAGATAAAGAGGTTCCTAATGCTTAAAAAAAAAATGAGAAACTGTTAAGGCGTCATAATTTTCATTATGATTATCTTGTTGGCTTTTGCTAAATAATCAAACTCTGTTAGAAAATAAAAACATAAAAAATATAAAAAGCCACAAAAACCAATTTTACTCAAGTAGCAAACTATCTTTATAATATTTTCATTAATACAGCACAACTTATTTGTAACCTATTTTCTGTATATTATTTCATTTTTTGTTTCTTTTTTGTTTTTGTTCTGCCTTTCCTTAATGTTCATGTTCTTTCTATTTTCTATTTTCATTAAATCAAGGTGATAACGGTCGTATTGAATATACAATAACACTGGGTGATGATAATAATGATTTTGAGATATTTTCAAACGGTACCATACGTACGCAACGTACACTGGATCGTGAAACAAAAAGTTCATATAATTTAATTGTAACCGCAAGAGATTGTGCCAAAGAATTCCCCATGATGTATGACGATCACAATGAGAATGATAATGAAGTTATTGCAGCTAATGATGTACGATTAAATCAATATCAGTCAATGCCATACAGTTTGCAGCGTCAACGCCGTCAATATTTGCAATATCAACAGCAATTACAGTTGCAACAATTGCAACAACAGCAACAATTCCAATACGGTGGTGTTGTACAGGAATCACAACAACGTTTATCGGCAACAGTACAGGTAAGAATTGTTTTTTTTTTTTTGTTCTCTTCTCTTTTTATTGCAAACTTTGTTTTGTTGCAAAATTTTATGAAAAAGGTCAAGAAAAGTGACCTGATTGTGAGTTATGAATTTATAGTTTTATGAAGTGTACAAATCAGAATTTCCTTTTACTCTGTGCTAAGCAAGTAATAGCTTTCTCAAAGGGGACGAGAAAATATAAACATATTCATGGTTTTGGCAAAATTAGTAAAAATCATTAAATAAGATTTATTCAATCAACTGACAATGTACCACTACATACTCGAACATAAACATGCAACTTTCAATTTTAGTTAAAATAATTTCAAGCTCACCAGAGAAAGCTCTATAAAATAATTTTTGCTAGGCAATCTTGGAAGGCTATTAGACTAAATTGTTATTAAGCTACGTACACACGGTTGTCAGATCTTACAATATTGCCAGTAAAATTGTCCGAAAATGTATTACAATCCTGTGAACTGCCAATTTTTAACTTACAACGTTGTCAGAAAAACCATTGTCAAACAATTGTAAGACGACAATGTTGTCAGGCATCTGACAATCGTGGGAACACTCTTCGTCGGCATTGCCAGATAATTGCCTGGTATTGTAAGCTCAGTTTTAATTGTCAGATGTATAAAATTAATGCACCTGACAATGGCATCATTGTCAGAAAAAAGTTTGATGGGCAGCACTGCCAAACAGATGGTTGTTGATATACATAAGTGGCAATGCCTTACAACATGTCTGTCAAGTTTTTGTCATTTAACAATATGACAACCGTGTGAACTGACAATTTTTGTTGTCAGATAAATTATTTGCCAGACCATAATCTGACAATGAAATTGTAAGAGTTTCTTACGATCGTCTGAACACACAATTTACTTCTGCGGGATAATTTTTCATTGTCACTACATTGTCAGCATGTTGCCAGATCTTACAACATTGTAATATCTGAAAACCGTGTGTACATAGCTTTAGATGTATAATATTAATGCACCTGACAATGGCATCATTGTCAGAAAAAAGTTTGATGGGCAACACTGCCAAACAGATGGTTGTTGATATACATAAGTGGCAATGCTTTAAAATATGTCTGGCAATTTTTTTCATTTAACAATCTGACAACCGCATAAACTGACAATTTTTGTTGTCAGATGAATTATTTGTCAGACCACAGTCTGACAATGAAGTTTTAAGATTTTCTTACAATCGTCTGAATACACAATTTACTTCTGCGGAATAATTTTTCATTGTCACCATGTTGCCAGATCTTACAATATTGTTACATCTGACAACCGTGTGTAAATAGCTTTAGTCTATTTATATATTTATCTTGTTATCATAAAATTATATTCGTAAGGTATTTTTTTTTTCCTTTTTTTGGTTTTAATCAAAACATTTTGTTACTGATATCTCCTAATAAGTTTAATATGAAATATGTGTTTATTAACTCGTCATAATATCCGAACGCTGACACATTTGAAATTGTAATGTTTTATCTTGTTTAATAAAAAAAACCATTAAACAAAAAAAAAAAAACGCTAAAGTTAGCATATATTAAAAGCAAAAGTTTATGCGCAATAGAAAACGACAGTTATTTTTTAAGAATATGAAATGAAAATGAAAAACGAATTTAAAAAACAATGTAACGACTCTAATATGCATTTAATTTACAACAATGTTGTCGCATGTTGCATTCGGCATATGAATTGTTTATTTTTAGTTAACATTTTCTGTAAGCAATCAATTCTGTGTCTGGCTCTTTTGTAAAATAGTTGAACCAAAACCGAGACTATAAAATTTACTTAATCAAATTGTAGTATTTAATATTTTCTGCATAAAAACTTCGTTGCTTTGCAACACAAACACCAGTTAAATGAAGTTGTAAACGTTAATGTAATTTAATTGCTTTCCTGATAATCAAGTAGTAAAACCAAATTTGTCTCGCAGTTTTTTACGTCTTTTCGATTGAGCGATATAATTTTTAATATAAATGCACGTTTACCTACAATAGTATGCAGACATGAAAGTAAGTGGCTGAAAGTTGGAATACACGCTCTTTTACTAATACGCTCACTTTGTTTTACTTTCCGCTCAGTTTTCTATAATGATTTCAAAGAGTGAATTTCTCGACGTTCTCAGAAAGTAAAATTTGCCAAGACGTTAACGCTGTTGCCACCAGCAAAGATTATAATAAATTACTGTATTGCAGTAATTTAATTATAATAAATTTAATGTTTTTGGGGTATATATATATAGCATATTTTAATTATATGATCTCTTAGAGGTTGAGTTTCTTGTAATGCAATACATAGCGTCTTTTAATTAGATGACTTTTTAGATGTTGAGATGGCAATACTGCTTTATTTAGCAACTCATTTAACAGCTGATAGTTGTGTTTTTGTGATAAATTTATATCAGAGCAATGCTTGTAAATTGTTGACATTTTGTCTCCAACTAATCCAATGAGAAAACGAAACACTGAAACATTTTCACACTAGCAAAAATGAAAAGTTTGCTTTTCTAATCGTATTTTACTTTCATTCTACTTCTTTTCTGCAACATATCTTGCAGTGTCCTTTCGTTGAAAGTACAACAGCAAAGTAATTATGCTAAAATAACAAACAGCTTTGTTGGAATAACTTTGTTTTTTTTTATTATTTTAATTTACTGCAATTTTTGCTCTAAAGTATTTTAAAACTAAACTGAGTAGTATATACTCACTCCCAGAGTATAGAATACTTATCCCGTAATTATAAATTTAAATAATTACAGCACTTAATGGACATTCTACATCTCATTGTACATATCGCCCACCAAACATAAAACAGTCACAACTCTACAAGTTTATATATTTCAGTTGAGATAAATCTCTTACCAACTGATGTTCACTACAAGCATAGTAACTCCAATTAAGGGAATCTTAAACATATTTTGGTTTTTTCCTCTAAAAACGCTTTTAAGGATGACTTACACATTTGTTCTTTATACGGTACTTAAAAATAATTCACAACTTTATTTACACTTGATACCACTGTGTACCAAAACACTAGACTTGCTTATTTTGATGTCTGTCTTGCACAAAGCTTAAAAATAAACTGACTGGTCGCCACCGACCTGCTTACTATTTATACTTAATTAACATCTTCTATAATTATCAAGATCACTCCAGCCATTCATAATTTACGGAAATACACATTCACACATGCTTGCGAACAATAAGTATGTCACAACAACAAACAATAATAAAACGAATTCATTTGTAGTGGATTTACTTGGAATTTTACGGACATTAAATTATGTATGCTTGGTTATGTATTACGTTTTTAGTTTTATCTTGTTTGTATGAATGTGTTGTACATTTATAATAAGCAGATCAACAGCTGCACACCGGGTTAGATGTAACAAAAATTCTTAACAATAGCTTAAGATGCCATACATATCTTATGTCATAAACGGTTGTTTTTACTCCATCACACCTGGAGTAAAATGAAAAATATTAATATAATAAAACATCAAAACTTATTTATTTTATGAACAGCTGGGTTGGGTTTAATATTTTTATTACTCGCTTTTGCAAAAAATCCAAATTTACGAATCGTATTGGCAATAGTGATTTCAGTAAGACGAAGCTACGCACCATACTTTCCTCAAATTGTACGAAAACATTTCTTACGCAACTCAGTTTTTCGTAATACAGCTGAAAAGTTTGGAGACGCTGTGAGCCTTTCCATGATGACTCCAAACGATACTAAACAAATGTGAAAAAACAGTTTGTTATGAGCCATACATCATGGCTATTGAAAACCAAACCGCACGATAAATCACCCGATACTATTTGAGTTTTTGACAAGTCTTAATACAAAATGTGATCGTCTGAAATGCACTACTGTGCAATTATTCAGGTGCACAGTAATGAACAAAGATTTACAGCAGCACCTGCCTTTACGACCATATCTGATGACGGACCAATTCCACGGACTGAATTATTCATGATTCACCAGCGCCGCCGTGTGGCTTATTAGGCTCAATTTTTCCATATGTTTGTAGTCACATGAGTAACTTCTTGTTAAGGAGTTCGGGCCTTCTAATCCCCCTAGCAATAATTGGATAACAAGGCTTAATGAATTGGTAGGCCGAAGCCTACTAGCAGACAAATGTCAGCTCTTAAAACGACTTACCGGTCTCCACTGGTTCTTCACAGTACATGTATCTATTGCAAGCAAGACAACGACAGCTTTGGGGCTTGTTAGCCCCCGAAAAAAGCTATGCACTAACAATTATCAGGGATTCTAGCTCCCCCTTCCTGTGTTCGTAGGTTTAAACCACAGCCAGAACGGTCCAGCCAAGGTAGGCAACTCAACCATGATCCGCCCGTGTAGAACTGCAAGCAGAACTAACCGGCGCCATGCTGATACCCTTTCTGCCAATTTATATCAATTATCAGGGATTCTAGCTCCCCCTTCCTGTGTTCGTAGGTTTAAACCACAGCCAGAACGGTCCAGCCAAGGTAGGCAACTCAACCATGATCCGCCCGTGTAGAACTGCAAGCAGAACTAACCGGCGGCATGCTGATACCCTTTCTGCCAATTTATACCCTTGATAAGAGTTTCGGAAGTCAATACAACATAAGTCATGCGGCTTCCTAGAGTTTTATTGTCTTGGTTAGGAATACGCCAAGGCAAAACCTGTTTCTCGGGGTATTCAAGTGCACACAAAAAAACTTAGGATGGTGCTCTTTAACTAAAAAGGCATTACATTATTGTTACGAGTTTACATTACTTCTAACCCATTGTGCAGCCGTTGACTTACTTTTTATATATACTTACGCATATCCTCCCAAAGCAAATTAAACTAATAAAATAATACACAAACATTTATACAAAGAACGCAAAATTCCAAATAAATGAATTAGTAGTTGATAGTTATTGTTGCGTTCGTGTTATTGCGTTCTTATTCTTTGTTGTTGTTGCGTTCTAATTGTTTTGCAATCATATGTGTGCTCGTAGACAATTATATATGTACATTTTAGAGCAGAAATTACCAGAAAGTTAAAGATGATGGTAAAAGGTAATAATAGCAGGCAGATGATCGGCGGAGAGGCAGTTTATTTTTAAACATTGTGCTAGTCATATCAGTAAGCAAGTCTAGTGTTTTAATACACAGTGGTATTAAGTGTAAATAAAGTTGTAAAGTATTTTAGTACTGTGTAACAGCTAAGTTTCTATCTCCTTATTTTATTTTCAATTGCAAAATCTGCAAATCGTTTTTGACGGCCATGTCATAGAGTTCAATTCCGTTCAGAAAACAAATTGAATCCGAGGGATTCGCTTTCATGAAAAAACGAAAAACTATGGCGTTTTTCGGAATGAAATCATTTAAAGGAGGAAGCACGAATATTTTTGATGATTTGAATGATTTCATTCCAAAACATTTACTAGTTTTTCTTTTTTCTTAAAGAAACAAAAATTGGTTACAATTCCGTCTGCGACCATAATTGAACTCTATGACATGGCTGCAAAACTATTAGGTAGCAATATATTTCGAGCAAGAAAAATAAATAAATAAACATAACAATGATTGTAATGAAAATACATGAAAATTTTTCCATCATTAGATACTGCTTTTCTTTTTTTGCATTTGTTTAATAGAGAACAAAATGATTTTGTTAAACTTCTAGTTTTGGCTATTTAGCATTCAGTGTGCGATATATACTATAGAACAAATTCAATATGTTAAATACTTGTTGCTGTTTTTGTCTTTTCAATCTTAGTGAAAAATAAATTTAATTATTAAATTTATCAGGTCAGATAACGGTAGATGAGCGATGCCAAAGTCAAGCTAAACACATTAAAATTTTTAACACATTAATTTAATGCATTAAAGTAGTTTTTTCTGCAACAACAAACTACTACAACTTATTTCTTATTTATCTTGTGGACGTTGCCGGATTCTTTTTATATTAAAGAAAATAACAACGTTTCAACATAGAAAAAAAAACAGTGGCGGGAATAGATACCCAGAGCGAGAAAGAGAGAGGGAGAAAGCTCTTATTAATCTTCGAGCTGATGTTCAAAGGAAAAGGCAAAATGAAACAGCAAATGAATGTTAAAACATTACTTATAAAATTGCCGGCAATAAAATTTAATTTGCATTTAAAACCAACACACACACACTCATTTCAACTTTAGCTATTAAAATTTGGGAAGAGATCATAGACAAAAAAAGTAAAACTTTAGATTTTCTTATATTTTTAAAAGTCCATTTAATGACCTAATGAAAAACAGAGAAACAAATATTTTTGTAGTTTTCATGGCTTACTTAGTCATAGCAAAACGTACGAAAAGTGATAAAACTTCCATAAAATAATGGCAATGTTACTTATTTAGATCCATTTAGAAGCTTTACAGCGTTAACGTCTAAATCACAATCGTTACACAGCACACTGTTGGTTTTCGAGTTAAAATAAAATTAAGAAAAAAAAAAAATTCATAGAATAAACAAAATTTATAAAAGCTGTCTTAAAGACAGAATTTTCAAAACAACACACAGTACCCGTTTAAAGTTAAATGTATTTTCTAATTGCCAGCTATTTATTAAAGAAAAAAAAAAAAAACACAATAAACACTTAATACTCGTTCCTCTCTTTTCTTTGTAAAGTCTTATATATGTATATGCACTCATACAATATACACATACAGGCGAAGCAAGAATTCTGTTGCACTACCCAATATTAAACGTACGTTATCATTAATTCACATATAACGTTTTGTCACTTTGATAGTGATATAATTACTAGCCAGCAAAAAAATAATAACTTTTCAAGTGTATAACTTTTAATCGGCGTTGCCGCAACGTAAAAATGTAATTTGTGAAACAGAAAAAGGAAAAATATGTTGTGGGGATGTGAAACTACTGTTTAATTCGCAGTCTGCTAAAAAATTTTTAGATCAGGTCTGATCGAGGTCTGATCAAAAAACAACCGCTATTTTCAAAGTAAATAATTTTTTTTCAAGGATCAAGGTATTCACCTTGGACGTAAGCTAACGTGGAGAAGTCTCACATTGAAGCAAAAGTCACTCAGTTGACATTAAACGCAGCGCAACTAAATTGGCTTATGGGCAGAAATTCTACCTTGAAGTTGGATTACAAACTTTTGTTATACAACACAAGTTAGCTTTTTACTTTTTCGAGGTCTGATCAAAAAACAACCGCTATTTTCAAAGTAAATAATTTTTTTCAAGGATCAAGGACGTAAGCTAACGTGGAAGTCTCACATTGAAGCAAAAGTCACTCAGTTGAAATTAAACGCAGCGCAACTAAATTGGCTTATGGGCAGAAATTCTACCTTGAAGTTGGATTACAAACTTTTGTTATACAACGCAATCCTAAAGCCTATATGAGGCACCGCCTTAGCGTCAAACATTGAAAAAATTCAGAGGTGACATAAACAAAATTTTTCCAACGATTACTGACAGCTCCATGGTATGTAAACAACTCACGAATTCACAAGGATCTGTATGTTTCGTTAGTAAAGGACGAATTTTCAAAGTATGCGACTGGGTATATCAGCCAACTGAAACTTCATCCAAACCCTCTTGCACAAAGCATACTTAATTTCAGCGGTCACACTCGGTTGAGAAGAAGGGATACTTTTGCCACCATCAGAGCGTTAAATAGGTGATTTACCGATATAATTGACGCAAAAGACGTCAAGTTCGATCAAATGAGAAGGTTTCGCTCACTGTTGTCTTCAACTGCAATGGCGTGGTGCATCAAAAACTCTTGCCACAAGGTCGTCCGGTCAATAAAGAATGCTACCTTGAAGTTACGCGCCGTTTGTGCGAAGAAATTCATCAGAAACGCACAGAATTGTGGAAAAAACAATCATGTATTCTGCACCATGATAACGCAGCAGCTCACAAATCGATGCTTGTGCGTGAGTCTGTCACCGAAAACAAAATCGTTATAATGCCTCAACCACCGTATTTACCAGACTCGGCCCTTGCTGACTTTTTCTCTTCCCAAAGCTGAAGAAACTGAAAGGAAAGCGAAGATTGGGAAAAACGTTGGGATAAGCTTTTTATATGTGAGGGGGAGTACTTTGAAGGGAACGAGATAGTTATTGCTGAATAAATATATACTTTTTGAAAAAATTTAAAATAACGGCTATTTTTTTTTATCAGATCTTGTATATTATGATTAAAAAAGTTAGCTGCCAAACAGATATCCTTCAGCTTAACCCTCGTCGAACTGAAGAGCTCAAAATGCTACGTGACGGTGTAGGTACAATTGTACCTACATACTTTTATTACTACAAACAAAAATTTTCACTCCAATGTTTATTAAATTAGCTTTTAATTACAAGCAAAATATAGATAAACCAAAAGCAAAAATTATGTTTCAGCTTAAATTTAAAAATTTTAAAGGTACACTCAAATATTTATGCATCAGGGCCGTTTTAAGGTATTTCGGGGGCCGCCCTCAAGAAAAGTAAGAAAATGAGAAAAGAAAATTGTGTATATTTATGTACTTATTTATATATAAATACATATGTGAGTCATTATGGGATAAATATAGACAGAATAATTCAATGGCTCGGTGATTAAGGCCGCAATTCATAATACGCCGTGACCCAAGTTCAAATCCAAATGGTTGCTGATGAGTAGCGTAGTGACTACAAAACAGCTTAGCTGTTGTTCTGCAGCTTAAGATTTGATTATTATTATTCTTGTCTTCTTTAATATAAATGTATTGATAATAGCAAATTTATATTGCAAAAAATCATTCCTAAGAAAAACTTAGAAAAGGAAAAACTTGACCTAAAAACCCAAAGTACAAATGTACAAAAATCGAATTTAAAAAAAAAATATAAGAACAAAAATTCAATAAACTAGCTTTGTTTTAATTGATTCATTTTTCTTTATACAAAGTCTAGGAAAGTACAATTGTACCTGTACAGTCTTGAAAGGCTGCAAAATAGTTAAGGCTTTTTATCATGGGGAAGTACTTAAGTCTGTGTTTTTAAATTTAAAAATTAAAGTAACAACAAAAAGTTGTCAGATATCAGAAAATTTCAAGTATGTATTTTATATGAAAAAAAATTCTTGAAATTTCAAAATGAAAAAGGTACAATTGTACGCTATCAGTTCGACAAGGGTTAAACTCTACAATTAAATATTATCTGTTACGGTAATAATTAATCACATGCTTGAATTAATTTGTTTATTTCTTGCCTTAATTATTTAGCTTCAAAAATATTATAATAACTAGTTTTTATACCTATACTTAGAAAACAAAATTCGGCAGCAAAACAGCTCTTCTCGCCATCATAGCCAAAAGTTGCTCAATGTAAACTGGGACAATGTTGACAATTTTTTTTTTCCAGAATACTAGTTTTCTTAACACAACTTAAAAATAAGATGGCAGTATTGACATTAATCAATCTTAAAATGTGAAAAAAAGTCCGTATTGATCACCCATTACCATAAATTAGCTCCGGGCAAAATTTATTAATCAATTAAGAGTAGACCGCAAAAAAAAATCCGTTATTTGGAATATTTTATATCAGATAAGTTTTTTTCATCACACAACTGAAACAAAAGTCTGAAATAATTTTTGTTCTCAAAATCTTTAGACAATTTTTCTGTTTATCAAAAACATAAATTTCTGGCACATTCATACATATGTATGTATATATTATTGTATACAATTCTGCAAAATTTCTCCGAATTTTTGTTTTCGATTTCTGCTGCTTTTATGCATTTTTTTTTTTAATCACAAAAAAATCATGCAAGTGTATGAATGTTTTTCCAAACAATACGCATAATAAATGAGTATTGATAAAGACAACAAAAACCGCATTGTAAACTACTATTCACATATATATGTACATGCTACACAAGTTCCATTAAGAAGCACCAGAGAAATGGGCTATAACTATAGTAAAACACTAAAGTCGATTCTTTTTAAAAACAACTTAAATTTTCGCATCTGCTGGTAATTTTTCTTCAACTATAGTAAAAATTAGAGAAAGTTTAAGAACAAATTTGATGACACGCCATCAGCCCGTTGTATCAGAACAAATTTTATAGTCTAATAACCGCTTTAAACGCTTTTTCATTATCGTGTTTTTATTAAAAAAATATAATTTTTATGATACAAAACTATAAACATATGTCATTGACTATAAACATACGTCAAGAAGTTGCCACCTATGTGAGCAGTGAGAATTAGTCCACCCTCAGATTGGGCTGTAATGGCAGCAGCGAACGCAAATAAATTACATATCGCTGTTCTGGCATCTGTCTTAAAATTAAAAATCTGATATTATATTATAACAAGTAAGAGTGTGGTATATTCGGCAGGGCCGAATCTAAAACAATTACAAATTTGAGCTAAATATGCTCGGATATATATGGACCGATTTCGGGGAAAAAATATTTTTGCCCTGTAATCATCGTTCCAAAAAAGAAATGTTTCATGAACATTTTTATGGAAAAGTTTGTTTAAGCTGTATTTATATGAATTGTTATATACGTTATATATGAGCCGATATCGGTATTTTCTACTTTCTGTTTTTAGTAACCTTCTTTTATAACGAGAATTGGTTTTCAGCAAAAAAAAAAAAAAAAAAAAAAATGTTAATGGAAAAATCGGTTCAGGCTATATCTCGATCCACTTGTCTAGACCGATATCGAAAATTTTCATTTTCTATATTTACATAACCTTATTTTGTTACCAGAACTGCTTTTGAGCAAAAAAAACTTGTTTAAGTACGCTTACGCGGCATTTTCATAAAAACCCCGATCTACGCTATATTTCGGGTACAAATGGACCCATATGGGAAATTTTAATTTTCCATACTTCTATAACCTTATTTTATTACCAGAACTGCTTTTAAGCAAAGTTGTTCGCATTCGCTACATTTTCATAAAAACCCCGGTTTAGGCTATATCTCGGGTATATATGGACCGATATCGGAAATTTTCAATATCCATATTTACGTAACCTTGTTTTATTACTAGAACTGCAAAAAACTTGTTTAACTTCACTTATGCGACATTTTCATTAAAAACCCTATTTGGGCTATATCTCGGGTATATATAGACCGATATCCTTCTAGTCACCATGCTTAATAATTGTGTAAAGTTTGAAGCAAAACAAACAACTTTTTTTTCAAAAAAATTCATACAAAACTGCAAAAAATAATGGATTTTTTCGGAATTTTGAATATATCTCAGCTATACGTGAACTGATATTACTGAATGAACTTTAATAGCAAACACATGGACGATGGGGTAATAGAATGGTGAAAGAAAAAAGTTTCTATGTTTAATGGTTTTCTCAGAAACAGTATTTCTACGACCGACAGATGGACAGACAGATATCGCTTAATCGACTTTTCCATTAATTCTGATTCAGAATATATATACTTTATAGGATCGCAAATGCAAATTGTAGAAATTACAAACGGAATCACAAACTTATATATACCCTTAACATTTTTGTGAAGGGTATAAAAACGTCACTTTTTTCACCACTCTGCACTTCGTGACTACAAGTTTCTAAGCTTGACTAACTCCAACAGCGCAACTAGCGCGTCAAGCTTAAGTTATATGTCAAAAACCTCACGTAAATACAAAGTTTATGAGACCAACCAATTGCAAAATTAAATTTTGATAGTAATGTTCGCTTCAAAACAAATGTTACTCATATACGAGTATACCGCCTTTGTAATCTCTAAAACTTGGAAGCTATAAAATACTTTACGATTATTTCGCATTTTCTGTACCGTTTGGTTTGTTGCCATTCTCTGATACACTTACAGAGCATTTAGAATTTTAAGCCAAACAAAGTTGTCGCAATTTTTTTTTCTGAAGTTTCTTTCAGTTTGACTTAAAATTAATGTTGTCAGGCTTATCGTCGCTGAAATTAAAATAAAAAATAATAAAAACCTGAGTTATAAGGAAAATGGATGAAATTGTAACTTGCTGGCTGTGGCGAGCACTTTACACAGCTCAAGAGCCAAATGTAAAACATTTTGCTGTGGTATAAACATTTATAGAGCAAACCGCTTAACAACTTTTCCTCTTCTGTTTTTCTTTACGTATTATGTTAAATGAATTGTAAAAAATTTTAAATGGTAAAAAAAAATAAATAAATTGAATTTTTTTAATAAAAAACCCTTTTTGCTTCAAGTATTCATTTGAATTAAGCAGAGACCATTTCTTTTGACTTTTGGCTCCACGCTTAAACTTACTTTTCCATATTCTTTGCATTTAAAGAAACGTTTTGTACAAGTGTAGGCTCTTGCATGAATTATTTTTAATTTTTGGTTTTTTATCATTTAATTAAAGCCATTGCTCTTCGGTTTCATATTTTTTGCCTCTTTTACTTTGAGTTAAAGATATTTCAGTGCGCACTCAAGCTGTTTTGAAGTTCAATCTTCTTATACATTGTTGAAATCTAATTATTCATTTTTAAAGGAGTAACTGTTTTTACAGTTTAATAAATATCCCTCTTTTATTTTCTTTTTTTTTTAATAAATAAAAATTTTTATTTTTTTTATTTTTGGTATTTTTATATTTGAGCTTAAACAACTTTATTAAACAACGCAAAATCTTTCAAATAAAATCTAAAACAATTTTTCTTAAATATTATTTGAGTAACAAGATCACTGCTTGTTCTCACAGAAACACTTAAGATAACATATTGAGTTTTGTAAAAAATAAACCAGAAAATATACATATATAATAAATTTTGCTACAGATTTTTAGTGCCGCTTTTGAATTGATTAATATAAATTATAATTTATTTTAAAACCCATCTTTTTTAAGCTTTACAACGCCTAAAAAATATTTTCTATGTTCTTTAAGTAAAAATTTCTACTTCAAGTAAAGTAATTACTAGTAAATTTTACTTTTTTTAACAAATTTTGCCTCATTGTCCTAAATGAACACTTTTGATTTTACTTTGATGGCCATGTTCGACAATGAAACTGTCAATTAAATATAAGTATGAGCACTATATGACTATCGATGCGCTAAGTTCAAATCTGGGTGTTTACGGGAATGGTTAAATTTTCCCCATAAATATATATATATATATATATATATATATATATATATATATATATATATATATATATATATATATATATATATATATATATATATATATATATATATATATATATATATATATATATATATATATATATATATATATATATATATATATATATATATATATATATATATATATATATATATATATATATATATATATATATATATATATATATATATATATATATATATATATATATATATATATATATATATATATATATATTCATATCCGGGTGGCTTTTAATAAAGGCACTTACTTTAAATTTTTTTACAAAAAAACTTTACAAAAAATTATTAAAATATTTTACTTTCTATATGTTTAATTTTTAACAAATCTTTTTCTCTCCTTACAAACGTATCGCGATTTAATATCACAATGAATGCTACACGTTCAATATTTATTACGTGATCTATGATCCGCAAGCTGGATCTTAGAGCATTCCTCATGCCACAGACCAGTGGTGCCCAAAAGTTCTATATGGAAGAGTAAACACCAATACATTTAAGAGAAACTACTTTTATTTAATATTTTTTCTTGTAAAAAGCAAAACAATTTACAAAAACAAAATTTATACTGATAACCGCTGTCGTCAATGTTTACTAGCAAAGCATGCGAAAGTATTGTTGCTTGGCTCCTGTATGCAGTGAAGAACGACCAAAAAATATATAAGACGAAGAATTTAATTTCAACATTTTAAATGCTGTGATAAAATTCATTTTGGTCTTTCCGTGTGTGAAGTTCACAAACATTACTCCTTCTTTCCTTCTTCTCATAATCTATTTTCTTAGTTCCAGTACAATGCACTGCATAAGTAGGGGCTATCCCCTGAGTACTGGTCCAAGATAAAAAATAAAAAAAAAGACGAAGTTGTTTGTTTTTTATTGTTAGTGCCGAGTGCAGTATGTGTGTGTTAAAGAGCACAGCCCTATAGCTAAGCTCTTTTAAAAAAACAATTGAGCAGCAAGCGCATAGGCCTGGGCAGGTCTGCCATAGACTATGCGGCCGTCGCTACAACACGTTGGTTTGCCGAGTTGTGTGTTTTGCGCACAAACTGTGCAACAATAATTCAGAATTTCATTTGCTAAAAAATTTTGTTGAATAAAGATGACCGCAGATGCAGCAATTGTATATATAAAATAATAGCAAATCAAAATAAAATTGTACAACATGCTCCTAATTTTTACAATCAGTAGGTATAACTACCCAAAAATCAAAACTTTTAATCTTTTGTACAAACGAGACACGACTTCATACGGCAACCCCACACACTTTACAGTCTAATAACCAACACCGTCGCAAAGGCTGTGGCTTGCATTAGGCTTTTCTGCGATATCCGTCAATATTGCATCCGTTAGTACTGCATGCTACACGAGATATACAGCCAAGAGGAACCAACTAGTTGGTCTTTTCGAGAGTTTCAAGACTAAGGGCAAATTTTCACGATTTAAAGCCATGTCTATAAGGCTTGTTTTCTATTTTTCAAGTTTTTTTCTCTATTTTCCTTTTGACTCGTTAGTTATTTTTCAAATTGTTTTATTTTCATTCGGCTAGCAAGGTAAACACATCGATACTATTAAAAGCGTAAAAGGAGACAAACGATTATTTTTAACGACAACAATTAAAAAAACGACATGACTTAAAAATCCTCGTAAAGATGTAACATGAATTTGGTTAGTAGCATTAAAAGAATATGATAAAAAACGGCATGGCCGTGTAAATCATTAAAATAATAAATTCAAATTAAAAATCCCCACACTATAAAACAAGAGAAATATGAACTTTTTGAAAAATTAATTTTACTGCCTGATCCACGATGTCGCTCGAAAACCAAGAACAAAATTTTAACATTTGTTTTTTGTTTCAAACACATTTATGCGAGCGAGCGATGTCGAATGACATCGTGGGGCAGGCAGTTAATGTTTGTTCAATATCATAATCCACGTTTGAAAAACATTTAGGTATAACATTTGAAAGCAAGTTGATAATAAATAAATTTCTCAACTTGAGAATAATTTCTCCTTTTTGTTGAAAATACTATGTTTTTCAATTTGATGAAAATCAATATTAAACGTTTGTCCTTTAAGAAAACTTTTGAGCTAAAATCACGATCAATTTGAAATCAAACCTCAATATGGTCAGTTGTATTTGACAAAGAGTTCCAGCGATTGTTTCCAGCTGATCCCACCAGACACACAGCATGAGGTGTTTCCCATAAATATTATTCGGCTTTGTTGTGGCGTGGTGGTTCCTATGATTTGCTCTCTGACTTATCATAATATACCCACTTTTTGTCACCAGCTACGATTCGACGTAGAAAATATTTTTTTCTTGTGCCCAGCTAGCAGCATTTCTATCGTACATAATTGACATTCAATACATCTCGGCTTTAATTCTTATGGAACCCAATTACCTTGTTTATGAGAAATTCCTAACGATTTTAATGGTGTGAGACTGTTTGCTAAGTGCCTTCCCTATGTAATAATATGTTAATGCATTTTGTTCAAGAAAAACATTTTTTTTTTCTATTTTATTACACTTTCATATCTCATCAAGCTAAGGAAATTATTGTCTCAACCTTAATGAATTCAATGCCTCAATTAAGTGAAATGTAAATTTAAAATCACCTTAAAGATTTTCATATTTGATATGGAAAAAAGAAGTTTTTTGTTTCATTTTTCCCAACACAAATAACTTTCGGTGCAGCTCATATTCTACAATCCGTAAACAATTTCTTCTTTTATGTAAATTTCTAAGAGTCCTAAACTAAATTTGTATTTATTCTTTTTTAATGCTTGAAAAGTTTGACTTTATATGTGATTCCTGGCAGTCGTAATATTTTTACAACATTGTTGTTCTACTGCCATTATAAATTGGCAACATTAATTCTTTGTTGGCGTTGCTGATTATAGTAGTACGAGCATGTATGTGCTCGTATGTCTGGTGTATTTGTTAGCTTCCTTTATGGTCCTCATGTGATGCAGTGTGTTATTGTAAATGGCATGATTTTAGATAATATTCAATACGTAAAAAAGTGTAACTTTATTTTCTTTTAGTTTTTAAAGGTTTACAAAAGAATAAAAAATCATGCAAGATTTCTTTGATTGTGTTAGAAACCAGCTGGAGTTTAAACTTAAAATTTTTCATTTTTTTAGAATTTTTTGTAAACATATTAATTTTGCTGTTATGGATGCAAACATGAAACAAAAGGCAAAAAATATTCTGCTTTATATGTTCCGAGAAAATATATGATGTAAATAAAATTTCTCTGAATAATTTAAAATTGAAAACCCTAATTGGTTTAGCTTCATATCTAGAAAAAGTTATTTCAGAATTATTATTTCTTTTTTAAATGGAAAAATATTAAAATAAATTATTATTTGAATAAAATTTTGTGTGGAAGAATTGAATTAAAACTGAATTGTTTTCTTCTAAATTTTCCAGCTAAAGATCTTGATTGATTTTTATTTTTTATAAAAAAGGTTTAACGGTATTTTATTTTCAATATTTCGATAACAATTTGTTATCATCATCAGGAAAATTAAAAATCAAAATATTGAAAATATCGAAATATTGAAAATCAAATACCTTTAACCCTTTTTTATAAAAAACAAAAATCAATCAAGATCTTTAGCTGGAAAATTTAGAAGAAAACAATATAAACAAGATCAAATAATACGAATACTTAATTTAAAACTGAATTTAAATTCATTTTATATATTATGAATGTGCTAATTTATATTCAAACAATTGAGTTTACTTACTGTATTGTCTACACGTAAAGAAAAATCTATTTAAAATTAGTTTAGAGTCTATAATTTTTTTCGCTTGGAGAGGGGAAATGCCTAACGCATCATCAGATCTTGTGACCACGCAGTATTCGGTATGTGGGGCTTGCACCCACTAAAGCCCCTCCCCTTTCTTTGAGCCTTGTCTCCAGCCCAGTACCGCTTTCGCATTGCTTCCTCGTTTGTTTCTACCGGATTGCGCGTGTCATGCTCACGTCTATATCCTGTTTCTTGTCTCGTAGGATCTTCTCAATATAAGTCGCTATTTGACTCCATTTCCTCCCACTTTCCATCATAACTTCTACGATGTTTTCCGGTGTTATTTCACCAACATTCTCCTCTAAGTTATGTCTTTCCTGCCTCCACCTGTCACATCTAAATAATGTGTGTTCTACATCGTCCGCGCAGTCATCTCCATAAAGGCAGATTGATGTATCTGCCTTCCCCATTCTATGGAACTATTCCAGAAAATACCCGTATCCAGAAACCATCTGTGTTATATAGTAACACATGCTTTCTGGTTACTCACTTATCTTTGTTGCTGATCAATCTCGCTGTCCATCCGCCACGTGAATTGTTGTTGCTTTTTTCTTGCCACTTCCTTTTCTTGCTGTCTTGCGAGTTTGTCTTCACTCTCCTCACAGCTTTTTACGCTCTTCGGTCAATCGTGATAGTCCCGCTTATCACCAAGAAAGCGGGCTCTGACTCTGTGCGATATTCTGAAGCCACTCTGAGAGCAGCAGTACGCTGTGCCGTTGCCAACATCTTCCCCATTTATAGTCTATAATAGAATTGTATTGTATAGTAATAATTAAGATGTAATGATCTTCAAGCTTGAGGTCTTTTTTATAAAAATCTTTTTAAAAAATTGTTTATTTAATTCAATATTTCGTCTTCCTTCGGAAGACTTCCTGAAGAATGTAAAAAACAGGCTATTATTGATTTAATTATAGTTTATTCATGTTATTGTCTGTATTTATATAATTCCATTGTCACCGTCTGCCAATTTCAAGTCCGAAAATTGCTGCTGATGTGTAGTGTAGTGGCTATGAAACAGCAAGTTGTCCCTCAGCTAAAAAGTTTGATTATTTTTCTGGTCTTCTTCAATTAAAAATTATTGATCAAAGCAAACTATTATTGTAAAAAATAAAAAAAAAAATTTAACTAAAACTTGATGTACAAATGGACAAAAAACCAAAAATCTAATATAAAAAAATCGTAGCTTTCTCAAAAAATACATGTTTTTATTTTACAGTCAGTTCACCAATGCCGAAAGAATAAGTTCATTGATATTCTAGGCGAAAGAAAATTGATTTAGGTTTTCCTAATTTTATTCTATGCGAACGATGTGTCAAAATTCAACTAAAACATATAAGTGCATGCGAACGAATAATCGTGAACCCAAATTAATTCGAATGTGAGTGACTAGCTTTCTTTCGAAAACATTTTTATTCGATATCGTCGAACAGGCTGTTGAAGTTTAAAAGTGTATTCTCACTGAGACGTTCTTAATTTATAACAAAAAGTAAAAAACTTTTTCATGGAAAAATTGGTTTAGCCTATATCTCGGGTATATATACACCGCTATCGGAAATTTACATTTTCTGTATTTTAGCAATCTTTTCTTTTTACCAGAACTGTTTTTAAGCAAAAAAATTTTTCATGAAAATATCGGTTTAGGCTATATCTCGGGTATATATCGACCGATAAAGGAAATGTTACTTTTCTATATTTTACTAACCTCTTTTTATATACAGCACTGCTTTTAAGCAAAAAAAATTTTTAATGGAAAAATCGGTTTAGACTATATCTCGGGTATATATCGACGATATCGAAAATTTTCATTTTCTATATATTACTAACCTCCTTTCATAACCAGAACTGCTTTTAAACAAAAAAAAATTTTTTTCATGGAAAAATCTGTTTAGGCTATATCTGGGGTATATATCGACCGATATTATAAATGTTCATTTCCTGTATTTCAGTAACCTCCTTTGATGACCAGAACTGCTGCTAAGCAAAAAAAATTTTTTTCATGAAAAAATCGGTTTAGACTATATCTCGGGTATATATCGACCGATATCGAAAATTTTCATTTTCTATATATTACTAACCTCCTTTTATAACCAGAACTGCTTTTAAACAAAAAAAAAAATTTTTTCAGGAAAAAATCTGTTTAGGCTATATCTGGTATATATGGACCGATATCGGAAATTTTCATTTTCTGTATTTGGTAACCACCTTATAATACCAGAACTGCTTTTAAGTGAAAACAAGTTGTTTTAGTTCGCTTGCGAGATATTTTCATGAAAAATCGATTTAGGCTATATCTGGGATATATGGACCGATATCGAATATTTTCATTTTATGTAACCTCTTTTAATAACCAGAAATGCGTTTAAGCAAAAAAAAATTTTTTAAAAAAATAATTTCATGGAAAATCGGTTTAGGCTATATCTCGGGTATATATGGACCGGTATCGGAAATTTTAATTTTCCATATTTAATCGGCTTAGACCGATTATGAGAACCTATATCAGAGAAAAGTTTTTTTGTTTTTCAATTGCCATGCCAAATAATTGTGTCAAATTTAAAGCAGAACAAACAATTTTTTTTCAAAAATTTTCATACAAAATTGCAAAAAAAAATGGCTTTCTTCGGATTTTTGGATATATCTCAGCTAAACGTAAACCGGTTTTTACTGAATTTCAGTAGCAAACCCATGAATCGATGGGGTAATAGAATGGTGAACGAAATAAAGTCTAATGGTTTTCTCAGAAACGGTATTTCAACGGCGGATAGACGTACAAATGGGCAGACGGACATCGCTTAATCGTATTTTCTATATGTAACCTCGGTAAAAAATTGTAGAAATTACAAACGGGATCACAAACTTTTATATACCCTTAACATTTTTGTGAAGGGTATAAAAAATCGTAGCTTTCTCAAAAAATACTTATTTTTGCAAAAAATTTAAATTTATTTGAAATGAATTTTAGTAAAATTTTGTATGGAATTTTTGAATTAAATTCAAATTTATTTAACTTTTTACGAATATACCCATGAAAGTGCTGGGATGTTCTTAATTCATAACAAAAAAATTAAATATTTTAATAACTTTCACGAATGCATTTATCATTGATTTATATTCTGTATTCTTATCGTGCAGTCGCCTGATTTGTTTTATTTTACTTGTGAAGTCTGAAGTAAATCTTAAACTAAAATACATCAACTTTCACTTCACTTTCAGGTCACCATTATTCTTAAAGATGTCAACGACGAAGCGCCGGTCTTTCTCAGCCCGAATGTAACCGAAATTTTGGAAAACATTCCTCTCAATACCGTGGTAATGGTGGTCAAAGCTGTTGATAGAGATGAAGGCAAAAATGGTTACATTGAATACATTTTGGATAGTGAACCAATTACGCCGTTTACATTAGGACCCATAGATGGCCTGCTAAGAGTTTCGGGAAAATTGGATAGAGAAATGAAAAATGCATACATATTAAATGTTACAGCCAGAGATAGAGGAGAGCCAGCCAAATCAACAAAAAGTAAAATACTTGTAAGAATTCTTGACGAAAATGATAACGCACCCATATTCGATCCCAAGCAATATACCGCTTCGGTGGCAGAAAACGCCAGCATTGGTGCCATGGTGCTGCAAGTATCAGCGACGGATATTGATGAGGGTGCCAACGGTCGTGTACGCTTTGCTATTGTGGGTGGCGATGATAATCGTGATTTTATGATAAGCGAAGATTCGGGCATTGTAAGAGTATCTAAAAATCTCAACTATGAACGCAAGTCGCGCTATGAGCTAATAGTTAAAGCGGAAGACTCCGCTGCCGACTTGGGTTTGGCCTATGACAGTGAAAAAGGCCGCAACAAGCTATCACACTTGTTTGAAAATCGTTATGATTTAGCTGAAATAACCATTATTATAACAGACATTAATGACAATCCTCCAACATTTTTGGATTCTCCTTACTTGGCATATGTCATGGAAAATGTTATACCACCTAATGGCGGTTATGTGTTAACAGTGCAAGCATACGATGCTGATACGCCGCCATTTAATTCTCTAGTACGTTATTTCCTTAAAGAAGGCGATACCGATCTGTTTCGTATAAATGCTTCAACTGGTGAAATATCATTATTGCGCTCTTTGGATCGCGAAGCAAAGGCTGAATATACCTTAACTTTGGTAGCCATGGATACGGGTAAGTTCAAAAATACTTTAGCATACACATTTAGCTGCAGCATTTATTTTTAGGTATTGTGCACAAAAAATATAGATTGATCATAATCTTACACAACAAGTGTTCACTTAATGTTGCCACAAATATCTTGCAGATACATTTTCCTTTTCTTTTTTTTTCCATTCAACCTAAAAGCAAAGGCAAACCAAGGTTGTTGTAAAGTATGAGTAGTAAACTATTGATGATACTAATCATTTCACTATAAGAAGTTAATTTAGCTTAAGGGGCTTAATTTTAAAAGTTACTTTTTTGTTTTGCTTTTCTTCTTTATATTTTGCATACGCAAGAAGAAAATCGTTACAAAAATCGTTACACATTGCTTATAGCTAATGATCGATATCAATATTATTTTGAAATATGTTGTTATAGTTCATCAGAATCATGATCATCTTTATTGATAATGGTTTGTTGGCTGCAAAAGGCCAAGCAAAAATGAGGAAGTTTATGCAAAACAGTTCATCAATTTAAAAGAAAAAAAAAAATTAACTTTATTTTAAAATGATTATAATAAAATTATTATGAGATATGTGTTTAAAGATGCACTTAAATTTTTTTGGTTATGCAAAGGAAAAGAAGTATTAGTTTCTTTTGTAGCCAGAAAGTTAACTAACAAAAAATGCTATTTGAATCCTTAAGTTACACAATACTCGTAAATATTAAAAAAAAAAAAAAATCATAAGTACGAGTAAAGCTCTAAACACTTAGACGACAGCGTACTTTACAACTTCACGGCTACAAATGAAGTTAGCTGCAAATGCTGCCGTCTCGTCAGCAACATAATTATTTTCAAGACAGCAGCAGCACTATGTGTATTTAAACAATGCAAATTTTAGCGATGCCACATATATATTTTACATGAATAAAATTAAAATTACTGACAGAAAACGTAATAATATCACGTAAAGTTGTAAAAACTCATCAATTTTTTTGTTTATTTTATTTATATGATATATATTTCTATCAAATATTTCAAACAAATTTTAGTTCTTATTGCTGTTAATTTATATTCATAGTGGCAGCACTGCATTTACTTTTTGCTGCTTACGAAAATAGAAATTAGTCTAAGTTGGCAGCAGCAGCAAATGCTGTTGTGAAGTCGTGCTGCTGGGGAGTTGTTAAAATAATCGGTTTCATCTTAACACATGTATTTTATTTTTGACAGATTGCTGCTTGCTGTTGTCTATGTGTTTAAAGCTTATAACTTAAAGTTTTATTAAAGAAGGATAAGAGAAAGAAGGATAAGAACGTTATTTTTACTTAAGATATAGAAAAATAAGGGGGTAAAAGTCCTTCATTTGTTTTAGTAAATAAAACTTTAGGAAGTCTCAGCATAAGTTAGGTTGTGTTGGAATTTCGAAAACCTTTAGCAAGGCTTAAGTGGCACAACCGGGACCAATAATTCTGTCGCAAATATTTTTTTTTTTTTTGAAGTGTTTGCATGTTGGCTCAAATGCTCTGCCTGTGATTTAAAATTTAGATTTAAAATCTCAGAAAGGGGTAATACGTGTCCCTTGATTATTTCTATAGTTTATGCCGATTTTCAGGGAACTAGTTTGAGTAACCGAGATGCTCTTGTCTTGCAACAGATACCTGTAACGTAAGAAACCACAAGTATTTAAAAGGCAAGTGAGTTGGCTAGGGGCTAATATTCTTTATCGACTTTAGGTCAGCAACCAGTGAAACCTATCATACCACTGACTGTCAAAGAAGTACATACAAGAGGGACTACAAGGCTTGAACTTTTTAGCGAGGGGTTTATTGTTAAGACAACAAAGTTCTGACAAGAAATTGCCAACTGTCTGAGCCTTGTCAGCCACATACTCGTAAACATGTTGAATCGTGCAATAGTTCACTCCGTGGAATTGCTACACCGTGAAATTGCTATGCAGTCACCATTTACATAGATGATCAATTAACTCTAACTTATTGACGTAGATAACTCCAACGACTATAATCCAAAAAGCTTAAACAACATGGATTTTGATTGTCAATTAATTAGATCATTATGTGAAGTTATTTTTTCAAAAAAAAGTTTCTTTAAGTAAATCAATTATAGCCGTGCTGTGTTATATGAAGCTCCAACCTGTGAAATCCAGCGGAGTGAGGCAACAAAAACGTTATAACGATGCATGTCCTTATACCGCTCAGCATTCACGCTAACATTCTGACCATCATCTTCTTGAAAAGATGTACATACTAAATACTCTACGAGCCCATAAAGCACATCAAACAGCAAGTATTTGTGAATGTAATAGGGGCTCAACAAAAGTTCTTTGATTGTCGTTATTTCAAATGCGATTACTGTGATTATTACCAAAAATGGGTTTCATCAGAGAATAAAATTTCAAACACAAATTTAATATCAATATGAATCTAAGCATCAGGCATTTGCTGTGTGGTTAGCAGTTCACTACTTTCATCAAGGATAGCAGCTCGTTCAAAATTCGTGGGTCTGCCCAAGTAATTCACAAACCACATTATCCATTGAGTAACCCATGCCATTTTTCATGTGTAATCCATCGTAAGCCATCACTTTTACCCATCTCTCCCATAGTATGTGAATATCTCGGCAAAATGACAGCTCTGATTCTAAGGTAAATAACAAATTAAGCCAATTTTTGATTCTATGTTCTGAAAAGGAGTGTATTCCAGCAAGGGCAGTGGAAGCTCTTGTCTTCGGTATAGCTCTCGTGTGATCGTCTGATCATATTTCAATAGCTCATAATACAAAACAGACTTCTGATCCCACCAAATATAGAACATTACCTTTGCATCATGTACATTCGGCTTCGATGTTGTTTTTTGGACGTACTTGTGTAGGTTGTATTCGATTATCTCTTGTATAGATGCTCCGTAAGTTTTTGTTTAGTTTCATGCTATGGTTTCATCCTCGTCATTGATTTTTTACTATTTTCATAGTTTATACTTTTTGTTTTATATTTTTTTATTCTTGATGTTGATGTAGTTTGCTTTTATTATTTTTGCAACCTCAATTAACGCCTTTAGTCTGTTTGCAAACAATAGTGAAACGTTTTTTGCGGAAAAATTATATTCTAAAACTATTCTCTTAAGTTATATAAGTAAAATTATTCTGTAACTATAACAATTTCGTTAACCTTACATGGAGTTCGCATATTGCGGCTAAAGTCACTCAGATAAAATTAAAAGTATCCCAATTAAATTCGCTTCTCGACAGATATTCTATCGAGAAGTTGGATAGCAAAATTATGCTATACAACGCGACTTTAAAGCCACTATTGCAATTATGGAACATTGTGTTAGGAGAAAATGTAAAAGCTTAAAAACAAAGTAGTCCGTACGATCACTGCAGATTCATGGTACGTAAAAACTAATATATTCACAAATTTAGAATTTTGATCAATTACTTTTTGATGCAACTTACTTAAATTTGGTGGCTTCGGTGTTGGTTTGGACTGGCTTTACCCATGCCATAGACTATGCGACCGTTGCTACAACACGTTGGCTTGCCGAGTTGTGTGTTTTAACTCACAACTTCATATCTTAAAAAATTCTGTTGAGTAAAGATCACCACATATGCAACAATTGTGTATAAAAGTAAGAGCAAATCGAAATAAAGTTGTACAACATGCTCCTAAATTTTACAACCAGTCGATACAACCAACCAAAAAATCAAAACTTCTTAATCTTTCGTACAACCGAGACACAACTTCATACGACGATCCCACACACTTTACAATCTTATAACCAACATCGTCATGTTGTACAACTAGTCGCATAGTCTGTGGCTTGCTTTACATACGGCCTTTTATACTTAAATCATGACAAAGCTCGACCACATATTAAAAGACTGGTCAATAAATAGGTGGAAAGTTTTAGCTCACCTACCTTATAGCCCATAGCTTGCGTCTTCTGACTACCACTTGTTTCAGGGTATCAGAAATTGATTTTAATCATTCTTTGCCTCAAAGCCGGATCAGTCCTTTAGGCGCAAAATTCCTATGCTACTAAAAAAATTGTGACTTACTTTTACTGGATTTACTTTAAATAATGTATCAACTCACTTTGTTTATGATAATAATTACATTTGTCAAAAAAAATCGACATTATTAACTTGTATAAAAGTTATCCCCGGGGGAACAGGTTTTGCCTTGGCGTATTCCTCACTTGGGCGCTCTGTTTTCGGGGAAAAGAGGGGAAGGGGTCCTTCGTTTGTTGTAGCAAGTAAAACTCTAGGAAGCCACATGACTTATGTTGTGTTGGCTTCCGAAACCCTTACCAAGGGTATAAATTGGCAGAACGGGGATCAGCATGGCCCCCAGGTAGTTCTGCTTGCGGTTCAACCCGGGCTGATCATGGTTGAGGTGCCCACCTTGGCTGAAACGTTCTGGCTGTGGTTGAAAACTAAAACGCAGGAAGGGGGTGTTAGTATCCTTGACAATTGCTTAGCGGTGGCCTTTTTCGGGGACTAACAACCTCCCGAGGGGCTGTTGCCTTTACAACAGATACCTGTACTGTGAGGAACCAGTGGTGATGGTTGACGGGTGAGTTGCTTTAAAGGCTGATGCTGCTAGTAGGCTTCGGCCTACCAACTCATTAAGCCTTGTCTTCCATTGATTGCTGGGGAAAAAACTACATACAGGAGGCATTAGAAGGCTCGAACTCCTCAACGAGAAGTTGCTCATATGGCTACAAACATATGGCATAAATTGCTACCTGCGTGAGCCTAGCAAGCCACACGGGAGCGCTGGTGAATCGTGAATAATTCACTCCGTGGAACTGGCCCATCATCATATAAGACCGCAAGGCAGGTGCTGATGTTAATCTTTTTCACAACTGTATAAAAAATTATGAGGGATTCAAACCCTTTTTTTTTATTAATTATTTCTTTTATACTGGCACAGCCAAATAATATTTGACAGAACGAAATCTGCCCGGGCGGGTGGTTTTTATAAAACGCAAAAACCCCCTCATGCTTGAAAATTAATACCATAATTAACTTATTGATTTTTTGATAAACTTTATAATTTTCAAATTATATTTTTGGTTTTTGTATATTTGTGGTTTTACAGGTCTGTTCTGAAAACGGCGTGCTTTCAAATCACGAACCGTTTTGAAAGCACGCAGACAATTTGAAGCTGTTCTGCAAATCACGTGATTTTACGGTTTTCGACGTGCTTTTAATTTGTCGAAAGCACGGAAAAACAGCTATTTTTACATTTTTGTTTTGTTTATTTATAGTTTTATATTCTTAACCACAATAAAAAGTGAATATTAAGTAAAAAAAAAAATAAACCAGCTGACTGCTAAAGAGAAAATGTAAATCACTACTATTGGTAAACAAAGCAAAACAGTTTCTCAAAAAACAAGCAGTGTCAATAATTTTATTAATATTTATAATTCTGTGTGAATAAAACTTAATTTTATTACAAAAATCAACCAACAACACAGCATTTTAAATACATGAAAATAGTTTTATTAAATTTGTATTGAAAAACATAGAGAAAATATCCAAGTGATATCAAAAAGCCAACCATTTGGCTAACCGGTTTAAAATCACGTGATTTGAGTATTTTCTGTGTGCAGAACACCTTTTGCGTGATTTGAAATCACTTTGACAAAAAGTGATTTGCAGAACAGCCCTGATAGTTCAAGTTTTTTCTTGCTTAAGTTTCTTAAGAAGGATTTATTGCAAAACAAATTTGCTGTGATCAATAATTTTTTATTGAAGAAGACCAGACAAAATAATTCAACCTTTTTAGCTGGGGGACAGCGAGCCACTACACTACTCATCAGCACCCATTTTTAGATTTGAACTCGGGTCATGACGCATAATGATGAAAACATATACAAAAATATAATAATGTTTGGCTCTTCAATGCAAAAAAAATTGTTGATATAATATTAAATAAAAAAATTAAAATTTATTTTATTTAATATTATATATTAAACAAAAATTATGCTTAATAAATTTAAGCTCAAGTGTAACCGTTATCATTGCCAAACGCATTTTGAAAAACACAAAGAACAGAAGTGATCATCAGGCCCATATTGTGCCATCAGGTTTATGGAAAACAATAAATATTATTAAAGAAAGAGAAAAAAGGAACAAAAACCCAGTAAGAAGAATTTTTAAACAACATATTTGTCAAACTTACACTTTAAAATAATAATTACTTGAAAAAGGCAACACACACACCAACAAACGAACAAAAAGTTTTGCTAAACAAAAGACACAGCTCAAACGTACAAATACAAAGAAGGAGGTAAAATTAAACTACTGCTCACTACACTTGCTGAAGAAAAATATACATACAAAATATTTTAAATGTAAAACAAAAACCAAAACAAAAAAAAAAAAAAAAAAAAAAAAAAAAAAAAGAGGAAGAAAAGAAATCACATGAGCAACTTTTAACAAATTACAGTAATTATCAAAATGTATTTTAGTTTAAGGGCACAAAAACATAAGCCAAAATGAAAAGAATAAACAACAACATAAAACAACAAGAAAAACTTAACCACTACAAGATACATTTGTTGAGATAGTGAAAGATGTTTTATGAAAGTCGTAGAACTGTATGCAGATATAATGTCTGCTGCGGTAATATGGCTGCAGTTTTTGAAGTAGTTTTATTTAATAAAATATATGAATGAGTGGGGTTGGTTTCAAGCTCAGTTGGTAGATAAAAGAAATGAAAAATGTAATATTGACAACTAAATGCTTTGTGATTGGAAACTCCCAGTTTGATGCAAAGCCACAAACAAGATTGAGTTATCTCTGGGAGATTGTTCTTTCTGTGCTGCATAAATTATAACAACTCCTAAAAAAAAGTTACAATACGAATATTTATTAACTCCAAAAATAAAATAAAAAAAATATATGAAAAACAAAAGACTCAAGGCACGAACTTGCCATGATTAACAAGAATTTTGACAATAACAGTGCCACCAAACAAAAATATTAAATAAATATAATAAGAAAATACTAATCTTTCTGTTTTCCTTTGACTCAAAAAAATAAAAAAATAAAAATAATAAAAGAAAATATCGTCATAAACAAAAGAAAGATCATAAAGCATTTAGCCTATTGTTACTTGTAATATGTGTTGTAAATTGCTAGTTAAGTGTGAAGATGTTTGATTTCTTTTATTGCCTGTATGAGTACAATAATAACAACAGTTAGAACAACTGAGAAATGCAACAAACAAAAAAAGTGGATAAGAACAAAACAAACCAGAGTAGTTGGTAGTTGTTTAAAAAGACATGATGCCAAACCAACTTTCAGGCTACCTTTTGCTTTAAAAGCTGATGCATCTAACTGATGATGATTTTCACGTTTTTTTTTTTTTACTGTCTCTACATTTCGTGGCACGATGACGCTGAGGACTTTTTTTTTTTTTTGCTTTTTGTCTGTTTGTATCTCTTTCTGTAACAGTTGTACATTTTGTTGTTTCTGCATTGCAAACATCATTCCATTGCGTAGCAATTTCTACAATTTACTTGGCGTTTTTTATTTTTTTCTGGCTTTATTCTAAGTTGAAGTTAAAACAACATTTCGATCAAAATTGTACTGCTTACAAACAAAAAAATGAACAAAAAAAAAAAACAAGAAAACAAAAATAGCCAAGAAAAATAGGTGCGTTTTTTTGTTAGTTTCTAACAAGCTTTTTATTTATCCTAGAATTTTTTAACACACATACATACACATGCAGCTTTTGCTTAGCTAACAAAAAAGTAAACAAAAATCCCACAGCAAAAACTCCGAACGAGATTTATCACACATGCCAAACCAAAGCCACTCAGCCACACAATTGTTTTGTGCCAGCAAACCACTTGGAAAAGTGGAAAGAAAGAAAAAAAAAACACTTTAACAACCATTTAAACATTAACATTGTGTTGAGGAAAATTCTTGTCTAATGCTGCAGAATTTTCCTCTTTAAAAACTTTAACAAGCAGTAAGTTCTTTTTGGCAGTTTTTTTTTCTTTGAATTTTTTGTCATACGCTATACTCTACTGTAGGAGTGTTTAATTTCAAATTTGACATGAAAACCAACTTTGAATATCCAAATCTGCTAGAAGTTTTATAGGACAACAAACTTCAATACAGGATATAGCGTAAGACACTAACGGCCTTATGTATAATCAAAATCCTTATGCTAACTAAGTAGCTGCTAAGGTTTTTGTGTGTAAATTCCCATAAGGGAAAGATAGCAGTTAGTTAGTTAGCACAAAGTTTTTTATTATACATAAAGCCATAAATACCAATTAAAAATTATAAATAGCTTGTTTTCTATGTTTCCCAGCAATCTATATGTCGACATTTCATAGGTGCTACCCTAATCATCAGTAGACTTTGGCAATTTTTGAAAGATTTTCTCAAACATTCAACTTTATATCCCAACTAAACGAAATCTATAAAATAAAGTTAAATATTTGAGAATATCTTTCACAAATTTCCAAAGTCTACTGATGATTAGGGTGGCTCCTATGAAATGTCGACATATAGATAGCTAGGAAACATAGAAAACAAAACCAAAATAATTTGATCAATTATAACAGTTGAAATTAATAAAGCACTTAAGTTTAATACAAATCTTGCGTTAATATTGGAATACCCTTTGATTGTATGATATCTCTTGCTAACATATTATGTTTAACTGCGGCTCTTGTTTTACTGATTTTTGATTCTAACGAGTGTTTTTAGAGAAGTATAAAACTTCAAGATGACAACACTCTTCTTCATTTTGCCACCTGTTAAGTTTAGTTTTGCTTTGGCATTAACACAATTGAAGCCACATGACCACCTATCAAAGCGTAGATTCGTTGAATGGGCTCAAAGCAAGATTGCTGTTCATCCCGATTTTCATAAGCAAGTTTTGATTCCTGATGAAACTTACTTGTATTAACTACTTACTTTTGTTTGGAAACAAAATATTTAGAGTGATAATAATCCTCAAGACATTGTTACATCCATAAAACCTAACTATTTAGTGTCACTTATAGACTGGAAAGAATCATTGGTCCGTACTTTCTTAAAAACGAAGCTGATCAGATGATTAACGTCAGTGGTGCCAAAATTGCTGACTTTTTCGTTCTTCAATAGAACAACCTTGATGTGCAGGAGCTGTGCTTACAAAAACACACTTCAACATGCCACACAACTCTTGTTACAATTGATTTATTGTGGGAAAGGTTTGGTAAGCTTTAGGTAAGGTAAGTTTTAGGTTTCAGACCCATAAATTTGCTTTCAAGACTGTGCAATTTAACTGCGCTAGACTATTTTCTGTATATGTGTAGTTTATAGTCTATGCCGATAAGCCCCAAACGATTGATTGTTTGCCTGGTGGATAACATTCGCCGCATTATTGCGGCGTTTACTTAGAGCAGCAAAATTAATATTTTATAGAAATTGCATATCAGTTAAAGCAAATAGCAAGTCTACTACAGCCAAGTGTAGAATACTTGGCAGCTTCTCTTAATGTTTGTTGTTACTGATTTTTCATCTTTCACACTTGGCCGATTAGTTAAGCTTACAGCCACAACCATGTGTTAAGACTGTCTTTTCAACTTATGGTAGAAAATGGTTTATGCTGGCTTGATAATAAAACCTCATCATCTATAAGCTGGTTAATCATGCGTCTTGCTGCGTATTGTTTGCCTTTTAGTCATATCTTGTTTAAATTTTCCAACCGAGTTCATTTTTCTTATACAAAAAAATTTTCAATATTAGAAAAATTATATATTTTTTATGGATAATTATTGAATATAAATCAAATTGTAATTTAATACCTTTCTCTAGATGAATTTTCATTCAATTGGTTTATAATTAAATAATATATAAATAAGAAAAATCCTCATTCAATCTTTATTATGAGCGCGTCTCATTTTCTTGAACGGACTTTGTGGTGGAAAAAATGCTAATTATCATTCTTTGTAAGCAAAATGTAACCGCAGACTTCTGGGACGATTGCTATGATTGGCTTTTAGTGAAAAAAAGGTTATGTATAAAAATCTTTTACTTTGTATGAGGTAAATAATAGAGTTTTTTTCCATTTTTTATGCTCTATAATTGAATTTGCTAAATAAGTTAAGAAATTATTTAAATACGGACTTATTACCAGAAAGGAGCTATTTTTTATGAACAAGTAAATATGATATCAAAGATTATTTTTTAATACACCACCATGCCGTAGTTATTTTTACGTATCTTCATAATGTTTATTGTTGTAAAATTGAATCTGACGCTTGAATCTGATGCGTTAAGTTTTCATCAAATGCAATAACAAGTTTTCATTACATCTCAAATGTAGAGTTCCCACCTTTTCCTTTTGCAATTAAAGTACATTGGCTATTAAGACTTAAAAATAAAAAGTACACAACAAAGTATTTTTTTTTTATTGTTATATAATAAAGTACTTTATTTATTGTTATATTTAGAAGCGTATTTTTTATTGCTTTTCGCAAGCTTTATTAAATAATTGTCATTGATAAGCAATTATTTAGCCCATCACCATGTTCAATTTTCCACTGAATTTTATACATCTGCAATCGTTTATTCAGTTTGATTGCATCATCTTTTTTTACGTATTTATTAGGTGTAACATATTCACTATCTATTTAATCCATTTTGTTATCAAAATTTCGTTTTGTAGGAGTATTTCATTTATTTAAGCTGTCCTTGTTTATGGTTCCGCTCAATTTGTAATAAATATATAAAACTTACAAATCATATTCTTATTGCAATCAAGTAAAACAAATAAAAAGGTAAACAATTAGTGTTGCCAGATTATCTTCTACGAAAAATGGATATGAGAGTTTGTATAAGTCTTTCGTGTTGTTATTGTTAAATTAGAACCTGTAGGGGTCATCCTCTGAGTACTGGTCAAAGATCAAAAAAAGAAAAATTACAGTAATCTATTTTTATTTCTGTATAAATCTTTTTTATACCCTTCACAAAAATGTAAAGGGTATATATAACTTTGTGATTCCGTTTGTAATTTCTACAGTTTTTTTTTGCGACCCTATAAAGTATATATATTCTGAATCAGAATTAATGGAAAAGTCGATTAAGCGATGTCCGTCTGTCCGTCTGTCCGCTGTTGAAATACCGTTTCTGAGAAAACCATTAGACTTAGAAACTTTTTTCTTTCACCATTCTTTTACCCCATCGATTCATGGGTTTGCTATTGAAATTCAGTAATATCAGTCCACGTATATATTCAAAATTCCGAAAAAAGCCATTTTTTTTCAGTTTTGTATGAAAATTTTTGAAAACAAAAGTTGTTCGTTTTGCTTCAAACTTCACACACTTATTAAGCATGGTGACTAAAAGACAAAAAAATTTTTTTTCAGATATCGGTCCATATATACCCGAGATATAGCCCAAATCGGATTTTAATGAAAATGTCGCATAAGCGAAGCTAAATAACTTCTTTTTGCTCAAAAGCAGTTCTGGCAATAAAATTAGGTTACATAAATATGGAAAATGAAAATTTCCGATATCGGTCCATATATACCCGAGATATAGCCCAAACCGGGTTTTTCATGAAAATGTCGCGTAAGCGAACTTAAACAACTTTTTTGTGCTCAAAAGCAGTTCTGGTAATGAAGTAGGGTCATATAAATATGAAAAATAAAAATTTTCGATATCGGTCCATATATACCCGAGATATAGCCTAGACCGGGGTTTTCATGAAAATGCCGCGTAAGCGAACTTAAACAACTTTTTTGTGCTCAAAAGCAGTTCTGGTAATGAAATTAGGTTACATAAATATGGAAAATGAAAATTTCCGATATCGGTCCATATATACCCGAGATATAGCCTAGACCGGGGTTTTCATGAAAATGCCGCGTAAGCGAACTTAAACAATTTTTTTGTGCTCAAAAGCAGTTCTGGTAATGAAATTAGGTTACCTAAATATGGAAAATGAAAATTTCCGATATCGGTCCATATGTACCCGAGATATAGCCCAAATCGGGTTTTTCATGTAAATGTCGCGTAAGCGAACTTAAACAATTTGTTGTGCTCAAAAGCAGTTCTGGTAATGAAATAAGGTTATATAAATTTGGAAAATTAAAGTTTTCGATATCGGTCCATATATACCCGAGATATAGCCTGAACCGATTTTTTCATTAAAAAATTTTTTTTTTTTTGCTGAAAAGCAATTTTTGTTATAAAAGAAGGTTACTAAAATACAGAAAATAGAAAATTCCGATATCGGTTCATATATAACCGAGCATATTCAGGCCACATTTTTAATATACTATACATATTCGTGACTATCGTGAAGGGTATTTTAGATTCGGCCCAGCCGAATATACTACACTCTTACTTGTTTGTTCTCATTATATGCTGTTCATACATACACTGTTTAATTAATTCAATTATTAGTTAATTAAAGTTTTTTTTAAGTGTTCATACATACTTAATATTGCTAATGGAATTAAATTTTGACAACAGCTGACAGAAAAGTTGATTACATTTTGATTTTGAATATTTCAAGGTGCATTAACGTCTACACGGTGGCAGCACAAGAGCAAAATTACAACATTACGACAAAACAGACATGTGGTAAGCTATGCTTGTCAAAACTATTTGTAACTTTTTTCACAATTATAAACTATTAAAGTACCTTTTCATAATCACAAATTATTTTTATTTGAACTATTTTTATGTTCACATAATAGTTTTTTAATGTTTAATGCAGAATGAATCACTAAATTCAGTTTCAAAAATGTAAACAATACATTTGACGTAAATAGCTTACTATATTGCCAGTAGCAAAAAATTATCACATGCTGTAGCACAGCCACCTTGTAGATGTTAGTGCACCTTGGAATAGTTCTTCTAGTTGACTCGCCATCTTTTGTTTGCACTGGCTTACATTTGAGTTGTCAAGTGTGTTCAATGGTTATTATCAAAGTGCATTAACGTATACACGGTGGCAGCACTACGGCATATGACAGTTTTTTGCTACTGGCAATATAGCAAGCTATTTACGTCAAATGTATTGTTAACATTTTTGAAAGAGAATTTAGTGTTCTATTCTGAATTAAACATATACAAATTATTTTGTTAACATAAAAATAATTCAAATAAAAATAATTTAAATTTATGAAAAGGTACATTCATAGTTTATAATTGTGAAAATAGTTACAAATATTTTTGGCAAACATAGCTTACCACATGCCTGTTATTGTTGTATTGTTGTAATTTTGTTCTAGTGCTGCCACCGTGTATACGTTAATGCACCTTGGTTATTATTGTACTAACTAAAGACGGTTGCCACAGGACTGTATATTTAATTTTACTAAATAATAGAACAATTAACTGTTAATTGGCAATTAAGTTAATTAAAATTTCGTATGGGTAACTAAAATCAATTAAGGCGTTAATTGGAAAACTTTAATTAAAAGTGTATGTATGAACAGCATATAAAGTATAAAGTACAATTAACCGAAATAACATACAATACTTTATTATAAAGTACGGGTGGCAATCGTACTCAAAACCCGTAAGAGACAGTAGAAAACATAACGTAAAAAACATAACGTAGGAAACAGTCTTAACTGATATATTTTGCATTTCACGTATTTATTTATTTCATCTACTGAATTATATTCTTATAGATTACTAAGGAACTTTAATTATAATATTTAAATAATATAAATTTGAACGTATTAAAACTAATATTACGGCCGTATTCATAAAAAATATTGTATGTTTATTAAACACTTATTTGACAAATCTTCTATAGAAATTTGTCAAATAACAGTTTCATAAACATACAATATTTTTTATGAATGAGGGCATTAAAGTTTACCAAAAGGGTTAAGCTATTATATAAACGTAAGTATCTTGCAATTGTATTGGGCATTTTGCAATCCTAAAGGGTATCAGAGAAGTAATCGATATGTCTCAAACTAGTGACTTTCTAGATCCGACTAACTCCTCTGCTAGGAAATTTAGGATCATCTTCCCAACAAGGTAGGAATGGTGCATGAACCCAAGATGGTTGCCGTTTGACCGGCCTTTAGTTATGTGAGTATTATTTCGACTAATATATTCAACAGCTACGATTTCACCAGAAAATTAAACTTGTTGTGCTAACTAGGATTCTGTGAATTTTACTACGTTTATAATATTTTTTCTTAGTTGATTCAGGAAGTCTGTCCAGCAAATAACTCTCAAACAATTATTAATGTTTAGAAAAGAAATTTTTAAATCTATTTTAAGACAACATGTTTAAAAAAAAATTTGCAAAGATTTCAATCTTAGCCATTAATCTATCTTAATGCTTTCTCACACACTACACGATGATGATGAAGAAGAAAAAGTGATTAAATAAATCCCCGGCAATAGATATAAAATATTAGTAGAAACAAGATTTTTTTTTGTTTGTTTTGAAAGTGGATAATGACACAAAACATTTTAACGCTATTCAAAAATAACCAGTTAATTTTGCAAAATTTTTCAAGAGGAAAATTTTACTTTACAAAAAAGTTGAGCCGTTAAAAAATTACTTACTTTTAATTGTCTCAAAATATATGTAGCGTTAAGTAATTTTGTTAAAATATTTTGTGTGGGATATTTTAAAAATAACAATTTTCCACTTTTCATTTTGTATACATTTTACTTGCATATATTATACAAAACAAAAAGGGATTAAAGTAATTAATATTTTCTTTTTATTGCACAATTTTTTTTTCTTACTACTTTTGCAGCTTTGAATAATTGCCGCATTTTAGCAACATAACAAACTATTTAATTTAAATAATTAATTTAAAGTATTTCTGCAGGAAATGCAAGTTTTTCTTAGTGAGAAAGCTATAATAAGTACGAATACAAAAGTGGCATGTGCATAAATGGCACAGTGGTTAAAATGAAGGCTTTAGTAAGAACTAAACTTTTGAATTCATTGGATAAAAAATTAAATTGTTTATGCATTTAGCACTGAAACGCCACTATGGTAAGAAGTAACTTCTCTAAGCCACAATGACACTTACTTTTTTCAATTTTTTAAGATTTTGAAGAAAAGTATAGATATTCAATTCAATTCTTTATTTACTATTTAATATTTATTTACTATTTAATATAATAATTTGTCTAAAGAGTTTAAGAGTTTTGACTTCTTTTCTACTTGGTTATATGTATGTTAACGATCTTATTATTATGACCACAAATAATTGATATTCAGCCCGATTATAAATAAAAATTCCATGAGAATTTTATTACTTTTCCCTTTCCTGCAATTATGCACAAAAATTAAGTATGAGATTTTTCTATTTTCGTTTTCTTCTCTCCATTCGTTGAAAACACTAAAGGAATATCAACTCTTCAATTCCTACAGTCAAGTTAAAAAAACTTGTGCGTTAATTTGAAGTGAAAAAAGTACTTATAAATTCCGTGAGGAATAAATTCCGAGAGAAATAAATTCCGTGAGAATGTTCATAATTGGGCTGATTATCACAAAGAAAAACCTCTTTCTGATCATTTGTTATTACTGATAAAAATAAAAGGATAAAAACAAAATACTTTAAATTACGCTGAGATCAACTCATTGATATGTGAATATTCTGATTAGAGTAAGATCAGACAGGGAGATTTTAGATGTCTAACTTTTTGGCAATTTTCTTTTGGAATTGCTTTCTTGTCCACACACAAAAACTTTTTTCGGCAATTCTTGAGCTTTCTCTACCTTTTATTTCATACAATTTACATTATATATGCACATACACACATGAGAGAAAATTAAGGAATTGCTGAGAATTGCCGAGTACCGGCAATTCTTTTTCCCTTGATATTCCCCTCACCGAAGGCTTCTATAAAGTCAAGAACCCAAAACCCAATCATACCAAAGCACGTTAAGTTTGGTCAAATGTGAAGGTTTTGCTTACGGGTTTCTTCGACTGCGATAGCGTTGTAAGTCATGAATTCTTGTCACAAGGTCGTACGAACAATAAGGCATGCTACCTTGAAGTTATGCGCCGTTTGCGCTAAGCAATTCGTCAGAAATGTACAGAATTGTGAAAAAAATCATGGATTTTGCTTCATGATAACACGCCAGCTCACACATCGATGCTTTTGCGTGAGTTTTTGGCCAAAAACAAACCCGTTATCATGTCTCAACCACCATATTCACCGGACTTGGCTGACTTCTTCCCAAAAATGAAGACACAGATGAAAGGAAAGCGTTTTGCTACACGTAGAAAAAAATATATGGTTGATATGACAATATTCTAAGGGCAACATACTATTGTTGGATTATATGATTGTACTTGATAATACCACATTGTTACATTTAAAACACCATTGACAGGACACACCATAGTATTGTAAAAAAAATATTATAAGTAACCATACTATATTTTGCTTTAACATTATTATAAGTAACCACAGTATTGATTAAAGTTATCAAATAATTGTCATACTCAACCATATTTTTATACTAACTACTCATACTTTTCTCATATGTAACCATGTTAGTTTCATGAAATAACAATACTAAATCACGAACAGCTTTACTGTAATTGAACCATATATTTGTTATAATTAGCACGAATACATACATATTATATTTAATTACAAGAAGAAGACAGCTTATGATATAATTTAATACTATGTTTAATATAAATTTTAAAAAATAATGGCGTTGCATCTCCTCTTTGATGGTGAATTATCTATCTGCTGCAATAAAACAAAAGTAGTTATTAAGAATTTCATCTGCGTTTGTGGTTTTAAAAGTAATGAGTAACCATATTAATATGGTTGTCCGTACTCATATTGTTACATATGTTTATATCTTAATATTACGGACTTACCTTTATATTTTCGCCAATACTCAATATGTATTTTTCGCCAATTTCTTCTTTTTTCTAATTTTTATATAAAGCTTAACAAATATTAATATTTTTCAAATTAAAAGTAAACAAAACATTTTTTTATTTTCAAAGAAAAATTATGTGTCAGCGACTGGAAGGAAAGTAGTAAATTTATTTTTTAAACTCTTTTGTTGGATATCAATTAGCATATCATACAAATTATAAAAGCAAACATTTTTATATTGGATGTGATAAAAACTATTGTTGTTTTTAAACAAATTTAGACAATTGCCATTATTGTAGGCAACCATATCTTGAATTTTATAGATGGTATTACAGGAATGCAAACAGTAAAATATTTATAGAGGAACAAACTATAATTAGACCGATAATATGCTGTGTTTAACAGTAATACACACTGTTATAGAATGTATATTAATGTTGTCGCAACCATATATCCAACTGCCTTTTCTTTGCGTGTATGATTCAAGAGGTTGAACAGGAGCTGTTGGCGATACAAAAAAGCGCGTTGCAGAAGTGTTTCGAGGTTTGGAAAAAACGCTGACATAAGTGTATTATATCTGTATATAAAGGGGACAAGTTATTAATGAATAAATAAATACATTTTGAAAAAATTAAAAATAACGGGGATTTTTTATTAGACCTCGTACTTTATGATTCAGTAAACAAAACTGTGTCTGCATTTAATTTAAATATTGCCTTAATTGTGGGGCACTCTTTACTTGCAACCAATCATTTAATTTAATTTTGAATACAAGGCTTTGAAAACAACCATATTATTATCAAATATATATTATTATCAAACTCATTTTTCCATACACATGACTTACGATCTTGTCTTAGTATTCACTTAGCCGAATTTGAATAACTAAATTTTTAAATATGTTTTTTTTACTAAATAATGTAAAAAAAACGAAAAAAAATTACTGATCATAAATTAACAAATTTTATCATCAAATATTTCTAAGAAATATATTCTAATAAATCTTGCTTAAACTGGCATTAAATAGTTTCTTTTTTTTTCTTAACAATAATGGCAAAATAATCAAACTTAAAACGTTTACTTTTTAGCAGCTCATAAATTAACATATTTTTTTTATTTTTTTTTTTTTAATTTTTGCTGCTTTATTGTAAAACAAAATATTTTAAAATAACTACTATTTACCGCAGTTATGCTTTTTTTGCATTTAAATAATTTTCACACATTTGTTTATAGCTATTTAAGCTTATAAAGCCAAAATACTAAAAAAAAAATTCAAATGATACTTTTAAATCTTTACCGCCTTATTTTTTAAATACATGTTATGAAAATATTATTTTAAGTTTATTTTTTGTCTTAATGCTAAAGAAAAAAATTCAAAAAATTCGGCAGCTTTTTTTGCGCTATAGATTTTCATCAAAATATTTTTTATATTATTTCCATGGAAATAAGACAAAAAAAAAAACGAGTATTTCATAATAATGATCATATGATCATATACACATAAACATATGTATGTATGAATGTTTGCGGTGTTTGCTATGATCAAAATGCTTGCTGTTTTTTTTTTTTTTCTAACTGCCACTGCCAAAAGTTGTGTTAGTTATCAATAGTTTATTTTTTTCTTAAAAAATTTTTTTTATTGTATTTAAAAACAATTTATGGTTTAAATACGTTGTAGTAACAACATTTAATACAGCAGCTGTTTAAAAGTATATTTACTGCTGGTAGTTTGGTAACTTGAGCAGGCATTAATGGTGGCACCAACTCCAAGACTTTGCATCAGCATCAGCACCACCACCACAACCACCTTTTCAGTTGAAAGCAACCGTTTATTTTTGTAAGTTTATCTTAAGTATATGTTTTGTGTTACCTTCATCACTTGAAACCATCATCATCATCAAAAAACCATAAATTGTTAAACAATTTAATATAAAACCTACTATTGTTTAAATATTATGATAACTTTAACAACCGTTAAATTTTTTTTTTTTTTTTGAGTTTGTTAACTTCTTTTTATTTATGTATGCATTTTTCTCTTTTTAACATTAATTGCATAAAGTTTTTTTTTTCTCTCTTTGTGAATAAATATTGGAATTTTAAATTTAAAAGAATTATTAAGCAATGACATTTTACTTGTGGTAACTTTTTTGTAATTATTCCCACACCTTGTTTAAACTTAAAATATTATTTAAACACCAATTTAGTTTTGTTATGTGATTAAATATTCTTCGGAAATTTTAAATTGTTTAATAAAAATTATACAAAATTTCATAATACTCGAATACTAGAAATTTCTATCTAAAACAAAATCAGATTAATTTTTCAAATGTCTCTCTGTCAAATGAAAACGTGGCTCAATATTAACAATGCCAAAAATTTTCGCTCAAGCAAATATTTGTTATCAACAAAACGGTGCCACCTGCCACCTCGCATGCAGCCACGATTACTGTGGAATTTCTGCGAGACCTCTTTTCACAACAACTTATTACCAGAAATGGTGATGTTGCTTGGCTTGTATGGGCTCCTGATTGCACTGCTCAGGACTTCTTTTTGTGGAGATATCTGAAAAAAAAAGGTTTATTCAAACAAACCAAAAACGCTTGAGCAACTCAAACAAAATATGAAATTAATAAAATATATAAAACTATATCAACATAAAATCCATTCTCTTTCATTTCATAAAAAAACTATAAACAAAGTAGTATACCTTCCCCGCGGACACCCTATATGTGCAGTATATCTGGGGGGCTACTCTCTATTGCGATGCGAAAGAAAAATCGAAGAATTTGTACCCTGTATGGCGTTTTCGTATTTTCTTTTCGCATTTAATTCTCCCTTTCGCACATTTTATTTTATCATTCTTCACTATTGTTTATTTTGTGATACCAGTGTTACTTCATTTTTAATCCATTTCGCGAAAAAGTTTACGCAAACAGCCCAGAATACTAAATTATACTCTTATCGCATCGAACATACTTTCGCATCGCAATAGAGAGTAACCTCCCTGTTAATGAGAATAAGATACCGCTTGTAGTTTTTGCCGGTTCATCGTTTATAACAGGAGTGCCCAAGTCATATGCGCTTAGTGCTCAATTATTTTTCTAAAAGCGCTTAGCTATAGGGCTGTGCTCTTTAATACACACATACTGCACTCAGCATTAGCCATGAAAAATACACAAACAACTTTGTCTTATATATATTTTGCCATTCTTCATTGCGACAACACTTCCGCATGTTTTGCTGGTAAACATTGAGGACAGTGATTATCAGTGTAGTGCACTCAGCACTAGCAATGAAAAATACACAAACAACTTCGGCTTATACATTTTTTTGTCGTTCTTCGCTCCACACCAGGGCTGCCCAAAAGTTCTTTATGGAAGAGTAAACTCCAATACATTTAAAGAAAAACTTTTTTTATTTAATACTTTTTACTGTAAAAAGTAAAACATATTTAGAAAAACAAAATTTACACTGATAATCGTTGTGGTTAATGTTTACCAGCAAAGCATGACAAAGTGAATTGAAATGCAATTCATAAGTTTGAGCCGAGCATTGAAAGGCAAACGGGCGCAATAAAATGATAGACATGATAAAGTCATTTCATAGCATGACAATACTCGAGCCCGTGTTGCAAAAGTGGTCAAGACATACTTGTAAACGTTGAAATGGTAAGTCCTCCTCCAACCGCCGTATTCTTCAGACGTTGCTGGAAATGTTGAAATGGGAAGTCCTCCTCCGACCTCCGTATTCTTCAGACGTTGCTGTCTTGGAATATCACTTGTTTCGATCAATGGCACATGGTCTGGCTGGCCACCACTTCTGGTCTTATGAAGAAGAAAATTTTCGATCGATTCGTGGAACGCTTCAAAAGATGATAAGTTTTATCAATGCAGGATACGCTGACCAGAAGATGGGAGAAAGTAGTGGCCAGCGATGGACAATACTTTGAATCATAAATGTATAAACATTTTTTTCACAACAAAGAGTCGAACTCCGGAAAAAACGGCCGAAGCAAAGTTGTACACTTACGAGTATATACGAGGGCAGATTGGTAATGAAAATAATTTTTTTTCAAAACCATTTATTTCCCAGCAAATTCTCTTTTTAGCTCAAAACACTTAAAAAGACGATATTCCAACTTTTTTATATCACCTGAATAATACGATTTTGGGTACCCCCTTCAAAACACGCGTTAGTTTCGGTAATCATTTCCTCGCGCCATCTCTTCAAGTTTGGGAACATGAAAAAGTCACTAGCAGCTGAATATGGATTATTGGGTAGATGATCAACTAATTCAAAGTGTATTTGACGGAGTTTTAGCATCGTATCTAATGCTGTGTGAAACGATGCGTTGTCTTGAAGAAAGAGCACTTTTCTTCTTTAAATGTGGTTTTCTTGATTTTATCAATCAATTGATATAATAATGCACGCTAATACTTTCCTGTGATTGCGGATTGTTTTTCAAGATATTTGATGAGCAATATTTCGTGTCCACACAATGATCATAATCTTGCCAGCCGATTTCACTGTCTTCGCCTTCTTCGGAGCTCTTCTACTAGCTTTGGAGCCCTTCCACTATCTTGTTTCGATTGATTTCTGGTTTCAGGTGTGTAGCGGTGAACCCACGTTTTATGAACAGTTTTAATCGACGCCAAAATTCAACATGATTATGTTTTATCATGTCCAAACACGGGGCTGAAGTGGTCTGTCGAACGACACTGAGCAAACGGAACACCCATCTTCCCGATAGCTTTTTCATATGCAAATGTTCAAGCAAAATATTGAACACACGTTCATATGATATGTTTATCATTTTAACCATCTCACGCAACTTGACTCGGCGATCATTCATAACAATATCGAGGATTTTCTTGATATTTTCTTCAGTGACCACCTCTTTCGGCCTTCGTGTTGATGTTGCCGTGCTTGTTTGGACGCGGGGAACAGGTTTTGCCTTGGCGTATTCCCAACTTAGGCACTCTGTTTTTCGGGAAAAAGAGGGGAAGGGGTCCCTCGTTTGGTGCGACAAACAAGACTCTAGGAAGCCGCATGACTTATGTTGTGTTGACTTCCGAAACCCCTATCAAGGGTATAAATTGGCAGAACGGGGATCAGCATGGCCCCCAAGTAGTTTTGCTTGCGGTTCAACCCGGGCTGATCATGGTTGAGGTGCCTACCTTGGCTGAAACGTTTTGGCTGTGGTTGAAACCTAAAACGCAGGAAGGGAGTGTTAGTATCCTTGATAATTGTTTGGTGATGGCGTTTTTTTCGAGGGCTAACAATCTCCCGAGGATCTGTTGCCTATACAACAGATACGTGTACTGTAAGGAACCAGTGGTGATGATTGACGGGTGAGTTGGTTTAAGGGCTGATGCTCTTAGTGGGCTTCGGCCTACCAGCTCATTAAGCCTTGTCCTCCATTGATTGCTGGGAAATTGCATACATGAGGGATTAGAAAGCCCGAACTCCTCAACAAGAAGTTGTTCATATGACCGCAATCATATGACAAGAATTGCTACCTGTGTGAGCCTAGCAAGCCACACGGGGGCGGTGGTGAATCGTGAAAAATTCAATTGGTCCACCATCAGGTTAGGCCGTCAAGACAGGTACTGATGTAAATCATTTTCACAGTTGTTCGGACGCGTTTAATTTCAGCAATTCAATATTTTATCATGTAATCTTAAGGGACCGACTCACGGTAAAGTTTATCGAGCATTTCTTTTGTGTCTATCACCGTTTCTTTTCTCAAATAATAGTGTTTAATCACTGCACGAAATTCAGTTTTTTTTTCATTTTTCAAGAAACACAAAAGTCCTTTACGTCAAACGACTACAGCAAATAAACTAATCAAGGAATTTGAGTGAATTTTAACAGCTTACGATTAATCGATCAAAAAAAATTGTGTTTCTGATCATTTCCCTGACACGGAATTATATAAACTGAATTCTAAATATTCCTTTTATTAAATCTGGTGATAGAGAAAAACTGCAAATAGATTTGATTTAATAGTCATAACTTAAGAAAGCTTGTTTCGAGAAAAATTTTTAGTTTCCATACAAGTCTTAGAAAAAATGTTTAGAAAATATCTCCTAAAGGAAACAGTTTAAAGGTAATTTGAATAAATTTTATGCGCAATATAAAATCTAGTATTGTTAACAATTCTGCATTGTTAACTCGAAAAGCAAATTTTTTGAGATGTGACTATATTGCCATAAAGGAGCGATATAATACAAGTACTCCTTTCGTTTATAGTAATTTATCACTACTTTCGATATTACATAAATGTTAGTATATTTAAATATTTCCTCTTTTTATATTAAGCAAAAGCATTCATAAAATCCAGAAAACAACTGCTTGTCATTCATTAAAACTCATTTTTCCACTTTGCTTACAGCCTCTATATAATTCTTTGGCAAACAAAATGGCGCATAATTTACATTACTTATATATGTATATAAAAAAAAAGCAACAAAACTGATAATAAAATTTCTACTGGCTGGCAAGCTGGCTCACTGTTTGCTGATGTCTTTGTCAGTTGTCAACAAAGTAAACAATAAACTTTAAGCGCCATCATAATTTACGCCAACTTGCATAAAAATATTATTGAAAAAATATACACACACACACCCATTACGAAATCATTCACAAGTCTTAACACATACATACATATATACTATTGCACATACACACTCTAAAAGTATACATACACAAACTACATTCTGTCTATCTTATCCCAAGTAAGTTGGTAAGTAAATGTTAAGTTAAAAACGTAAACATAATTACAATTCATCACCATCATAGATACAACAACAAAAAAAACAGACGACGCCATAGTTAACAATTCATTCTGCTGCTTTCGTATGGCTGGCCAGAAACACAAATTTCTTGAATGTATGTTTGTATGTATACAAATAAACATACTTTTATCTGAAAGCCAGCCAAGTAAAACAAAGCCAGAGCTGGGTAAAATATTTTTGTTTTGTAAAGTCGTGTTCGAAAACATGTGTAAAAAAAAAAAAGAGTGTTTGTTCTCTTATGCGTACGTACATTAGAGTGTAAACTTTTCTGTGGTCGTCTTCATTTCGCCAAAGATATTCACATTATAAGAAGAAGAACAAGAACAAGAAGAAGAAAAATAAAAACAAAAAAGCAGAAATATAAATATAAAATCCAAAACATGTTGGCTTCTGTTATCTCTATATAATGATTTTTATACATAAGCAATTGGGTTGGGCTTCTTCAGTAATTATCAATTGAGGGGAACAACAAACACAAGTGTATTGATGTATGTATGTATGTATGTACATATATAGTATGCTAAAAGTAGCAATGTATAAGAGTATGCTTGGGCAGGTATGCGGATGTGTGTTTATGTATATATGTATGTTGCAAATTTGTATACACTTTGATATGTTGGTGGGCTGGTCTTTTACAAAATCAAAACAAAAGTTGACATATAGAGTGATAAGCTAAAAAAAAAACTTCTTGATGAGAGGATTAATTACAAAATTAATGAAGATGAGTTGCTGAGCATATATAACAAACACAAACAATTAATGAGAACAAATACTGGTTAAAATACAATTTAATTGTATGCCGGTAAAAAACATAGAAACTTGCTGACATTAGTTTAATTCACCCCTCACTAACGCTCAAAACTTGCAACAGTTTCACTGAAAAATATTCAATAAAGTCATATAAATTAACAATTTTAAATATCTTGTGCTTATAACGAGCGATTTTTTTGCTATTATCTTTTTGGCAACACTAGTTTTGACAGCTCACGCACGTTTTGTATCTTGTGTCACTGTCAAACATCTTCAGTTTGGTCTATAATTTAATCATGAATCGTCTTACAAACGAACAACGCTTGCAAATTATTGAATTTTATTACCAAAATGCGTGCTCTGTTAAGAAAGTTCATCGCGCGCTTCTTCCATTTTATGGTCAGTTTAATCGACCTACGAGGCTTCTATTCGGGCTATTGTAAAAAAATTTCGCACCAAATTTACATTGTTAGCCATTAAACCACCAACACGCTTACGTAGAGTGCGAACTGAAGAAAATATCGCAGCCGTATCGGCCAGTGTTGGTGATGACCGTGAATTATCGATTCGGCGCCGTTCGCAGCAATTGGGCCTCTATTACTCCACTACGTGGAAAATTTTGCGGAAGGATTTCGGTGTGAAGCCTTATAAGATACAGCTGGTGCAAGAATTGAAGCCAAACGATCTACCACAACGCCAAATTTTTGGTGAATGGGCTCTTGAAAAGTTAGATGAAGATCCACTTTTTTATCGAAGAATTGTGTTGAATGGATACGTGAATGGATACGTGAGCAAGCAAAACTGCCGTATTTGGAGTGAAGAGCAGCCAGTAGCATTGCAAGAGCTACCAATGCATCCACAAAAAACAACCGTTTGGTGCGGATTATGGGCTGGCGGCATCATTGGGCCGTATTTCTTCAAAGATGATGCGAATCACAACGTTACTGTGAATGGTGAGCGCTACCGTGCGATGATAACAAACTTTTTTTTGCCCTAAATGGAAGAGCTTGACTTGCATGACATGTGGTTTCAACAAGACGGTGCCACAATGGACCAATTGAGAGGCGAGTTCGGTGAACAGTTTATTTCACGCTTGGGACCAGTCAATTGGCCGCCCAGATCGTGCGATTTAACGCCTCTAGACTATTTTTTGTGGGGCTATGTTAAGGCTAATGCCTATAGCGACAAGCCCGCTTCGATTGACGCACTGGAAGCCAACATTGCCAACATTATTCGTGAGATACCGGCCGAAATGTTGGAAAGAGTATGCCAAAATTGGACTAAGCGGATGAACCATTTGAGGCGCAGCCGCGGCCAACATTTGCATGAAATAATCTTCAAACATTAAATTACATCGACCCAACTATCGATCCAAATAAATATTTCATGCATTTTTCTGAATTTTATGTGTTTTTTTTTTTTAATTTCCGGTAGTTCTTATAAAATCACCCGCTATTTGTTATTTTTTTTTATAAACTTGATGGCTAAAACCGTTGTTGTATTTGGTGGTCAGGCGGGTTTGAAAAATGGTAAAGCAATTGACAAATAAAGCATATTTATACCATATTTCTTAATCTATTACTAATGGCGTTTTCATTTCTAACAAAAATGTTACAATTATTGTGCCTTTTGCCCGTTTTTATGCTCGTTTCTAATTAAGTAAAAAAAGTGTTCTCTTCTAAATATGCTGCATGAAGAAGGGGAATATATGAAGCATATTTTGCCCTTTGCTTCAAGCACAGGGTAAGATATTGCCCTTTTTGCTAACCTGCATGCTGATTTATACTGATCTATATTTATGTTTTATGTAAAAATAATTATTCTAGTTTTCATAATTTATTGAGAATTATTTAAAAAACAAACAAAGCAATAAACACATTGAAGTCAGCAAACCACCGACTTCAATATGTCAAATTTAAAATACATGCATTTAAATGCGAACATTTCTTTCGACAACAGCAAGACTACAAGACTGCAGGTTGTTGTCCATACTGATTTTTTTGCCGCAATCGAATTAAACTAAATCATTAAACACATTCGAGACAGCGGCTACAAGCTACAAAAGCTCAAAATTAAAATACACGTGTTCTTATGAGAATGATTATTTTGAAAACAGCAAGGCAACACGACTGCAGGTTGTTGTCCATGCTGGTTTTGTCGTTGCAGTCCAATTAAACTAATTTCTATTTTTGTTGGCTACAAACGCTTTATTAGTGATGTCAATGTATCAAGCGAATACAAATAAATTAGTGCTTTGAAAAGAAATTTACAAATTGTATTCACAAAAAAGGTAAACAGCTTTAGAAATAATTTTTAGGACAAATGCAACAAAACTGTATTAATACAAGAATTTTATTTATTTTTATAAATGTTCTGTTAAGCACTTTTTAAGTTAACCGTTTTAAAAGCTGATCCCACCAATTTATAAGGCAAGTTTCGGACGATCTTTGTGTTTTTTGATATTGTTTCTTTATACGAGTATATTATATATAGCAAAAAGTCTTATTTAAATCTAAAAATTTGTTTATTCATCTTATACTCGTATGCACTGTTTTTGGTAAAAAGAATTGGCAAAAAGTATTGTTATTTAAAATGTCAGATAATTTTAGTTCTGTGTACTTATAAAAAGGAAATGTGGCCCAAGAGTAAAAGCAATCAATTTTATATATTCTGCTATATATTACATATTGTAGTGGATCGCGGCAATTATTGTTATAATTGGAAAATAAAAATCCTGCTTGGTGAAAGCCAGATTTGAACTTTATTAGCCAGAAAACAATGAACCATGTAGATTTTAAATAATTAAAATACACATAAATAAATTTTCATACCTTCAAAAATCAACATGATAGTTTTCCGTGTATAAAAACTGATTTTTATAACCTGAAATTTCGTATAAAGTAGCGCACTGCGCTTTATTTGCATTTTCCGTAAACCGAAACCAAAATTCATGTTCTTACATTTATTGCAAATTGAAACAATAACAAATTTTGGATACACACACACGTCTTCTTTTATGTATAAAAATGTATATTTCTAAATTGAAAATGTTTAATAATAATTCTTCTTGTTTTATAAATTATGGAGTTATATTTAAATTGCTTTAGTCTTTAAATAGTTCATTGCACTTTCTTCCTTTTTTCTTACTCTTCACAACCTAGATGATAGCTTTAGAAACAGCTCAAAAAAATTATAAGTGGCACCATTGAAATGCAAAAAAGCAGCTGATTATATTTCAGAAGTTTTAATTGTAATTGTGGATTTTGATTGTGATTTGCAAATACATAATTTTTTAATATTTATATATATTATTACGACGAATACTAGGTAGCTCGCACTATTTTAGCATTAGCTACTATAGAATTTTCTAAATATCCCTCAACCATTTTGTGTGCACAAAAAGCTTTTTAATAATTGTAAGGAGCTAAAGAAAACAATATCAGCTGTTTACTATGTAGCTGCCGCTTTCAATATAATTAAGTATTTGGCTGCAAGCTACATTTGTAGCCAGCGGCATTTGTAGTCGTGTATTCATGTAGCCTGCTGTCTCGAATGTGTTTAATGCTTAATTTCTATTTTTCTTGACTACAAAATAAAAACAGTGTGACCAATGTGTATAAAAACTATTTAGCTCTCGGAAATATTTTATTTTCTAATATAACAATTAAATTTAAATGGTGTCAAACGGTCATTGCCGTGGTGTGCCCCTCATGTCCTGGCACCCAGATCAGGGTGACCTGGTGCTGTTCATTAAAAGTAACAGTCGGGTGTGCAATTTGGTGAGGAGGTATCATTGGACCTTACTACTTTGAAAATGAATACAGCGTAAGAGTAACTGTGAATGGAGAGAGATATCGTGATATGATTGAAAACTTTTTAACGTTACAACTGAATGCTTTAGACTGGATTAAGATGTGGTATTACCAAGACGGTGCTACATCGCATAATAAAACTACTACGTGTATTATGCCCTCTCGGCGGACACCCTGTATAAAAGCTGTCGTTTTTCGGCTACGCTAAAGGCAATAAGAGTGAAGACAAGACAGAAATTTCATTAGCTATTATTTTTTTTTTGTTTATTATTATCTGGTTTATTATTATCATGGCATTAGTTTTTTAATTTCTGTTTTGCATATATCCTCCGCGGCTACAAGTTACATGGTGCATGTAGTCAATCCAATTTTTTACTACTTTTTTCCATAAATCTGGCCATATTCCCTCAATTGTATTTAAATATGGGCTTCAAATACACTTGGCGATTTGTTGGCTTAAGCAAATGATTTAAAATAGTCCCATAAAAACAAATTCTGAATCATTAAATTACACTAATAAGGAGACCAGTGAAAAAAATTGTCACATAAAAAAAATGTGCGTTATTACGTGAATTTTATTTTGACTTCTTTGAAAAAATTCAAAAAAGTCAAAATAGAATTCTCCGTAGAATTACAGACGCTCCATTGTACGTTAAAAACTCACGAATCCACGCAGATCTGAAAGTACCTTTTGTGAAATCTGAATTTGTGAAGTACGTGACAAGATATATTAACAAACTGGAATTCCATGCAAATCCTCTTGCAGTTAATATTCTTAACTTTGGTGGTCATACCCGTCTGAGAAGGAGGGATACTTTGGCTACCATTAGAGCTCTAATCAGATGACTGAATTCTGAATAATATTCCCCTAAAAATAAATTTTTGTCCAGCACTGGCAAGACTTAAATCACAATTTTTTTTAGTATTAAGAATTGAATACTTATCGTCATTACATTTCTTATGTAGATTCAATAAATAAAATAATAAACTTAAAAAAAAAAAATTACGTGCTGTTTATAGAACACTCGTCTAGAAATTTTCTATTAAAGTTACTAAATTTTTTGGCTGATTTGCACATAAAAATTTTTAGACGAGTAACCGTCTGTATTATATGATCTGCACAATATTAAAAAAAAAAATTATTCTAGATTCATTGTCATAATTTGGAACGCAGTGCCTTGAATATAACGAGTCCTTTTTTCGTAACAGCAAGCGCCTCAAAAATAAATATGACAATCGTAAATTCCTCAAAGTATAACATTACTCAATTTTCAAGCTCTTTAAAGAACTTTACAAAATAATTTTCCATGTGCCTTTTGTATGTGCTGGATACAGGGTACGACTTTCAAAACATTTTTATCAAAATGACCTTCTTCTTAGTACAAGTTTATTTTTATAGTGAAATAAAACATGCACAACGACATCAACTCGCTAAGAAGGCTGTCATCTGAGCTAAGTTGCATGTAGTTTCTGTGTTAAAATGTTGTTGTACACATCAGGCTTGGTCACAAAATTTACTTCCTTTTGTTGTTAGTAATAAAATAGAAAAGCAGTACACAAAAACAGAAAAACGAACTTGATAAGATTGTTGTAATGGCAATATCCAAAGTTTTGTTGTTTAATTCACAGGATGCTGTATTAGATATCTGTAGCCTAAAGCAATAACAACTCAGCGGCAATATGACGGCAAAGAACAACAGTACCAACATGTGTAAAACCAACAAAATGTCTTTGTTTTTGCGCATGTAACAATCATGTTAAAGCAACAACATTAATAGAAGCTTTAGCTAAACATTTTATAAAAATCATTTCGTTTACTTATTTTTCAACTTTTTGCAAATTTTTTTCCGTATTTCTGCTTCAAATATTGTTGGCCGTTGTATTGTGATGAGCAGCACGAAAGAAAATATTAAAGAACGCAAGAATTTTTGCTGCTAACCATAAATTTTAATTTAGTTGCATTTAACTTTGTATTATGACTTTTAGACAAACCATGAATATTCATCATTAATTCGTTATTTGGAAAACGTTTATCGGCTTTGTCACAAGAAAAAAAAAAGGAAAAAAGTTATTGCAACATTTAGTAGAAATATTTCAGTCGTGGAATCCCACAATTGTAATTATTATAAGGTTTGCGACTTACGTCTTTTGTTTTCATCTTTTATATATGTACATAAATTTAACAATTAAGGAATTGCTAAAGTACCTTAACTTAAGGTTTTTCACTGGTTAAAAGAAGCCAGATAGTTTAAGACCTGAGCTGAACTTGCCTTAAATGAATTTTGGCCAAATAAGCATAAGCATAAACAATTTGAAAAATTAATGGAAATGATATTGGGCTATTTATTTGTTTTCACAATTTTTAAGCAAAATTTGTTGTCACGCGTTTGAAAATTTATACTATAATATGATTTTGGTTTAGCTTTAGTTAACATGTTTATAAAAGAAAGTGATTCGTTTTAAAATCAAAACTGAATGGCTTTTCTTAGTTTGTGATGCAAGTCAGATTACTTTCTTTATTTCCTGTGATTTCCAATAAATTTGGCTTATCTTTAATAGCAAGTTTTAAGAACTTTAGCTTGAATTCTTCCTTTCCTTGTAAAAACTAAAACTTACCTAAAATGCCAGCATATCGAGCTCATTCAATAATATTAGTATTAGCTCAAAAATTATTGTATTTGGCTGAACTTTTTTTTGTTCATTGTTTGCAAATGGAAAAGCGGTTGTATATTATATTTATATTCTTGACTTTTTTTTGTAAAAAGCATGTATTTGGAGTTTGAGGTTTTTTGTAAGAAATTTATTGTTATATTTAACACAAAAAATACAAACAGTTTGGTGTTATATATATATTTTTTAGCTGTCTATATTTCAAGATTCCATAGCACATACCCTAATAATATATATCCCAATTTCTTAAATAAAAACTTTAAAATAAAAGTTAGGCAGAAATATATTCTACGAGTAATATGACCTTTGAAAACATAAAAGATAGTAAAGTTTTAAAGGCCGATATGGATTATTATTTTTTTATTTCGGACCAGTACCATATGCAGCGCATTGTACTGGAACTATGAAAATAGGTTATGATGAAGAGGAAAGAGTGAGTAGTGTTTGTGGAGGTTTAACTTTGACAGTAACAACACGAAAGACTAAAACAAACTCTATTGCAGCATATAAAATGTTGGAAATAAATTAGTTAAAACAGATCAGTACCCAGTATATACATTTACACTGCTTAGATTAGCAAAATTTGGTCCAACACCTTCCACACTACAAGATAACGAAATGAACTGAAAAGAAATTAGTATTGAACATATAAAGAAAACATGGACAACGGTGATAGTATTGGTAAGTTTCAATTATGTATGGAAGAAAATATTGGCTTAATGGCCGCCATACCTTAATATAACCAAAAAGAAAGAAGTATAACGGTGTCAAATCAAATAATCTTGGCCACCAATTGACACCGTTACCACTTGAGATAACACGGTTGTTGACTTTTTCTCACAAAAGAGCCATCATTTTGTTAACTGGGTGGAAAGTAGCAGCGTCTTGTTGACACCACATATCGTCCACATCCATGTCTTGCAATTCGGGCCATAAAAAGTTGTCCCCTGGCTAAAGATTTGATTATTATTTTTCTTGTCTTCTTCAATCAATAGTTATTGATCACAGCAAATTTGTATTGTAAAAAATCCTTCTTAAGAAAAAACTTAAGCAAGGAAAAACTTGAACTAGAACCCGATGTACATATATACAAACCAAAAAATTTTTAATTTAAAAATTATAAAGTTCAACAAGGTTTTTGTTGCTCTTGACTGTCACAGTTCGCAAAAATTTCACAGCCATATAATAGTGCGGGAATTAAATAAGTTTTTGCAAGTTGCTTTCGTATAATGAATGGGATTGAATCTATGATAGTCCACAAGTTACGGATCACACTGTAGACTCTACCTATATTAATGTGATTTGACCACGTTAAACGATTATTAAAGATGACATCCAAGCTGGACGCTGAATTGACATAGCAAATTTTGTTTCTTTCTATATTAAGTTGAGGTACGTCAAATTCTCTCTTAGACCTCGAAAGCAAAATACATTTTGACTCAGAAGGATTAATAGATAGACCATTTGCTTTAGCCCAATTGTTTATCATGTGCAAATCATTGTTGATATTGTCTATGGTCGAGCTTAAATTGCCTATAGCTGAACTAAAGTAAAGCTGCACATCGTCAGCATACATATGAATCTGGCTTTTAATTATAAGATCCATTAAATCATTATTATATATACAGAATAACAGGCCCTAGTATGGAACCTTGAGGAATCCCTCTCCTAATTTTAAGTGCATTTGATATCTTGTTATTTAGATGAACACGCTGAGACCTGTTCATAAGATGGGAATGTGTAAGGTTACATGCTGATCTGGAAAAATTAAAGAGTTTTTGAAGCTTTAGTATTAAGATCTTATGATCAATCTACTGTATCAAATGCTTTACTGTGATCCAGTAGTACTAAAAACGACACCATATAGCACCGTAAATTTGTCCCAAGAGCCAAAAAAAAACGTGCAAAGTCTTGTGGGCCACAAATTTAAACTAAAAAGCCTGTCATTATTGACTATGGATGGGCAATTCAAAAGACACCACTGACATATCGTAAACGATAAAAACTCTGGTTTGAATTTTTTTATTGATACTGGAGTGAAAAATAATGTAAATAACCCCTAATAAGCAATGCGTCTTATCTATGGCAAACAAATTTGCGATTAAAACGTTTGAACTGTTCAAAAACCGGTTGTTAGCAAAAAAGTAGAATAATCGATGATTGAAGTTGGTTTTTTCATTTCTTAATTTTTTTTTTTTTTAACTTTATTACTTTATTTATTAAATCTACATAAAAAATGTAATGACAATAAGTATTCAAGTTTTAATACTAAAAAAAAATTGTGATTAAAGTCCTGCCAGTGCTGGACAAAAATTTATTTTTATGCGAATATTATTTCAGAATTCAGTCATCTGTTTAGAGCTCTAATGGTAGCCAAAGTATCCCTCCTTCTCAGACGGATATGACCAGCAAAGTTAAGAATATTAACTGCAAGAGGATTTGGATGGAATTCAAGTTTGTTAATATATCTTGTCGCGTACTTCACAAATTCAGATTTCACAAAAGGTACGCTCAGATCTGCATGGATTCATGAGTTTTTAATGTAGAATGGAGCATCTGTAATTCTACGGAGAATTTTATTTTGACTTCTTTGAATTTTTTCAATGTTGGATGCCCAGGCGGCGTCCGATAATTGAATCCCATAGCACCATATTGGCTTTAGAATCGAAATGTACAGCAAAAGTTTACAATCAAACTTCAAGGTAAAATTTCTGTCTATTAGCCAGTTAATTTGCACTGCTTTCAATTTCATTTGCGTTACTTTTGCCTCGATGTGCGACTTCCATGTTAGTCTACGGTCAAGATGAATACCGAGGTATTTGACTTCACTGTTGTTGATAGTAATGGGTGAGCATGTTCCTAGACGCAGTGCGAATGTAACGTGGGCACACTTTTGTTCATTGACCTTGATTTTCCAAAGCTTGAGCCATTTCTCTAGTTTGCCGATATGTTCCTGTAAATTTATTGATGCTTGCTGGTGGTTACTATGTATGCTAAGGAATGCTGTATCATCTGCAAATGTTGTAGTGTGAATGTTGGTGCTTGTCGGCATGTCAGATGCGTAGATCAAATATAAGATAGGCCCTAATATGCTGCCTTGGGGAACTCCAGCTTCAATAGGCTGGGCGGGGATTATGAAATTGCTTTCTTTTATTATTAATTGGCGAATATATAAATAGCCTTCCATATAGCTATAGCTGTTTGCACGTAAGTTAAACTTTATTTTACGCATTAAGCCATCGTGCCACACTTTATCAAAAGCTTGTAAGAAGCTTTTTTTTTTAAATTAAAAATGATTTCTTATTACAGTTTTGTGTTGTGATATAAGTTAAAATTAAGACTTTTGCAATACAATAATGTGACATAAACATAGAAAAAAACTTTTCTTTTAAATCTATTCCCTTTTAACGCAATCTTCCAGTCCGCTTCATATGAAAAAATAACTAAAAAATTCCTTAATTAATTTTCGTTTTTTTGAATTCCTGCGAAACATTACCTTCTTTATTTTTTTCTTTTTCGTAAAACGAATTTTTACTACAAAAGAATGAGAAAAAAATATGGTCAATATCTAAGATTGTATTAAAATGACATGAAGTGAACTTAAAAAAAATCATTTCTTTCACATACAATTTTTAACAAAGCTTAACATAGTAAAAAAAAAACAAAAAAAAAAAAACGTTGAACAAAACTTAAACAAGGAAAAAACAAAAATTTATAATAACAAGGACATATTACAAGAACATCGCAGGCTGCACAAATGCTACGTGTGATGTGTAGAACACACGTACGAAAATAAACAGTACTAAAGAGCGAACAGCTAAAGGAACAAAAAATGTTGAATGTGATTTTAAATATGTGAAAAGTATTCACAAGTCGAAACAATATTTTTAGAAAACAATTGCTGTATGTAAGCATATGTAGTTCATTCTTGTATTATCAGATTTAAATCTAAACTAGAGGAGAAGTTTTCTTTAAAGTTTCATTTTTTTTCTTCAGTTTTTGCTTAAAACGTAGATGCAGGAATATCTAGAACAATAGTTTCAATTTAGTTTCAGCCATGCATGCGTTCTAATTTAATGAACACAAATTGAAATATAACCATAAAAGGTAATTTTTGCCACACACATTGTTGTTGTTGTATTTGTTTTTGTTTTTTTCGTTTTAGGTTTTGTTTGTGCCTTATGATAACATAAGGATCATCAAATGCAAGCAACTACTCGTACGAGTATGTGCGTTGATACAAACAACTTGCATTGATATTACTATGAGATTTTTCAGCAGACATTTTTTTGTTTGAACAATTTAAATTGCAATTTTTTTTTTGGTGCTGTTTTGACTATAAATTGCAAATATTTTGCATATGAAATTTCTTTAACAATAATTCTAATTAACTCCCTTGTATTGTTGTTCTATGGAACAAAAGAAAATTATGCGTGTGTTAGAAACCGTATCGATTATTTTTTATATGTATGCAAGTTCATCTACATGCGAGTACATATAATAAAGTGGAGCATATCTTTGTACCTATTTTGGTGTGCATAAGCGACAATGTCGTTTATCTTTTAAGAATTAAGGTTTTTCAAATGGAACCAAGACTGCAATAGTTTTAATGCAGCCTCTTACAAGGCAGCTGCAGCACTCCTTTTTGTATTTGTCAAAATCTTAATGAAATATATCGTTACATAAAACTCAAAATTTCCTAATCAATAAAAGAAATCAACTTCTACTAATACTTTTTTTTACCAATTTCGTTGTTTTTCACTATACTAAAGTACAGCATCACCAAACAAACCTCGACCCTAAAACCTATACCAACCAGTCCTGAAATCGAATGCGCTCACCTCGAATTCCTATATGTCAGTCTACCCCTTCAGTGTACAACTGCACGCAGAGAAAAGACAGTTTGATGTATGGTTGCGACAACAGTATTATATTTTCTGCAACATTGTGTATTACTGTTGAATACAGCATATTAACAGTTTGCTCCTCTATAAATATATTACTGTTTGCATTTCTGTGATTCTATATTTACCATTCATAAATTTCAAAATATGGTTGCACACAACAATAGCAATTGTGAAATATTTTTAAATACAACAATTGCTTTTATCACACCCAATAACAAAATATTTGTTTTTCTAATATGTCTGATACTCTAAATCGTATGCAACAAAAGTAAGTTACAAAATAAATTTACTATTATCGTCGTTAATAATATTTTTCTTCTACTCGCTGACATTTAATTTTCTTTCAGTTCGATTTTTTCATTGGAAATAAATATAAAAAGATGTTTTGTTTTTAATATTAAAAATTTACATTAATTTTGTTCAGCTTTATTTAAACCAGATAAAACGTGAAATTGCTGAAAATATAGATATTGAGCATTCGCGTGTATATAAATGGAAGTGAGTTGAATATTAAGATGTAAAAATATGCATCCAGCAATACATGCAACGATATTACTATGGTCAAAATTGTAATTCCAGATGAATTCCAAATAAATATTTTTGTTGTCTTTCAGCAGATGGATATATCAATATCAAATCGGAAATTTGTGCATAGAGTCCGGAGAGATGAAATCCTATTATTTTTTTCTAATTTTTATTATACATATTATTAAAAAATATTACAAGCTGTATTTTTGTGAAATTATTATATGTATATATTTGTATGAATTATAACAAAATAAAGTTATCTGTGATAATAGTAACATTACTTCATGAAAGTAATGCGGCTACATATGAGAAAATGTATGAATGATTAATATATTAATACTATGGTTACTTATTGTTATAACAATGTTGAACTAAAATATAGTATAGTTACTTATAGTACTTTTTTACAATACTATTGTAATGGAGTTTTAGATATTGTACAACAATATAATATTATCAGCCACAACCATATAACTCAACAATATTATGTTGCCCTTAGAATATTGTTGTATCAACCATATATTTTTTCTACGTGTGCTAAGATACATAGAAGAACACTCTGCCGTATCAAGACTCCGCCTCCTCCCCATCCCTAAAACTTCTACAGAAATAATTAAACGAAACATTTAATCTCCTCGTAGGCGGCCGTATATGACAATGTCGCACTAGAACCACCGCCAAAGTAAGCAGTATTTGCCAAGGAGCCCTGCTTAAGACCATAATCTACATACACACACAGGTCAGGGGCTAGCAGTTCCTTGAACCTTTTGGGGTTTAAAACTGTAGCAGCACTTTTTAGGGCTGCGATAGTCTGACCAGGGGCTATTATTTTCTGACACCACGGGAGCCGGGAGCCCTGAGAACATTGTTCTTGCCCGGCTATGGTTGAAGACCTTCGGGGGCAACGTGGTGGTTGTGGTTTAATACCCAAATGCAGAGAGGGTTTTCGGACTCGGTGTGGAGTTGCATTGCAACCGGGTGCCGTGACCCTGAGATCGGAAGAAGTTTTAGGAAGGCTCCACTCTACACCATGGGAGCATGCGCCATTCAGTATGTGATCGAAAATGGTACCCATGCATGACGATTTGTCATGCATGGTCATGCGTGACAATTTGCCATGCATGGGGACGTCCGGGTGCACGTGTTTTCGCCTTGTGACAGAATCATCGTGGGGGTGGGCCGTCAAGGCAGGAACCCACATAAAACATATTCTGATTCTGCATACACAGGTCCCCCCCCCCTCCCCGGGGAACAGGTTTTACCTTGGCGTATTCCTAACCAGGTCACTCTGTTTTTCAGGTAAAGAGGTTCCTCGTTTGTTGTAGCAAATAAAACTCTAGGAAGCCGCATGACTTATGTTGTGTTGGCTTACGAAGCCCTTACCAAGGGTATAAATTGGCAGAACGGGGTTCAGCATGGCCCCCCGGTTGTTGTGCTTGCGGTTCGACCAGGGTTGATCATGGTTGAGGTGCCTACCTTGGCTGAAATGTTCTGGCTGTGGTTGAAATCTAAAACGCAGGAAGGGGGTGTTAGTATCCTTGATAATTGTTTGGCGTGGCTTTTTTTTCGGGGACTAACAACCTCCCGAACATCTGTTGCCTATACAGTATATACCTTTACTGTAAGGAATCAGTGGTGATGGTTGACGGGTGAGTTGGTTTAAGGGCTAATGCTCTTAGTAGGCTTCGGCCTACCAACTCATTAAGCCTTGTCTCGCAGTGTCATGTATGTATGGCGTGAAAAAATTCCAACAATTAATGTTGAATATACTCAGAGTTGGTTTTTGCCTGCTCATGTGAATGTATGTGTTTGGATATACATTAGAGGGCTGCTCAGGTTCAAGAAAAATCTCTTACAGGACATCATAATATTTTCAAGTACTATCCATACTCTTCTTTCACATTTCAAAACCAACACTTCAGTGCTGAAATGTTCTAAACACAAAATCGTTTAGAACAATGAGAAAAAAACACAAGTAAAACAAAATTGAAGTAGAACTTCAAGCACTGAAGTTACGTTCTACTTCAGTGCTTCAGTTGCCATAAACAATAAACAAAAAAGAAGATACTGACAACTTAAGCGCCATTTATAATGTTATTATAAAAAACAGCGTAAAAGGAAATTAATGTTCTTGAGTGTTTTATTTATAAGTTATTAATATAATTTAATATACAGGGTGGCACAAAAATAACCTTCTGATGTTTTTTGGCTGTAATTAAAAAAAAAAAATTTTTCCTGAAGAAGTCTTCCGAAGGAAGACGAAATATCGAATATAATTAAAGCTTTTTTTATATAAAAAACAAAACTGACCTCAAGCTTAAAGAACATTTCAATTTAAAAATGAAAAACTTTGATTCTTCTTGTGGATTATTTTTATTTGTTCTTTTAATTTTTTTACATCAAGTCGAGAATATGATGTGATGTAAATGGCCACCACCACAGCTGATTGTCATTTGAGCCCTTTTTATAGCATTTTCCATCACATTGGCCAAAACTTCCGGCATTAGGTCCTCACATTCCTGACGGATATTGTCTTTAAGAGCTGCAAGAGTCTGAAGCTTGTGGACATAAACACCCACAAAAAGAAGTCTGCAGCGTCCAAATCAGGCGATCTTGCTGCCCAGTGCAAATCGCCAAAACGGGAGATAAGGCGTCCGGTAAATGCACCCTTCAGCATATCGGTTGTGGCACGTGCAGTATGTAGCACCGTCCTGTTGGGACCACATGTTTTCCAATCATAATTCATCAAGTTGCGGTAAAAAGAACACGTTGATCATTGCTCTGTAGCGCTCACCATTCACAGTAACCGTTGAACCTCCTCCAGCGAAAACAGCACAGCATACGGTGACTTTGAGCGGGTGTAATGGCCCTTCGTGGGTTACACGCGGATTTTCAGTGCCCCAGAAGCTTACATTTTGCTTATTTACGTACCCGCTAAGATGGAAATGGGCCTCATCACTCATGATTATTTTTGATGAAAAATAAATAGTCACCAATATTCCGCGTTCTGGAGCAGTGTAGCGTAACATTGTTTATTAGCGTGTATTTTTACTACACAAATATCAATACGGAACTGACATTAGGGGCCAATCGCAAAATTTCTAGCATTTTCTGATAGAAGGATTACTTTTGCGCCAGCTTGTATTTGTGTTTGATTTTGTAATCACAAAAATGTAAGTTTCACAAATATTGTTTTCTACTCAATATATTCATGTAATTTGATAAAAAAAATTTCTACCAGTAAAAAATTATAAATAGCTTGTTTTCTATGTTTCCCAGCTATCTATATGTCGACATTTCATAGGAACTACCCTAATCATCAGTAGACTTTGGAAATTTTTGAAAGATATTCTCAAACATTCAACTTTATATCCCAACAATTTATTTGGATTGTTGGGATATAAAGTTGAATGTTTGAGAATATCTTTCAAAAATTTCCAAAGTCTACTGATTATTAGGGTAGTTCCTATGAAATGTCGACATATAGATAGTTGGGAAACATAGAAAACAAGCTATTTATAATTTTTCACTGGTATAAATGCTAGAAGCTTAAATAGCGAATAAAAAACTTAATTGTTTAAAAAAAATTTCTTTACAAAATAGACGAATCCCCTGAAGAAGTGAACAAAATTCACGAAATGTTGGAAAAATATGTAAAGAAGATTTTGCATTTTTATTGAGGCCTCACCAGCTAAGTGTAAAATAAAAACAAATAACTAAATACGTTGGCCAAAAATATAATTAAAGTTATTTAAAGTTATTTATTTGTTTTATTTGTTTATTTTCTGTACAACAAGATTCAATCTTATATTTATAGTACAGAAACGGTATATGCGAAATCGCAATTATTGAATTAAATTAAGTTAAAATACAACAAAATTTTAAATTTAAAAGAAAAGAAAAATTATTAAAAAAAAAAATATATAAACATAATGAAATAAAAATATTATAAAAATACCCATAAAAACAGTTTATATGATTATATAAGAAAATTTAATAAAAAAATTTTTGAAACTATTAGCATTTCTGTTCAACTGTTGACATAGTGGTAGATTGTTCCAAAGTCGGGTAGCATGTATGTAAAATTGCCATTCGGACACTAGATATTGGTATCGAGGTATTATAATGTTTCGGTTTCGCGGCGATTGAAAAAATCGAAGTTTTTCATATAAGTAATTAGAGATACCAGTGTGAACTATTTGATGCAAAAAAACCAGGGTACGGATTTTTAATAAGTTATCAAAACTAACCGCATATAGGCTTTCAGAGACAGATGAAACGTGATCAAATCTTCTCAATCCGTACACATACCTTATAATATTGTTAAACAAAACGTTTAGTTTTCTTTGACTAACCGAGTCGCACTTTGAAAATAATTCACACCCGTACAAAAGGGAAGGAACTAGGTAAGTCTTAGCAAGCAAAATTCTTATTTTGAGAGGTGTAAAATATTGTGTGAACCAGAGATCTCGTAATTTGCAATACGTTTGGCCAACCATTTCACATGATCTGTCCAGGTTAAATGGTTGTTAAAAATAATACCAAGATTCTTCGCTCTATTAACAATTTCAATTTTTTGGTCATTTAACACAATATCCACACTATCAGATAGAGCTACACTTTTTTTTTGTGATTATTATACATTTTGACTTTTTCGGGTTCAGACAGAGTCCGTTTGCACTAGCCCCGGTATCAAGGTTTTCAGGTGCGATACTTAAAGTAAGTTGAATGTCGTCAGCGTACAGGTGAATATTGCATTTTGAAAGAGTTTTTGGCAAGTCATTTGCATATATTGAAAATAAAAGCGGCCCTAAGATGGAACCTTGAGGCACACCCTTAAATAGCGACAATTTATCGGACCAAACATTGTTTAAAAAAACCGACTGTGTTCGATTTGAAATATACGAAGAAATGAGTTTAGCGGACGTATGCGAAAATCTGAAAAATCAATCTTTGTTTTATTCCATATACATTTAATGCCTCTATAAAGAACACCCTTTACATATTGCATATATGTTTGTGTGTATAAACATAGATTCCTTTGCAATTATGTCATGTTTTGGACTCAACCTATTTCTAAAAATGTGAAATAAATAAAAAGAAAATGCCACCAAATAGAAAGATCTTGAAAATATTTAGCTTCAATTTATTTGTTGGCTTTGTTAAAAACATTAATACTGCTGCTGCTGCTGCTGCTGCAGCTACAGTTGTCTAACAGTCATAGAAACAATTGCCAATTTTATAACATTACACCTTTTTTTATGGTCTATACGAACATTTGAAATTTTGTTTTAGCTACATAAAGACCACCAAAGTCAATACATGTATGTGCTTCAATTTTTACCCCCTGCTAAAAACCGCATCGCCTAGATTGCTTATTTAGGCTGTTGATTTTCTGATTTATTTTCTTAGCCGTGGCTGTAACAGTTTTTTAAGTAGTTTGTTTGCATATGCGTTGAATTACTGTACACAATGTGGCATGCAATTTCATTGCTTGGGGTATATATATGATGTGGCTTTATTTTTTGCTCTCAAAAATGGTAAAAGTTCAGGGGAATAATATTGAAATTTGGTCAAATGCTTAAAGCATTTATGTCAAGTTGGAAAAAAATACAATAAAGAAATATTTGCTTAGCTCTAGTCTGGATGCCTGGGCAGCAAAATTTCTATTATAAATAAAATTAAATGTAAGCGTAAGAAAAAACAAGCTGCCAATATGTTTTATAGGCAAATAAAAGAGCCTTAAGTATATCCATTGATTAACAGTTAAAGTTTTACTGACCAAAGCGAAAAGGATCTGCAATCGAGTCTACCCTTAAAAGGAAAAACAACTAGAAAAATGTGTGCCTTGAAGACAAATGCGTTTAAAGATGGCACACTTTGCTGACTTTAAAATGACTAAGAGTAAAAAAGATCAATTAGCTTTACTGAAATTTCTCAATATAAATAAATATTTTCGTCCTTTTTTTTTCTTCTAAATTTTCCAGCTAAAGATCTTGATTGATTTTTGTTTTTTATAAAAAAAAAGTTTTAACGGTGTTTTATTTTCAATATTTCCATAATAATTTGTTAAATAAAAGTCAATCAAAAAAAATCTAAACGATATCAAATAATACGAATATTTTATTTTCGTCCTTTTTTATTTTCACTTTCGTTCTCTTTTGTTTTCCTTATACACTGTATACCATGATATAAAAAATACAAGGTAGTTTCATTCTCTTCTTATTATTTGTAATAAGGATTTTTGAAGTTTATTTTTAGAGAGAAATATAAAAAGGCGTTGCCACACAGTTGAATAAGGGAATATACTCCTAGAATGGATTTTTTCTGAAATGTGTAGTGCATTGTTCATATTAGAAAAAGCTAGAAATAATAAGCTGATGTAAGTAGGTATCTGTGGTCCTTTTGAAACCCATGTTAGGTTAGGTTTAACAGGCTGCCAGCTATTGTAAAGCCAGCCCACTTGGGTCCAATTTGGTCCCAAAAACTAAAAGCACGGACTTCAGTAAAATTTACGATAGCATTCAAACAAATGCCTATTTTAAAGAAAATATTACATTTAAAAGAAAATACTAGATATTAAAAACAAAGGGAAAAGTTTGCTGCTTGTGGTTTAAAAATATATAAATAATTATTTCTACTAGAATGACCCAGGATGCAGCGACAAAACTAATGCACGTAACCTTGAATACTCTTCATTGCATACAATAAGAAACCCCTACGAGTACTTCCAAAAGAAGTCATTATATGTTGAAATATCAAAGTAAGCAGGTATAGCCAAAATTTGCATATAGTTTTCCGTCGTTTCCTTGCCTTCAAACTTGTTCTGGACGTGACTTGCTACTACTCCAACAAATGGTGCGATATAATTATTCAGTCAGTAAAATTTACGATAGCATTCAAACAAATGCCTATTTTAAAGAAAATATTACATTTAAAAGAAAATACTAGATATTAAAAACAAAGGGAAAAGTTTGCTGCTTGTGGTTTAAAAATATATAAATAATTATTTCTACTAGAATGACCCAGGATGCAGCGACAAAACTAATGCACGTAACCTTGAATACTCTTCATTGCATACAATAAGAAACCCCTACGAGTACTTCCAAAAGAAGTCATTATATGTTGAAATATCAAAGTAAGCAGGTATAGCCAAAATTTGCATATAGTTTTCCGTCGTTTCCTTGCCTTCAAACTTGTTCTGGACGTGACTTGCTACTACTCCAACAAATGGTGCGATATAATTATTCAGTGCATTTTAAAGAAAAAATAATAGCTGATTTTAATAACATTAACCAAGAATTAGCCGTTTTCATTGTTTGGGTACTTTGGTTACAGAACATAAAAGTGGACGTTCCCGAAAAACCAGTAAACGAGATGGCCAGGCAATAATATGTTTGATAAAAAAAATACCAATTCGTATCATCAAGAACCCTCGTCACACAATTGTCATTAAATGTTACCCCCAGAAGGATTCAAAGGCAGGCTGCAGAAGGCGGACTAAAAGCATAGCATACAAAAGTGTAAAAAAGATCTTTATATCACGGAAAAATAGACTAGCCAGGTTGGAATTTGCAAGGCAACACATTAATTTGACCACCACACAAAGGAATTCCATACTATTCTCCGATGAATCCAAATTTAATTTAAAAGGTTCCGATAGATTAAGACTGGTTAGATGACCGAAAAGCCAACGTCTTAATCCACGTTGAAACATGGTGTCGGTAGCACTTTAGTCTGGGGATGTTTTTCAGGCCATTTTTATATATTTTAGATTTATGTTTGTATTTTATTTTAAAATTTTTATTTATTTTTGATAGAAGCCACAAGTTTATTAATATTTTTAGACACAACTTCAAACAAAACTGAAAACAAGGGAATGTATAAACTAATACGGTAGCACAATTTTATGGAAAATGTCACAATACTTATACTTGCCAGATGGTGATTGTTAAGGAAAATTGAGAGAATAAAACTACCTTGTATTTTTTATATCATGCTGTATACATATTAATTTTGCTAAATTTACTTTTGCAAACATTTTGTGGCAATAATTTTTAATAAAACTTTCTTTTTCTTTTTGCAGGTTCTCCTCCTCTAACTGGCACCGGTGTTGTGAAAGTTATTGTACAGGACATGAATGATCATAGTCCAGAGTTTGAACGTCAATCTTATCTTTCAACTGTACAAGAAAATCTGCCAATTGGCACTAAAGTCATAGAACCGAAAGCCATTGACAAAGACGCGGGTCTCAATGCCAAGATACGTTTTACGCTACTGGGAGAAATGTTAGAGAGATTTCATTGCAATGCAGAGACGGGAGAAATAACTACAGCTGCCGTTCTCGATAGAGAAGAGACAGACATTTATTTTCTTACTCTAATGGCTCAAGATAGTTCTGCCACTGAACCGCGAGCAACAGCCGTAAACTTGACTATAAGTGTGAAGGATGTTAATGATAATATGCCCAGATTTGAGGCCAGCCAATATCACGTTAATATACCGAATAAGACTTCAAACAATGAATTTGTGTTTGGTGCTTTTGCCCGAGATAGCGACGAGGGTCTAAATGCCTTGGTAATGTACAATATCAGTGGCAAAGATGTGGCATATTTCAGTATTAATTCTAAAACCGGAGTTATCAAAACCAAGAAAAATTTGGAGTCTGATTTAAATAGGCAGTACTCGTTAGAAATATATGCCTATGACCAGGGTGTACCTTCCAAATCGTCACAAGCTGATCTTTTGATTTCGATGAAAAGTTCATCATCTTTTCCCACTTTTAATTACATGGCAAATACCCAGTTTATGTTGTCGGAGGACATATTACCGGGTAAAAAGATAACCACAATTACAGCGTCGTCGCCTAAAAAGGGTTCAGCTGGTAACATAAGATATTCTGTAGCTGGTGGTAATCTAGGGGAAGCTGCCAAAATTGATCCAGCTACTGGTGTGGTAGTTGTGGGTAAAGATGGTCTGGACTATGAGCTGGCCGCGCAATATGAAATTTGGTTAGAAGCTTTGGACTCGGATCGTATGCCTTTGAGAAGCGTTATGCTTTTAACAATCAATGTCACCGATGCCAACGATAATGCTCCTGTTATGGAAAAGCTAATTTATAATGCTGAAGTTATGGAAGAAGAATCTCCTCCCCAGACCATAGTCAGGGTCAAGGCAAATGATCGTGATTCAGGTGATAATGGCGAGGTTACTTATCGTCTGCTGGATGATTTTGAGGGCACATTTGAGGTTGATGCTGACTCAGGTGAAGTTTATACAACCATGCGCTTGGATCGCGAAGAAGTAAGCCGCTACGAGTTGACCATAGAGGCTGTAGATCAGGGTATGCCGCAACTCACGGGAACGGCAACAGTGCTTTTAAATTTATTGGATAAAAATGATAATCCGCCAAAATTCACCCGGCTATTTTCAGTAAATGTCACTGAAAATGCAGAAATCGGTAGTTTCGTTATACAAGTAACATCTATGGATTTGGATGAGGGTATTAATGCCAATGCTTTGTACACTTTAACAGAAAATATTGGAGAAAAATTCAAACTAGATTCTGTTAGTGGCAATATAACCGTTAACGGTCATATTGATCGCGAAGAACAAGATGAATATATTTTAAAAATAACCGCTTCTGATGGTGCCTGGCGATCTGATACTCCCATAACTATAACAATACAAGATCAGAATGACAACGCTCCTGAGTTTGAGCATGGATTTTATAGTTTCAATTTTCCCGAACTGCAAAGATCTGTGGCATTTGTTGGCCAAGTTATAGCAAACGATAGAGACAAACATGGTCCCAACTCTGTTATATCTTACTCTTTGCAGCATCCTTCGGATTTGTTCACTATTGATCCGGCTTCTGGCGAAATATTTAGCAAGAAATCTATAAGATACAAACACTCTCAGTACGAAGCTTCACCGGAGAATGTCTACAGTTTGACGGTAATTGCTACCGACAATGGTAAACCGCCATTGTACTCGGAATGTATGATTGACATAAATATTGTTGATGCGAATAACCATGCGCCGAAATTTGAAAAGTCCCTGTATTTGTCTCCTGTACCGGAACATGCTCGTGTTGGCCAAAGAGTAGTCAGGGTACAAGCTCTTGATTCGCTGGATACAGGAGTGAATGCGGAAATAGAATATTCTATAAGCAAAGGAAATGGCACACAATATTTTAGTATTAACCATCAAGACGGTTGGGTATCGCTGGCGAAAACTTTAGAAGTGACGCCAAACACATTATTCTATCTGCAAGTAAAGGCTTCCGATCATGGTGTACCGCCCAAAATGGATGAAACACGTGTACATATCATTGTCACAGGAGAAAACCGTTTTTCACCTGAATTTACTGCCTTAAGTTACCAGGTGATAGTGCCTGAAAATGAACCCATAGGATCATCTATATTAATAGTATCCGCCTCCGACCGAGATGAGGGACCAAATGGTATGTTACGCTATGCCATTGCTGGCGGTAATGAAAGATCTGAGTTCAAGGTGGATTCGGAAACGGGTGCGATTATAATACTGCAACCTTTAGACTATGATGTTATACAAGAATACCATTTAAACATTTCTGTGCAAGATTTGGGTTTCAAACCCAAGACTGCTGTGGCTCAACTTACTGTTATACTGACAGATATAAATGACAATCCGCCGCTTTTTAATCAAACAGAATATCATGCTTTTATATCTGAAAATAAACCCGCCCAAAGTTATGTATTTAAAGCTCAAGCCAAAGACAAAGATTCACCGAAAAACGCAATCATAAGATATTCCATTACTTCTGGTTCGGGCAAAAACCATTTTGCCATAAATCCAAATACGGGCGTAATAACCTCCTCAATCAGTTTCGACTATGAAGAGAGAAAAGAATATGTTTTACAAGTTATGGCTGCTAACCCGGACTCGCAAATGTACAGTATGTGCAAAGTAGTTGTACACATAAGAGGAGTCAATGAGTTTTATCCGCAATTTGTTCAACCAGTTTTTCACTTTGATGTTTCGGAGTCTGCAGATATAGGCACACCAGTGGGATCAATACAAGCCACAGATAAAGACGCTGGAGAAGATGGTAATGTTTATTATTTGTTAGTTGGTTCTAGTAATGATAAAGGATTTTCCATAAATCCTTCATCTGGCTTCATATTCGTGTCACGCCATCTGGACCGCGAAACTCAAAGTCGTGCTGTATTAACAGTTATGGCTAAGAATTACGGTAGCATACGTGGCAATGATACAGATGAAGCTCAAGTTATAATTTCCATACAAGATGGCAATGATCCTCCAGAATTTTTAAAGCCCTCATACACGGCCAAGATATCTGAAGCTTCCGCTTTGGGTAGTAAAGTTGTTAATGTGAAAGCTGTGGACAAAGATGTTCGGTCACAAAATAATCAATTCAGTTACTCCATAATCAATGGTAATATCAATCAGACATTCAAAATAGATCCGCAAACGGGTGAAATAGAAACATCTAAAAAACTTGATCGTGAACAAGTACCGGAATATAATTTGGTAGTGGGAGCCATCGATACGGGTTTGCCTCCTCAAACTGGCACTACTATGGTAAAAATTGAATTATTGGATGTGAATGATAATGGCCCCACATTCCCCAGCGAAGGCTTAGTGGGTTATATTACAGAAAATGAGCCAGCTGGTACCAATATCATGACACTTTCTGCTACCGATCCCGATTTACCGCCAAATGGTGGTCCTTTCATTTACCACTTAATAGGGGGCAAACATAAAGCTTTTATAACAATAGACAAACATTCTGGATTAGTCAAGTCAACGCGTAGCTTTGATCGTGAGCAAACTCCTAGCTTAGAAGCAATTATAGAAGTGGAGGACAATGGTCAACCGAAGCAAAAGGCTCAACATAAATTAATCATAAAGGTGTTGGACCAAAACGACAGTCCATCGTCTTCACGTACTGTTCATGTTATACTAAATGTCTTTAATGACAATATGCCCATTGGAAAGATAGCAGATGTTCATCCGAATGATGCAGATATAAGCGGAAATTATAGATGTCGCATAATTCCAAATTCTCAATCAAGTCCTATGGGCTTGCTAATCATACCAAATGCTTGCGATCTTCACACAACATACCAAACTTCCGTGAACAATGGTTATTCGTATTCGATATCCGGCAACGATGGCAAACATGGTGATGTAGTTTCCACAGTTACAGTGGGCTTCCAGAATTTTGATAACAGCACCATAGCTAATTCCATAACTCTGTTAATACGCAATATGACTGCTGAAAATTTTTTGTCTACTTACTACCGCAACTTTATAGAACTTGTCAAATCGTCCTTAGATTCTTCGGAAGATTTAGTAGTTTATAGTGTGCGGAATACAACTTACAACACTACTGATTTGGAAGTAATGGTTGCTTTAAAAATGGCTAACCAAGGCTATCGATTACCTCATTATGTAGTTGATCGTTTGAGCAAGAAACATGAAGCAATATCTAGGCTTCTTAAAACATCGACCCATGTTATCATTGGTTATGATCCTTGCTCATTCACACAGGCATGTGACAATGGTGGCATATGTACTTCCGAGAGAAGGCTTCATGATTTGGATATGTTTAATATTGTGGACAGTGAATCGCTTATTTTGAGCGGTCCTTTGATTACGCATGATTTTGTTTGCAAATGTCCGGACGGCTTTATGGGTCAACAGTGCGATAGAAGGCAAGATCCATGTGCTCCCAATCCCTGTCATGGCAATGCTCAGTGTAGACGTTTGGGGTACGATTTTCAATGTATCTGCCCCATAAGCCGTGAAGGAAAGTTTTGCCAGCAAGAAAGAGGTGATGTGTGTTCCGGTAATCCATGCAGCAATAGCGGCTCCTGTCGTTCGAGTCCAGATGGATCATCATTTTTCTGTCTTTGTCGTCCCGGCTACCGGGGCAATCAGTGTGAACATTTGGCTGACACCTGCCGGCCTAATCCCTGCCTTTATGGTGGCGTTTGTGTTTCTCTTAAGCCCGGCTATAAATGTGCTTGCTCCGAAGGGCGTTATGGTAGACACTGTGAAAAGACCACTTTTGGCTTTGAAGATTTATCTTATATGTCATTTCCTCCTTTGGATGCGGCAACAAACGATATTTCTGTAATATTTGCTACTACTAAGCCAGATGGATTACTACTATATAATTATGGCATACAAACAGGTGGAAGGTCTGATTTTATAGCAATCGAAATAGTGAGAGGAAAAGCTTTATTTTCATTTGGAGGAGCACGTACCGCCATAACAACTGTAGTTGTTGGAGGAAATAGTCAACTAAATCTCGCTGATGGCAACTGGCATAAAGTAACTGCTACTCGGAATGGTCGCGTTATATCTCTAAGTGTGTCTAAATGTGTAGAAAATGGAGATATCTGTGAGGAGTGCAGACCCAGTGACACCTCGTGCTATGCTGATGATGTGGGTCCTATAGGGTAAGTAACTAATACATTTTAAACTATATTCAAAATAATTTACTTCAAAAATTTCGTTTCAGTACCTTGAATTTCAACAAACAGCCACTACTAATAGGAGGCCTGATGTCTGCTGATCCTGTACTTGAGCGTCCAGGACAAATACACTCAGACGATCTAGTAGGATGTGTACATAGCGTTTCCATAAACGGACGTGCTCTTAACCTTAGTCAACCACTTAGCCAGAGATCCATTGCAGCAACCTGCAACCGTCACCTTAACGGAGGTCCTTGCACCCAAACAGCTAACACTGATTTGTCTGCCAGCTTCTGTGATCCCTTTGGCGGTTGTATGGATCGCTGGGATACTGCTATGTGCCAATGTGGTGGCTATCTACTTTCACCAGACTGCCAAAGTTCATTGGAGCCCATAAGTTTAACCAATGGAGCATTTATAGAATTTAAAATTACTGAAAAACACAGACGCATGCAATTGCTGGACAATTTGTATGCCGGTAATAGCATTTGGTCTTATGACGTAACACGTCAAAGAAGATACTCCATAGACGACGGCAACTTAACGGCGTTAGCACAAACCAATGATTTACCAAAAACGTTAAGTGTAATGTTTCGCTCCCACAAAGAAAATTGTCTGCTTCTATTTGCTGCCAGCAATAACCATTATACCTCTCTGGAGTTACTTAACGGTAAAATGGTTTATTTCTCAAACCAAGATAGTATTGTTAATATGACCGTAGCGAAACCTTTGCACTTAAATGATGGTAAATGGCATAATTTAACTTTGCACTCAGCAAACCGCATATTGCACATAATCATTGATAATGTGCGCACTGGAGAAGAGCTAGATCTTGCTAGTGTCCATGATTTCTTAGATCCTTATCTAACGGTACTATCACTTGGCGGTGTTAGAAGAGAATTCTTGCTGCAAGAACATCAGCCGACAAGCTTTGAGGGCTGCTTAGCCAACTTTACCATTAATAATGAAATACAGCCATTTAATGGTTCGGGTAGTATTTTCAGCGAAGTTTTATCGCGCGGAAAAATTCAACTTGGCTGTGCTGGTATTGGCGGTATTGGAGCGGCCCAAGTTGCAGATCCTATTAGTATTGGTGTCACTTTAGTAATAGTGTTCTTTGTTATATTGGTAGTGGCTATTTTGGGCTCTTATGTCATCTACCGTTTTCGTGGTAAGCAAGAAAAAATTGGCAGTTTGAGTTGTGGTGTACCTGGTTTTAAAATGAAACATAATCCCCCTTCTACCATGTTAGGTAGTGCTGGAGTATCTCAAAATCAAGCTGATCACGTGCTCACCAGAGGAATGCATGGCAGTGAACCGCAAGTTGGTTACCACAATGACAACGGTGATTTGATCAGAAGCGTGCCGGGTCACCACATGGTGGGTCCTGAACTGATTTCCAAGAAATTTAAAGAGCGCGAAATTAATCCTGCAGAGCATCAGCAACAAAGACCTCAACGACCAGATATAATTGAAAGAGAGGTGGTTAGTAAAAGTCCCCCTCTAAGAGATGATCACCATCCTCCCATACCGCCGCCTAGTCAATCTCATCATCCACATGATCATGCAAGCTCTGTAGATATGGGCTCTGAATATCCAGAACATTATGATTTAGAAAATGCCAGCTCCATTGCTCCTTCCGATATAGATATTGTATATCATTATAAAGGTTATCGTGAGGCTGGGGGAGTACGTAAATATAAAGCAACTCCTGCGCCTGTGGCATCGTACACACATCATAAACATCAGCCAGCAGCGACGCAGCAACAACACCGACACTCGCCACGACATGGCGTAGGTGGTCCGTTTGTACCACGAGGTGTACCGCCACAAGCTAGTCAACCGCCTCCACCTTCTAGTACACCTAGGCAGCATCAAAGTACACCGCTGGCTAGGCTATCGCCCAGTTCAGAGTTAAGTTCTCAACAGCCCAGAATATTAACGTTGCATGATATTTCTGGCAAACCTTTGCAGAGTGCTCTTTTAGCTACAACTTCTAGCTCAGGAGGTGTGGGTAAAGATGCTTTACACAGCAACAGCGAAAGGAGTCTTAATAGCCCAGTGATGTCACAACTGTCAGGCCAAAGTTCAAGTGCCAGCAGGCAGAAACCTGTTGTGTCGGCACAGACGTCTAATCAGACTCCCATGGGTTTGACAGCGGAAGAAATCGAACGCTTGAATGCCAGACCTAGAACTTCTAGTCTAGTTTCCACACTCGATGCTGTATCATCTAGCAGTGAGGCCCCCCGAGGTCCAGTGGGAACGCACCATTTATCTCTGGGCGGTGGCTTACATAACACTGATGTTGATGCTCATAGTTCAACTTCTACGGACGAAAGCGGCAATGATAGCTTCACTTGTTCAGAGATAGAATATGATAATAACAGCATAAATGGTGATGCCAAGTTTTCAACCAGCAAAAGTATTCCAGACGAACGCAATCCTGTTGGCCGAGCTATGAGCGGCGATGGCGGCAGAGGTTCCACAGTTACTAAAGCTCCCCCTATGCCACCACATTCTTTCGATGGTTTTGATTCCTCTTTTCGTGGTTCACTTAGCACTTTGGTAGCCAGCGATGATGATGTCTCAACGCATATGGGTGCCTTATATAGACAGGTGAACAGTGCTGCTTCTCCCACAGCTCCACCGCCCATGGGTTGGGAGTATTTACTAAATTGGGGGCCTAATTTTGAAAGCTTAGTAGGAGTTTTTAAGGATATTGCCGAGCTGCCCGATAACGTGGGCTCAGATCAAAGAGCCACAGGCTCCTTAAGAATGAATCAGGGCCAAAACAAACAATCAGAGGAATATGTTTAATAAGTAGAAATATGAAAATTATTATTGAGAGTAAAGCTTTAAACTGAATTTGCAAAATCACAACCGAAATTTGGGTTACTTCATTCAAATCAATCATTAGTATTTAAACATATTTACATATTAGAATAGCAACAACATGCTGTGTTAACTAATTTTCTATGCTAAGTATTTTATTTAAGAATTATTAGTTTAATAAACTGTTATATAAGCTTTTGTAATTTTTTTCTAATATTTATTTCTGTTCTTTCTTTTGCCATGTATTTTATATGCTAAATTATGTCTGATTATAAAGCAGCCATTTCGTTATAAGATTAATTTTAAAAACTATTTAGAAGTAAACGTCTTCCAAGCAAATTAGAAGTTTCTTAACGAAATTATTATTTTTATTTATCCAAACGAAAAGAACTGATAAATGAATTAATTTATTTATATAAGAATAATGTATAGCGTTAATTAAGCGTTAAGTAAAATTATAAGTCATTTAGTTGTAAGTAAAAAAATATTTTTTTTTTATAATTAAAATTCTATTGTAAGCAAAATAATTGTGTATATGAATCACCTTGTATCAAGGTTTTTGTCCTAACTCTTATAGCAATATGTATTTATATGAACTTATATCATAGCAACAAGCCAAACAACCAAAACAAATTTTTTTTGTATAACAAGCAAAAAATATAAAGTAAAAGGTTTGTGCATAAGTTTAAGATTAAAATAGTTTTACGTTAATTACTATTAAACAAAACAGTCCCAGAAAGCTTTCAAATGCTTATTTGCTTTCACAGTACTTGCTTGAAAATATTACTAGAATATGTTTCTTTGAATAGTTCGAGACAGTAGGAAACTTTTTAAATAAAATCTGGCTGAAAAGAAACAATTAAACCTCTGGCAGAACTTTTAAAATTTTCGAAAGATTAAAAGGAAATACAATTCATAATTTTCGTTTTCATATATATACGATACAATTTACAGAAAACGAATAAGCCAAGCTTCAGAAAATTTTATATAAATATTCCCAAAAAAAAAAAAAAATGAAGATGTTTGTGCATATTTTCTAACTTTTTGGACTTGTGACGTATACCTGGCCCTCCTGTAGTTCTTTGTTGATTTGAGCGAATATCTCGGAAGCTGAGGTTGGTAAAATGCATATTATAAATGAAACATGTTCTGAGAAACACGCGATCTGAAACCGCAAGGGACATTTACTGGCGTTTCGGCATGGCTTACGAAAAAATACAACATGTATATGATATGTATGTAGGTGATAGTTATATAAAAGGAAACAATTGAAATTTTTAAATAAAAATATGCAAAATTCTTAATTATAAATAGCTTGTTTTCTATGTTTCCCAGCTATCTATATGTCGACATTTCATAGGAGCTAGCTATCAGTAGACTTTGGAAATTTTTGAAAGATATTCTCAAACATTTAACTTTATCAGGCCTGTTCTGAAAACGGCGTGTTTTCAAATCACGAACCGTTTTGAAAGCACGCAAACAATTTGAAGCTGTTCTGCAAATCACGTGATTTTACGGTTTTCGACATGCTTTTAATTTGTCGAAAGCACGAAAAAACAGCTATTTTTACATTTTTGTTTCGTTTATTTATAGTTTTATATTCTTAACCACAATAAAAAGTGAATATTAAGTAAAAATATAAACCAGCTGACTGCTAAAGAAAAAATGTAAATCACTACTATTGGTAAACACAGCAAAACAATTTCTCAAAAAACAAGCAGTGTCAATAATTTTTTTAAAATTTCTGTTTCTGTGTGAATAAAACTTAATTTTATTACAAAAATCAACAAACAACACATCATTTTAAATACATAAAAATAGTTTTATTAAATTTGTATTGAAAAACACAGAGAAAATATCCAAGTGATATCAAAAAGCCAACCATTTGACTAACCGGTTTAAAATCACGTGATTTGAGTATTTTCTGTGTGCAGAACACCTTTTGCGTGATTTGAAATCACTTTGACAAAAAGTGATTTGCAGAACAGCCCTGTATATCTCAACAATGTAAATAAATTATTGAGAATTTAACATTTCTTTACAACATTTCTCTAACATTTGTTTACACCTTTCAAATAAAATGCAAAAATTCTTCTAACTTTTTATTGAAATAAATGGATAACATATGTCAGGTTAGGTAGGCAGGCTACTGAATACCCCGAAATAGCCCAGGTTTTCCAGCTCACTTTTGTCCTGAAGTCGTTCCCTTTGTGATTGCCTGGAAAGTGGGATAGTGAAGTAAAGAAGAGAAGTTAGAGGAATATACTGTATTTTCCTCGTCTTGGCAACTTCTATAGAAGTCACTATAGGGTAAGGCTAGTCTCCTGGCATGGTTCTCAAACGAGCAATGGCTAGTGGTGACTGCTACAGTCACTCTGAGGTGAGATCTGGACAGTTTCAATAGCTAACACGTTAATATGCGGCCACAGATTCCTTGATATAAGGCATGCGGCTCACATAGTAAATTTTTCTTGGGCACGTTCCAGCGTGTGGAGTTTTATTATTTGCCCACACGCTGATAAGGGTTGTCTGCAAAAGGGATCTATATCCCTATCCTCTAGCGTTGTCCCATTTTTGGCTAAGTCGTCAGCGATGTTGTTGCCGCTGCTGGACCCATGTCCATGTACACATTTTAGGTTTAGGTTAGAATGTGTCGCCATCTTATTTAAAGATGTTCGGCATTCCTGGACTAGACTAGACAACTAGCCGCTTTATGTATAGCCGGTATTTCAGGCTGAAGAACCCTGCATCCATTTGATACTCTGAAGGATATTTTACGGGCATGTTTTGAGAAACGCAGATCGCTTAAATTTAGGGTTTTCTATTTGAAAACTCCAAATAGGTATTCCAACAAACGTATAACACAAATAGTATGGTTTTGCGATTTGAAATCACGAAAAATATTCGCAAACATTCACCACATTCACCAATAATCTAAATTTGTATTGAAAATTTAAAAAAAAATGTTTTAACAAACTGACACATCAACCATGATCAGCATCGAGATTGTCTGCAAGGCCCAACGTATGGCATGCGGCTTTGTAGAGTTTTATTAGCTATAAGCAACGAGGGACACCTTCCCCTCTATGCGCTAGTAAGCACAGTACCGTGGTTTTGTGTACGCCATGGCACAACCTGCGCCCCTGGGTTGTTGAAAGCAACAAATGGAGAAATTTTTTAATTTGGTAGTTTTGCTTGAAAATGCTTAAATTTCTTTTAACTTTTTATTCAAATAAAAAGAAAACATTCGTGTATGTTCTTGGTTCTACTTCGAAGTGAAAATAGTTTGAAATCACTTCCTAGCTTACTTACTTTTCACTTAAGTTTTGTTTTCGAACATTAATTTGTAGTAAATTGTCGGGTTCTTCAAACAATGCACAATTTTATCTCATCGTCATTTTTTCGTCATCTAACTACTTTATTTCAATGGGATTGTAATTATGCTCAGTTTTTCTGTAAAAGTTTCAAATTTCGCAATGAAATTTAAAAGTGTTTTGAAACAACTACTTTTTGTGTAAAAATAGTTTCAAGTTTTTTGTGTCAAAGTAGTTTCAAGTTTGAACTTAAAAAAAGAGAAAAGATTTCTGTTTTTTTGGGCTATTTCCTTAATAAAATTGCTTTACAATGAACCAATAAACTCTGACATTCATCAGGGGTTTGCTCCAATGTTGTTTAATTTTTTTCAAATATTTGCCCTAACCGGAACTTCTCCAAATGTCCGAACTTCTCGAACAAAATGAGGGTTTGCTTCCGTTGCTTCAACAAGGGTCTCAAATTGTTGCTAAATTGTAATTTTAATCATTTTCAGAAATAATTGTTAAGTTTGTTAACTTTAATATAATACTCATGTTTTAATTCTTAATTCTATCTTGCTTTCAAAACCTTTACAACAACTAAAAATGTATGGTTGCCAAAATTACCTTAAAATAGCAACTTTGGTTGGCAAATTTAGTTGCCAGTTGCCATCTGTAATAGCTTTTTAGTAACTGGGAATACAACTAAAGTTCGGTTGTTATCGATAATCGAGCCATTATTCCTTTTTTTTTATTTTATTTTGTGTGGCTTTAAAAGACCGCCATAAAATAAATTTTGTGGAATAAGAAAAATTTTGCATAAATATGGAATATACGAGTAAATGAGGCAAAATTAATTTTATTTATTTTTTTATTATTCAAATTAGCAAATGTCACACACTGCACAAATACACAACAAAAAAATCAAATAAAAATAATGTTCGACCGTATCAAATGGAAAGAGAAACAAAAGAGAATTCCAGATGTTTTTCTTCCAAATGTTCGCTCTTTTACACTCAAATTTTGTGAAAGAGATGCAAATATAACTTGAGCTTCTGAATTGAGCAATTAAAACAATATTACAAAATTTTGATTTAGCATTTTTCAAAACAGATTGCTTTGAATGATTTTTATCATTCTTCTGTGATCAAAACATATGTATGTGGTATTAATATATAAATAAAGCAATATATAATTCAATAGTATTACATACATACCTATAAAACAGGAAGCAGCCTGAGCACGGAATGCACCATGAGTTATATAAGTACGTCTTTCTCTGTATTGAGATATTTTGACAGTATGTTTCAAAAGTCAGGGAACGACCACATGGAAAGCTTGAAAACATTTTTACTTTTGATACTTTTCTGGGGCAGTTAGATTTTAAATTGAGAAAAATGTATAAATAAATATGATTAAACTTTTTAAGCTAAAACAGATAAAAATTATGTGCTATATAAATTTTTGTATGAAAATATTCAAATTAATTATTATATTTTTCAATTAAATTTTTGGTTTGTACAAAAATTTAATAAATTAATATTATATTTTTCTTTCGCGCAACACTAACTTCAGTTCAGAAAAAATTAATAAATAAAATTCGTTTGGAAAGTTGTATTGAAAATAATAATAACAATAGGTTTGATTGCTTTGTTATTATTTTTACTGTAAATTAATTAACGAAAAAAAAATTTTGTATTTGAGAAAAATTTTTAATTTATTTTGCAATATTTCTTTCGTCTTCCTTTAAAAGACTTCTTCAGGTAATTTGTTTTATTTTTTTTTTGTGATAATTTCAATACAAAATTTGACTTGAACTTATTACACAAAAAAACTAATTTTCCTGAAGAAGTCTTGCAAAAGAAGACGAAATATTGAAAAATAAATTAAACATTTTTTAAAAAACAATAAAGATCTTGAGCTGAAGGAATTTATTGCAAATATTGAATTATATTTGACAAAGAAAAATCTACTTATAAAAATCTTGCCATAAGATTTATTTTAATAATTAGAATTAAGCACTTAGAGTTATTATTTATACATACTTTTTAATTAGTTGGAAAAGCTTTAAGTTTCCTTATGCTTTCAGCTTTCAAAATAAGAAAATTCTATGTAAAAATTTTTTAATAAACTTTCGCCTTTTTTTTTAGTTGTATAAGTTGTTGTATTAAAACGAAAATAAAATTAATAATAATTAACATCTTTTTAGTAAACAAATTTGTTTTTAGTTTTCTAATAGATTCTATAATCTGATAACAAATTTTTTTAAATAGAAAATAAATAAAAAATTAAAAAAAAAACTTAAATTTTTATATAATTTTGGAAAACAAAGAAGATAGAAAACAAGGTTTGTTTGAAATAAATCGTACTCGAGGAGAAAATGGTTTGAATTCTATGAAAAGTGTTTATAAAGGGTCGCGCAGAACTACCTGTATGGTTTGAATGTTCAGTAACTTTTTCAGTTTCCTTATTAGTTTTATTAAAATAAAAATGCCAGGAAGGTTTTTAGAGCTAGTGATTCTATTATTAATTTTATTTTAAAATTTCCAATATATTTCACTTCACCACTGGCTGGCACCATCAGGGCTTATACAAGTAACAAATAAAAAACTCTACATAGGAATAACAGTTTTTATGATCGTAATAAATAAATAAAATTGCAAGTACACACAAGAAACATCAATATATACAAATAGTGAATAAAAACGCTAACAAATATTCTTTTTTCTCCGAAAGAACTCTACATTACAAAGTAGAGATCTTGTTATTGACCAAAACCATTGTTAGCGGTGCAAAGAGTAGATCGTTTGTCTCATGTAGAAATACCCTAACAAACATAATTCGCAGGAGAAATCGCAATGAAAACCAGCGTTTAAAAACTGAGGATATGTGTGATTGCTTTCGCATTTGCTTCGACTACTGGTTCCAAACATGCCAACAGTCGTTTGCATGATTGAAATCACAAGTCGAAGCAACGCTTCATGTTTGAATAGCAAAAAATTGAGAAGTCGAAGAAAAAGCACAATCTTATGACTTTTGCTACTTTGACTGCAGTTTTTTAAATACTGATGAAAACTTTCTACATAGGATCATCTAAAAGTAACTTTTTTGTTCAATTGCTTGTAAGAGCGATATATATGAAATTATTTAATTAAATCTTTGTTACACTGTATACTTGTGTATACGAAATACGATCCCTAAAAAAGCGCAATTCAGGGAAAATGCGAGTTAGGGTCTTTCTAAAGGGTGGTTAAATTTCAAGGGCCGATGTTGATTTTGAATAAAACACAAACTATTTAGGAAATTATTGTAATTTTATTTTATTATGATATATTGGTATTATTCAATTATATATGAAACAAAATATCGGCCAAATGGGCGCCGCAACCACGGCGACACACCTCCATCCGATGGTCCAAATTTGCGATGACCCTGAGACATAATGGAGGTTCTATGCCGGTGATGTGCCGAATTATCTCATCCTTTGGCTGTTGAATTGTTGCTGGCTTATCGACGTACACCTTTTCTTTCAAATAACCCCAAAGAAAAAAGTCCAACGGTGTCAAATCACATGATCTTGGCGGCCAATTGACATCGCCATTACGAGAGATAACACGGCCATTGAATCTGTTGCGCAAAAGAGCAATTGTTTCGTTAGCTGTGTGGCAAGTGGCACCGTTCTGCTGAAACCACATATCGTCTACATCCATATCTTCCAATTCGGGCCATAAAAAGTTCGTTATCATCTCACGATAGCGAACACCATTCACAGTAACTGCCTGACCGGCCTCATTTTGGAAAAAATACGGCCCGATGATGCCGCCAGCACACAAACCGCACCAAACAGTCACTCTTTGTGGGTGCATTGGTTTTTCGACAGTCACTCTTGGATTCTCATTCGCCCAAATGCGGCAATTCTGTTTATTGACGAATCCACTGAGGTGAAAATGTGCCTCATCACTGAAAATGATTTTCTTCGAAAATTGATCATCATTTCCATAATAAGTCTGGATAACTTTAACACGCTGTTGGATTGTGTATCTCTCCATGGTTCAAATTGAGTAAGTCTGAAATAAAGAAATGTCAAATAAAATTCGGAAAAACTTGGCGTTTAGGTGTGGTTCACATTCAACATCGGCCCTTGAAATTTAACCACCCGATACATGAGACCAACGAGCTGCTTTACGGCTCACATCTGCATACCGTATGGCATCGCCGGGCGTGTTTACAGTAATATCACGTATGATCCGAATTTTTTATACAGATTCTATCACGACCGAAGGCATGGATGTCAAGACAGATTGGCTAGGCACTCCTTGGGACAATGCCGTCCATTCGACAGGAAATGTTACACATTTGGCAATCTAGATGGAGTACTGACACATCTGCCCCTAGATGGACGCAGCATCTCATTCCCTATATCAAGAAATGGTTGAACAGACGGCTTGGGAATGTGGACTATTACCTAACTAAAATGCTGTCAGGTCACGGCTTATATGAGTAAACGATATAGTTTCTGATGTCAATCCTTTTGCAAAAGTAATTTTTATGAAAACGAAATATTGCAAGCTATCAAAAAACGGTATTGTGAACGCTTAAGATTTTTTTTCAAGACTTTCATTCAAATCTGCTAGATTTTGCTTTAGTGTAAATGCCCTATTAAAGCCATAAGAATTTCCTAAAATAATCAAACGTGTAAACCATTTAAGAGTTCTTAGGGTTTTTTGGTTTTTACCGTTCTTTCCAAGGTTGTTATTGTCATTTAGTTTTATACAAAGAAATGCCTAAAGCAACAGGATTACGAAAAGAGAATGAAAACAAAAGCGGAAAAAAGTTAAAAAGGGAAAACTAGACATGCGCATAATCTCAATTTAATAGTCAAGAGAAATAATAATTCTACTCAGTTTGACGTTTTATTTAAAACATTTACAATTTGGAGAAGTTTTTGTTTAGAATTGTTTTCAAATTATCATAAATTTTGCTACATATATGTATATATAACCCAAGTAATAAGTTGTAAAAACTAAACCTATTAGTATTTTTACATACTCGTACAATGAATTTAATTATTAAGGGACTATTAGACAAATGGTTTCTTTGCCGATATAACTTTAATGGAACTTATACAGATGTTTTGTATATTAATAATACAAAAAGTTAATAATACAACGTTGGAAGAAGAACATGTAAAACAATTCCAATAGTTTTTGGCCAGTTAACGGATACCGAAACTTTTCACTCGTACGTATAATTGCTCTTAAGTAAAAATCTAAATTTTGAATATTAATATAATTTTTTTAGTATGTTGTAAATAGGTGTACAAACCAACAGGTTCAATATCCGTAAACTGACATTATCAGGCCTGTTCTGAAATTGTGGTGATTTTACATTACAAACGGTTTTAAAATCACGGAGCTTGTTTCTACGTGTTCTGGAAGTCACGATATTTTAAAATTTTCTACATGCTTGGCTTTTGCCAAAACCATGGACACACAGCTGATTTTTGTTTACACTTGTTCATATATTGCTGAAGGGCGATTCAGACTATCAAACAAGTGGATTTTGTGATACAGAAATCTAATATTTGCTTCGACTGTCGAAAAATCTAACGTACTACTAAATTTTTTCACGCCATCATACCTGAAATAAAATAAAAAATATGATTTAAAAATAAACAGTCAATTTGCTTAGCATGTGGTTTTTATATTTTTATTATTTGCTTTTGTAAAAAATGCAACTCTTATCCAATGAGAAATCTTATTGTTTAAACAAATTTCTAAAAATCGTGAAGTGTTATTGGATGTCAAATCTCTTACCGCATTATTTCTCATTTTCATAACTCTTTACATTCACACAATCACACTTGCTCGTATCATTTGAATTTTTGACAAGTCTTAATTAAGTGATAGTCTGAGGTGCCCATAAGTCTTTACAAAGAGTAAGAATAAATTTCTTAAAAATAAAAAATTTACGATATGTCAGTAGCAACTTTATTGGCAATGACAGTTTTGAGACGAAAGCAGAAAGGGAGTGACCGCCTGTGGAAACGATTCTTATGAGATTTATCACATTCTTTGAAAATTGATGGAAAATTGTAAGTAAATAGTACCATGTATACTGGAGATATGATTTCAAAACTTTAAGTTGGCAGCACTTTTTTAACAAGCGATCATTTTTCAGCTGTTAAGCCATTTAGATCTAAATCTAAATAAATTCTTAACAATCTAAATAAATTCTTAACAATTTATTTAGATTGTTGGGATATAAAGTTGAATGTTTGAGAATATATTTCAAAAATTTCCAAAGTCTACTGATGATTAGGGTAGCTCCTATGAAACGTCGACATATAGATAGCTGGGAAACATAGAAAACAAACTATTTATAATTTGTTTAATTTTTTTTTTTTATTTTGGTATGACTCCTACATGTTAAGTTTCTTCGCCCTCTCCTGCACACGGTCGAATAACCTTAAAATAGACTTTGAGGCACCGGCCCAAGCATGAGAGTTGTTTTTCTTTTTCAGTTAGATGTGGGTGGTAGAAATAGTAAGAAGGCCGGATGAAGTGAAGTACATCTCACACCGTTTCAAAAACCCGAGGCACTTGAATGTTTCTTTAGAGACATGAGAAATGTGCTCAGTCCAGCCAACATGACACTGCATTTTTATTCCAAGAGCATCAAGAGCATCCGATTCCTCAATATTTACCATCCATGAGTACGAATGAAGCAGCATCCGCGGTCGTGTGTTTGTGTATTACAAAACAACACTGAGTCTTACGAACTTTAAAGGCGACCCTATTCGGAGATTACGTTATATGAATGATTCACTATTTAATGATATTCATTCATATATAGCCTCTTGGTAGCGATCTGTGATTGGTTGGGCCTTTAACTAAAAGAGTACGAGTGGCAAATGCTGCTGTCATCCGCAAAAAATTTGATAGGGTTGGAAGTTTGATAGAGAAGGTCGTTGAGGAAAATAGGGTAGGAAAAAGAACGGAGCCTTTCAATACCCCTGAATCTTGAACTCGTTTGATGAGACAATATCTATAACAACACGTATAGTACGGTCTCTGAGAAAGCTTGATATAAACCAGGAAACGTCGTCACCGACACCAAAAGCAGTAAGTTTTGCCAGTAGTGCCACACTGTGTTAAATGCTTTGGAAATATCCAGAACCTCCACCTTACTTTCACCAAAATGATGGATTGAGTGGCATCATTTCTCTGAGAGATATGCCATAAGTAAACCTTATTTTTGACTATGAATACAGCCCAATGTTTACCTTTTTCTTTTAAATATTCTTTCATCCTTCTTGTATTTATTTTCTAAGACTGGCAACCTCTATTCACTCCTCTCAATTAAGTGGTCAGTAATAAATTGAAATTCTCACACTCACCTGTTCGAGTCACAAACAAAAAGGCGAGTGCTGGTGCTATAAAACACTCAGTCATATGCAGAACTTTGAAGTAAAATAACGGTTTAAAAGAAAGCAGTAACGGTGTTAAAATAAAGGTCTGATTACAGAAAAATAAAAAATATATATTTGTATGTGTATGTACATATGCATTAATAGTAATGCAAGCATGTGAAAGTGTTTAAAACAAAATGAATATTTACAATAATTTAAACTTTTAAACGACACTAAATGTAGCAAAAACAAAATGAGTCAGTAATTAAGTGTTTAAATAAAATATTTTTGTGAGTGGTTTAATTCATGGAGGCCATTGCGATATACAATTGAAGTTTAAGGAAGCTATAAAATAAAATAAAAGGACTTCGTTCTCTTAAAAAAATAAAACTTAAACTAAACATAACAAATACACATAAACTTATATTACTAATGAAAAACTTTAAAGATATATTACGCAAAAAAATTACTAAAACTAAAATAAGGAAGGGATTTATAAAAGTTTTCGTTAACACACTGCACAAACAGGACTAACATCAACGCAATACCATTGTTTTATTACTAACAAATCCTTGCTTTATTTCATCCAGAGCAATGACTGCTATACAACTTACTCCACTGTGGGAACATATTTTAAGAACGCGCAAATTGCCCGAAACAATATGCCCTCGTATAATGTTTGCAGAATTCCTGGAAAGATTAAAAGACCCCGAATGGCAAGTGCGTCAGCATGCTCTACGAGTATTTGTTGATGTGCTAGTGGTTATGAAAGCAAAGGCAGACTACTATATGGAGACGATAATAGGTCAATTAGTAGAGAATTTGGGACACCAGGCTCCCACAGTGCGAAAAGGGGCTTTAGATTGTTTAAGGGTGTATTTAGCGGAAACTGCCATGCCAGAAACTATTATGTTGCAAATACTTGATATTGGACTTAATCAAAAAATAACAAAGGAACCGTTTGGTGGTAGATTAACGTGTGGTGTAATGCTGTCTTTGCCAGCCTTAGTTCAATCAACACTTCATACTACCAGAAGTCATTTCATTTTGAAAACAACCCTCGATATGCTAGTACAAAAAATGGGTCAGGTAACTCATCAGGAAATAACACTTAAAGTTTTGCGTAAAATGCGTGAGCTCATAGGTGAGAAGGAGTTTATGAAGTATATGTCCCATGGTGCATACCGAGAGTTTGATTTGTTGTGTAATGTGTATGGCTTGTCGGAGCAGGAAGACGGTTTGATGAAACCCACTCATGCTAATTTTGTATCTTCCGATTGCAATACAAATACCTGGCGTTTAATGGCTACAAAAAAGCCCTCAAAGCTGCCTAATTGCTGGCGTTCCTCTGAAGAAGATGATGTCAGCGAAGTATACGATAACAATGAAACTGCTGTGCTCGCTTGTCCAGCCAAAGTTATAATGGAAACTGAAATTAAAATTAATGATGACACCCTTACAATGCGTATTTTGGAAGCTAAAGATGATGACGTATGTGTTTTAGAACAGGAAGTTTGTAATAAACCATTTAACAGATTAGAAGATGAGGTTTTTAGCGGTCGCCTTGCAAGTGCTAAAAGTTTGCGTGAGTCTGCATCGTCATTGGTTAAAATGTTAAGTGATTCAGATGATATGGATGTAGATAAACCCAAGCAAGAATATTACACCACCATTGTTACACCCTCAACGCCCTCACGTACCCCCAAAAGAGTTACATTTGGTGGGGAAGTTGTTAAAATGCGCACGCCTGATAGTGATGCAAATTCTGCAACCAATAATAATCATCAGCAGCAGTTCCAATATCTACAGCAATTACCAATTGAAGCAGATGATAAGGCAATCATCTCTCTTAATAGTAACAATAACAACACACCAACGTTGTTGCTGCAATCTCCAAATACAACGCTGGATTCAAGTAAAACTTCTATTTTAACACTTGATATACCGAATGACAATACAAAACCTTTAACACGGCCAAAGTCCGGTCCCGTGATCAAAGCTGCAAAATCATTGTCAAATTCCTCTTCCCCAAAAGCATCTTCCAAAACAAATTCACCAAAGTCTCCAGCAAAGTCACCCAAAGACTCACCAAAATCACCCATTAAACGTTTGAGTATAAGTCCTGTGGACCCCATTATTAGTCCAAGAACGGCCCACAAAGAGATTGAGGTTTTGCATAATCTTCAGCGGGATCCTTCACCAAATCGTGCGTTGACAGCAAGACGGGCTAGTCTTAAAATTGAAGAGCTTAACACACCCTCACCTATTGGCACGCAACTGCAATGGACAGAAAGTTTGGATAAAAAATTACATTACGAACAAAGTCCAGCTTCACAGCCGCCTCCGCGTTCATGGGAGGAATTGGGCATTGTGCACGAAGACACACTATTGGACTTACGTTCTGGAGTAAGTAGTATATAAAAGTATTTGTTGTTAATAGAATGTTTTAAATTTGTGTGGTAAAGAGAATACTAAGCTATAAAATATTTAGTTCTAGCTCCGCCCGTTTTTCAGTTTTATTTAATTATATAGTTTAATAAGAATAACAGCAAAAGCCAGTTAACATATTAGTAGAAGGATTGCAAACTAGTTAGCATTAATTATAATATATAAAATATTGGTCAAATATTTAGTAGGATCAGAATTTGAAAATATATTAGACTTAGAGTCTTGGTTGGAACTTATGCTCAAATTCGTTTGTCTCTTACAATATTTGCACCGAAACTTTTCAGTTTTCTATTGTTCCTAATAAAAGGAGCTCCAAACAAAATGCACAATGTGCGATGTTGTAAATAAATCTACTCGTAGTTAAAAAACTACAAAACACGCTTCAATATCGAACTAAAAAGTAAAAGATAATTTTAAAAATATACTTAAAACAAGAGTGAACGAAAAATAGGTGAATTAGTGCCCCACGCTTATTTCACAATAATATTAGTATTTTTCGTTCACCATTATTGTATCGCCATTCACCATTATTATATCGAAGAAGAAACTTCGATATTGCATCATGTTTTTTAGTTTTTTTTTATTATATTTAGTTTTTGTTTTCAAGTTTGATGTGCTATAAAAGTGTAAATGAGTATGTGTGTTATTTCTTGTCTCTCTATATAAATGATCACACATGCGACAGTGACTGCGAAAGTTGTGTCGTGTTTAAGGAATACGAATGAGTGATACGTCTAGAAATTTTTTATAAAATATACTCAATATATTAAGTTCATTTCATATAAATTTTCTAGATGTATTGCACATTAGTGTCCCATTAATATCGCGTTACAAACATGTAAACTTATGAACATATAAGTCAAGCTAATATAAGCATGTGAATAAATGCTCCTATTGTGTAGATCCATTACAAAAATGCTTACCGAATTTTACAAATCGGTTCCGATTTTTTTGCTTGTTCCCAAAACCGGCTTCAGGAGTTTCCAAATGCCCTCACTTCCCCGAAACAATTCCGGACACAATTCGTCAATTTCAGTTTTCGCACTAAAGCGGCAATACTCGTTTTGACGGCGGAATATCATATTTTTCAAAAAAAAAAAAAAAAAAAAAAACACACTAGAGTAGTTGGACAGAGAGTTAAAAAGATTTTCATCAGCACTTGCCTTTACGGCCCTCTCTGATGATGGACCATTTCCACGTAATGAATTATTCACGATTCACCAGCGCCTCCGTGAGGCTTACCAGCCACACAGAAGTCCCAATATTTAATGTACCATATATTTGTAGCCATATATGCAACCCCTTGCTCAGGGGCTTGGACCCTCTAATCCCTTCTCTATGCAAGACTAGGCTTAATGAGTTGATAGGCCAAAGACCAATAGCAGCATCAGCTCGCAATCGGCTGTTCTGCCAATTTATACCCCTGGTAAGGGTTTCGGAAGCCAACACAATAAAAGTTATGCGGCTTTCTAGAGTTTTATTTGCTACAACAAACGAGCGACTCCTTCACTTTTTTACTCGAAAAACAGATATAATACACCAAGGCAAAACTTTTTCCCCGGGGAGAAGGTAGTTCGACAAAAAAGAAAATTGTGTCAGTACCCACCTAGGATTAAAGATAATGTAAAAACAATTCGAAAATTAGTTGCTTATATATTTTGCCACGCCTACAAATACCGCCCTTATAGTATTTTGTTCGCAGAGGTAGGACCCGAAACCAATACGTTACCAGCCCTTAAACCGCACCAATCTGCCACACTTTATGGATGCATCGACTTTTCAACAATCCTTAGTATAGTCCCCATTTGTCCAAGTGGGACAATTCTTCCTGCTAACGAATTCACTGAGGTGAAAGTACGCCTCGTCGCTGAAGGTTGTTTTCTCTGTACAGCCACCATTCACTTCATTAAAATGTCATTAGGTTGAATTTGTAACACACCGAAAAAAAAGGGGAAACCCCTGACATTAAAAGTGGCTGACAATTCAAATCTTGCATTATGGTTGGACCAGCCCTTACAAGCACATCTAAAAATCCAATATTAAGCCCTCATGGTTAGTCCCTAACCTTCCATTTACTTATATAATTAATTATATTTATAAAATTTTAAACATAAATGAAATAAATATGGAAATTGCACACAACAAATTTACGATAATGTTTGTTGTGTGCTAATATGTTCATATACAACTTTACAAGTAACCTGTGAGTTTAACATATGTTCTTATATTTCTTTTTCTTATTCGCATTTAGCAGCGCCTATCGCGCGCCAATCTTTATATGTTTGTGTTTAAAGCAACAATTAAATAAAAGTAAAACTATAGGCTTTTATTAACTTTTTGTAAAAATTATAGAAAGTATAATAAATGCAAACAGGCATTTTTATCAGATGAAGTACTCGTATACAAAGTTTATCGAATGTGTTATATATAAACATACCAATATAAGTACATATATGTATGTACATATATTTGTGTACATAAACCTATTTACAACCCAGTTGGCAAAATCGTCCTAGACGACATTGTCTTCGAAGATATATGCACGATTTGTTCTCTTTTGTTAAGGTATTGTAATGAAAAAACCAACATATGAGCGACAATTTCTTCAATCTGGCCGCTCAGCTATAGGGGGCAGATGAGTGACAATGCCCACAAATCGTTAATGTAGGCATTTCAAAAAAGCAATTGTGCTCTAAAAAAAGCTTAACAAGAATGTATAGGGTGTTTTTTTAAGCCCGATAGAACTTGAAATTGTAAAAAATAACACAAAAAATTAAATTGTAATCAAAATTTTTTTTTATTCGAAAGATCAATACGTGACATTAACATTTGAAAATGATTTCGGGCATATGGCACCGCGGCTGTTCTTGACGAAGCGCATTCTGGACGTCCAATTTTGGGCCACTTTTTCGAGCACTGCTGGCCGTATGTCACGAACAACACGAACAATGCTGGCCTCCAAGGCGTCAATTGTTGCTGGTTTATCAGCATAAACCAGTGACTTCACGTAGCCCCACAGGAAATAATCGAGAGGTGTCAAATCGCACGACCTTGGAGGCCAATTGACAGGTCCATTTCTCGAAATCAACTTATCGCCAAATTTTGATTTCAGTAAGTCGATGGTTCCGTTCGCCGTATGGCACTTAGCGCCATCCTGTTGAAACCACATCTCCTCCGGATCAATGTCATCCATATTTTCAAACAAAAAATCATTGATCATGGTGCGGTAACGATCTCCATTGACCGTAACGCGAGCTCCGGCCTCATTTTTGAAGAAATAAGGTCCGATGATGCCACCAGCATGAAAACCGCACCAAACAGTGCATTTTTCTGGATGTAATTGAGTCTGTAGGGTCTCTTGTGGATTGGTCTCACTCCATATGCGGCAATTTTGCTTATAACAAACCCGTTAAGCCAAAAATGCGCCTCATCGCTGAACACAATTTTGCGATAAAACAACGGGTCTGATTTTCAAAGTAAATTTGGATAATTTCGTAGCGTTGTTCAAGCGTGAGTCTATTCATGATGATTTGTCAGAGTATACTGAAACAAATAAAAAAAATGTTTCATCAAAATTCAATTTTTTGTGTTACTTTTTACAATTTAAAGTTCTATCTAGCTTAAAAAAACACCCTTTATATATGTGTTTAAATGAGCGACGCGACAGTGGGTGACAATGTAGTCTTCAAATCGTTCAAGTAAAATATTTCTGCAAAAAAATTAACGGGACTCTAAAAAAAACAACAAAAATGTATACAATTTTTGTATACATTTTTACTCAGTTCATTATTTTACTATTAAGAACAGTAAGAGATATATCGTGAGTTTTTTCTGTATATTTTTTGTGTGAAATAAAAATTATGTATTCTAGCTAGGCAGTTATGTATTGAAGCAAAAATGAATTTCTCAATAAAATTGACATACATTAAATTATTGAAATTTTTTTTTTCGAAATAAACAATTTTAAAACCGTTATTTTTTTTATAAAAAAAACAATACAAGATATTAAGTTGCAAAAAAAAAAAAATTATAATTTAACGTAAAAGAAGATCAAATAATATTATGGTAAAATTTAACATACATTTTTTGAATTAATTATACATGCATACAAATTAATTAAAAAATAATAATAATTAAAAAATAATACAAATTGTACTATAACACTATTAATAATTTAAAAAAAATTTTCTGATGATTTAAAATAGAATAAAGTTTATAAAAGACATCGGAAGCTGAAAAAAATAGTTAAGGCACCTTTACATGGTAATACATGTATTAAGATCTGTCAAAAAATTTTGTAGAAAGGAGAAAATCTTATCGTGTAAAAGTAAAATGTATTCAGTAGGAGAGAAATACGAATACAAAATTTGACAAGCGGTCGGTTATCATTTATTTTCTAAATTAGAAAATGAGAATACACATTTTATTTTAGAAAAATGTGTATTCTCATCACACCAGAGCTGCACTTTAAAGTAAATAGTGGCAGCACGAATAGTATTTATTTAAGGTGGTTACATTTTTATACAATAATTTCAAACCAACTCATGAGACTTTCATGTTATTTTTGTATATGCGGCAGAATTGTAACCATCAGCTATTTTATTCGTGCTGGCAAAACAAATAAATGGTAAGATTTCTTGGCGCAAAGTGCAAAATAAAGAAAAAAAAATTATAGAAAACCCAGTTTTTGCATATAAATTTATTAAATTGACGATGGATTATTTCAAAGTTGATGCATTAACAACTCCTAAGCTAAGTTTTATAACAAAATATACATTGCATATATCCATACAGACGAACATAAAATTATTATTATGTTTTGATTCGACTTAATCTAACCGTGTTAAACATCAAAAAACATACAACAGACTTTTGTTCTCTTTTTCTTAAATACGGAGAAAATTTCGTATTATTTTGCTCCCACAAAATCTAAATATATTGTATTACCATGTAAACGTGCCTTTAATAATTTTCATTCACGATAGTTTAGTGAATATATCGTCGGGACAATCGTGACGATTATGTTGGCCATGCAATAGTCCACAATACTTTGGTGGAAATCATCACCTACATATTCGTAGACGATATACTGTGGATATTCACGCTTATGTATTCGTCGACGATATGGTAGAGAAAAATGTAGTGTATACAAGGTGGCGCAAAAGTAATCCTCCTATCAGAAAATGCTAGAAATTTTGCGATTGGCTCCTAATGTCAGCTCTGTTTTGACATTTGTGTAGTAAACACATGCGAAATACACGCTAATAAACAATGTTACGCTACACTGCTCCAGAACGCGGAATATTGGTGACTATTTATTTGACCCCAAGAGGAAGATGATTTTTCCATCTTAGCGGGTAAGTAAATAAGCAAAATTTACGCTGCTAGGGCACTGAAAATCCGCGTGTAACCCACGAAGAGCCATTACACCCGCTCAAAGTCACCGTATGCTGTGCTGTTTTCGCTGGAGGAGGTTCAACGGTTACTGTGAATGGTGAGCGCTACAGAGCAATGATCAACGAGTTCTTTTTGCCGCAACTTGATGAATTGGGATTGGAAAACATGTGGTTCCAATAGGACAGTGCTACGGCATACACTGCACGTGCCACAACCGATATGCTGAAGGATGCATTTCCCGGGTGCCTAATCTCCCGTTTTGACTATTTGCTGACTGACCAGCAAGATCGCCTGATTTGACCGCTGCATACTTCATTTTGTGGGGCTTTTAGAAATCGCGGGCTTATGTCAAGACGGATATTGTCTTAGAGACAATATCCGTCAAGACCTATCACCGGAAGTCTTGGCCAATGTGATGGAAAATGCCAAAAAAAGGGGCTTAAATGACAATCAACTTTGGCGGCTGCCATTTACATGACATCATATTCTCGACTTGAGGTAAAAAAATTAAAAGACCAAATAAAAATAATCCACAAGAAGAATCATAGTTTTTTTTTTAATTACAGCCAAAAAACATCGGAAGGTTATTTTTGCGGCACCCTGTTTAGTCGTCGACGACGCGGTGAGGGAAACTGTCGCTTGTGTGCTCTTGCATAATATCGTGGTCATTTGTTCGAAAATTTCGTTAACGATTTGTTTGAGATGTCGTCAACATGTCTTCCGCGATTTTCTGTTGTCTTGTATCCATCGCTTAAGATGCCTTTAATACATGGCCAACTGGGAACAGTTAGCATGCGTTTATTTATGTTCAAAAGAACAAACTTACATGTGTGTGTATGCATATACCCGGGTAAAATTGTTTGTATATTAATTTACCTTAAAGACATGTCGATTTTATTAAATATTACCGGCTGACTTTTTTTATTATTCATAAACATCCTTATGACCCAGTTTTAAGTAAAAATTATATGACTGTACACATATATTTGAATTCATAAGTAGTACAAGTACATCATACTTCAGTAAATAAACACAAGTATGTATGTCATAATTTCAACATGGGAAAAAAGTTTACGAATCAAGCATGAAAAGTTTATGAAATCGAATAATTTTATAATTTTTTTTATTTTCTCCAAAATTAAACAGCAATCATGTTTTTTCTTTTATTTTTACTTTGTTTATTACAAAATGTCTAGAACAGTATGCAAAAGAAAAAACTTAACAAACTTTTCACAGTTGATCGCTAACTGCTGGAAACTGTTGCAAAATTAAAAAATTCGTCTAGAGAAATTTTGAAAAGTAAATCTTTGCTTATTAGTAAGAACATTTCAGTTATATATATTTGTTTTTTTTTTTTTTTTTCAAAAAACATATTGTAGCGACCAACAGTTGTTCATTTGTTTGAAAGGTGTAAAGAAAGGAGACTTATATAAATGAGAAGCATTATTAAAACATTTTTCTTTTTAAATTCTCAATAACTTATTTAGATTGTTGGGATATAAAGTTGAATGCTTGTGCATATCTTTCAAAAATTTCCAAAGTCTGCTGTTTAGTAGGATAGCTCCTATGAAATGTTGATATATAGACACCTGGGAAACATAGAAAACAAGCTGTTTATAAATGTTTGATTGGTATCAATGTTAGACGTTAATATAGTGAATAAAACTCATTTCATTTTATTGTTCAAATATTTAGTAAGACCAATGGAATATACAGCCATGTTCCGAGAAACGGGGGTTCTAAAACCGCAAAGCGTTCTGAAAAACGCTTAATTGATTTTTAGGTGTTCTATGGAACGCGCGTTTTGCTGGCGTTTCGGAGTCTTTTCCGAAAAAGTACTACATGTGTTTTACATACGTATATATGTATGTATGTGGTAGTTATATCGGGTGGTTAAATTTCAAGGGCCGATGTTGAATGTGAACCACACCTAAACGCCAAGTTTTTTTCCGAATTTTATTTGACATTTCTCTATTTCAGACTTACTCAATTTGAACCATGGAGAGATACACAATCCAACAACGTGTTAAAGTTATCCAGACTTATTATGAAAATGATGATCAATTTTCGAAGAAAATCATCTTCAGTGATGAGGCACAAAGAGTGACTGTTTGGTGCGGTTTATGTGCTGGCGGCATCATCGGGCCGTATTTTTTCCAAAATGAGGCCGGTCAGGCAGTTACTGTGAATGGTGTTCGCTATCGTGAGATGATAACGAACTTTTTATGGCCCGAATTGGAAGATATGGATGTAGACGATATGTGGTTTCAGCAGGACGGTGCCACTTGCCACACAGCTAACGAAACAATTGCTCTTTTGCGCAACAAATTCAATGGCCGTGTTATCTCACGTAATGGCGATGTCAATTGGCCGCCAAGATCATGTGATTTGACACAGTTGGACTTTTTTCTTTGGGGTTATTTGAAAGAAAAGGTGTACGTCGATAAGCCAGCAACAATTTAACAGCTAAAGGATGAGATAATTCGGCACATTAACGGCATAGAACCTCCATTATGCCTCAGGATCATCGAAAATTTGGACCATCGGATGGAGGTGTGCCGCCGTTGTCGCCGCGCCCATTTGGCCGATATTTTGTTTCATACATAATTGAGTAATACCAATATATCATAATAAAATAAAATTACAATAATTTCCTAAATAGTTTGTGTTCTATTCAAAATCAACATCGGCCCTTGAAATTTAACCACCCTTTATAAATAAAAACAAATTTGACAGCAAATATTTAAAATTTTTAAATTAGATTTTTTAATTGAAAATGCGCAAAATTCTTTAAACTTTTTATTGGATTAAAAAGAAGACATATTAAATTTTAATTGTGCCCAATTTTATTGGCTTTTGCAAATGTAGTTTTAGCAAATTCAATCAGTTCACTTCAATAAACACTTGCGAGTTGAAGTCGCCAATTTGAAGCGATATGCGTTTTCCAGAACACCTATTTGGCGATTTCAAATCGCAAAACCACACTTCTTGCGTTATACGTTTTTCAGAATAGCTATTTGACGTTTTTAAACCGAAAACGCTAAGTTTAAGCAATTTGCGTTTCTCAGAACATGCCTGATAAATTATATTTGGAGTCTTGCTTAGAACATATGCTCAAGCTCGTCTGTCTCTCTTACAATAATTGCACTAAAACTTTTCAAATTTCTATTGTTCAAAAATTCGGCTAGAGAAATTTCTTTATTTCTTTATTATTTTTTTCTTTTTCCAGTGTAGCAGGTAAGCAGGCGTCGTTTACTATTATTTTTTTTATTTTTTAATATTTATAGCACTCAAATGCTGATTATGTTTAGAAAATTTTAATGTCATATACTTTTATTTATATATAAAGTAAAATTATGCTTTATGAACGCATATAAACGCAACAGGAGCAAATTGGACATAAGTGAGCTAGCTTACAATGGCCGGTAGCCTGTTAAACTTAACCTGTATAAACATATGTATATGTATATATATAAAAAAAAATTTGTTTGTGAATATGTATAGTATGGCGGTTTTTAGCATTTTTTGCATAAAGTCACGGCGGCTTTTCGCTACAAATAGTTGACAACACTGTTACTAAGAACATTTTACTAATACTATTTCTTTTCTTGGTCAGCTGTATCATTCGCTGTATGATTTGTAGTAAACACATTTCTAAAATGGTTAACATACACCATCCCCTTTTCAGAATCGGTTCTTACCCAGTCTTCAGCTGAAATTCGCAAAGATGGTGTTCACTTATGTGAACAAGGTATCGAATTCCCCATCCCTGATGTGTGTGATCAATGCCCACCATATATATACCTGTCTTAACATTGATAAAAGGCAATCATTGTTTTACCATAACCCGAACAGATATAGTGGCTAGAAAATCGTAAACCGAGACGGCCAAATTCCGAATATCCTTTTGCTTTAATTATCCTACCATTGTCAATAAATATATAATTCGTGGTGAACATGTAAAAGTGCAAAATTATTACACGTGTACAGTCAAAACAGATGTAAAGCCCAGACTTGAAGTTTATATAAACATACATAATAAAGGTCAATGGCCACTTTATATACTTTGATGTTATAACGTTTCACAAAATCGGTTAGTTTTATTTAGCATCAAGACTAAAAAAAATCCTCCCTCTAACCCGTAAAAGAACAGATGGCTTACCTCGAATGGGTCTATCTAAACCTCTTGTCGCTTTTCGCAAGGAATAGTCAAATTGGTTAGTACCATCAAGGCTTTCTTCGGATTTCAATCACATTTCTTAGTTACGTATTGCATTCTCTTATTTCTATAAATGCAACAAAATTATTATTTTCAATAACTTTCATGCTTTTATAGCATTAACCTAATTCTTTTTTCGTTAAAGGAAACCAAATTCAGTATGTAACTGAAAACCTATATTTTTATTGCACCATTCCACTATTTGCATAATAATACAAAAATTACCCTTGTCAGTATAGCTTTACGCTTGAAATTATTTGTTGATTTCTTTTAATATTAGAACAAAAGTAAATAATATGCGTGTGAGATTGCATGCTGAATGAAAAAACCAATTCGGGTCAGTTACTTTAAGTAAAATACTATGTGGGTAAAATAATATTGTTTGCAATGAGTATTTATTAAATATGATTGATGTGCTTAACAGTAAAATAACTTCGGTTTCGAAAGATGTGAAAATTCGTGTAATTTTGAAGTTTGTATGCACACGTACACACTAACCGCTTGACGCAAAGTGTAGACAGCATTTAAGATCATATTTTGGCAAGCAAATTATAAAAAGAGGTTTGTGCAGTCCATCGTATTAAGTATGACGTTAATTAATCCATTAGCTGAGGGCCATATGTCACTCAACTTCTTACCAAGTTTAAAATACTACAATAAATCGCGACATATATTTCTTTACCGGCACAATTTTAGTTGTTGACAATGAACCTTGCGATGGTTAACTGACTCGACTGCCTTGTTGTTCTAGGTGTTGTAGAGATGTTTTGTTCAAATTCAATGGAATGCAAGCCAATATTCCTTATTGACTTAAACACATATATCAGCAACTGTTGCTTATATAGCCATCTAATAGGAAGTACTCCTTTTGCCCAATTTTTATATAAATCTAAAGTGCTGTAGCGTATGGGTAGGTTGAAAACAATAAGTGCCAAAGTAAGCACAGGCTTACTCTGGCACTTGGTCAGCGGTTAGAGGAAGGAGAACTGGTTTAATTTGGTATTTTGTTTTTTTTATTGGTTTAATACATTTCTTTGAAAATAGTAAGATATTTTCCCAAGTTTTGACGGCTTACCGCCTCTAGACCATACCCTAAAAACGTTAATGGATGTTTGTATAATCGTAAGATTTACTCTTTACTATTTTGTTGAAAGTTTTTCAAAAATCGAAAAAAAAGGTTCCAGAAATTATCTCTTAAAAACACAAAAACATTTCCTATTTATATATTGTAATATTAGTATATACTATTATCAAATCAGAGCTTATGCCCACAGAGAAGAGATTTCTTAAAAACCTAATTTATTTTGTGCAGACTGAAGTGTGTGCATCCATAAATCATTGGTAAATATGTGAGGTGTGAATGAATCAATGATTGGTAAAGCAGAAGCTTATGCTTAAATTTGTTTAAAATTCCTATTCCACTTGCGACCTTCATTTTTAAATAATGTATATGAAGAACCCAAGACAGATTGTGAGCCAAGTGAATTCCGAGCTATTTAACACTTTCAGATTCGCTGATAAATCTTCCATCAATATTAATGGGCATACATATATCTGATTTTGAAACATATGGCTTAAATTTAACGAATTTCGTTGTATTTGTGGCAAGCCCGTGTGTTGGCAACGCAGGCGCTGAAAAGTCCGAATTGATGACACCAATAATTGACAACCACCTGTGTTATTAAATCTGGATGGATGGCAAGCAAGAAGCAGCATTAGTCAGCAGCAGGTGGAATATTCGGAAAAAAATCCGGAAACCGAATATAGGAAAAAAAAGATGGCGCGGGCGCGCTTTTGGTGATTGAAAGCAAGGAAAAGAAAAAATGGTGGAACAGAAGGTAAGCGTGAGCGGTCGGCTAGTGTCGGTTTTTTTTTTTTGGATAGAGTCGGTCATTTTGTGCAGATACTTGATCGAGTGTAGAACGTTGCAATTGGAATTTATTTCAATTAGACGGCTGTCAAATATTAGTGGTTTTGAAGCTTGGTTGGGCATAAAGAAATAGAAACACAACATCCAAAGTTAAATCTTGAAAGAAGTAACTCGTAAAACATAGATTTTCTTTATTTATTGGTGTGGTTTATACGGGTGTTGTACATACTTTATTGCTGTTGTTGTATGTGCCAAATCGTGTAACAATTCAAGCAAACCCAACCATCCAACAACTAACAACAGCGCTTGTTTACACCACATTCTCTGAAGAAAAGAATCCCTGCAAACAGAACTTGTTAACCAGGCCAAAAATAAAGTCATTGTTCAACGCAAAAGCAAGAGACAGCAGCGATAAAGTTAAAGCGGGACTTTCTCTTAGAAGACTTGAGAAAAAACACGCAATCACAACAAGCAGCCGCATCAACAACAACCCTAACGCTAGTTTCAACCTTGTTCACGCCAACAATTTTAACGCCGAGCATCAGCATGCCAGCACAGCCAGCACTCTCTAACAAAATAATATTTCCTTCATTTCGAAGTAATATAACAACAACCGCACAACAACGCGACTACGCAACTATAGAATAAAATGGCGCCCAACGTGGGGCCAAACGTGGTGTTAGCGGCAGGTTGCAATTGCAATTGTAACAACGTGCATCATTCGCTACAACTGTGAAAATGATTTACATCAGTACCTGCCTTGACGGCCTAATCTGATGATGTACCAATTCCACGGAGTGAATTTTTCACGATTCACCACCGCCCCCGTGTGGCTTGCCAGGCTCACACAGGTAGCAATTCTTCTCATATGATTGCGGTCATATGAACAACTTCTTGTTGAGGAGTTCGGGCTTTCTAATCCCTCATGTATGCAATTTCCCAGCAATCAATGGAGGACAAGGCTTAATGAGTTGGTAAGCCGAAGCCCATTAAGAGCATCAGCCCTTAAACCAACTCACCCGTCAATCATGGTTCCTTACAGTACACGTATCTGTTGTATAGGCAACAGATCCTCGGGAGATTGTTAGCCCTCGAAAAAAGCCATCACCAAACAATTATCAAGGATACTAACACTCCTGGCGTTTAAAATAAGTTTATTGAATCTGATTAACTCAAGTAATATAGCGGCATCATATTCAACTTGTGTTGGCAAGACTTTCTCATCCTTATAATAATAAAACAAGCTTAGGTCATCTGCGAACATAAATAGTTTACCGAAAAATTTTATATTTTTCAAATCATCAATGAAAATTTTGAACAATAATGGTCCAAGTACACTTTCTTGAGGTATTCCACACAATACATCCAGTAGTCCACTTTTTCTACTGCGTTCTATTTTTCAAATAGTTTTTTAAAATATAAGCATTAAACACATTGAAGCCAGCAGACAACCGACTTCAATATGTCAAATATAAAATACATGCATTTAAATACGAATGCTTATTTAGACAACAGCAAGACGACACGACTGCAGGTTGTTATCTAAGCTGATTTTTTGCCGCACTCGAATTAAACTAATTTCTATTTTTGTTGACTACAAAATAAAAACAGTGTCACCAATGTTTTAAAAAAAAAAATATGTAATAAAAAAAATTTTGCTCTTGGAAATTTTTTATTTTCTAATAACGCATAAAAAAACAACAAAATTTATATGGGCTTTTAAATAAATTAATAAATTTATTTGTGCATACATATTTATCATCAAAATAAGAAAGCCTAATTTTATAAAAGAACTAGTTAAGCGCCAAACAAACTACACAAACAGCTTAACAAACATGCAAAAACATTTGTACAAACATTTAGCGTTGTTAAAGGGCTTGTTTGTACATATATTTGAAGCATGTTTTCACGATTTTTGCGCAAACATCTTAAATGTTTGTGTTGTCTAATGAAAAAATTTTTTCATTTCAAAGAAAATTTTGCACAATGTAGTGATGGAAGAAGAAGCACACAAAATGAATCATGAAAAAGTTTTCTTGTTAGAATTTTTAGTATTGTATTAAAGTTTACCTTCTTTGTAGAAATTGAAAAAACAAACAAATATTAAATAAACAGAATATCAAGAAATAGAGACTAAAACAAATTATAAAATGATTTATGTGTTGTAAACTTCATATGGCGAGAAACCTGCCGCAGCATAATCGCCGTGTACTCTCGTTGAAAAAAAAATTTATTAATATCGTTATGAACAAACGGAAAGCGCGTGTTTGCCGAAAGGTTTGCATAGTTTATTTATCTCTTTAGATATATACCAGTTACTTCATTTATAAGTAGTTTTAATTGCATATCTTCGACAAATTTATAATTTATATTCATACATTTTTCTTTCTGGAATCGAATTATTTTTGTCCAAATTTTAAAAATTCGATATATACTTTCAATTCTTTAATATTGATCCCCTTGTAGATCAAAAGATTATATTTTCATCTTTTAAGACCCGCCTAACCTGAATTAAGCGTAGTAAACAAAAGCTTTTTTAATTCGTTTGTTTTTTTTTTTTAGATTTTAAGGCCTTTTTTTAGAGAGAACTTTTTGCATGAAGCATTGATATAAACAATGGAATTTTGTAAAGCTAAAAATTCTAAGGTGGCCACACTGAAGTATACTTTTATTCAAATGAATTTATGTTGCTGCCGTGCTCAAAATATTTCAGTAGTCACCTACACAACTACAATTGCCGGTTGCGGCATTTGCTGTTGTGAAGTCGTGTAGTCTGCTGTGGTCTATGTGTTTAATACTATACATATTACATATCGCTCCTTTACTTCAACAAAGTCATATCTGAAAATATGAAGTTTTCAAGTAAACAATACAGAATTGTTAAGAACACTATACTTTATATTATGCTAAAAATTTATGGAAATTACTTTTACGAGTAAAGTGCATCTTTTAAGATATATTTTCTAACAAAAATTTCCTAAAACATGTATGAAACCTAAAAATTTTAAATGGGTTTTTTCAAACAATCTGTTTTGAATTATGACATTGTTGCGATAAGAAAGCAATATGTGTGTTACATATTCAATCAAATTAAATCAAGTTATTAAGCAAATTCCTTAAAATTTCATTTCCCTTATTAAATCAACGAATATTATAAATTTTTCAGCTGGTCATTGCTTTATACACGCGATATACAAACGAGTATATATGTGCTCGCCGGTTTTATTTCTTTTATTTTTATCATTTTATATTTTATTTGGCCTGAGAGAAAACAACAAGTTATGGAAAATAAAGTGCCAACAGACTCATAACAGCAGCCAGCTTACTTTAAGACCTAAACAAAAGTAGGTCATATATAAAAAGTAACAAAAGCAAAGCAATATTAACTAAAAGGTATTAAATAACTGACTGCAAATCATTTGTTGCTTTAAGTCAAAATGAAAAGTCAGAACATTTGAAATTGCCACCACTTAGACGAAAAAATACTTACATATCAACACTTTTAGTAAACGCGTTTTGACGAGAACGTTCTTGTGTTCTTGTGACGTGATGCATTTGTTTCAACCGGAAATTACTTTCGAGAGTATGGAGTGAAAAGTAACTAAATGCCAAAATAAAAAAAAAAGTAAAAAAATTGCCACAGGGACACAATATCCTAAACTAACAACATTAGCTGTCGTTATTATTATTTTTATGAAATTTCTCTTACACATATACATACTCGTACATTGTTTTTGTTTTAACCAAAATTATGTTTAATATTTATTTGGCATGTAATTAGTTTTGTGCTCTATTTGATATTTTATTATGTCCACCACCAAAGTAGGTTAAGTTTTTTTTTTATTTCTTTCATAATTTCTACTCAGAAATCATTACAATACTTTAATATACATTAGCTCTTGTGTACAATTTGCCAAACAATTTACAAAATAAAAGGAGAAATCTTGTTTATGCAAATTTAATCTAGACGATTAAGAACTATTTTACATTTATTAAAAATTATAACGTGAATGTTGAAATAAAAAATTTGATTGCATTAGGTTCAATGCACTTCTTAAGGCCTTGCTACACTATCATACACAATCGTGCGATCTACTAAATAAAGCATGTGTGCTGAAAAAGTACTAAAAATTCAACCGTGCGACAGAGTTTTTGACAAATCGTGCGATTAGAAAAATTTTATGAAACTTTTCAAAACATTATGGTTTCTGTGCGATCAGTGTTGTATATATTGTGAAAAATATGAAAATATTGTTGGTGCCTCGAGGAAAAAATTTAAGTAATGTAAAATAATTATGTTAATAAAAGTTTTTAATTGTTTTATTGTGTATATAAATTATTTCAATCATACTTGTATAATAAATAGTATGGCCTACAACGCCATTTTGAAACGAATTTTTCAAGTCGGCCAGACTTTTGAAATAGTTTTCTGTGAATGAATCGTATGATCGTGTAGGATAGTGAATCAGGGCCTTTAACTTTCAATATGATGTATATTTTTCTCCGCTGCGATCAAGTCTTCTGAATGAAATTTCATGCAATAAAACCTAATAGTGAAAGGCCCAAGGTGCATTAACGTCTACACGGTGGCAGCACTAGAGCAAAATTACAACAATACAATAAAAGCAAGCATGTGGTAAGCTATGTTTATCAAAAATATTATCATAATTTCATAATTATAAACTATTTTTATTTGACTTATTTTTATGTTCACGAAATAATTAGTTAGTTTTTATATGTTTAATTCAGAATAAAACACTAAATTCACTTTCAAAAATGTAAACAATACATTTGACGTAAGTAGCTTATTATATTGCCAGTAGAAAAAATTATCACATGCCATAGCGCTGCCACCTTGTAGATGTTAATGCACCTTGGAAAGGCCTATGTAAGCGGCATGCGGCAGCGGTCGGCAACAATGTGACGCATTTACAAAAAATTATATTTTTTATAAAAATATTCATACATAAATTTCAACATATTGAATTTAATTTAATTTGGCAATGCCGTTAAAGGCGGCCGAGTGGCAATGTTGAATTTAGTTTAACTTTTTGTTTTGCCGCTTCAATTTGTCAAACCAAAATGTAAAGAAAAAAAAAACGTAGAGAAAATAGAAGAAAAAAATTAATTCTCTTTATTTTCGGTTTTAAAATTTTTAAGAATTAAATTTATTCATTTATTTTTGCGTTAAACAAGTCAAAATATTTTCTTTGTTTAAATTTCGGCTTATAAGTTTTTACTTCAATTAGCCGCGTTTATTTGCCTACATCAAACAAATTCAAGCGGCAAATACAACAGCTGCCTGCCGCCCATTGCCGCACGCCGCTTACATTGGCCTTTCACTATACAACAAATAAACTCAAGCGGCAAATAGAACAGTTGGTTGCCGCTCGTTGCCGCTCACATTGGCCTTTTGTTTGAAATTGCGATATCATATAATATTTTCCAATTAGTAGAAAAAATTGCACAGGTCCAAATAAATATTTCCAATATTCAAAACAATTTTTATTTATCACTAGGGCGGATTAATATTGAAGCTATCTAGCGCTCGATGGCAGCCAAACACATACAAAAAAATTGTTTTGAAATTGCGATGTGTCAAAAAACATCAGCTGTAAAAATTTCACCCAAATTCATCGATTAGTTTATTTGTTGTAGTCGTTTAAAGTAAGCGCGTAATTTGAAGAAAGATGGAAAAAAGTGAATTTCGTGCAATGATTAAACACTATTATTAGCAAGAGAAAACGGCGAGAGAGGCAAAAAAAAAAAAGGGTGATTAGGGTGAGTCTGCTCCGTCAGATTACCTGGCAAAATATTGGATTGCTAAATTTAAATGCGGCCGAACAAACACTGCAAGAATACCATCACCAGGAAAGCCAAAAGAGACGGTTACAGAAGAAATTATCTAGAAAATCTTTGATATCGTTATGCATAATCGCCGAATCAAGTAATGTGAGATTGGTGAAATGGTAAAAAAAAATGGAAGTGGGGGATTACTGGAGACGATTTTGGGAGTTCCAAAAAAAATCTTGGAACACGTTATACAACTAAACATCTAGTTATGTGGATAGTTAGTTTGATATCAAAGCGTGTTTTTAGTTTTTTAAACTATATTTATATTATGACTAGCTGCGCCTGCGGCGTTGCCGCACTATAGGTGTAATAGTACACCCATTTTTTTTATTTTTTTATTTTTTTCTAGCCAAAGAAGATATTTAAACTTATATACATACATACACCCACTTGCAAGTATATTAATCTCCGTTGAAATTTCATCAAAGTGTGTTGGACAGCTCAGAAGAATAATAAACTGTATCCATAAGCTCTGTTCGCCCAAGCATTTAAGAAATACCTTTCTTTACCTTTTGATCATAGTTTAGCAAAAACGCACAGACTTACTTTGGAACTTGGTCAGCGGTTAGCGGAAGGAAGGTTTAATTTGGATTTTTTTTTATTGGTTTTATACGTTTCTTCGGAAATAGTAAGATATTTCCTTAAGTTTGGGTTAAGTTTTGGTTTACCGCCTCTTGACCCTACCCTAAAAACTTGAATGGATATTTATATAGCCTATAATCGTAAGATTTATTCTTTATTATTTTGTTGAAAGTTTTTCAAAAATCGAAAAAATTGTTCCAGAAACTATCTCTTTGTTAGATATATTATAAAATTATTAGTTTATATTATAAAATCAGAGCTTATGCCCACAGAAAAGAGGTTTCTTAAAAACCTAATTTTGAAAAATATTTCATTACTTTGCTACTTGTTGATGAGACACAAAGTTACACTCATATACGAGTTTATAACTTTTTCTTTTGTGTTTTTTTTTTTTACGTAAAATATTTATAAAACCGTCTTAAGAAACAAAGACTATCATTCACTTTGATGACCTTTTGGTATAAAAACTACAGTTTATTTACAAAAACAGTGCATAAAATATCGATTCATACCGGCCAGTGGAATACTTTGAAAACTTTGCAGAAACTTTAATAGATTAAAAAAATATCTTACTTATAAATATATAGAAAAAGAAAATGAAATAAGTTACTGAACAACATGCCCTTGAAATTAGTTTTCTTTTAAAGATACAACAGCTATAAGACATGTTCCGCACCCTTCAAGATAATATAAACTAATGAAAAATCTCCGCCTCTTAACAATTATAAAACAGCAGTGCAAAACTCCTTTTATATTTGGCATAGCAGAAATTTATTGTAACAACAAGCAAGGAGTTTTAGAAATTACTGTTAAATCAAATTTTCCAAACTAATTCATATTATTTATTTCAATTCAAGTTAAAAAAAAGAACAAACGTATTACATTACTGTGTGGGCGTTTTTGGAAAGGACACGTTGTAAAGTGTTAATAAACAATACACAAACTCGTAATATGTTGATATTATTGTGTTATGCAACTACTTGCTTTAGAGATATCCACACTTCTCTTAAATCGTGGTACATTTATTTAATCTTTCCACAACACAAGCAATCGACTTCTAAATCTAAAATATTTGTATAGAAATCACTCAAAAAATTGAGGACTTTTAATATAAAATTTCTGATGTAGAAACATCACATAAATAAAATTTCTTCGCATCTAAATCAAATCAGTTTTACCAAGTGATAACAAATCTACAAGCATTTGTTTTTTTTTTAATCAGATTCTGGCGCAATTACTAAAAATCTAAATTTCTAGCGATCTCAAAATCACGAGTAGTTCCAAATATTCCAATTTTTGGAATGTACATTTTTTCAATGAATGGAATAGGGGTGGTCCTGTAGAGACACAAAAAATATATCGGGACTTCATAGCGAAACCCTTATAACAAATGTGAATTAAACACATTAAAATTCGTATGGTTTACATACTTTTATTTAAAGGACAATTTCGGTGACCAACAATACTATTAACTTTCAAATAATACTTAAACTTCAATTGACTTTGAATAATAACGAGTGATTTTTTTGCTATTATCTTTTTGGCAACACTAGTTTTGACAGCTCACGCACGTTTTGTATCTTGTGTCACTGTCAAACATCTTCAGTTTGGTCTATAATTTAATCATGAATCGTCTTACAAACGAACAACGCTTGCAAATTATTGAATTTTATTACCAAAATGCGTGCTCTGTTAAGAAAGTTCATCGCGCGCTTCTTCCATTTTATGGTCAGTTTAATCGACCTACTGAGGCTTCTATTCGGGCTATTGTAAAATAATTTCGCACATTTACATTGTTGGACATTAAACTACCAACACGCTTACGTAGAGTGCGAACTGAAGAAAATATCGCAGCCGTAACGGCCAGTGTTGGCGATGACCGTGAATTATCGATTCGGCGCCGTTCGCAGCAATTGGGCCTCTGTTACTCCACTACGTGGAAAACTTTGCGGAAGGATTTGGGTGTGAAGCCTTATAAGATACAGCTGGTGCAAGAATTGAAGCCAAACGACCTACCACAACGCCAAATTTTTGGTGAATGGGCTCTTGAAAAGTTAGATGAAGATCCACTTTTTTATCGAAGAATTGTGTTCAGCGACGAGGCTCATTTCTGGTTGAATGGATACGTGAACAAGCAAAACTGCCGTATTTGGAGTGAAGAGCAGCCAGAAGCATTGCAAGAGCTATCAATGCATCCACAAAAAACAACCGTTTGGTGCGGATTATGGGCTGGCGGCAGCATTGGGCCGTATTTCTTCAAAGATGATGCGAATCACAACGATGATAACAAACTTTTTTTGCCCAAAATGGAAGAGCTTGACTTGCATGACATGTGGTTTCAACAAGACGGTCAAACATGCCACACAGCACGCGAAACAATGGACCAATTGAGAGGCGAGTTCGGTGAACAGTTTATTTCACGCTTGGGACCAGTCAGACAGAGCGACAAGCGCGCTTTGATTGACGCACTGGAAGCCAACATTGCCAACATTATTCGTGAGATACCGGCCGAAATGTTGGAAAGAGTATGCCAAAATTGGACTAAGCGGATGGACCATTTGAGGCGCAGCCGCGGCCAACATTTGCATGAAATAATCTTCAAACATTAAATTATATCGACCCAACTATCGATCCAAATAAATATTTCATGCATTTTTCTGAATTTTATGTGTTTTTTTTTTAAATTTCCGATAGTTCTTATAAAATCACCCATTACTAGGGTCAAAAGTTTGTTCTAAGCTAATTCTTTATTGTTGCATTGCGAGCAACAACAAAAAGTTTGCAACAATTAAACGTTTGAGAGTACTCGTATGTGTGTGAAACCAACACATACTTTCGAATAATAAAGGTCATTAAAAATTTAGATAAATTAAATAACTAAATGAAAAAGATATATATTATATGAGATATAAATTGGCGCTTAGTATTAAATTGTTTTCTAAAATATTTCTCAAGGTTCCCAGCCAGCTTTTACGAGATATTTGCGTGTTAACGAAGTGAAAAAAGAAAGCAATAATAAATGTTACGTGCAGCAAATGCAAACAGATAATTAAATTTATAGGTTTTTTTTTTAAGAATAAGGAGATTAAAAAGCAATAAAATGAAATTGAAATCTAATAGCTTCCCATCGATATTGAATTCATATTTTGTGAGTGCCATTTAACTTTATTTCGATAATTGCCTTGTTTGCCTTATTTGCAGAACTGGCGTCTTCGTTTACAAGGCGTGACGCAATTAGAAGAGGCTTTAAAATCAACAGAAGTGCTGGCCTTTGTACAGCCTTGCTTGGAATCTCTGTTGCGCACCTTGTTGTCATCGGAATGTAAAACGGAGGTAGCGGAAGAGAAACGCAAGCTTTTAGTAAATTTGATAACACGTTTGCCGCTGGACAATCTGGAACATCGTACTTTGCAAATTATGAGTGGACTTTGTCGGCAAGGAGGTGCCGGTGCCAACCGGGTGTGCAAAGCTTTAATGCAACGACTGCCGCCGGCTGTTATCATTCTAAAGTTAATATCACAAGAGTTTTTACATGCCAAAAGCTCAAGGGTAAGTAATTTGTCTTTGTTGAACTTTGACTTCATTTAGACGTTTGTATATGCAGTTAGTATACAGTTTGTTATTTTGTCGTTTAACTAGACAATTAACTATTTTTTTTTCTTTTCTTTTCTTCATATTTTTAAGCAGACAAAGTCCTAGAAAACTGCTCTCACACAAAACAACACAATTTAGTACATAAGAAAATGTAGAGCCCAAAGTTCATGCTATCAAAGCGATTTTTTTTCATTTCACATTCAATGGTTTCATTTAGTAGCAACATTAATTTCCTGTATTTCTTTTTTTCTTTTTTGTTAAAAAAAATAATTTTTTTTTTTTTTTTTCGTTTTGATTTGCATGATTGTTTTAAGTGAACTGCACCTTGTGCTCAATACATTTCATTTTCACGTCGCAAAACTTCCGTCTTTGTCATTATAAACAAATGAAACTGAATATCACAAATCAGGTGTCAAATGGGAAAGTTTAATCCTGGAGTTGTTTGTTATGGGGGCCAAAACCAAATGATCACTTCTTTAATAAGCTTGTAAGCTTGTTTATATAAAAAGCAGGGTTGTATTCTCCCAAATTTTCTTAACATTCATCATCTGACAAGTAAAAGCATTATGACATTTTCTCTTTTATTTAATTTGGTTGAAATTGTGTTTAAAAATTGCATTAAAACTGTGACTACTTTAAAAAAACAATTATACGTAAGAGGTGTTTTTATGTACCTAAAAAACTCTAAATTGACAACACTTTTTAATTGGCGATAATTTTGTCATCAACTTGTCAGCATATAACGGCGATAACGCGGCAAATGTTGCCCTCCAAATGCTCAATTGTTTTAGGCTTATCAGCGGCGTAGACTAGCAATTTTACATATCCCCAGGATCTTCAGGCCAATTCACGGGCTCGAAACGTAAAAATATACGGTTACCAAATCTTTTCTTCAATAAATGAATTGTGGCTGCGTGACAAGTTACGTCATCTTGTTGAAGCCACTACTCCTATACAGGGTAGTTGAACGAAAAAGTCAGTAATCAAGGCTCTACTGTGGTCACCATTGACTATGATGTTCTGGCCAGTGTCGCTTTTAATTTTAAGGAAGTGCGGACTAATGATCCATTCAGCCTATAAAGCAGTTTTTCTATATTTAACGGTATCTGAACAAGCATTGGAGGATTATCATCCCAGAGTGCACTATTATTGTCGTATCCATTCAAATAAAAGTGAGCTTCATCGCCAAACAAAATTCGCCTATGCAAAACGGGATTTGAACAATTTGGAATCGTGATCTACTCATGTTGATATATCAAATCAAACTAAACATAAATTACTTAACAGCTGACGAAATAGCAAATATGCTGTTCATATATACACTTTTAATTAAAATTTTGCAATTAACGCCTTAATTGATTTTAATTACCCATAAAAAAGTTTAATTAACTTAATTACCAATTTACAGATAATTGTTCTAATATTTAGTAAAATATAATAATATACAACCCTGTGGCAACCGTGTTTAGTTAGCACAATAATACCCAATGAGCACACTTTGCTCAAATTTGACAACAAATTTGGCGAGTCAACAAGAAGAAATATACACAATCAAAATGTAAAAAACTTTTCTGTCAGCTGTTGTCAAACGTTAATTGCATCAGCGATATTAAGTATGTATGAACTCTTAAACAAATTTTTAATTAACTAATAATTGAATTAATTAAAAAGTGTATGTATGAACAGCATATAACAGTTAAAAAAACACATACACTTTATTATTAAAACGTTTTTCTCTTTAATTCTCACTTTTTTTAAATAGTGGAATATAGAGCTAATCCTTTAAACATATTTTTAAAGGTATAAAAGTTCATTGTATTGAAGTAAAGGTATCAAAGTTCATGGTAATACAAGAAAAAAATGTGTTGTGAATATTTTGCACGTTTGCATTTGTAGGATAAGTAAAATCAAAGTATTGTTATGAATATCTAATAAAATTACAATTTTACAACATTTACAAAAACAACATTCAATGTTCTTAAGCTGCAATTGTTTGGGTTTCTTCAATAAATACTCGAAGTGCTGCCAATGCAAATTTAAAAATACACCTCTGATGTGATGAGAGTACAGAATTTTCTGTAATGGTTTAGAAAATGAAGATTTACCGTCTGCTTTTCAATTTTTGCATTTGGAATTCTCTCCTACTGAATACATTTTGTTTTTACACGGTAAGATTTTAAGTATGAGTTTTGTTTTAAAATTTCCTTTATTCTACACATATTTTTGACAGATCTAAATACTTGTATTACCATGTAAAAGTGCCTTCATAGTTAGGTTATATCAATTAGAAAAAAAAAATCATGTCTGAACACGTTGGCTTTCCAATAAAATGAGAAAAAGTAATAATCATACTTGTATAACATATAACATGATAGGTTTTTCGCTCTTGTGTATGATGCGTAGAAACTTCGTATCGCCATAATAAAACAAATCAAGTTATATTATTTTATTAGCTTAGAAAATCTAACTTCAAGCAGTAAGAAATATTTTTGGCGCCATACATTTGTAGTGTGCCTGGTGCAAAAATAAAAAAGCCCAAATGCTAAACATTTTGGTGTTGTTGTGCTGGATCACCGGCTGTGCTGGCATGATCGCGGATGCTCCGGCTTTGACTCGCCGATCGGGGGTAGTCCTTGCCGGCCAATCCAGCTCACTGCAACTACAAAAAAAACATACCAGCCTTTTGTTTCCCATTGCCAAACAAAATTCTATTTTAAGTGGTGAGGCCCGAAAGTGAGTGTATGAATAATAAAAAAAAAAAAAAAATATAAACCAAAATAAAAAAAAAACTCTCCCACGGTTGTTGACTTTCATCAACCCGTCACACCGCCGACTGATGATCTGTCGGCACGCCTGCCCTCCCCTGAAATCAAAACTGACTTCACCTATGTGGCTTCTGGCGCTTTTGTTTCGGAAACCACCCCAAACACGTTCAGCCGGTTCCTCCTCTACCCACCGTCCCATAATTATTAATGTCTTACTCCATTACGAAAACTTAACGCTCATTTTCAAAAACACGTTATAAATTCAATTTATTTACATAAGCACATATGTGCAAACAAAAACTATTGTTTCTTACAAAATTATAAAAAAAAATTAACCAAAAACTCTAGCTTCTTGATGGACAAGCTTAGCTTCCGGACAACTTCAACAAAAAAACCGCGTTTCTAAAAATTTTCCCCCTACTCGGAGTACTAACAACACTTCTAATTTGAAGCAAAAAAAAAAAAAAACGACAAGCTGTGATGCTTTTACTCCTACAAGTCACTAAAATAATTTGGTTTAACAAATTAAAAAACAAGAGTTAGAAATAGGTAACGTATAAAAAAACACAAATGAAAATATGACTAAACAGAAACGATCCAAAAAGAAAATGAATGAAATGCAAATAGTTTGCTAATTTGAAAAATATATATATACATATGTAGGTATCAAAAGTGAAAGAAATAAAATTCCATTAAGAAAAAGTAATAAACAAAAAAAAAAATCCAAAACGCTACTGCGAATTACTATTACAAATTATAATAAAATCATAAAAATTACAGTCAATAAAACGTTGAAGTCAGATAGATGTTGACTGGGCACCTTTTCGGCCGGTTTACATACCAGATATCTTCTTCCGGTTATACCAAGGCCTTTTAAAACTTCCTTTCCGGCCGCCCGATATAAAAGTCTGCTGAACTCTTCCAAATTGCGAGTTTTGTCAGCTTCACTCCCATTTTGGCCTCGAGAAATTGTTGCAAAAATTATGAGTGCCGTTGGATCTTTTGTAGCCGGGCTGGCCAGATTTTCCCTCCACCGTATAATCTTTTGGACCCGAATCACCGGCTTGTTCTGTTCCTTTTCTTAATTCTCAAATGAATTCGCCTTGAATTTATCTGTAGAAAATTTTATCTCTAAAACGCTGCACCGACTATTGTTTTCTTCTATTCATTTTTTTCTTCTTTTAATAATTCGCCATCAAATTTTCTTTTTTAAAAAAAAAAACCAAATAAAATTCATCACAGCACCAAATTACAAAACATCCATCATCTCTCGCGTTCTTCTTCTTTTCTTCTCAACAACTCCATCTTTCCCTAAATATTTTTGCCATACAACTTATAGCCAATGTTGTATACGTTTTTTTTCGCACAATCTTACATCAGCCCACCCAACAAAACGGCTTTGCCGACACACAGGGTGCATACGACACATTTTACATACATATATATTATTACGGCATACATTTTACACTTTAAATTTGCAGCAAACAGTAAATTTAATAATAAACTCTAGTTTTCATTAATTTTTAATGGTTACTGTAAGTTCTTTTTCAGCAATTAGTAAAAATTGTCTGCTAGTGCAAACAGTAAGCAGTAAAAATTGAAAACTTAAATTATTTATTGGAAAAAATTTATTTCTGCTACAATTTGGATAGTAGTGTAAAATACTTATCTATGGCTGTACCTAATTCTACATAATTTTACAAACTACAATTTACATATTTATTTATTATTTTTCATTATATTTCGCTGGAATTTTTTATTTAAACTTTTATATTTATGTAATCATTAAACTGAAGCATATTTATTTAATGAGTTCAAAAGAAAATTGTTATCTTTTTTTCACCATTTTTACTCATAGTTTCGCGAACATGCTTTACAAATGGTCATATTTGCTTTGATGACCTTTCCCACTACATGTTTTGATACAGAGACATGTATCACAAATGCAACATATGCCGCGTTGAATCGTAAACGACGCGTACGTTTGGCTGCTTTAGATGTTCTTGCAGTATTAGGTCAAATTTCTAGTAACACAGAAGTATTAAATGTTGTGCAAAAAGCTGCAAAGTCTCGTGATGATGGAATTGCATTGATGGCGGCAGTTAAAACACGTTTGTCACGCAACCAGCTGCCACTTGTTAACAGTGAGGGTACTGTTCATTATTCATTGCATGTGCCACCCTCACAGTTAAGTACCAAAACTCACGATAACGATGATCAATTTAAGAATGAGAACAATAATAATCAACACAGCAGTACTTTGAATAGTGAAGATTTGAGTGAAACGGCTGAAGGAAATGGTCAACGAGGTCCAGATATAGATTGGATAGCAGCTGGTATTGGTTCAGTCTCGCCAACTTCACTCAAGCGCAGAGCGCACAAAACTCGTGTGTTCGCCAAACAGAGTTTAACATGCTTTAATACTCAGGGAAGGTAAATTAAAAGGAATGGCATACATATAATTTTCTATCTCATTGCTTTTTATTTTCCTTTACAGTTATAATTCTACTGACGCTATTAGTAAAACACCATTTCGAAATACTTCAGAGCCTCTGCAGCACAATAGAAATTATGAAAATGTAAGTTGCTTTAATATATCATTTTTCTCAGCCAAAAGTTTTAGTTCAAATTAATTATCAGCTTCCTTAATTTATACATACGAGTATGATAGCTTTTACCCATTTGTCTGCGGAGAATTGGTACTTTCAGTAGACTATAAATAAAACTAAAAAAAAAGGTTTTATTAATAAATCACGACTACACAAGTATAACTTTTGTGTTACTTTACATATTTAGAGTAGTATTATTTAAGTTCAATACATTTCGCTATGAAATATTGTTTTCTGAAATCGTTAAGAAATTTGTATCATATCCAACCCAGTGTGCAGCCGTTGATCTGCTTGCTATAAATGTACAGCGCATTCACACAACAATATAAAGATATAAAGAACGCAAAATTCCAAGTAAATTAAATACAAATGATGTTGTTGTTATTCTTGCATTCTTGGTATTTCGTTTCTTATTGTTCATTGTTTATACTTCTTTATTTTTCGCAAGCATGTGTGTGAATGTGTATGTGCATAAGAATTAGATTTGTACATTTAAGTCTAGAATTATTAATCACTAGAAAGATCATTATGATTGTAGAACATAATAAAGAAATAAATAGCCGGCAGTTCGGCGACAACCAGTTTATTTTTAAACGTTGTGTAAAACTGTCATAAGTCATAAAAGTAAGCAAGTCTAGTGTTTTAATACATAGTGGTACTAAGTGCAAATAAAGTTGTGAACTATGTAAGTACTGTGTAAGGAACAAGTGCGTGAGTCATTATTGCATTTGCAATTAAAGAATCCGCAACAGCGTTTTTAGAGGTTTCCTCACTATACTCCATCCCTTATGCATAATTTATGTAAGGGTTCTCATTAATAAAACTCATATTTTAAGAAGGGCACCATAATAGCTCTAAAGAGCCGAGAAACTCTATAGAACACAATGTCACATCCTTAGTGACCACGAAATTCGACAACGTCGCCATCGATTACTCAAATTTCTGCCCCATAATTTCATCGATTACTCAAATTTCTGGCCCATAATTTCATTGATTACTCAAATTTCTACCCCATAATTTCTTTAGTCGGTACTAAAATTGTTCTTTCTCATATCCATTACCCGTCTTGAGGTCGAGATGAACATTGCTTTTTTAATCTATCTGAGTCTTTGAGAACATTATTTATCTCTTCGAATGCAATCTTCCCCGAAAATTGACATAACCGTTTAAATATGTCTCGGCTCTCATCATAACTATCGACTGAAAATCGTGGTTAAAAAAATTTACACAATTATCCCACACACTTGCGGGGTATAGTGTTCCATTGTTTGTCTAATTGTATTCTGCAGTTGCTTAGTTCACATATGTCAAATATGATCGACGTAAAACGACATTTGCCAAAGGTATAACATCTCTTGGTAGGCTGGCTAATTTTGCACCATTTACATTTTACCTCTTGGCACAGATTTTAGACAAGTTAGATACCCGTAGGTATAAATGGCAGATGCTGCTGACATCTTCAAATTGTTCCAGGCAAGCATAGGGAAGGGCGGAGAGGGTGGCATCACCAGTCCTCGAGCCGTTCGGTAATATACTCGTATAAGTCATTGGGCTACGAAATCTGACGGAAGACTTGAATCTGGTACCACGGGAACTGGGAACCCCAGGAACTGGTTCCTGTCCGGTTATGATGCGGCCCTTCAGGGAATATCGTGATGGTGGTGGTTTGGACCGAAATCGCGAGAAGAGTTCAATTGATCTCGGTGTAAAGTGGCATTACAACTGTAGGCTAAGATCCAAAGATCGGTAGTGGTATTAAAAGCCCAGGGGGAGATCATGTGAAATTGGTACTCACTCATGGCAGTTTGTCACTCGTGGGGACGTTGGCAGTCGCAAGGTAAGGCTACCCACGGAAATCGTTTTCACACCTATTCATTTTTAATTTTAAATTTAGTATTAAGATTTGAATACTTATTGTTAGTTCATTTTGAAGATTCAATAAATAAAAAAATGTTTAAAAAAAAAAAAAAAAACACCTATTCACGGAAAGCAAACAATGGGATTCTAGAAAAAGAGCTGAACAAACATGTATAAAATTTAGCTATTTATGTAAAACAATGGCATCAATCTAGTCTTTAAATCTTTCATATTTGATTAAAAAAATAATTCCAAGAAAGCGAGCAGAAATACATAAAGTTCGATTATAAAATTTTATTCCCTTACCTATTAGTATTCGCCGATGACATGCTACAGAATACTAACGTTTGTATAATCGTCGATAATGTGGTAAAGGAAATTACCACTTGTATGGTATTGCTTCATTTCGTGGCCATTTCGCTCAAAAATTTCGTAAACGATTTACTTGAAGTATTGTGAATAGGTCTTTCATAGTTTTCTATTGCGTTTGTACCGAAAGTTAAAGATATCTTAATTACATGGCCAACTGGGTTTCTTGATTTACGAGTACTTACTAGTCGTATGTTTTCGATTTTAAAGTAAAACTTTTAGAGGGATGTTTGCTGAGAAATCAACAATATGCATTTGTTTAAAATAGCCACAACATTCGTTGTTAATAAAAAGGGGAGACAGCATGACACGTCAAATGTTAGTACATTTTCAACATTCGTTAGTGAAGGACTTGCGGCAGAAAATTAAAACAAAATTGCAGTAAGAATTGAAAAAAAAGTTTCGTATAAAAAGTGATATAAAACAAATGCTTTTTCCATTTGTGGATGAACACAATTTTGCTAATAAGGAAAAAATGTTAGAAATATATAATAATTATCCATTGTACAATTTAGTACCAGCAAACTTCTTTAACTGGGTATAACTATATTAAACAGAAAATCCTTTGCTAGTGAGGCGAAATAAATTTTCTTTTTTTACAGGAGGACAATCTTCATAATAATAATAATTTTCATCATGTTTTTGCCTCAAATCCTTACAACTATGGCTTATCAACAAAAAAATCAAATAGTAAGTATTTAAATAAAAAATTGTTTTCTTTTAACATAAAATAAAAGATAAAAGATTAATATATAAAATATTGTGTTCTTCAATTCACTTCAACACATTTGAAAAGTTCATTTTGTGTATTTATATGTATTGTTGACCTAACAACCAGCCAATTCCTTGAACTTAATGAAAGTAAATTTAACACATTCTTTGCTCGTAAAGAAGGCTGCACATACAAACACACATGCTTACATTTTGTTATTCTGCTTGTAAACTTTTTGTTGTATTTTTTAATTTTCATTGATTGACAACCACTTTTCTTGTAATTTATTATTAATAATAATTTTAAAAAATTCCTTTGAATAGTTAAAAAAATTTCCATTTTTTAGATACCGGCAATTTGATAGCGCACAGTGGTCCCATTTATTTATTTCTAGAAAATTTTTGTTTTATATTTTTCTTTTCTTTTTTGTTGTTTATTTGGACACAATTCTTCGCCGTACTTTTAAGTTGCTTCATTTCATTTCATCAGTAGACTTTGGAAAAATTTCCAAAGTCTACTGATGATTAGGGTAGTTCCTATGAAATGTCGACATATAGATAGCTGGGAAACATAGAAAATAAGCTATTTATAATTTTTTATTGGTAAAAATTAAAATGTTTTTACATTCAAATATATCTATTTATATTTTAGTTGAATATCCTTACCAAACCGCAAGACGACTGGTAGCAAACTCATGCTCAGATTCTTCCGTTGATGGAAGAAGTTCTGATAGCAATTATACGAGTAGCGGTGGTAGTGCGGCCAGCACAGATGTGCCGGGGAAAGGTGGAGAAAATGAATATTGTGGAGATGGCATAAGTGGACGCTTTACTCGACAAGCAGTCAATTCAAGGTGAGGAAAGCTTGTGAATATTTTTATACAAAAAAAGATACAATAGGACTCACAACCTCTTTATAGCACACGGCTCATTAAAAAAAACGCGCTTATTTTGCAAAATATTTCTTTTTTTGGTTTATGGATCGCGACTCCAAACGATTTTTTTTTTAAAGGCGCTACTTCTCTTACCATAGCTGCCACAATTGGGCGAATGAAGAAACATACTCGTATTCGCCAGAACAAAATTAGGAGAAAACAGTGTTTTGATCATATACGAGTACGAGTATAGTAATAAAAATAGACATTTGAGTACTCTCCCATATTTCTGTAACATCAACACAAATCGCTTTTTATAGGAATATATACGAGTACATACAGCTTTATATAATTATATATTATATAATTATATATATCAAACTTGCATACTAAAGGAGTTTATATAATACTCGTACAACCTTTGCTTGTTTGTTTGTTAATAGACTACTCGTACGACGCGACGATTAAGTCGCGTTAGACAAATCCAATTCTTTACGAATTTGTGCAGGACTTAGTTCGTCATGAGTGAGCTTAGTCGCAATCTATAAGCAGACTTTAAATTTTCGAAGAAATCATCATTTAAAAATCTCACTAAAACAATTGAGCTTATTTACTTAATTAGCTACTTATTAGTAGCAAAAAAAAAAACAAGCCGCTTGTTTTTATGTTTCCTAGCTGTCTGTATGTCCACATTTCATAGGAGCTAGTCTAAATATCAGTAGATTTGGGAACCTTTAAAGAATATTTTCAAATATTTAACTATACATATATCCCAATATTTTAAACAAAACATTAAAAACAAAATGCTGCGATAATACTCTTTAAACACAAAAAACAAACAGGCATTTTCTTTTGCACACGTTCCTACTTTTCGCAACAAGAAACATAAAAAACAAGCTGTTTCTATTTTATGATTGGCATTAATATTATTAGCAGCTAATAAAATAAATAATATCAATTACTTGTAACGAATTTGTTTATTCATCATATTTATTCAATAATCATGTTACTAGAGTTACTTAGGATAACATAATGTTGGTTACTTGGGTTAGGATTAATATTGTTTTGTATATACAGAGTGGACCGACCATATATGTATATCTTAGCATTTGAAAAAAAAGAATCAGCACGGGCGGGGGAATCGGAGCAGGGAAGCTACGAAACTGGAGGCGGGCCTCCAGGGATTTAGTGACATGGCGTCCATTAACGGAACACAAAGCGCTTTTTGCGTACGCGAATAATATCGCGAAAACGATTTTGCGACCGAAGCTAACGAAAATTTTGTTACCATTTTAATATTCGCGATAGGTATATGTCTCCAACGATTCAAACACATGGGTTCAGAAGTTTGAGATGACTGGATCAAAATTGTCAAAACAACGATCCGGCCATCTTAAAACATCGAGGGAACCAGAAAACGTAGAGCGAGTACATGCCTCTGTTCGAAAACATCCCAACAACCTCTCCTCTCGTAACCAGTGTGCGGTTTTAAATATTCATCTATCATCTGCAAATTGAATTTTGCAACAAGATGGGGCAAAATGTCATACGTCAAATGATTTCTTGGCTGCAAATTTTTGACCTGAAAATCATATCGAAAAGAGATAACATGAATTGGTCACCCCATAGCACCGATTTGTCGCCAATATACTTTTTCCTTTGGGGATATATACAAGACAAAGTTTTCTTTAACAACCCAACGACCATTACCAAACTAAAGGAAAATACACGCGAGAAAATACAAAACATTTCCACTGATACTTGTTGAGCGGTTATGGAATATTTCCGGTCTAGGTTGCATCAGTGCCAGAGTAAACAAGAATCTTAGTTAAGTAATGTAATATGAAAAAAATAAAACACTATTTCATTTACACACTGTGTTCAACCTAAAGTTGAACAAATATATATCGTGAACATGGTATCCCTAATTCTAGTTAAAATAAATTTTTTTTTTTTTTTTTTATTTTTTTTTAACTTGGACCAGTACTCAGGGGATGACCCCTACATATGCAGTGCATTATACCAGAACTAGGAAAATAGGTTGTGAGGAGGGGGAAAGAGGGAGTAGTGTTTGTGAACATTTGACTTGAACCTTCCAACGTTATAACAGACAGGAAACACGTCTGCAGGCAACTTGTTCCACAGACGAAGCGTACGGCCAAAAATTGAATTTTCTCTGTAATGCGTAGTACGATTCCTCGGACAATCAACCACGAATGGATGAGTTCTGGACGATGTGCGCGTGTTACGTAAAAATGTGCGCGTTTCGGGAACAAGATCCCTGATCTCGTCAGAGCAAAATCCATTGTAGTAACGATAGAACAGAGTAACGCACATACGGCAAATTGGTGTCGCTGCATCGTGGCTAAGGTTGCCGCAACTTTTAAACAATTTTTAATTTGCTATTACTTTTTGAAACACAAGCCTCGATGCACATCGTTTTTTACCTTAGTTTTCTTCAACTTAATCAAATAAAATTTTTTAGTTTTTTGTATTATTAAAACCATTGTAAATAAAGTGGATTGAAGAAAACCAATATAATCCGCTTGTCTCTCTATCTCGTGTATGATCAGTTGGATGTCCTACATCAAACGCATAAAATAAATACTCCAAAAGCATTCACACTGTTCGACGATATCGAATGAAAATGTATGCGAAAGAAAGCTAGTCACTCACATTCGAATAAATTTGGGTTCGTCTATGTCACTATTGTTCGTTCGCATGAACGTATGTCTTTTAATTGAATTTTGACACATCGTTCGCATAGAATAAAGTTAGAAAAAACCCGAATAAACTTATCCTTTCGACATCGGCAAACTGGCTGTTACTTTCGTAATAAATAGAGAGTTTTAAAAACACTTGACTATTTGTTTTTTATTAATCATTTCAAATGTTAAGAGATTTATGGTCCACCCTGTACGAAATATAAGTGCTACATATTATTTCGAATTAAAAATATTCCCTGTGTGCACATTTTATTGATTATTTATTAATTAATTAAATAGATTTCCGACTATGGATATGAACACGACTTATCGTGTACATAAGCCGCCTACATACTACCCCGGTATGGGGGCCTATGCCCATTTGCAACAACAACAATATAACATGAATTCTACATATCCAAAAGTGAATTATACACTAACATCACAGCAACAAAACTATTCGCAATTCAGAAATAGAAGAAAAACACAAAATCCCTATCAACAGCAGCAACAACAATCTCCACCTTATTATTATATAAACAACAACATTAATCGGGCGCAGCATTTTAATCATCACAATGCCAGCTCAATCGCAAATAATTCGCAGAAAAATAATTGTGTAAATCAAGGTATTTAGCAATATTTATATACATTTACATATAAAAAATTTTTTTAAATTTACAGAGAATTTCAATATTTCTGAAAATCTTCAACAACGAGATTTAAACAATTGTAGCGATAATCTAGATGGCACTTATACGATTTCTCCAGGTGGCACAAAAAATCCCATTCAACAGCAGGCTCTAGCAACAGCTGAAGTAAATGGTCGTCGTTTTGTTAATGTTGATAAAATTCTATTGCAAAGGTATGTATGTATGTACTCGTATCTGTGTATTCAAACAAAATGAAAACTATGTTAAAGACTTTATTAAATTTAAAGTTAACATTTTCCTGTCGGCATGTTTGCAAAGCCGCCATTACATTCAAATCAGGATAGTTACAAAGTTTTTTTTTTTTTTCATTTGTTAAAGTTCAATGAAAAAGCTAAAGTTTTTACTTGGAATGTTAAAAACTTTCTTTTAATTGTTTAAACTCATATATGAGAGTAAGGCGGAGTTTGTTGAACTAAAACTTGTTGAATTTGAAGCTATTAAAATTCTGTTTTCATTGGGATGATTTTTTTTATAATTTTTATTCAAGTCGATTTAAATTTAAAGAAGTTATTTTGTAAAGGACAGAATATCTTAAGTTATGTTTAGTGGGAAGCAAAATGTTTCAGTTTGGAATTTAAAAACTAAACTTTTATTACACAAATTTTCTATAGAAATCAGTGCAATAATAGCTTAATAAAAATGAAAATTTTTTTAAAAATAAGGCAGTTATTATTTACCATATTACCATATTTCCTGAAACTCGCACATTTTTACGTAGCACGCGTGCATCGTTCAGAGCTCATCCATTTGTGGTCGACTGCCCAGGGAATCGTACTACGCATTACAGAGAGAATTCGTTTTTCAGCCGTACGCTCCGCCTGTGGAATAAGTTACCTGTTGACGTGTTTCCTGTCTGTTATAACGTTGAAAGGTTCAAGTCAAATGTTCACAAATACTACTCCTTCTTTCCTCCTCCTCACAACCTATTTTCCTAGTTCTGGTACAATGCACTGCATATGTAGGGGTCATCCCCTGAGTACTGGTCTAAGTTAAAAAAAAAAAAAAAGTTAGTTGTAAGGTCGAGTCCAACTTTTTATATGAAAGCTTAAGTTGTTATAGTTAGTCACAGCGCCGCTACAAATTACTGTTAATACCATTGTGCGCAACTGTATTGTTAAATAAAAATTCAAACAATTAAGTTTTTTATTCGCTATTTAAGCTCCTAACATTTATACCAGTAAAAAATTATAAATAGCTTGTTTTCCATGTTTCCCAGCTATCTATATGTCGACATTTCATAGGAACTACCCTAATCATCAGTAGACTTTGGAAATTTTTGAAAGATATTTTCAAACATTCAACTTTATATCCCAACAATCCAAATAAATTGCTGAGAATTTAAAAAGAAAAATGCTCTAATAATATCCGTCAAAACACAAAAAACAAGCTTTTCTATTTATAAACGTCTCTAACATTTCTTTACACCTTTCAAACAAATGAACAACCGTTGGTTGCTACGATTTGCTTTTTGAAAGTATCGAAAAGCAGAGAACAAAAATTCAAACAATTAAGTTTTTTATTCGCTATTTAAGCTTCTAACATTTATACCAGTAAAAAATTATAAATAGCTTGTTTTCTATGTCGCCCAGCTATCTACTTGTATATCTCGACATTTCATAGGAGCTACACTAATCATCAGTAGACTTTGGAAATTTTTGAAAGATATTCTCAATGTTAGATGATTAGGGTAGTTCCTATGAAATGTCGACATATAGATAGCTGGGAAACATAGAAAACAAGCTATTTATAATTTTTTACTGTTAAATAAAAATAAATAAATAAAAATATATAAAATTTGGGGGTCTTCCATTGCCTAGAACCGACTATTCTGTTTATTCACATATCCATTCAAATGAAAATGTGCTTTGTGCACTCATTATGATTTGTTCACGAAAATTGATTATTGATTTTGATAAAATGTGTTAACGTTTAAAACACATTGGTTTTTCGAATACTTTTCCAAAATAAATACGAACTGTCAACACTAATCTTTACCAAAATGGCGGCAAAACAAAATAGTATACCAAGGTGCATTTATATCTACAAGGTGGCAGCGCTACGGCATGTGACAATTTTTTGCTACTGGCAATATAGTAAAGCTATGTACACACGGTTGTCAGATGTTACAATATTGTAAGATCTGGCAACATTCTGACAATGTAGTGACAATGAAAAATTGTCCCACAGAAGTAAATTGTGTGTTCAGACGATCGTAACCTAGTGTCTACAACTGCGATTAACTCTGAGATAATATCTGACAAAACGTCGGCAGAGTGAGAGAACGAATTTCTTTATGTCCATTTTAATGTCTAACAAGGAGTACACGTATTTTTGTTAATCTTATAAGAATTCATAAATCAATGAAAGCCGAGAAGAAAACACATCTTTGCGATGAATAAAACCTTATATGAATTTTGTAAATGCACACATTTTGTACGAAAATAAACACTTAAAGTATATATTTAATGCATAAAAGTAAATTATTTTTCATTTAAAATAGTTTTTTAAAAGATATTTTGCAAAATTAATAATCGCTAAAATTGCAATGGCGTCTTTTTGTAAACAAACACACACACAATCGCTTTTTTGACAGCTCTTATTATAAGATCGTTGCCATAAGATTTCTCATAAGAACGCTCTCATAAAAATTATTATAAGACTGCGATAACACTGATTTTAAGTCTACACGTAACAGAATTCTCTCTGCGATTGAATTTGACGTTCTCATCTCAGATATTATCGCAGGTGTGGACACTAAGTAAGAAAATCTTACAATTTCATTGTCAGACTATGGTATGACAAATAAATGTTTGGCAGTGTTGCCCATCAAGCTTTTTTCTGACAATGATGCCATTGCCAGGTGCATTAATTCTATACATCTGACAATTAAAACTGAGCTTACAATACCAGCCAATTATCTGGCAATGCCGACCAAGAGTGTTCTCACGATTGTCAGATGCCTGACAACATTGTCGTCTTACAATTGATTGAAAATGGTTTTTCTGACAACGTTGTAAGTTAAAAATTGGCAGTTCACACGGTTGTAATACATTTTCAGACAATTTTACTGGCAATATTGTAAGATCTGACAACCGTGTGTACGTAGCTTTAGCTATTTACGTCAAATGTATTGTTTACATTTTTGAAAGTCAATTTAGTGTTTTATTCTGAATTAAACATATAAAAATTATTTTGTGTACGTATAAATAATTCAAATAAAATGATTTATAATTATGAAAAGGTACATTTATAGTTTATAATTGTGAAAAAAGTTACAAATATTTTTGATTAACATAGCTTACCAGATGCCTGTTTTTGTTGTATTGTTGTAATTTTGCTCTAGTGCTGCCACCGTGTAAATGTTAACGCACCTTGTTGTATACCTTACCGGCAGACACTCTGTATATAAATGGGCATATTCATAAAAAATTAAAATGTATTTGAAATGAATTTTAATAAAATTCTGTATGGAATTTTTGAATTAATTTTAAGTTTTATAAATATGCCCAAAAAAGTGTATAAATGCCTATGTATACACTAGAGGTCTGCAGCGCTTAAGTTTTAACTTATATTATACACTTATGACAAATGCAGCATTACATCATAAACTTCATATAAATATATGTATGTACATGCATTTAACAAGCCGGTAAAAAAACAACAACAACAATTAGTATAAGAACGTTTCTTTCCTGTCAGAGTAGCTTAGTCAGGCCAAGGTTACCCAAGCGTCCCTTTTGTAAGTGTAGTAATATAAATATTTTAAACAAAAAATATTTACTTTGTTAAATTTTTTGTTGAACTTTTATAATTTTTTAACGAGCCAGGCTTGTCGGTATACGTACACGGCTGCAAGCGATGCTTACATACATGCACTAGCTGTCCGATTACGCAGACATATTAAGCCCAACTGTAGAGTGTTGTGGAGAGGTATTAAACCTGCGAATGTTGGAACTAATACACTAACACTGCTCTCACCGATAGTAGGCTATTTTTTTACTGTATAAGGCTCTCTTTCAGTTCTCTTACTATGATAGTTTATTTTTCTCTTAGTTTGTTAAAATAATGAACATATAAAATATAAAGTAATGTTTAACTAAAAGTATACTTTTCGTCTACTATAAACAAAAAAAAACTTACTTTACTTTCAAAAGCCGGTTTTAAAGTTAAACAGAGAAAAAGCAGTTTTTAAGTATGTTAACATAACTCTAAATAAATAAGCTGTTCGCCGTCAAATGATAATATGTAAAAAAATAAATTAGTTTTGTGAAAATTAAATAAAAATTGGTACAAAAAAAAAAATTAATATATACTCGTAGATATATAAAATATCTACATTGAAGACATTGACGTCGTGCCTTAAGAAGACCCAAAATATATTAGCAAATGTTGATCCCTTTCGTTTTTTTTTTTTTGCGATAGAGCCTGGAAAAGGTGCTCCAGTTAGCCTCCCGTTCCCTTTTTTGTTGACCCTGTCAATAAAAGCGCAAATTTATTGAGTCAAAATAGTTAATAACACACACAACCCCTTTTTCCATTGCAACAAATTTATAATAGTTTTTAAAAAAGTCATTCTTTTTTAATTTTCCTTCAAGTTTTTTGACCGTTTGTTTTCCTGTTTTTTCTTTGCCTGTCAGCTGATCAGATTTGCCACTCGTTTATATTTTATACTAGATTGTATGCAAATGTTTAATGAATTTAACTAGTCACCCATTTAGAGCCAGTTCGACTTAGAACCAACTTTAATTTTGACTATAGTTATAGCCCATAGTTTATAGAAAAATCAAAGTCAATTTAGGGAAATAATTGAAGTTAAATAATAATAATAAATTAATAATATTAGTGCTAATAATAATAATCATAATCCAATGGAAATTCACAATATAATTTAAAATTCAAGTAAATATATATAAAAAAATATATAATGTAACGATCAATTCGTTACAGTAGCTTAACTCGACATGCTAATTTTCTGTTTTTGTTATTTCGATACTTGGAATATGAGTTCTTACTTTGCCACTACGCTTGTATTTCACCTATGTAAATATAACTTTTCAGACCTGTTGCGTATATAACTACAACGTTTTGGGAAGCTGCTGCAAAAAATATTAAAAACTTCAGATTTTTTTATTAGATATTTGTGTTTTATGATTTTATTGCATGAAAAAATGTTAATATATTATAATTAATATGGCACAATGTTTCTGAGGTTATTTTAACTTCCAGAATACAAAGAAGAGAATATTTTAAGAAAGCGACTACAACTTTAAGTTTGCTGGCAAAAAAGTATACAAAACATATTAGAGCCCTTCCTCCACATATATACATACATATCCCACTGATTTGTAGTATTTTTTACAATTATTTGCAATATACAAGTAGCCATCATGAAGCATAATAAATTTTTCAATAAATGGGTTTATTATGCCGTTATTTAATTGTTCTTATTTTATTTGAAACGCAAACTTGTAATCATTTATTTAAAAGTAATTACATACATACACGAATTTAGAATAAGTATTTAATTTTTTCTGCATTGACATCATCAAACTATAAATATAATAATAATTGCTCTAAAGAAACTCTTAAAGTAGTGTTTATTATAATACAGTGTTGTATAATGTAACTCTTATATTAGAGCTGTCCAGAAATTAGTATTACCCAGCATTTACACATGTAAGTGCAAGTTCGAAAATGTCAATATATTCAAACTTTTTTACCAATACACAAAAATTTTTCTTACTTACAACTCAAATTCAGTTGTACGTACACACGGTTGTCAGATCTTAAATATTGCCAATAAAATTGTCTGAAAGTGTATTACAATCGTGTGAACTACCAATTTTTAACTTACAACGGTATCAGAAAAACCGTTGCCAATCAATTGTAAGCCGACAATGTTGTCAGGCATCTGATAATCGTGAGATGAAATTGTAAGATTTTCTTACAATTTCTTAACACTGCATTTACATATACAAGGTGGCGCAAAAATAGTGATCCAATTTCGTTCTTGGAGAACATTTTGACCATATAAGAAAAGTTATTTGAGTGCTGGAAACCCTTATTTGGATCTGTAAAACTTTTTCTTGTATCTGATAAAACTATATTGTTAATTTAAAACGCCATTGATATGGCTCTCCATAGTATTGTAAAAAAATAGTATAAAGAACTATTCTATATTCTGGCTCAATAATATGTTACCATATTAGTGTCATACTCAAGCATGTTATTATATTAAGAAACCATATTTTTGTTATAGATAACCACATTACTTTCATTATAGAACTATACTAATGTTGCAAATAACTTTATTTCAATAGAACCCTATTTTTTTGTGTTAATTTAATATACATATGATAATAAATAAAAGATAAAATATAAATTTATATATTCATGATATAATATAATTAGAAATAATTCGGAACATTCATCCGGGTTGTTTCTTGATGGGATGAAAGCACAAATGCCCTCTTTCATGTTGAATTATCTATTAGCTGTAATAAATCAGAAATAGTTATTAAGCACTTCGTAAAAATTGTAATGACTTTGACAACAGTATGGTTGGATATTACCATACTATGGTTAGCCGGAAGTATGGTTGGCTACGTCATAGTTTTGTTGGTTACCAGACGGATTACATCTTAATAAAATACAACTGAAAAATATAACTGAAAGAATATTAAATGTTAGCGATGAGAACGAAAATATAATTGATAAAGCTAATAGTAAGTTTATTTTGTAAGCTTAGTTATGTTGTAGGCGAGTTAGCGTATCATACTTATAATAAAAACACATTTTTTGGTAGTGGGTGTGATAAAACCTATTGTTGTTTTAAACAAAATTTTCATAAATACTATTGTTGTATGCAACCATACCTTGAAATGTATAGACGGTAAAAATAGGATTTCAGAAAGGCACACAATAATACAGTTTTAGAGCAACAAAGTGTAATTAAATTGAAAATACACTGTTTTTAACCATAACAAACAATGTTATAGCATGTATACTAATGTTGTTGTAACCAGTTTGAAGTGCCTTTTCTTTGCGTGTAGACTTGAAAATTTTTTAAACAATTTTACGATTAGGGAACAGTCAGTCCAAACACTGCTGAGAGTACACGCCGAAGACAGTGGCATTAAGTGTATCGTAACAGTAACAAATGTGCGTAACAGCCACAAATTATAAGCAGCATGAGTTCAATACATATGTACATAAACTAAAGTTCGTATTCATAGATTTTCACAGTGAGAAAATTATTCGTACATTATACAGCAATGTATTAAAAACCAAGACGGTTCAAGCGTTCACAGAAAAAATTATAGTAAAAAAAATTAAGAAAATTTTTGTCAGAAAAAGTAATTTGTTTGCATATAGATAAATATCAAAAAAAAAAAAAATAACCTTTCGTATCGTATTTTGTTGTTGTTTAAAAGAATAGTTGTTTTCGATCAATAATTATTTTTACTAAAGTTTTGTTTAAATCCACGAATTCCTTTACAGGTCCGCATACAAACAATTTATTAATTGATTCAACAAATTTCGTTATTGAGCACGAAAACAATTTTTTCTGTGTTGAATTGTGCGGCTAAAAATAAGCTGATTTCAGCCGCTTCAACGGCGGCGGTTGGATAAAATAATATTAAGCTAATTCGGTTTCAACCCCTGCCTTCCACTACTTCTGCTTCCTTACATTACAAGTATTTATCGCAAGACAACAATGCCACGGTGGCTATAATTAGTCCCCCTTACAGCAACATGCACCAGAATGATCAAGGTATACTAATAACACGTCCCTATGATTTTAGGTCTGAGCCACAGCCAGAACATTTTAGCCAATATACCGGGGCAGTTCAGCCACGATCAGCGCCAGGTAAACTTCAAAGCAGCGCAGTGGGGGAGTGCTGATGCCCGTTCTACCAATTAACCCTTGGTGAAGTAGCTAAAGGGCCAACATAAGTTTCTTAGAAGTTTATTTGATACAACAAATGAGACACTTCTACCCCCTAAGACCTATGAAGCCAGAACAAAGTAAGGCAAAACCTACTACCCAGCGGAATATGTTGATACCGACATAAATACTTAAAACATATTAGTAATACCTTTTTTTTTTATATTGGACCAGTACTCAGGGGATAACCCCTACATATGCAGTGCATTGTACCAGAACTGGGAAAATAGGTTGTGAGGAGGAGGAAAGAGGGAGTAGTGTTTGTGAACATTTGACTTGAACTTTCCAACGTTATAACAGACAGGAAACACGTCTGCAGGCAACTTATTCCACAGACGAAGCGTACGGCTGAAAAACGAATTCTCTCTGTAATGCGTAGTGCGATTCCCCGGGCAATCGACCACAAATGGATGAGCTCTAGACGATGAGCGCGTGCTACGTAAAAATGTGCGAGTTTCGGGAACAAGATCCCTAATCTCGTCAGAGCAAAATCCATTGTAGTAACGATAGAACAGAGTAACGCACCCCACACTGCGACGATCCTCCAGTGAGTCAATAGAGTTGGATACCCTACTGTCACCGATAAGCTTCTTCGCCCTCTCCTGCACACGGTCGAGTAACCCCAAAATAGACTTTGAGGCACCGGCCCAAACATGAGAGTTGTATTCCATTTTCGGTCGGATGTAGGTGGTATAAATAGTAAGGAGGTCGGATGAAGTGAAGTACATCTTACACCGTTTCAAAAAACCAAGGCACTTGAATGCTTCTTTGGAGACATGAAAAATGTGTTCATTCCAGCGAACATCACACTGTATCTTCGTTCCAAGAACATCAACAGCATCCGATTCCTCAATATTTGTACCATCCATGAGTACAGATGAAGCAGCATTTGCGGTCGTTTGTTTGTGTGTTAATAGGCAACATTGGGTTTTACGAGCGTTAAAGGTGACCCTGTTTTTACGACCCCATTCGGAGATTAATAGAAGATCACTATTCAGTGAATCATTCATATTTAGCCTCTTGGCAGCGATCTTTGATAGGCTGGGCCTATAACTAAAAGAGTACGAGTGACAAATGCTGCTGTCATCCGCGAAAGAATGGATAGGGTTGGAAGTTTGATAGAGAAGGTCGTTGAGGAAAATAAGAAATAGAGTAGGAGAAAGAACGGAGCCTTGCGGTACCCCTGAATTAATCTTGAACTCGTTTGATGAGACCCCATCTATAACAACTCGTATAGTGCGGTCTCTGAGAAAGCTCGATATAAATCGAGAGAAGTCATCACCGACACCAAAAGCAGTAAGTTTTGCCAGTAGCGCACCATGCCACACTCTGTCAAACGCCTTGGAAATATCCAGAGCCACCACCTTACTTTCGCCAAAATGATGGATTGAGTTTTATGTGTTTAACCTTAATAGCCTCTTAACCGCAATACTATTGCGAATTTCATTCAGAAAATTCCCAAAGTACACATATGTTTAACATAAATTGACCTAAATTTGAATTAAAGTTAACCTAAAACATTCAAAAAGTCAAATCACGTGGGGCTTAATATCAAATAATTTATAGCAATTACAGAGCAATTCTTCAATTTAAAAAAAAACATACTTAGAAGTAAATGGTTAACTAGAAAGTTCAAAAACAATTTCATTTTCCCAAAAAAAAAAAAAAAAAAAAAATGTCTTCAAAATAAAAAACTCTAAATAATTCTAAAAATGTTAAAGTTGACCTCAATTTGGAGTCAAGAAAAAACGGTTAAAGCTAATGAAACTACTCGTAGTATAATAATCATTGCTAAGAAAAACAGGCCATATACTGAATGAAATAAATCGCACGTCATAAAATATGAAGGATTTTTATAATATTTTATTTATTTTGTTGTGCTTTGACTTAAGCAAAAGGATATCTTTAAGTTGTTCTGCGTTACAATTTAATATTGCGTGTGTTACCTCAAACGGTTTTCTTAAAGAGAAGTCATAGACTCAACGGCGGGGGAGGTGGTTGCTGTAACAAAAAAACTATGTCCAGTTTGAAATGTCTGCACGACAGCTTTTTTAACTTTTCATGTTGTTTTTCGTTAAAGTTTTATTTTATTTTTCCTTTAATTTTGAGTCAGATAGGGGTTAAACTGGTTTGTAGTTTTAACACAAACTGTGTTGACTCATAGAAATTAAAGTTAATTTGGTTTCCTTCTACTCCTTTCTTTAGAAATCAAAACAGTTTTGTATGCAGGTGTAAACCTGAGGTACTTTATATGATTAATATATAACGATAATGAAGTAAATTATTAACTATTAAAAAATATTAATGCCAAATTAAAAAAGGTCAAGAAAGAAGATTTAATACAGACAGATCGCGATATAACGAGCCATTTACGAGGGCGGTTCGGAAACTTCTTAGCCTAGCACAAAAAGCGCAGTGCAACCAGAAAAAAATGTAAGTGTTTTAGAAACTTCCATTTCTGCTATGAACACGTGGTAAATTTTGTTTCGATCTGGTAACTCCTTCATATAGAAACAGGTGTTCACAAAAGACGCATCCGCGATTTTTTTACAGTGGAAAAATTAGAAATACGTGATGTCATTAAATATTTACATAAAAAAATATAATAATAAAAATAAATAAATAAATAAATAAAATAAATAAAAAAAGGTTTATCGGGACAAAAAATTCATTATGATAACTCATAATGATATTAGCTGAAAGTGCTCCTTCATATGCAACAGTAAAAATTTGGGTTGCTGAGTGTAAACGTGGTCACACAAACATTGAAGATGAACCACGTAGTGGACGTCCAAAAACAGCAACAACAACAGAAATTGTAGCCAAAGTTTATCATATGGTATTAAATGATCGACGAATGAAAGAGCGTGAAGTACCTAATATCATGGGCATCTCAAATGATCGAGTCCATTTAATTTTGCATGAAGAACTACAGATGAAAAAGCTTTCTGCAAGATGGGTGCCGCATTTGTTAACAGTCGACCAAAAACGCATAAAAATGAACATTTCTCAAGCTTGTTTGGATCGTTTTAAGCGAAATAAAATGGATTTTAAGCATCGTTTCATAACTGCTGATGAAACATGGATCCACCACTATACTCCAGAGATAAAAGAACAATTCAAACAATGGACTGAAGCCGAAGGAAGTGCACCGAAGAAGGCAAAAACAATTCAATCGGCTGGTAAGGTTTTTTTTGGGACTTCAGAGGTATTTTATTGGTTGACTATCTGCAAAAGGGTAAAACAATAAATTCAGAGTACTATTGCCACCTTTTGGATCAATTAAATGTACAAATTCGAGAAAAACGTCCTGGCTTACAACACAAAAAAATAATTTTTCATCAAGACAACGCACCAGCGCACAAGAGTGTTTTAATAATGGCTAAAATCAACGAATTAAAGTACGAGTTGCTTGACCACCCACCTTATTCTCCTGATTTAGCTCCCAGTGACTTTTACCTGTTTCCCAAATCTAAAAAAATTTCTCGCTGGCAAGCGTTTTACCTCAAATGAAGATGCAATTGCAGTTGTAAACCACTATTTTGAAGACCTTGAGGAAAACTATATTAATCAAGGGTTAGAATTGCTAGAAAAACGTTGGACTAAATGTATTGAAGTTTCAGGAGATTGTATTGAAAAATCAAAATATTTTTGAAAAACTATTTTCTTTCATTGATAGGCTAAGAAGTTTCCGAACCGCCCTCGTAATGTCAGACTCATGCGTTGTACCGAAAAATTCTTAATTTATTTTGTTGTATTTGTTTATTATTATTACGTTTATACGCAGCCTATTTGCAAATAAAAACTATTTGCAAATAACTAACTCACTGTTTATACGGCAATTTGTATATGGACAAGTTGTATTTTGTTAGTATGGCATATGTTCAACATGTAAACAATTGGTAGCACTGTAAAGCACCCCACACATTTCAACTCAGTTGGCAACTGAGTCGATTGCTGTCCAAATCAAAGCGTGTATGGCTTTGTCAGTTGATTAGTTTGGCAGTTGTCGAGTTGGTTGAAGAAAAATTAAAATGTTTTGATTTTTTTCAAGTTGACTAGCAAGTCTTTCAATTCGGTTGTGTTGTGTGTGTTCGAATCTCTTGATCAGGTCTCAAAATTTATATTTGTAGTGTTTTTGCAAGGAGAACATTATATATTTTTAAAATTGTCCATAATTTCATTGAATTTAATAGTTGAATGAAAATCTTTCAATTCAGTTTATGAAGTTTGTGGGCAATAATCAATTCAGTTGAGAGACTCAATTCACAATTGAATTGAAACGTGTATGGGCCACTTAATAGTGTAAACAGCATTTAGATTGCTGAAATAATAAGAGAAAAAACAAAAAATTAAATATTTTTGTAGTTCAATTAAATCAAATAATAATAAAAATTAAAAATTTTGAATATTTGTTTCTGCACGTTATTTTTACTATATTTCCTGCATGCCACATCGACGAAATCTTTTAAATTGTGAAATAAATTGGCAACTTGTTTTGTCTTCTTTGCGAATAAGTTTTTAATCAGTAATTGTTTTCGTGAGTTAGCTATACACAAATAACAAATTTTCTGTTTATGCGGCAATTTTTGTTATTTATAATATTTTTATTCGCAAATAACCTGCACGTATAAACGTAGTGTATGTCTCTATATAGCAAGACTTGGTTTTATAATTAAAATACGGGGCAGTATTATGTAAAATAAAATCGCCAAAATAAACTAGCATTAATTACAAATAACATAAAAATAAAACTAAAATTGAATAACAAAAGTACACAGTCATGTGCTGAGAAACGCAAAAATTTTGAATCACTTGTGAGGTCATAATCGCAAATCCCATTTTTGTGTGTGCTGATGATCCCGCGTTTTGTTTAAGCAAAAATATTTTTTTTTTGTATTTCCATTCGTTTATTTATTGAATCTTCAAAATATGAACTAACAATATGAATTCAAATCTTAAATACTAAATATAAAAGTTATTTAGGTCCCGTCAAAGCTAGACAAAAAAGTTTTATTTTGTGGGAATAATATCGGTAGAATCACCCAGTTAACGTTCTGATGGTTGGCAAGGATCAAAGAAACTGTATTAAGTTGTGTGTAAAAATTAAATTAAATGCGCAAAGATATTTGAAATGCGTTCGGCGAGTCTACTATGAGCAGAACACAAGTTCAATTGTGGTATAACCGGTTTAAGAAAGGCCGAGAAGATGTCAATGACGATGCTCATCCTGGTCGCTCGAGCACGTCAACAAACGATGAAAACATTGAAGCAGTGAAGATATTGATTTTGGATAATCATCGAATTACTGTCAGAAAGGTTGCTGATGATGTTGGCATATCGTTCGGCTCATGCCAAGCAATTTTTACGGCATATACGGCGTTTTAGGCATGAAACGTGCGGCAGTGAAGCTTGTTCTAAAATTGCTAAATTTTGAGCAAAAGCAACGTCGCATGGACATCGCTCAGGAGCTCTTGGACATCGTCAACGATGATCCAGATTTCCTCAAAAAGCTCATAACTGGTGACGAATCATGGGTAAACGAATATGGCTATGACATTGAACCCAAAGCACATAAAGTTCGTCAAATGTGAAGGTTGGCTCACTGTTTACTTCGATTGAAATGGCGTGGTGCATCATGAATTCTTGCCACAAGATCGTACGGTCAATAAGGAATACTGCCTTGAAATTATGCGCCATTTGCGCAAAAAAAATCGTCAGAAACGCACAGAATTGAGGAAAACACACTCGTGGATTTTGCACCATGATAACACACCAGCTCACACACACATGCTTGTGCGTGAGTTTTTAGCCAAAAACAAAAGCGTTATCATGCCTCAACCACCGTATTCTACAAAAATCGTCAAAAATGGACCGTACTTCGTCAAATCGTCAAAGTGCTATTTTCAGCAACCAAAATCGTCAAAATGACGATAAAGAAATGTTTTTATATTTTAGTGGAATAACTGCAGATTGAAATCTTATTCTTACACCCAATACCTATAAATACAAATATTTCTTAATCCAGAAAACGCAAATGAATTTTTTTTCTATTGTTTTCTTAAGCATTATGTTAACACGTACATGCATATGTGTGTGTATGTGCATGTATTTGTACATATACTTGTGTGTGTGTGTAAAAGTTCTTATAAAACAAGTGTAGAGTATTTGTAAAGGACTTTAGACCAAGTTGTGGACACAACAAACTTTAGTCGTTGAATAAAAGTTAACCAACGTGGTTTCATTAAGAGAAAACAACCAACAAAAAGATAGACAAAAGTGAACTTAAAGAATTTCTCTTCTGCTTGGAAAGAAAACCAAAACACAAAAATATTTGTGGAATTTTCAAATAGTAATGTGTATTTTAAAGTTTATAAAGTTTTTAAAGTGTCTTTGGCCCTTAATAAGGACAATTGCAAACAACAATAAATGCAGAACTTTGCACAACACTTCGAAACATATTCTTGGCGTCCGAATGTTGGCGTAATCGAAAAGTGTGAAAAATCGCTTTAAAACAAACATATGTGGAAACATACTTATATTTTTTAAACGTATCGTTGTACGTCAACTTATTTTATATTAACGAGCATTATTTTAAGTGTGATAGATATTCAAATATGACAATTAATTGTCGGCAGTTAATACGGAGAACTGCAAATGTGTTTTATTCGTGTAAGGAATATTTGTGGGAAAAATTTACAAATGCACGACCGGCTTTTATTGAAAACATTAAAAAATGTCTACAGTTCTATTGTTGTTTGTGCTGTCATTACTATAAACGTAAAAAATCGATTGATGATGTTGAATTAAGCAATAAAAGCAATCATTTAAGTGATAATTGCCACGATAATGAGATCTTAGAAATAAAAGAACCTGTTACTACACCCATTATTTCTTTAGAAGCAATCGATGAAATGTAAGTGGAAGACATACATACATATCCACCGTTTGTCTAATATAGAATGGCCCTAACTCACACTATTGAAGAATTGGAGATTTTTAACGATTCTAATACATTTGACATAAATACACCTTGTGACAGTAAAATTCATGGAATTGGTTCATAAGTAAAGATTTTACACAGAAAAAATAATAGTAAAAATAAAATCAACAAAATTTTTGTCTGAAAAAATAATCTGTATACATATACGAGTACATAAATATCAAAAAAATAAGCTTAGATATCGTGTTTTGTTATTGCTTAAAAAAATAATTGTTTTCGATCAATAATTATTTTTGCTAAACTTTTGTTTGAATCCACGAATTTCTTTACAGGTCCGCATTCAAACAATTTATTATTTGATTCAACAAATTTCGTTATTGAAAACGAAAAATAAAGTTTTCTGTGTACAAACAAATGTTACACATATGTTAAATGTAAAAAAGTTACAATTTGATAAATAAAATTCCAATTATGTTTTTTTTTCTTTCTCCTATAAAATAGCAATTATGTTAGTTAGAGCCTTTCTACATGAGACAAACGATACACAAAGAGCTTAAACTCAAAAAACAAATTTAAAACAAAATTATTTTTGTTGGTATCAAATCTTTGAGAGTAATTGTATTATTTTTTATTGACTACAAGTATGTACGAGTATAACGAAATTAAGTTAAAATTTTTTGCGAATTTTGGCTCATCTTCTTTTAGGGAAGTCAAGATTTTATTCCAGCCTTCCAGGTTTTTATGGCTGAAAAGCAAAAATAAGTGTCAAGAGGTACACAGTTTCATGTACTCTGAAATTCTCTTTTGTTCTGAAATACGTTTTGCCCAACCCAAAGTAGGCATACATATACATGTTTGACGTGCTGTTTTATGTTTTATACTCGTATATATATATGTAAATTTGTGTTAGTGTGTTGGAAAGTAAATTTATACAAAGCACATGCAACCGCCCAGGTGACTGATATGGTTTACGTCATTGATCACCACACAATACCCTCAAGGATAATCGCGCGTATACATTTACATATTTTATTTGGTGTTCTCTTTATGGCGACCACTGGTTTACATTGTTACTTATGCCAAACTTTTTTTACTTTTGCATCCGCGCCATTATACTAGAGGACTACACAATTATATTTTTATACTGCATATACAACTTATTAACGTCGATGTTTTTGCTTGAAAACTACATTTAGTATAATAACAATAAGTGTTGATGCATTGTTTAAAGCAGTGGTGCCCACAAGTTCTATATGGAAGAGTAAACATCAATACATTTAAGGAAAAACTATTTTTATTTAATATTTTTTGTTGTAAAAAGCAAAACATTTACAAAAACAAAGTTCACACTGATAATCGCTGTCGTCAATGTTTACCAGCAGAACATGCGAAAGTGTTGTTGCTTTGCTTTTGTGTGTGTGCAGTGAAGAACGACAAAAAAATATATATATAAGACGACGTTGTTTGTGTATTTTTCATTGCTAGTGGTGAGCGCAGTAGGTGTGTATTAAAGAGCACAGCCCCAATAACAATTGAGTTTCAAGCGCATAGGGCCGGGCATACTTGCCTTAAGATATTTGACAAGTGGTTCCTACTACATTTAAGGATTAATTTTAAGAAACTCGTAAATCTTGTTTTTTACATCGTTTGTACTTTTTGAAGGCTTATAACTATATTTGTGTTTGTATAAGCTTTTAATTGCTAAATTTTTGCTGTGCAAATTATGTCATTTTGCAGTTTATGGTTTTAGGTGTTTGGGCACACCTGGTTTAGAGTCTTGTCTGTCGTTAGCCGCTACTTTTTCCCTTCTTTCTGATGACATATGGACACCGCGCCAAAAGAACTACTTCGGTTTTGAGGCAAAGAAAGAATCAAGTCAATTTCTGATATCCTGTTCTGATGTGAAGCGCATTGGTAGTCATAAGGGCCAAGGTATCACGTATAAGGCGACTGAGCTAAAACTTTCTATCCGCTGTTCACTATGTGCTGAATCATCTCACCATTTAGCTCCTGAATTGTTCTTGGTTTGACGTACACTTTTTGTTTTAAATGTCCGCAAAGAAAGAAATCCAATGGTGTCAAATCACATGATTGTAACGACCAATTAATATCACCACAATGTGAAATAATACGTTCAAGAGCCATTTTTTCATTTGCTGTGTGGCAAGTGGTATCATATTGTTGAAACTACATATGGCTTAATATCATAACCTTAAGATCTGGCCACAAGAAGTACGTTATCAACTCGCAAAAACGAACACCAGTCACGGTAACTGCTTGGTCACATGATCACAAAAAAAACAACACTGTTTGCCGAATAACAAACTGGGCATGCCTGCACAGATGTTTTTGCATTTCCTAAAGATTAAGTTTAAGCACAAATCTCCCAATTGTGGACACATTTAGTCAATTATGCTGACCAAAAAAGTCACGGTGTGCACGAACGTCTATTTCAATTGAACGTCTATTTTCGTAAACGATTTTAACACCTTTTGATGATGTAATTTGTAAAACACTGCAACAATGGAATGTCAAATTGAATTGGGCAAAAACCTTGCTTGACGTTAAGCTGTGACTCACAACATTGTGCAATATGGTTGAACCACTGCTGAAAACATAGGTTGTGTATTCTGTGACTTTTTTGAAGCTGAAAGAAATTAATATAGCACAAAAAAATTTATGTAAACGGTGAAACGCGTCCATCGTTTAGAGCTCATTCATTTGTGATCGATTGCCCGGGGAATAGTACCACGCATTACAGATAGAATTCGTTTTTCAGCCGTACGCGTCGCCTGTAGAATAAGTTGCCTGCGGACGTGGTTCCTGTCTGTTATAACCTTGAAAAGTTCATGTCAAATGTTCAAAAGCACTGCTCTCTCTTTGGCCCTCTTCTTCTTTCTTAGTTCTGGTGCAATGCACTGCACCCCTACATAGGTCATCCCCTGACTGGTCCAAGATAAAAAAGAACATTATGAGTTTAAATCGTGGTCTTAATTGGGCACTATTTCAAGGTACATGGCAAAAATGTATATGAACAATATAAAATTTACTGTAGCAGATTAACAACTTCAGAGCACAATAAAAAAAATTAATTAAGCAAAAATAACTCTGCTCTGGCTTGGTTTAAGAGATATTTTAAACAAGTGCTACATTTTCCTCAAAAAAAATTGTTTGTTTAATTTTCGTATATGTTAATATTTGTATAATAACTTTCCTTGACGAAATTTATATTTTCGTCAAACAAAATCACGTAGTTTGTTCAGTTCGTTTACATAAGTTTCGAACATGATTTTTAACTTAATTTACTATTTAGTGTAAAGAATTTTTCTACTTGTACGAAAGGTGTATGTCCTCGTTAGCGTCCAGTTGTTTTTTTTACTTTCCCCTTGTTTAACTTAGTTTAGGTTTTTGTTTACCTCTTAAGTCAATAGCTTTCATTGCTTTTGTTCTGTACAACTCGATAGAAGAGTTTATATTTCTGTACTTGTAAACTCAATAAAAACAACGGCCACATGTACTTATAAATATTAATGAATAAGATAAATATACATACATACATATGTATATATATTAGGGTGTCCGTTATTTGTAAGGGCAGTTTTTTCTTAAAAAATATTTATGTATCACCCCTCAAAAAGTTGAGGCTTGAGGCTACGCTTTCCAGTGCCGAATTGAAAACAAATTTTATAAACAAACTATTTAGGAAATTATTGTAATTTTATTTTATTATGATATATTGGTATTATTCAATTATGTATGGAACAAAATATCGGCCAAATGGGCACCGCGACCACGGCGGCACACCTCCATCCGATGGTCCAAATTTTCGATGACCCTGAGGCATAATGGAGGTTCTATGCCGTTAATGTGCCGAATTATCTCATCCTTTAGCTGTTGAATTGTTGCTGGCTTATCGACGTATACCTTTTCTTTCAAATAACCCCAAAGAAAAAAGTCCAACGGTGTCAAATCACATAATCTTGGCGGCCAATTGACATCGCCATTACGTGAGATAACACGGCCATTGAATTTGTTGCGCAAAAGAGCAATTGTTTCGTTAGCTGTGTGGCAAGTGGCACCGTCCTGCTGAAACCACATATCGTCTACATCCATATCTTCCAATTCGGGCCATAAAAAGTTCGTTATCATCTCACGATAGCGAACACCATTCACAGTAACTGCCTGACCGGCCTCATTTTGGAAAAAATACGGCCCGATGATGCCGCCAGCACATAAACCGCACCAAACAGTCACTCTTTGTGGGTGCATTGGTTTTTCGACAGTCACTATTGGATTCTCATTCGCCCAAATGCGGCAATTCTGTTTATTGACGAATCCACTGAGGTGAAAATGTGCCTCATCACTGAAGATGATTTTCTTCGAAAATTGATCATCATTTTCATAATAAGTCTGGATAACTTTAACACGTTGTTGGATTGTGTATCTCTCCATGGTTCAAATTGAATAAGTCTGAAATAGAGAAATGTCAAATAAAATTCGGAAAAAAACTTGGCGTTTAGGTGTGGTTCACATTCAACATCGGCCCTTGAAATTTAACCATCCGATATATGAGAAAATTTCATGAAATTTTTTTTTTTGTGCGAGTAGCTAATAATATTCATTGCTAATGTGCACCTCACACATCCCAAAATACCGAGGCCATAACCTTTCCAGTCGATTGTTGTGCTTTCGGGCGCTTTGGACGAGGTTCACCAGTTGCTGCCCACTCAGATGACGATGGTTTTGATTCCGGAGTGAAGTGATGGATTTATGTTTCATCCATTGTCACATATCGATGCAAAACTTCCGATATGTTATGTTTATGCTTTGGACAAAGCTTTCTCATAATCAAATGCTCATGCAATATAAGGCCAACACGGTCTTTTGATCTCTTTACAATGTCAGCTAACTCAAGCAATTTCATTTTCCGATCATTCAAAACAATTTTGTGGATTTTTTTTATGTTTTCTGGTGTTACCGCCTCATTTGGAATCCACTGCGTTCTGCATTATCGGTGTCTGTACGACCACGTTTGAAGTCAGCAAACCAACGTTTTATTGTCGTTTCTGATGGAGCGGAGTCCCCATAACACTTTTCAAGGCATTACTTCGTTTGAAAGGTATTTTTTCCCATCAAGAAGCAGTGTAAAATTAAAACACGAAATTGTAGCAAAAATAGCGTAACTTTTACTCAATACCTCGCAAACTGATGAATAGATTATCGTGAAATTTTAACAGCTGTATTTTGAAGGTTAGTATTAACTGAAGAAATGTGATTCCAATAAAACTAGCGCCATCTATGTGTTAGACCCGAGACTTTTCAGCCCATGTAGTAGACTCTAAAATTACTATCACTTAATATTTCAGTATTACAAACATACTCGTATGTCTACTTACGTGCCATAAATATTACTTAGTGCCTTTTCCACTATACAAGAAAATAAGATTGCAATTTTTCATTTTCTTCTTTGAACTTTCTTTGCCGTTTCCACTGTGCAAGTGTTATTGCTTAAACTGAACTGATTTTAGCTTGAATAGTATACATACGAATATGAAAGTAAAACGAATTGCAAGTACAAGCAAGTATGTACTCGCTTACTGGATGAGGTAAAATACCTCACCCCGTTCTCTAAAAGTTAATCAGTTCAGCAATAAGACTTGCATAGTGGAAACTGGGAATTTCATATCCTACATAAAATAACTTTAACAAAAAGATATATGCATGTAGTTGCTTGAAAGATATGACAATAAAAATGTGATCTACAAAAATCGTCAAAAACAGACCTTAAATAGTCAAAGGGCTGTTTTTAGCAGCCAAAATAAATCGTCAAATATGCAACCATGATTACGAGTGGCAATGTATGTATTTGCAGAGGCATGCATATGCATACACATAAAGAATGTAATTGAAGCTTCACAATACTGAGAAGTGTTAGAAGCAGCGTTACCACTATTGCCCTTTTCCAACCAAATTTGGTCGGCTGGTCGGCTAAACCTTATTTTGGTCTTTTTGAAAAAAATTCAACTCTACATTCTATGAAACTCCGAACATTGGTCAGCTTGAAAATTTTAAACTTTCGGCAGTCCTATATACTTCTAAGTATGAAAAGCAAATATCAAATATTTATTTGTAAAATTGCCCTTTAAGGCCCTGATTCACGATCGTATAATGCATTCACAGGAAGCTGTTCCAAAAGTCTGGCCGACTTGAAAAAATCGCTTCAAAATGGCGTTGTAGGCCACACTATTATACAAGTATGATTGAAATAATTTATATACACAATAAAACAATTAAAAACTCTTATTAACACACTAATTTTACATTACTTAAATTGTTTTCTTGAGGCACCACCAATATTCTTATATTTTTCACAATATATATCACACTGATCGCACAGAAACCATAATGTTTCGAAAAGTTTCATAAAATTTTTCAAATCGCACGATTTGTCAAAAAATCTGTTGTATGGTTGCATTTTTAGTACTTTTTCAGCACTCATGCTTTATTTTGTAGATCGCACGATCGTGTATGATAGTGTAACATGGCCTTTAACATAACATAATTTTCATATATATTTATTGGCCCAAAAAGCTGAAATGTGCACTGGAAAAAATATGAATTCGAATGAAATTTTAGAAGTTAAACGACAAATGTTGAAATTTTATATTAAGCTTCTAAATCAAATGAAACCTAGATTTGACTTTAATCGTAAAGATATTAATATGTTACAAATAATTACTGCCTCTAAAGTGTTGTCTAAAGAAGACTTACCTATATTGAACCTAATTTTAAACATATCTTACCTTGTTGATTGTACCCCTGATATTATTATTACACAGTGGATTTTGTTGCGATTAACAGAAATGAAACTTTGTTTTCGTTACAATATTGTTATAATTTAAAAACTTTATCGAATAAAAATTATACTTTATGTTTTTAATATCCAAAAAATTGCTGTTTTAGATAGGATTTTGGTAGGTTTTTAGATCCAAGTTTGATCGGAATGTAAATTTTTGAGTGGCAGCCCTGGTTAGAAGTTTTAATTCAGTAAACATGTGTGCTTTTAATAAAGCTTTATTAAAATAATACTTAACACTTCGTTCGTGTTTTTGATAAGCTTTTTTATGAGTATAACGCAATTAAGTAGGATGCATTTAAGAGAAAAATATGTGCATAAATTAAATGAATTTTAGAACTATTTAAGCTTAAAATTTTCTTAGCTATGATCCACTTATCCGTGAAGTACTGTTAATACACAAAAACATACATATGTATGTGTGTAGAACTCGAACATGGTTAAGTATTTAAAAAAATATATTTCATATTACATTCAGAATCAAAATGCAATATCTTACTTTAATTGTTTGAATTAACATGATAATGTTTTTTAATAAATTTTTCATGCAATATGACAACTCTAATGTGAAGACATACCATGTGCGTTAATATTTCATAAATCTGGATATGTAACTTGTCACGTACCTAGTCTTAAAATAATAAGCGATTACGTTCGGTAATTGCACACAGAACAGGATAGAAATTATTTTAGTTCAATGAACTCAATATGTAAACAGAAATAATAATTTACGAGTAAATTGCAGACAAGTATCACATTCAATAAGCAAAATTATTTTAATTTTTTATAAAAATACATTTAAATAGAGCGCTTGAATGGTAATAGCTGTCACGTGAGCTTAATATTTCCAGTGCCCATCAACAACAAGAAAAAACTTGTGGAAAATAGCTACACACATATACATATGTACTCGTATGTGTGTACAAATATGTTATTTGATTTTTTAAAGTGTGCTAATAAGAAAAACAAACAGTATGAATTTAACATTTTGTAGTCAGAGGGCGAAGACTTTTTTGCTTTAAACTCCCTTTTATTGGAGCTGCTTGGCTTAAGCAATGGAAAAATGAGTTCGAGATGTACACAGTTGTGCAAACGATTTCCGTTGGTATTTGCCAGTGTGGTCCTACTTCTAATCACAAGAAGAATAAATTGCGTAAATCAACGCTCCCACTCGGAACAAACTGCCATGCATGAGTACCAATTCGATCACATGTTGTTTGGATATGATCTCCCTCTTAGTTAGCAGAGGAGTGGAGCCTATCTGAACTTTATAAAGGGTGGTGAAACCAAAACGCATAATAGTAATCCTCACTATTTTTATAAACGTGAAAATAACTCCGTCTGTCTGTTTGTTATCTTTTCACACCTAAGCGGCTTGAAGTCCGACACTCATTATAGTAGTTTTTATTCTGAAGTTTGAGCCACAAAGAGATCAATATACGAGGGCGGTTCGGAAACTTCTTAGCCTAGCACAAAAAGTGCGCTATAAACAGAAAAAAGTTAAGTGTTTTGGAAACTTCCACCTCTGCTATTAACACATGTTAAATTTTGTTTCGATCTGGTAACTCCTTCATATAGAAGCAGGTGTTCACGAAAGACGCATCCGCGACTTTTTTACAATGGAAAAATTAGAAATGCGTGGTGTCATTAAATATTTACATAAAAAAGGTTTATCGGGGCAAGAAATTCATAATGATATGGTGAAAGTGCTGCTTCATATGCAATAGAAAAAAATTGGGTTGCTGATTTTAAACGTGGAAAAGCTTTCTGCAAGATGGGTGCCGCATTTGTTAACAGTCGACCAAAAACGCATAAGAATGAAAATTTCTCAAGCTTGTTTGGATCGTTTTAAGCGAAATTAAATGGATTTTAATCGTCGTTTCATAACTGTTGATGAGACATTCTACCAACCAAATACATGTGATGCTTTTTACCGTTGTGCTTATTGTAATTCTGCCACTACCTGCTTAAAGCTGCCTTGGGCTTAGGTAGTTTAAAATTTCATATTTATCACAGCTAACGTATATTGTAAAAAATCCTTCTTAACAATGAAAACTTGAACTAAACCCCGTGTATAAAGTAAATTTTATTCCAGTAAAAAATTATAAATAGCTTGTTTTCTATGTTTCCCAGCTATCTATATGTCGACATTTCATAGGAACTACCCTAATCATCAGTAGACTTTGGAAACTTTTGAAAGATATTCTCAAACATTCAACTTTATATCCCAACAATCTATGTTTGAGAATATCTTTCAAAAGTTTCCAAAGTCTACTGATGATTAGAGTAGTTCCTATGAAATGTCGACATATAGATAGCTGGGAAACATAGAAAACAAGCTATTTATAATTTTTTACTGGTATAAATGTTAGAAGCTTAAATAGCGAATAAAAAACTTAATTGTAAATTTTATTATTAACTAAATTTGTTCTGATAATAACAATTAAACATTGAATGTTTCTAACATAAAATATATTTCTCTTTTAGCAACAAATCTTCCCAAACGTCCAACGAGAACGTAAATACCGCACCGACGGAAACTGAATCGAAAGTTCTGGAAAATCAATCAAACCAAACTCCAACGCCATCAGTGAGATCAACTACATATTCTCTTAAGTCCACAGCGTCTGCGCAATCCAGTAATGAGAGTAGGAGCCTTAAAGCAGATTTTTTAGCTAAAGATGATGAAAAGCTCGTTTCGAACACAAGTAACAATACTACGGTCTTAGAAATAGCAACTGCTGATAGTAATGATGATAACTTGATTAAAGAAGCAGATGATTTTGTCACATCACCACTGACAACTGTTGAAGACACATTAACAGAAGCAGCTGAAATGAATGAGGTAGCGAGTGAGTCACCTTCAAAATGGCGAACTGGTGGAGACGTTTTACAAGTGGAAGATGTTGTCGATGATCATAAGCTTGAACAAGAAATAGAAGACAAAGGGGAAAACTTTAAACATTATGGTAGTTTAACAAGTTTGCAGAGTAAAACTGAGAGCATCAAAACTCAACTTGAAGATACACCACCAGTGCTATCAAGATCGCAATCTGGAAAATCACTTGTTATAGAGGAAGATATTGAAGATAATACTAGTTTTGTGGTAGTCGAAGATGTGGAAGAAGTTGAAGATAATAACACTAACTGTTCTAAACCGAATTCAGCCAAATCGAAAACTCCTAGTTGTAGGTCTCGTAGTCCCACAATAGAAGAAATCAAAGCTTTGTCACGGAAAAACTCTATGGTGAAATCCATGGAGTCTCTGTGTGAAAGGCCCAGCTCTAAACACGAATACGCAGACAATACCACCGAAACAAGTTCCCAATCAAGTGCTCAATTAAACAGTAGTACCGCGTCGTCATCACTACCACTAAAGCTGCAAACACCGTTAAAGCAAAAATCGAAAACCACACATTTTCTTAAAAGTCATCGTAGAATTTCGCCAGTGAAACAATCAATAAAAATGGTGCAGGCCGAGCTTTTTCCAAGCACTTTGCAGCGATTTGAAAAACCTCGGGAGGCTTTAATGAAAACATTTGATCAATTGGACTCCGCCAACTGGGAAGTGGTTATGTTAGGACTTAAAAATATGGTTCGACTAATGAGATATCATCCCGAAAACTTAGACCTTCAAATGCATATGGTATGCATACAATTGACTAGATCTGTGCGAAATCTTAGATCTCAGGTGGCCAGAGCAGCTTGTACAGCAGCTACAGAATTGTTTACGCTGAAATCACGCTATTTAGAACAAGAATGCGATGATTTGGTGTGTGCTCTCTTACATCGCACTGCAGATACGAATCGTTTTATACGTGCCGATGCAACACGAGCACTCGAATCAATGTGTGATAATTTGACACCTTCAAAAATCTTGAATATATTAAGCAACAAGGGCGCAATACATCCAAATGCTTTGGTGCGCACGACCACAGCAAAATTATTGAATCGTTTGGTAGAACGTTTAAGTTGTGAAAAGATTTACACCCTGCCTCGCGACCAGCGTGACAAATTTTTTGTTACTGGTGCAAATCTATTACTCGAAGGCAGTTTAGATACGCGCAGCTACGCAAAGTCCTTATTTAAATTATTATCGTGTCATCCAAACTATACACGACTCCTACATGAAATTATACCACCACGGACATATCGCAACATTGAGAAAACTTTAAAAAGTATACATTGAATATTTTTGTTATTATTAATTACTTTTTAGTTTAAGTGAAATTATAGACATAAGAACATTATAATTATATGCGCATGTTCTAATTAAATAGCATTGTGAAATTTATAGAAAAAAGAGGAAGAGTTCAAAGAACTTCATATGTACATATTCTTATTTCCATATGTACTATCCACTATAGTTTTTCGCATTAAATTATGTATGTATGTGTACAGATCAAACATGCAGTCTTTTATTAACTCACCTTATATTAATTATTAGTATGAAATGGAAAAAATAATGTTTAATAATAAAATAATAAAACATACTTATTTTGTAAGTATGCATGTTGTCTAAAAATAAATTTACCAAAACTTTTCTTAACATGTGCAATAAACCTTTTAAATAATCTTACATGCTGTCTACGTCACCTAACTTGAAACGTATTTAAAACATGAAGCTATGTGGTGTTTATGGGACACGAATGAGTGCTACGACTAGAAAATTTATATGAAATACACTCAAAATATTGAGTATATTTTATACAAATTTTCTACACGTATTACTCAATTGTGTCCCATAAAAACCACATTAATTAAACCTTGCAATTTAAATATCTGACTGTTACAGGCGGCGTGCACGTTGTGATGTTAAAGTTACAACTTGTCATAGTCAAAAAATAAAAATGGCGAAAAAAAATTATAAATAGCAGGCTGTTATATTCAAAAGTCAATTTAAGTTATAACAGAGCTTCCAAATTAAAAAATGTTTTAACTATCGGGTCATAACTTTAACCAAACTTCAACATGAGCGATCCACACTTAACTTTAATAACTAGAAGATAGCGTTAAAGTTACTGTTTTCTTGTCAAGTGAAAAGCGCACTTTATACAAAATACAATACATTAAATCTATCAGATATGTGACCTAAATCGAAGATATGACAAAAAGAAGGTGTGTTCCACATGAATAATGAAACAGTCGGAACTAGTTCAAAAGCGTTCCACGTAACAATTTTTGTGCAATTTTGAGAGAAACTGAGAGAGTAATTTTTTCATATCCTGTACAAATTAGCCCAAACTTTTTCCTTGGGTAAGATCAGACTAGAATTGAACAGTCAGCTGATTCTTGTTTACATACATAAGAAAATTTGCTAATTGGGAAAAAAGTTTTTGTTTGAAAATTAGTTAAAAGCAAACTGGAAGGTTGCCCAAACTAAAAACAACTTTGTGAAGTTGCAAACAGAACATGCAATTGTTATTTGGCTTTTCATTTTATAAACATGTGCTATAAAAATCTATTGAAAATTATATATGAGGGTGACATTAGTCAATATAAAATGTCAGCTTATGGATAACTTCAAAACACAAAAAATAACTTTTTTGAAAACTGAAAAGTGCACTAAAGTAATAACGTAAAAATTATTTGACCGTTAACAAAATCGGTAATTGAGTAACCGCAGAAACGAAAGGCATAAAAATGATTTAAATATTTCCCAAAACTTACTGGTCATGTCCGAAAAATACTTTTTGTGAAAATGATCCGAAATCACAGAAAAGGCCCCCTAATAATTCTAAAGAGGTGAGTTATTATTAAGAATTCTTTATTATTTTTACAGATGATTCATATTTTGTACAGAAAACGTGATTTATAGTAAAAAACTAAATGCATTTTTACAGAACCCGATTATTACTACTTACTACAAACACAAGTACAGAGAGTGCCAAGATAGCTCTTCTTTCCCAGCTTATATTAGTGCAACTTATATTTGAATTGCGTAAAAACGTCTGGGAATAAAAAACAAATATTGTTTTACTTTATTGCATGTCTTCACTGTACAATATTTTTAATTTATTTTTTTCGTTTTCGAGCTGTTACATTTAAAAGAAAAAGTAATATCCCAGCAAACACGAAACTAAAACTTTATTATACGGCTTTGCTCCCCATTTCACGTCAAATTTTTACTTCGGAATTGTTAAAGCATTGTATTTTGCCAACAATCCTAATGAAAATTTTGAAGCGAAAATTTCACGCAGATGTAGAATAGTCAATAAAATTACTATTGTTTGACACTCGATTTCAAATGGGTAATGAATGATTTGTATTATCTAAGTAGAAAATAAACGTATTCAACATAAGAATATTTAACCACAGCATGAGCAGGATAACGAAGGTCATATGCCCAAGATGGTATTGACAGTATTTTAATAGGGCTGTTGTGGTTAACAATTAACTTCACTCAGGAAGTTGCACCGCGGTTAACAACGATAGAGTGTAAAACAATATAATTAGTTGATGAAAATTAGTTAAACAGTGCTAATGAAAGCAAGACTCACGAAGGCCAAACAACAAGTCTAAGTACCCTTAAGAAATAATTGCAGCCACAGCTGCTTTGTTACTGCTACTTGGGAATAATTTCCTCTTTTTGTTAAGTATATCATATTACAAATAATTTTCATTTCTGTCTGTTGTCAAGTCTGTGTTTGCTGAGAACACTATTCGAAAAATAATTGAAAATATATGCTGGTTTTGCCATAAAGTAGCTCAGGCCTGAAGAACAACTCTCCCGTCATAGTAATTATTTAAGTGCGGTCAGTCTTGGTTTTGCTGTTTGGCTTTCGAGAGTTTTGTGTTTCGCTGGCAATGTACCTGTACTCAGAATTTGTAAAGTTAAATAAATATACTGGTTCACAAAAAGCATTAAGGATTAAATATGTGAATTCAAATAGATGTGACCAAGTAAAAATATTTCCATATCAAAATTAGTTAAGGATTTTAAAATTCCTGATATATATTGTGTCATTAACAAAAATGTTGAAATACTTGAAATTTGCATCAATATTATAGGTAGATCTAGAAATAATTTTTGGAAGCTTAGGTCTAAAAAATGCCAATAATAATGCAGCTCGCTATCTTCTATATTCAGATCGTTGATTGGAGTGACGATTGCTTCCATTATTAAAGTGGCGTTTGTTGTTGTGATCCCTTTCTTGGTCACGATTATGTTGTTCAGACCCGCCACTTTTTCTTTGGTAAGGGCTGGAGTTTGTGTGCAGTCGTCTTTGGCCTGAAGTATGTTTCGAAATGTTCTCTTGATAATTATCTAAATTTGGAGAATTGCTTCGAAATGGGTTTTGCTGCGGGCTGTCTCTAAATGGCGCATAATTTCCACCTCTTAGAGATGAATAGTCAGAGCCAGAACGATTACCACTGCTGGCCGGAGAATTATAATTTTTCATTGGCGAAGGATGCGAGGGTTCTTGATACTTAATAGCAATACTTCTCCGGTATAATGTCATACCTTGATACAAACGCATAGCATAAGGCAATGTAAATTTATGCACGTATGTGACGAAGCCAAATGTTCGCTGTTTTCCAGAATGATCCTTTGGAATTCTAGTTTTCTCAACTGGACCCGCCTGGAAAAAGACTTCATACAGTAATTCCTCTGTTACCCGTTCATCAAGATTCGCACAGAACAAAGTTCTTTGCTCTTCACTATCTTCTGCATCATCACTTTCATTTTGACTTCCTTGCAGATTTTCTCTGGTCAATGCCATTATTAAAAATTATCAACTTATCTCAACAAACACACAAAATTTTTTACACAAAAATGTCAAACTATATTTTTATAATACCATATATATGTAAGCTGGCAGCTGCAAAAAAGCAAGCGGCTGATTAGTAGAGATGCCAAGTCACGAATATGATTAATGGACGTTATTACAAATTTCTCTTGAGGTGGTGACTCAGCTTTTACATTTAGACAGACGATGGGCAGACATTTTTTCATTTCTCTTTTGGTCTTGCCTAAACCTTTTACATTTAAGAAATTAATAGACAGACAGAAATTTTCGTTTCTCTTTTCTTTCTTTTTTGTTGTTGTTGTTTTTTTAAGCACAGCTAGTGTGTTTATATGAAGTTGATGTTGATATGAGAATAATGATATGAAGCAACAATAGAAAAAATGCGAAAAGTTAAAAAGAGGAAGAAAAAATGTCCACAAATGTCTAGTACAGAGAGTCGTGTACTACACACTCTCCCCCACCGAAAATTTTCGTTACAGCACCCTCAAATTTCGTCTGTCTGCCCATCGTCTGTCCAAATGTAAAAGCGCTCTAACAAAAGAATTTTATATTTGCATAAGCTCGTATGAAACAAAGATGTAGAAAAGGGCAGTATCTCCACAGTACAGTGTAGGACATGCTACATGTTTTGCCAGTTTTAAGTGCAACATGTTTTGAAAAGAACATGAAGTGTTGAACCACTGTATGTAGCATAGGTGTAACATTTTTATCAGAAAAGAAAACACCATAACTGTATTGGTTTACAGTTTTTTTAGAGGTTATTCCTTGTTTGTGTACATGGCGAACTCAAATCTAAAATAAAATATGTGCATTATAGCCTATTTACACCAAAGCGAAATCTGCTCATTCGAGATTTCAAGCCAAATCTAGTAGATTTTGAGTAGATTTCCCATACAAAATGAAATCTACTTTATGAGTAGATTTCGACGAAATCTCGTGAAATCTACTCAGTACTAAGCGATGTAACTGTGATTTCTTGCAAAAAGTACTTAAAAATACTACTCTGCAACAAAAATTGCACTATAATGTGGTGTATGCAGTCTCTGGGTACAAAAAATATACACTTTAACGCTGGTGTATTCAGTCTCTGATAATATTGTATTGTCAAACCCGCATGCCTACATTATTTTTGAGCAAATGAAATCTTGCTAGATGTCAAAAAACGGTGGTGTAAACGATATAGATTTCGTTGTAGATTTCAATATAAATCTACTAGATTTTGAGTTGGTGTAAATGCGCTATTAATAGTACTTTCTTTTTATCGTGGAGTACAACCCCCAGTCTACATTAGCAATAAATATCTTTGCAATACAAATTTTGTATAATGGAATTCGCCTTGATTTATCTTTTCTGTTCAAAACTGGTTAGGTTTGTGTCTGAGACAAACAAGTTGAAACTATTTCAGCATATCTTAGCTTTCGTATATAACGTTGCAAGTCTGTTTACTGAATCTGACAGCAGTAAATTGTGTTGTAAATACATTAGAGCGGTTTTCTGTTTAATTTTTTAAAAATGTCCTATCAATGCTACATGCCATACATGCAGCAACTAATAGCTATGGGAGTGTATAATGTGCCAGTGAATGTCCCAATATATCCTCGGTTGACCCAATTTTTACCAGTACGAAATGTGCCAACGAATACAGTGTCTTTGAATGGGAGCGTCACATCAGAAAGCGAGGAAGATGAAGTTGACGAAAGGACTTTATTTTGTGGAAATCTTGACAAAAATGTTTCCGAAAAAATTTTATATGAATTATTTCTGCAAGCTGGTCCTGTTCAAAAAGTATACCTACCTACGGATTTGTCACCTATAAGTATATGTACAATAAAAAATCTTTCCCTTATGAGAATTTACACACAAAACTTAGCCGCTAAATTCTACTAAATGTATACATATACTATGTGCAGGAAAAGCAAAATGTATTATGCACAAAGGAACAAACGAAGTAACATTTAAGTACTACGCTGCATGTATAAAATGCTTATAAATTAATTTTTTATGTTCGAAAAAGCAGATATAATTACATGTGGGCCGATATTTGAAATTTTCATTTTCTGTATTTTAGTAACTTTTTATAATAATATATAAGCAAAAAAATATTTTTTTTGCTGTAGTTTAGTAACCTCCTTTTGTTACCAGAATTAATTTTAAGCAAAAAGTTGTTTAAGTTCGCTTATATTATACGCGACAATTTCATGGAAAAATTGGTTTAGGCTATATCTTTGGTATATATGGACCGATATCGGAAATTTTCATTTTATGTATTAAAGTAACCTCCTTTTATTATCAAAAAATATTTTTTTTTTGCCTTGTAATCGCCATGCTTAATAATTGTTTGAAGCAAAACGAACAATTTTTTTCCACAATGTTCATACAAAATTGCCAAAAATAATGGCTTTTTCGGAATTTTGGATATGTCTCAGCTATATGTGCACCGGTTTTACTGAATTTTAATAGCAAATCCATGAATCGATGGGGTAATAGAATGGTGAAAGAAAAAAGTTTCTAAGCCTAATGGTTTTCTCAGAAACGGTATTTCAACGACCGACAGACGGACACCGCTTAATCGGCTTTTCTATTAATTCTGATTCAGAATATATATACTTTATTGGGTCACAAATTAAAATTGTAGAAATTACAAAAGGAATCACAAAGTGATATATACTCTTTACATTTTTGTGAAGCGTATAAAAAGTACTTTACATCAGAAATAAATTCGGCGAGGAATAAACTCTGAGAATATTAAGAATATTGGGCTGATTATTTCTTTTACAATTTTGCTTTGCGCAAAGTTCTATTAAATTTAACGAAGTCCTTTGCTTGAAAGTTAAATTTTCCACACCCTGAAAAAGTATGAACTTTTGTAACAAAAATTTTATAAATTTACATAAAATGTTTGCTTCGTTCTTACTAAAAATATAAACCTTACACAACTATGTATAAAGGCGAACCAAGTAATAGGAGATTTGCAGCCTGTTTGACGATATCGAATGAAAATGTATGCGAAAGAAAGTTAGTCACTCACATTCGAATAAATTTGGGTTCGTCTATGTCACTATTGTTCGTTCGCGTGAACTTATGTATTTTAATTGAATTTTGACACATTGGTCGGATAGAATAAAGTTAGAAAAAACACAAATCAATTTTCTTTTGTCTAGAGTGCGAATGAGCTTATCCTTTCGACATCGACGAACTGGCTGTTGGATTCTATTTTTTTTTAATAGATAGAAAATTTTATATAGCTTTTAATTAATTCATTTTTTTATTTCGATGGAATTTAATACTTGTCGAAATGTTATCGACTTATATTGTTGTATATTTGTGTGTCGATAACATTCGACATTTTTATTACAAAATCTACTCAAAATTACAAGATTAAAATTCAAATGATACCTTCTACTTGCAGATATGTGTAACGAACATGATGCTTGAAAAATATTTTAAACGCTTTTATTGTTACAGAAACACGTAAAAACCTAACAAGATAGTGGAAAATAAAGTTTTTTTTGTTTAAAAACAAAGTTTTATTAAAAATATTAAAAATTCATATTTATTGTAGTTTTGAAGTTATAATGAAATTGTGAATATAGCAGATTAAGAAGTGTGAGAAAAACTTTGAATGAAGGAGGTCATGTTCGTCAGTCATCTTCTTTTTTGCTATTTTATTACTCTTACTAGAATTGATATATATGTAAGTGGCAGGTTTCGGGTCTCAAATATGATTCGCATGATTACTCTTAAAACCAGACAAAGAAATACATATTTTCAAATTTACTAGTTTCTGTTGTTATATTTCCATTTCATTCATTTTTTATTTTTAATGCAGTTGTGTTGCTTTCATAGTTAATTCGCGGTATCTTGATTTGGCTCATTTTTATATTCAGCCAACTCAGCTGCATTTTCTAAGGAACTAATCGAATCTTCAACCATGTTATCAATACGCGATGATGTTGCTTGTGGTGTTTGACATTCTTCAAAACAACTAGAATCAAGAGTTTTTTTGTGTTCTGAAACGTGACTATGAGTTTGTTCAATTACTGGAACAGTAGAAAGGTTTTGCGATACATTGTCTTCGGCTTGTTCTGAAAATATACTATCAACGTCTTGCAATGTGTTGCTAGAGTCTGCATCCCCAAGTTGTGTATGAAGTACATTCAAGTAAAAAGAACGTCTGATATCCGATTGAAGTTGTTCGTTACATATTTCCACATCAAGAGGAGTACTTGGAATATCGGTTGGTTCTATTATTGGGAGAGAAGAACGTTTTTGTGACGCACTAGCTTGTTCTGAAAATAGACTATCAACGTCTTGCAACGTATTTTCAGAATCTGTATCCCCAAGTTTTTTAACAAGTACTTTAATATCTGTTTGTTCAATTCTTGGGAGAGAAGAACGTTTATGCGATACACTAGCTTGTTCTGAAAACAGACTTTCAACGTCTTGCAACGTATTGCTTAAGTCTGTATTCCCACATTTTGTGTTAAGTACTTTAAAATATGAAGAAGGTATATCCGATTGAAATTGCTCGTTACGCATTTCCATATCAAGAGAAGTACTTGGAATATCGGTTGGTTCTATTATTGGGAGAGAAGAACGTATTTGTGGCACACTAGCTTGTTCTGAAAATAGACTATCAACGTCTTGCAACGTATTTTTAGAATCTGTATCCCCAAGTTTTTTATCAAGTACATTAAAACCAGAAGCACGTCTGATATCCGATTGAAGTTGTTCGTTACGTGTGCTTGGAATATCTGTTTGTTCAATTATTGGGAGAGAAGAACGTTTTTGCGACACACTAGCTTGTTCTGAAAATAGACTATCAACGTCTTGCAACGTATTTTTAGAGTCTGTATCTCCAAGTTTTTTATCAAGTACATCAAAACAAGAAGAACGTCTGATATCGGATTGAAGTTGTTCGTTACGTGTTCTTGGAATATCTGTTTGTTTAATTATTGGGAGAGAAGGACGTTTTTGCGACACATTAGCTTTTTCTGAAAATAGATTATCAATGTCTTGCAACGTATTTTTAGAATCTGTACCCCCAAGGTTTCTATCAAGTATATTAATATCTGTTTGCTCAATTCTTGGGAGAGAAGAACGTTTTTTCGACACACTGGTTTGTTCTGAAGGTAGACTATCAACGTCTAGCAACGTATTGTTAGAGTCCGTATTCCTAAGTTTTGCATTAAGTACTTTAAAATAAGAAGAACGTCTGCTATCCGATTGAAGTTGTTCGTTACATATTACCACATCAAGAGAAGTACTTGGGAGAGAAGAACGTTTTTGCAACAATCTGTCTTTGCCTTCTTCTGACAGCAGATTTCGTACTTCAAGCAAATTACTGATGGAAGCTTCTGTACTACTTTCCAAACTATCAACGTCCATCGACGTATTGTTAGAGTCTGTATCCGCAAGATTTTTATAAAGCATAGCCAAGTAAGGAGATCGCCTGCTAACCGATTGAATTTGTTCGTTGTATGGTTTCGCATCAAGAGAAGTACTTGGAATATCTGTTTGTTCAATTCTGGGTACAGTAGAACCCTTCTGTGACGAACTGTCTTCGGCTTGTTCTGAAAGCAGATTTCGTGTCTCAAACAAATTACTGATATAAGCTTCTGCACTACTTTCCAAACTGTCAACGCCTTGCGACGTTTTGTTAGAGTCTGTATCCCCAAGATTTTTGTAAAGCACAGTCCAGTAAGAAGAACGACTGCTAAAAGATTGAGTTTGTTCGTTACATGTTTCCGCATCAAGAGAAGTGTTTGGAATATCTGTTTGTTCAATGCTTGGGACAGTAGAATCTTTTTGCGACGAACTGCCTTCAGTTTGCTCTGAAAGCAGATTTCGTGTGTCAAACAAATTTCTGGTATAATCTTCTGTACTACTTTCCAAACTATCAACGCCTTGCGACGTTTTGTTAGAGTCTGTATCCCCAAGATTTTTGTAAAGTACAGTCCAGTAAGAAGAATGACTGCTAAAAGATTGAGTTTGTTCGGTACATGTTTCCGCAACAAGAGAAGTACTTGGAATATCTCTTTGTTCAATTCTTGGCACAGTACTTGGAATATCTGATTCAGCACTTACGGCGGCTGAGCGTTTTCGTGACAATCCATCAGTTTCAGGTTTGTCTGACGGCACAAGGGAATCGGTACTAATATTGTGTGTTACGTTTCGATTAGGGCTAAATATTAACTTGTTTTAATGAGTTTTGCAACTTTTACCAAAAATAAGGTTACCTCATTATAGTTGAGTTGAAAACTGGGCTACTTTGAGGAGGCACAGCAGCAAATCCACTTTCCTTAACAGTTAAAAAGATAACTTGATTTTTATTTTCAAGTTAATATGACTTGACTTACTGTCAGTGGCTGACGCCCATCAGATTGTGAACCACTAGCTCTATTGCCATTTGAAGAGAATGGTAATACTGCTATTAGCTCCCGCATTTTACCTAATTCCATGCCATCTTCGTAATATCCCATTTCTAACAATAAATGATTAAATATATATGTATTGATCTTTTAAAACATATGTATATAAGTATGCTCTTACTTTCTAGTATAGCACGTAATGCTCTGTACTCCTTGCTATGACGAGGGTTATTCACATCCATTTGATATAATAATTATATACATATGTAAGAAACTTTTTAATAAATGTAAGTACTGAAGAATAAGAATTATTATAAAAACACTATTTTAGTAACTGAACGCTTAAACGAGTATACATATATATCTATATATATGTATGTGTATGTATATACATATCCTCGTACATATATATGAATCTACATACATAAATGTATATTCTTTAATTTGAGTGATTAACGCTCATTTTGATTCCAGTATAACGGTTCTTTCAACGTATGCACAAAATCAAGTCGCATTGAACTAGGTGATATCACTAGCGCAGAAGACAAGAAAAATTTTGTATTTCTATATATAAATTAGTTCCAGTTTACATTATACAACTTTTGTCGCTGCAATTCTTAATTTGGTGGTGGGAAGGGCGAGAGACATTGATAGGGGTACACATATGCCTGTACTCGTGCAATTCATTTTTTGTTCATGTGTAGAGAACTGAATTTTTCTTTCGACATTTGTTTTTTTGTACAAGTTGTACATTAGAGTGGGTCAAAAATTATACTCGTATCGACTTCTAATAGCGTAAATATATTCGACCTTATGTACATATAAAAAAATTTTCATGTTTATTAAGCTCTTATTACACAAATTTTCTATAGAAATCAGTGCAATAAGAACTTAATAAATATGAAAAATTTTTTATAAATAAGGCAGATTGTATTTTTGTCTGCATTGGATCCCAGTAAACTATTGTTAGTTTATTATTATTTAATTGCAAAGTAATTAAAAATTTTAAAAATGTTGTTTTTTCAAAATGCGTAATTGTTAGGAGTTCCAGCGTGGGCTCAAGATATAACTTCTTTAATTTTTTTATAGCATTTTTCATTTGACAAAAAATTTTGCTTTTAGAATATCATGCGAGAACTTTTAGAATATCATGCGAGTTTTTTCATACATCAGTGACAATAAAAAAATTGCTGTGATAAAAATTTCACAATATAAACGCAATTAAAATTTTGAAAAAGAAACGGCAAAAATTGTGACGACAAAAGTTGTATAATGTGAACTGGAACTTACGAAAAACTTTAAGAATGGCTTATCTTAATAGAAAAAACTACCCTAAAATTAAATAATATATGTACATATGTGTCACAGTCTTCAGCCGTTTGTTTATTGTGAACTGATTACTGGAGTTTGACTGACTACTACTAGTCTACAATTGTTTTGTTACCTTTTAAGGTGTGATTCACACTTAGCAACGTGCATTATGGTCGGACCACCCTTTACCAGACTAATATCACATGATGCTTACAGTCAGTTTACCAATCTCGAAAGAAAATTAATGCGAAAGAAAGCCAGTCACTCACATTCGAAGCGATTTGGGTTTGTCTCACTATTATTCGTTCATATATTCTTATGTATTTTGACATACCGTTCGCATAGAAGAAAGTTAGACGAACACAAATCAATTGTCTTTCGCTTAGATTGCGAACGTAAGCACTCTGTCGGGATTGGTAAACTGGCTGTAAGAGATGTTTGGCAGTTGGCTCTGCGTGCGTAATTTTATCAGGGGCCAAATCACCGCATACGATATCGAGCAATATTATCGAAATTTTTCATTTTGTTATCATGGGATACGATATCGAACGAATTGTTATGCAATAGTAATATTAGTTAAACAATTTCTTTTTTGTATTAGTACTTTTAGGAAACATATGGTCTTGAATCTATCACAAGGTGTGTTCCACGAGATCTCGGACTAGTTTGAGCTAATGAGAGTAAAAAGCAAATTACTCACTAAATTTGCAAATTTTACCCAAAACTGCTGGAACGCAAAAAACCACAATTGTACATCTTGCAATACTAGTGCTGTCTACTTCTTAGATTAAAGTATATTTCAGTGATTTTAGACGCTTAAAATGCATAATAAAAGATTTGCATTATTGGCAACAGCTGTAAAATTAAAAGCAATGTAAAATTTTCAGTACATTTTTATAGCACCTATATATTAAATGAACAGCCAAATAACTATTGCATGTTCTCCTCACAACTTCACAAGGTTATTTTTAGTTTGGGCAACTTTTTAAATAAAAACATTTTTCCAATTTGCAAATTTTCTGATTACATTTTCAGTTTCATATGTATGTAAAACATAAAACAGCTGATTATTAAATTCTAGTTCGAAGTTACCCAAACAAAAAGTTCGGGTTAATTTGTACAGGTAATGAAAAATATTACTCTCTCATTTGCTCTCAAAATTGCACAAAAATTGTTACGTGGAACGCTTTTGCACTAGTTCGGACTGTTTCGTTATTCACGTGGAACACACCTACATTTTGTTTAGATTACAATCCGATATGCATCGTTTGCCTTAATCTAGATGTATCGTAATGTTATTGGATACGATAGTTAATTCGATATCGTATGCGGTGATTAGACCCCAGCTGTTTACTTAAGTTTAAGAATTTTTACTATTTTTCCGTTCAAACACTTTTTTGGACAAGAGAAAATTATATTGTTACAGAAACAAAAACAATATGTAGAATAAAGTTTTTCTGTTCAAATACAAAAATTTATTTCAAAACAACAAATATGCAAATTTATTACAATTTTAAAACTATAAAAAAATTGTCAAAATTGCGGTTTGAGAAAAAATATGAACATAGAGGCCCAATGTTCGTCATTGTTATGTTGTTATTTAGCTATTTTATTACTCTAATTAGAAAAGTTATGCGTCACATTTCGGATCCCAAACCTATTTGTTCGTTTGCATAATTACATATGTATAAGACATGAGCAAGAAACAATTTTTTTTTTTTTAAATTTACTTTTGTTTCTATTGTTGGTTAATAATTCTACTTCATTCGCGTTTTTGTTTTCATAAATAATTCCTTGAATCTTGATTTGGTTCATTTTTATTTTCAACCGTCTCAGCTGCATTATCTAAAGAACTAATCAAATCTTTAGCCGTGTTATCTACGAACGATGATGTTGGTTGCGCTGTTTCGCATCCTTCAATTGAATCATAGTCATGCATTTTATGCTCTGAGACGGGACTACGTGTCGCATGCACATTGTTAGATGTTTCTTTACTATTTTCTGTGCTATCATTGTCTTGCGACGTATTATTAGATTCTGACCCCTCCAATTTGTTATAAGGTACAGTTAAGTAAGAAGAACGACTGCTATCCGGTTGAAGTTGTTCGTTAAATGTTTCCACGTCAAGAGAGTCACTTGCTATTTGCTCAATTCTTGGGTCAGTAGAGCGTTTTTCCGATAAACTGTCTTCAGCTTGTTCTGAAAGTAGACTCGGAATTTCAAGCAAATTACTGATAGAAGCTTCTGTACTACTTTCCAAACTATCAACGTCGAGCGACGTATTGTTAGAGTAGTCTATATCCCCAAGATTTTTATAAGGTATATTCAAGTAAGAATAACGGCTGCTACCCGATTGAAGCTGTTCCTTACATGTTTCCATTTCAAGCGAAGTACTTGAATAAACTGTTAGTTCAATTCTTGGGATAGTACTAGGAATATCTGGTTCAGAACTAGCGGCTGCTAAACGTTTACGTGATAAACTATCAGTTTCAGGTGGGCTCCAGTCCAATTCATGATGCACTACAGCTTGTACACGAATATCTTCGGACGGTTCGGGTAGTGTATCAGTACTAATACTTTGAGGTATATTTCGCTTAGGGCTAAATTTTAATTTGCTTTAGTGATTTATTATCAAGTATTACCTAAAATAGAATTACCTCATCATTGGGGAGGGTAAAATGGGTTTACTTTGAGGAGGCCCAGAGGCAAATCCACTTTCCTTAACAGGTAAAAATATCATTTTATATATAATTTTTAATATAATATCTATAGCTTAACTTACAGTTAGTGGCTGTTGGCTATTACTATCAGTTTGGGAGCAACTAGCTCCACTGTCATTTGCAGAGGATTGTAATACCGTTATTAGCTCCCGCATTTCAGTTAATTCCATGCCATCTTCATAATAACCCTTCTCTAACAATAAATATTTAATTGCATACATATAAGTATATTTTAAAAATTTGATTTTATTTTAAACATACATATGCACTTACCTTTTAGTATAGCACGCAATATTCTATACTCTTTGCTCTGACGGGGCTTACAAAAATCCATTTGATACAAAAATTATTAATAAATACAAGTAATTACTGAAGACTAAGAATTATTATAACTAAAAAACACTACTTTACCGAATGAATTCTTATACCTATACATACATATGTATGTATGTATATTTATATATATATACTTATGTATATACATATTTACTCATATTTTCTTCCATTTGAGTGATTAACGCTCATTTAGATTCTAGTATAACGGCTCTTTGACAGTATTGACAAAATGTTACATGGGATCTCCATCACCACGCAATGATCTTAAGGGTATTCGCGCTTATACATTTACATACTGAGTGTTCTCTTTGTGGAGATCACTGTTCCCAGCTGTGTACGAACTAGTGCGCTGCTCAAATACAAGAATAATGCGCAACGTAAATTAAAGCGGGAGCACATAGAATCCGTCATACGTTATCCGTCTCCTTTTTCAACTGCTATTAGGTATATTCGATTACTTTACAGTAAAATACAGTATATGAGTAATTTTTCAGCAAATTGTAAAAATTACTCTTTGAAAACTCTCTTGTCCCAAAAAGTACTCGAACAGAAAAATAATAAAAATTTGTAAAGTTTAGTAAACAGATGATAAAATTACATCCATATGTAACAGCGCATACTGGGGTAATTGCACATTTGACTAGTTTGTCAAAAATAAGTTAGTCAACTCTCCGTTAAGGTCTTGTTAATGATACATTATCATACACGATCGCTCGATCTACAAAATAAAGCATTTGTGCTGAAAAAGTACTAAAAAAGCAACCGTGCGACAAAGTTTTTGACAAATCGCGCGATTTGAAAAATTTTATGAAACTTTTCAAAACATTATGGCGATCAGTGTGGTATATATTGTGGTATATACATATATCGTGAAGCAAATTTAAGTAATGTAAAATTATTATTTAAATTATTAATTAGTGAACTTTTTTAGTTATATACATACGTATGATATTAACTAATCAGTTGTGAGTTCGAGTCCAACTTCAGTCAAGAAGAAGTATTATTTTTAATTATAACAACAATTGCTATGAAACAATAAGATCAAAGGAGAACAGAAAAATAATTGAATATCATTAGCTGGGGGACAACGAAACAGCTAGTTTTTAATTTTTTTCAGATATCGGTCCATATATACCCGAGATATAGCCCAAATCCGGGTTTTCATGAAAATGTCGCGTAAGCGAACTTAAACAACTTTTTTTTTTTGGTTAAAAGCAGTTTGGGTATTGAAATAAGGTTATAAAAATATGGAAAAATATAGGTCCATATACCCGAAATATACCCTAGACCGGGGTTTTCATGAAAATGTCGCGTAAGCGAACTTAAACAACTTTTTAAAGCAGTTTGGGTATTGAAATAAGGTTATAAAAACATGGAAAATGAAAATTTCCGATATTGGTCCATATACGGTCTTCTTATGGCAAAATCGACGTCAATGTCTTCCATGTAGACATTTTATACATATATATTTACATTTTATAATTTGACCGCGAAGAGCTGATTTATTTAGAGTTATATTAATTTAGTTAAAAACAGCTTTTGCTCTGTTTAACTTTAGAACCGGCTTTTGAAAGTAAAGTAAGCTTTTTTTTGTTTATAGTAGACGAAAAGTATACTTTTTGTTAAACATTACTTTATATTTGTTAAAGTATACTTTTTTATTGACTATAGTTATAGCCCACAATATATATTTACGCAAGTGCGCATGAATGTTTTCATGTTTACAAAATTGTGCTCTCTTCATTTTTGCTTTTGTTTATGGAACATATTAGCCCCTGTTGCTTACCCCCGCTGTCAACAAGCAGTCTATAATTTTTGTTTTCTTAAATGATCTTTATATATATTTATTGTTTTTGGCACAGCCATATAGCTAAGCAATTGAGCATGAAGCGCCTAGGCCTTGGAAGCTTTCGGTCTATAGAGTTAAATAGAAAAAAAAAAATCAATAAATAAAATGCAATCTTTATTATATCCATCTTTAGAAGGCCTGCTTTTGTAATCAATTTTGTCTTTAATCGCCCCTCTATTGCAATTCAACAACTTTCAAATATCTGAAGAACAAAAACAGAATTTTTAATTATATTTTTTGTTTGATAAACTTTTTTTTTTTGTTTTTCTTTGAAAAATTAGCTTTTGCTCTTGTTTGTCGCACAGTTCAACACGTTTTTAACAAGAAAAGTTTTTGCAGCAACTTATTATGTGCTGCACTTACATGCACTTTTCTATTGTTCAGACAAATCTTCGTGTTGAATAGGATTAACATATTGCATAGTAAGATATTCATTTAAATGACAAATTTTAAACTTGTTACGCAGTTCAAGCAACAACAGTTTATACCTACTCGTTTAATGTTTTTGCAAAGCAGTAGAATTAATTAACAACTTTAGCTGCATTTGAAAAAAATTGTTGTAATAGTTGTTTGATGCTTTTAGGAAAACAATGAAAAAGAGATAGTTCGACAAACTTTTAAATGTTCAAACGTATTGTAAGAAGTTATAAATTTAAAATAATATATAGTATTACCACGTGTAATATGAATAACATATTTGCAAGCGGGGATACCTTTTAAAAATGTGAGATTATTAACGCAAAGCAATAATTTTAATTTTGAAAATTTTCTAAAAACCACATTTATTTTTTAGAAATCAGAAAATTTAGCTGGTTTATGTTTTGTAGCTATCTACCTATATGTCGTTATTTCATGACTGCTACCGGAACCATCCGTAGATTTCAAAAACTTTGAAAAATATTTTATTTTTATCTAGTAATAATGGTCAATTGATATAACTAATTCTTTCAGAATTAAGAAAAATAATAATTATAAACAGCTTGTTTATATGTTTCCCAGCTGTCTATATGTTGACATTTCATAGGAGCGACCTTAATCATCATTACGCTCATTTAGAATGTGTTCTACTATAAATTGTATATCCAACATGACTTGCAAGTAGATTTGAGCGTTGGTTAAGTACTTGTGAATTTTCGTTTCTACGGGTACATTTAGTGATATTTTATTTGCGTTAACTTTTTGTAAGGGAGGGAGTATGTACCCCATGTCCGGGATCAGATCAGATAGAATTTCTGTTTTTACAATTTTATCTCAATATTCGTTGATCTTCTTATATGTTAAATAATTTATATTTTTGCAGTTTAAGATCTTTAACCTTAAACAAAGTTGGAGATCAAATGACATTTTTGGCCGCAGCATCGACTAATTCATTAACCCTTAACTGCATGGTTTTTTATTTTTGTTTAAAAAATAGGTTAATTATTATGAAGGTTATTGTAGTTGACGGAAGCAATAAAGTAATAACCACCATATTTGTATTCTCTTTTTCTTTCATGCACATTCCTAGAATTTTTGAACTATACAGGCCTGTTCTAAAAATCACGTGATTTCAAAGCACATGCCGTTTCAAAAGCACAAAAATGATGTGTGCCTGTTCTGCAAATCACAAGTTTTTGTGATTTTCGATGTGATTTACAATCTTTTAAAGCACAAAAAACAGCTGTTTTTTTGGTTCAATTTACTGATATTTTTATTTTCAGGTTGAATTTTTTTAATCGCGGTATTATTTGCAAAATAAGATTAATTCCTTCCAATAAATATAATAGGTAAAATAAAATAAACCAATAAAGCAAATCACAAAATAATACAACAAATTTTACAACAAAATGAGAGTATCTAGTTTTTTCATAATTTAATTTATTATTTCGCATAAAATAAATGACTTTACTTAAATAATCAATAGAAAACACATTAAGTTATTTATTAATGTAATAAATTACAAAAACTCATAATAAAGTGCGTGCAAAAATTGGGATGTGATTTCAAATTGATTGCAAGTTAGCTAACCGATTTAAAATCACAAAAGTCAAAAATATTTTGTGTGCAGAACACCTTTTTGGTGATTTCAAATCACTTTCACAAAAAGTGATTTGCAGAACAGCCCTGATAAAAAGAAATTTTAGTATCCAAAAACCATTTTTTTTGTTGTATATTTTAAGTTATTTTTATATAAAAATACTCAATCCTTTTAGCGCACACCAATGAATCACGAACTGAGTTCCTCCTATTAAAACTTATACAGATAATAAAAAAAAACTTGTTGAGCTTATTTTTGCACATGATAACGGTAAATTTGTCTTTAGAAATTTCATATGTATGTATGAAAAAAAGTGTTGCCAAATCCAAAGCTATAACGGTTTTAATATGCGATGTAGATCTACATCACTATGCATTTAAGGCCTATAAGCCTACATGTCCTAGAATGCAAAGGATTTTGATTCTTCTTAAAGAGTGTAAGAGAGAAAGTAGTGGTCACCGATGAATAATACTTTAAATCACACATGTATAACCAGTTTTTTACAATAGTCTCGAATTTCGCAAAAAAGAAAGCTAAGTTGTACACCTATGTCATTGAACGAAAAAAGTGTAGCTGAGAAGAATTCAAGATCTAAAGAATGAGACAATACGACACACTAGCCACATTGAACCCCAATTATGACTTAGAGTCACTGAAAGTATCGACCATCGAATACAGTTTTTCTACTAAAGCCGTGGCAAGCGTTTGGCCAATATTTTATTTCATACATAATTGTCGCACATCCTTCTATCATAATAAAAAAAATATTAAGATAATTCGCTGAAAACCTTTTATTTCATTTACAACGAAATACCGTGCTTTTTGTTTGGACTACCCTTTATTTTTAAAGCGAAAATTTTATCTCTGGCAAAATCAATTGGTACTGTCATATGATACTGGTAGAATGTTTGTTTTCTTTCTAATCTTTGTCCAAGTTTCAATTTGCAATATTTTTTGTACATTGTACAAAACATTGTTTACTAGAAAACTTTTAAATGCGAATAGTTTTTGTTGAAATGACTTCAAGTGTTTTCCAACCGTAACAATATTCTTAACATCGTTTACTGCACTTCTTTTTGTGGCATTGTTACACTTTTTTTTTTTTTGCTTACTTCAAGTCACGTTTAAATTAACCAAAAAGTGAATCCTTTGACATGATTTTTTTTAATGTCGGTTTCTCATTTTATTTTACTTATTTATTTTTCTTTTGGTTGCCATTTTAAAAACAATTTTACAGGAAGTTAAGTTTCCAACGAACTGTTATCCCATTAAAAACTAGTTTTTATGAAAACTAGAAGTTTTTAAAATAGCTCTCAGTTTTTCCACGTAATTATAAACTTTATTTAATTTAGAACAATTTAACAATATACAAAAACACAACAGTTAAAACAGGAAAATAAAAACAATGGGTGGACAACACCTTTTATTAAAATAGCAACCATGCTTGGCCAAAAAAAGTTCGGTGAAAGTAACCTTATACTCGTAGTAGCAAAATACAAAAAAAGTCGTTTTTGGAAACTGTCAACATGCCCTTTCTGGCCAAAGAGTAGACAAAAAAGTCAAAGAACTGTCGACTATTTTGTGCTGAAAATACAATGGAGTCTGTTGTGAATAAATGAGCTCAGGTAAAGTTTTTATCTTCTTCTTCTTCTTACATACCTTAAGAGATGCTTGTTGGTTTTTTGTTTGAGGCAAATGAAAAAAAAAAAAAATACTCGTAAGTAAAATAAAATACTGGAAAAATTGAACTAGCGAAAGAATAATTTTTTATTTAGCTGTTGATAACTCAAATCTCTTTGCCAAGTTTTTTATTTACGTTTACTTCTGTTGAAAATTGTTGGATCTTGATAGACATCTTTAAGAATTATTTACAATAATTACATAAATGCGAGTATAAAACTTTAAGTATAAGTTGTGGTCGACGTCGTTGCCGCGGGAACGCGCGGGCTCCCAATTTGCATGAAAAGTGTTTCTTGTGTTAAAAATTAAGCAAATTGAGTAAATGAGAAAGCTTCTGAGAGATTATTTTATGTTTCTCATTTTATCAGACTTTACCCGTACTTTGTTCCGTGCAAAATGGTAAAATTCTTAAATCATATAATCAGCTGTTTTTTATTTATGAAAATAAAATATCAATGTGCAAATCATAAAAAAACATATTTGAAAATATTTGAAAAAACATATTTGAAAAATACGTCATATTTATATAAGTTATTTTACGTTTTTATCTAACTCAAAACGTTTAAATAAATGTGCAAAAATATTTGTTTGAATTACAACAGAGCTGTCAACTCAGCGCTTTTCACGCCGATTTTAGTGGTTTTTAAAAATCGCACAAAGAGTTTTTAAATCAATGCACGATGCTTTTATTTAATTTTTAAGGCCTCGTTAACGTTCCTTAACGTACGGCCGTTTGTATAGTTATAGAACTTTAAAAAACGTACCACATGTAAACAAAAAATAAACAAAACATTGCACAGCATAGTGTGCAATGTTTTGTTTAATTTTTCGGTGTTTCTAATTAAAAAAAAAAGATCATCCATATCTTTTTTTTATTATTAACAAAACAATTTTCACTTATTAAAACAAAATAAAACTATTTTTATTTTCCAGCCAAATTGAATTTTTTTGTCAATTATTGTCGGCTGTTCGAAACAGTGTTGAGCTTTTCAACATAGTGATGGGCATTTTTAAGTTAGTTTTCGTACTTGCTATAGTCAAAAAAGTACCAATTGGCTTCAAGAAATATAAAGTTTATGTTTAATATTTCTAATATTATATGATAATGGGTTGGTATCATTCGTCTAGCTGGAGTTCAATCCTGACTAAAGCCAAGAAATATTTTTATTTATAATTATAACAATAATTGCCGCGATCAATAACTCTTGATCAAAGAAGACAGGAACAAATAATTAACATTAAAATTAAAAGAAATAGTTGTACACATACATATATTTACGTTTCTATTGTCATTATTCAAAATCAGTATATTTTATTAAATAGTATTCTTATAACTCTTATGATAAAAATGGCAAAAACTGTAAATTATATTATTTTTGCATCACTGAAAAAGTTCCAAAAAGGGGTTAATGTGCCAGAATACCATCTCTCATATAAGAGTTCCAGCACTGGTCTACGAATGTCACGTAACAACGGCGTCAAATTCTATTTTAAACAGGTTGAGACGTTCCGGCAACGTGACAGTTAATTTCAGTAAGCACTTACATTATTAATGTATACTTAAATACTAACGACCGTTCCATAAACGTACGTGGACGTTCGCATAATTGTACCTTTAGAGCATTTTCTTTGAATAGGATTCAAACAATCTGTACTGATAGCTGCATATTTAAAAAACTTTGTTTATATATATTTTTTGCATTTCGTTTTGGATTTTCAATAAATTATTGCTCAATTTATTGTACCAAAATTTTATTTGACATCAATATTTTGCTAATAATTTGTTACTATCTATCTAGTAATACCCATAATTACAGGACCCAAGTGAGCTGGAGTTTCCGGGTACTTGCTGGAAATCCAGCGGCCTGCTTACCTAATCTAACCTAATACCCATTAGTTACATTTACAACATAAGCCATACTAAAAAAATAAAACTTTCCATATACAAATTGACGCATAAACATTCAGTTAATAATTTGCAAATAGTTTTTATTTGCAAGTAGGCTGTGAATAAACGTAATAATTGAAAGCTCATTTACTTTTTAAACCGAACGAAATTCGAAAAATAACTAACTGCCTGGCCCACTATGCCACTCGACATCGATCGCTTTCATAAATACATGCAAACCAAAAACAACATTTAAAATTTTGTTTTTGTTTCAAATGTACTTATGCGAGCGAGCGATGTCGAATGATATCGTGGGCCAGGCAGTAAGTGATATATAGTTATTTTTCTTATAAATGTAAAAAGTTAAATTTGTTTGTTAAAGTGAATATTATAAAATAAATCTGTTAATTTTATATAATAAACAACATTTTCAACTCCGAGTATTTTTGTAAAAGTAAGTGTTTTTTTATTGGATTTCAGTGCATTATAAAATTAATAAGTTGAGAACGCTGAATTTTAAAATTGTATAAATAAACAACAGCTGTTTTTGTTTTCGTATTTAATTTCAGGCTTGAAATGTGGTTTTTTGTGTTCCAGCAATTTTTGGCAAATTTGTTGTTTTCTGAGAGTATTTTTTAATTACTCTCATTTTAACGGAATTTCCTCGAACAAAGCTATAAAGTGCAGTTTTTTTTTAAATATTACACCAATTTAACAGCTGATAATTGTTTTCTCTTTAGTTTGGTTCGACCTTTCATTATCAATAGTCTTATCTAGTGTCTACAACTGCGTTCGATTATAATGTAATATCACAGAGAATTTCGGCAAACGGAGCCTCCATATGCCCGATGATGGTTAGTGTGTTACTATCAACACTGAACGGTATAGAAATGTGATTAGTAATATTAGGTAAACAACTTTGCTTCCGCCCTTTTGCAATAGATGGTAGCCGGAATAAATAGATCATAGATGTCATAAAATACGCGTAGGTATTTGAAAACATAACGCCATTGAAATATTAGTCGATTTGTGTCTGCATCATAAAGTTATTCTCGATTAAAAATGCCACCTGACAAGCCAAATTCTCTTCATTTTCGTGAGGTTTTAATTTTCTGCTTTAATACGAAGAAATCTGTGACTGAGGCTCATCGAATGCTGTCAAATACCTATCGTATGGTGAGGACGGTATAAGTGAAAGAAATTACCGAGAGTAGTTTCAACGCTTTAAAAGTTCATTCCTGCCCTACGTATTATTATTAGCCATTGCAAAAAAAACTACGTAGTGCTTTATAATGTTAATGAAATGCTAACAAATAAATTTATATTTTACAAGTATTGCAAAATTTAAGCTCTTTTGAGGTTGTCAGTATTAATCTGCCAAAATATCTATATACATACTCGTACATATCGCTCATTTATTGCAACAACGTCTACCCTCAAAATCTAAGGTTTACGATTAAACAATGAAAAATTGTTTAAATCACTACTTATTATAAAGTGCCAAAAATTCAATCCGTTGACATTCAAGTTACACTCTTTAGGAGGTACACAATTTAAAAAAAATCTTTCTAAGACGCGTATGCAAACTAAAAATTATTTATGACATTGTTGCATGAAATCAGTGATATGTAAAAAACGTGTTAATGTAATACATATTCATGTACATGTAATAAATATGTACATGCCTGTACTTATGACTGACAAAAGTTTTGTCAACAACACACATAGAACCCTTTACACAGTTGCCAGATAATTTGCATTCATCATAAAAATTACAGTTATTTTTTCATGGTATATGTAAGTATGTGGCGCTTAAGGCCGTGTCAGATAAAACTTTTGCTTCCCTTTGCGTTGCAAATTTTCTTTGACATCTAATATAAAATGTATATACTTATGTGAAACATGCCACATTAAACACTTTCAATGCAGCGTGAAGCGAAAAGCTCGGCAAATCTGATCTTTTTACGCGTTGAAGTTTTTTCTAATAGCTCCAAAGCTTTATGTATATACTAAGAAAACAATTAGAACCAATTTCAGTAGTTCGTCCAATAATATTTCTGACTTCTATTATCATAAGAAATGATTAAATATAAAAATAAAAATATAAATATAAAAATTAACAACAATTTTTTTAGATAAATAATCAAATCGTGAGCGTTGCCAAATTTTTTATTGTGACATATAAATTTTTTATTGTAACAAAGTTTAATCTCACACGGCCTTTAGTTTAGAATAAAACACGATTTGGTTCTTAAAATAAAACTAGTTGTTATTGCTAAGACAATTATAAATCAAAAAACGTGTTTCAATCATGAGATTTGCAATCAGAAAAGAAAGGTTATTTTCTATGTATCTCTAAACTAAGTTATTCCGAGTTGCCACAGTTTAATATTGTTTTTTTTTATCAGCAGGTATGTCTGTGGGGGAATGCACGCTACATGTACATTGTACTCATACATACTAATAGGCTGCATGAATAAAATAATTTGTTTTCAAGAATTATAAAACTAGTGATCGTGCCATGCGCATGATTTCCCGTTAAATGACGTAGTTTAATTTATGGAAGAGTATATGCTTAAAAATCATCTAGGGCTGTTTTTGCCTACAATATTCATTCAGAGAGGTTAACAGAATTAAATGAGTGATAACAGAAAAGAGAATAAATTGCACTTTAAAGTCGATCGTAATAAGTATTAATGATAAATAGTTGAAGGTTTCTTATTGAATATTTCTAATTTAAAGTTGAAACCCGGCTTTTGCCAAGAACTATTTTTTATTTTTAATTATAACAGTAATTGTCGCAATCAACAACTCTTGGTCAAAAAAAAAAAAACAGAAAAAAATAATTGAATACACTAAGGTGGGGGACAATTAGCTAATTGGTATTCGCTACACTATTCATCAGCCACCACTAGAATTTGAAATAGAGGGCTGCTCAAGCACAAGAAAAATGTCTTATAAGACATCGTAATATTTTCAAGTACTATATCCATCGTCTTCTTTCATTTCACAACAAACGCTTCGGTACCGAATTTTGAGCTTTTATTGTGAATGGGTTTACTCCCTAAACACACCTGTAAGTGATTTTCAACTTTACTCAATACTATAACAGATGTCCAAAAACTGAAGAGAATTTTTGTTTTGTGGTAATCTCAATAATGGTGTATGTCTGAAAAGTTATTAAAGTGAAAAGTTTTTAAAATGAAGATCAACGGCAATTTTGCTTTAGTCCCATTTACCTAATCTATGTTCTGCTAGATGATCGTGTGCCTTCAATTGTTGAAATGCTAAACTAAATCACTTAAAAGCTGATTTAAAAGTTGCCAACTTAAAGTTGTATTAAGGCACTCTATATCAGTTGTTTATGTTACAGCGTGTACAGACATGTGAGACAACATTGTATTCTTGATCATACATACAAAATTTAGCTTACCCAATTAGAATTTGACAGCTGGAAACAAAAATATATGTTTTTGTCACGAACATTTGAGTTTTTAAAGTTACAAAAATTGGCATAATTAGAGATTGCTAATATATAATAGAAACATATAATTGTGATCGACTTGTAAGTGTAAAATAGCTTTACATAAAAAAAAGAAATATCTATAAGAGTTCTATTTTCTTTTTTTTTTGTCAAAATGAAATGTTTTTATTGTCTTATATTGTGAATTAATTTAAATTTTGTTGACATTTGGATTGTTATTGTGAATAGTTTTGCTCACTAAACACACACCTGCAGTGATTTTCAACTTTACTCAATATTATAACAATTTTCTACTAATATTTCAATAACTTAATTGAATTTTTGTATGGAATACTGAGCTCAATTAAGGCTTTAATTACGGTAATCTCAGTAATGATATATGTCTGAGCGGTATGTTATTGAAATGAGAATCAACGGCAATTTTGCTTTAAGCCCGTTCACGGAATCTATCCTAGTGTCTACAACTGCGATTAACTCTGAGATAATATCTGACAAAACGTCAGCAGAATGAGAGAACGAATTTCTTTATGTCCATGTTAATATCTAACAAGGAGTACACGTATTTTTGTTAATCTTATAAGAATTCATAAATCAATGAAAGCCGAGAAGAAAACAAATCTTTGCGATGAAAGAAATCTTATATGAATTTTGTAAATGCACACAATTTGTACGAAAGTAATCATTTATAGTGTTTATTTAATGCATAAAAACAATCTATTTTCCATTTAAAATGGTTTTTTTAAAATATATTTTGCAAAACTATTAATCGATAAAATTGCAATGGCGCCTTTCTGTAAACAAATACACACACAATCGCTTTTTTGACAGCTCTTATTACAAGATCGTTGCTATGAGATTTCTCATAAGAACGCTCTCATAAAAATTATTATATGACTGCGATAACACTGATTTTAAGTCTACACGTAACAGAATTCTCTCTGCGATTGAATTTGAAGTTCTCATCTCAGATATTATCGCAGGTGTGGACACTAAGTATGTCTTGCTAAGTGATCGTGTGGCTTGAATTGGTGGAATGCCAAACTAAATCACTTAAAAGGTGGCTTAAAAGTTGCCAACTTAAAGTAGTATACCTCTATTAAAACACATTTTATCAGTTATTTATGTTAATGTGTGAAGTAAATGTATTAAAATAATAAATGAATTAGAATCACTAAAACTATTATCATGTTTGATAATTACCGCTATAAGATTCAAATTCAAAAAAATTGCTAATTAGAGCATGAAATTTGCTTAATAAATTTGGCACTGAAATGAGTATTTACCAAAATTTTATTGTGATGATTTAATGACGAAATGAATAACTCACATTTTCGTTAAAGAAAATTCATATGTTGGCTGTTGAGTATAACATTTTGTTACTTTGGATAAGAAATAATTCTTAAAATTTATTAATTTTTTATTTCCACGAATATATTACAAAACAGCAGTCTGGTAACTACGTTAATATGCAGCAAAATGTTCAAAAGTTTAAGCTGTAAGGCAGGCACTCTTGCTACAGTCCATTGTTTAAAACTTGACTTTATTGTTGAAAAAAAAAACAGTCACAAAAAGAAAGAAATTCATAAACTGTTACTGATTTTACAAAAGAAACTTAAAGTGATTTTTTTTTGCTATTATTTTCCCTTTAGACATAAAAATGATGTGATATAAAATGAGTGAAACTACAAGTCACAAGCAAGCTGTCTTCCACTGTGCACTCAGATTAATGTTGAATATACTTTAAGGATTGTTTTTTATACTGTTCATAACAAAGCAAGCTCTTAGGCGTCAAAAATACTTGATATATTTAAAATTTTTTTGTTTCTTTTATTTTTGTGCTCTACTCGACTCGATTAAAAGTTTTCCCTTTTTTGTGAATAATTTGTCCTTGTATAGGACACAATTGAAACACAAACAATATTTTTAGTGAATGTGCATACATACTCACGCACATAAATTAAAAAGGAATAAAAACACTATAAAAGGGTATTTTTTTTAGAAATGTATAAGTTGGCAAAAATGCTTTATTTGACAACACACTTAACAGCTGATGGTAGGTATTTGATTTGACATTTTATTATGAACACACTTACATAGAGCAATGTTTGCAAATGATCAAATTTTCTTTTATCAAAATAATGGTTCTGTACGTCACTTGTTATTGAATTTCGTTTTAAAATTTTATGCTTCGATGAGGCCCATTTTAAGTAGAATGGGTACGTAGCTTTTAAAACAGACGTCTTAACAGCCGTGTCAAGACGGCAAGAAAACCGTAACATTTGCAGTCCACACCTGACAGTAACTGTATTTTGCTGTTCCTGTTAGTGTTTTGATGTCAGGTGTGGACAGCACTTTATTGTCGTCAAATAAAGTCCGATATACAAAACAATATTAATAAAATGCTTTAAAGTTGTCATTTTATACCTATTACCATGATATAAAAAATACAAGGTAGTTTCATTCTCTTTTTATTATTTGTAATAAGGATTTTTGAAGTTTATTTTTAGAGAGAAATATAAAAAGGCGTTGCCACACAGTTGAATAAGGGAATTTACTCCTAGAATGGACTTTTTCTGAAATGTGTAGTTGCATTGTTCATATTAGAAAAAAAGCTAGAAATAATAAGCTGATGTAAGAAGGTATCTGTGGTCGCTTTGAAACCCATTTTAGTCATATTAAAATACTTAGTAAATACACTATTAAAGTATTGAAAATTATAAAAATAGAAAAATATCAATGTATGTATGTGGTTTCGTGGCCATCATGTGATCGTTTTTTTAATTTTTTTTATTTAAATTTATATTTTTTTTTCAGTTTTAAATGAGAATTTAAATATCTTAATCTAAAAAATGTTCTGCCTAGAAAAAATCTTTTTACAATATTTTCATTTAAATTAGAATTTGCTATCTGTAATAAATTTGACATATATTTATTTTTAATTGACAAAACATTCCCATTAAACTTAAAAAAAATTTAATTTAAATATTCTAAAGATTAAAACAATTAAGTTTTTTATTCGCTATTTAAGCTTCTAACATTTATACCAGTAAAAAATTATAAATAGCTTGTTTTCTATGTTTCCCAGCTATCTATACGTCGACATTTCATAGGAACTACCCTAATCATCAGTAGACTTTGAAAATTTTTGAAAGATATTCTCAAACATTCAACTTTATATCCCAACAATCCAAATAAATTGCTGAGAATTTAAAAAGAAAAATGCTCTAATAATATCCGTCAAAACACAAAAAACAAGCTTTTCTATTTATAAACGTCTCTAACATTTCTTTACACTTTTCAAACAAATGAACAACCGTTGGTTGCTACGATTTGCTTTTTTAAAGTATTGAAAAGCAGAGAACAAAAATTCAAACAATTAAGTTTTTTATTCGCTATTTCCAAAGTCTTCTGATGATTAGGGTAGTTCCTATGAAATGTCGACATATAGATAGCTGGGAAACATAGAAAGCAAGCTATTTATAATTTTTTACTATTCTAAAGATTAAAAATTCTGAATGTGGTTTATATAATCCACCCTCAGACAATAAATTTACGTAACTATAATTTGCATCTTTTTGCTCCGATGTTTTAAAGCCAAACTCTGCCAAATTCATTTTTGAAATTATATACCCGCTGAAATTTTCCAAGCCATCAAATTCGATATCATTTAAGCTATTAAGCGTATGTATTTTATTTGTTTTAGTTAGAAGTCACAATTTTTATATTTTTAGACAAAACTGAAAACAAGGGAATATATAAACTAGTACGGCAGCACAATTTTATGGAAAATGTCACAATCCTTATACTTGTCAGATGGTGATTGTTAAGAAAAATTGAGAGAATAAAACTACCTTGTATTTTTTATATCATGCCTAGTACTATAACTTGCTGGATTTCACAAGTTGCTTTAGAAAAGAAAAGTATTGTCTGTTAATTAATTGTATGACAACAGCTAATGTTTTAAGTTTATGTAGATGACTTGATAAAAAACTATTATACTAACCTTACTTAAGTCAACCTGCATCATTTGCCTCTTCTAGTCATGTCGTCTTGACTGTTAAAATATGGCCAGCATGTTTTTGTTGTTGTCTTTTTTACGCTGTCATTATGTGTGTGTGTATGTAAGTGTCTGCTTGGTTTTCTTTTCTTGAGTCTAAAGCAAAGTAGGGTGTGTCATGTCAAAAGTGGTTACATTAACTTAAATCTGATGTCAATCACAAAATTAAAATGCAAAGTATAAAGGCAATCTTGTACTTTTTTCTTTTGTGCTTTTCGAAAAGTACTTCTAGCTGAGTATCTACTAACACTTGTCTAGTTTCTTCTTTTTATTTCCTCAATCTTTTTTGTTCATCAACAACATTAGAATTATTTTACGATTTTTCTTATGTTTTTTTTTCTTTTCTTTTCTTTCAACAGGATGTTGAAAATTCATTTAAAATTTTTATAAAAAAATGTATCTTTCCAACAACATGTTACTTAGTGCTGCTTTCTTGTGTTCGCGTGTGTGTTCGCAAACTTTGTGTGGCAAAATAAAAGTAACTAAAAAATTTCAGCGTATCTCACTATGTAGTACGACGAGTACTGTAGTATAACGCCTTCGCAGTGTTTATAACTAAAATTGCATCAGATTTTACTTAAGGATCAATTTTGTGAATTAGTGTGTGTGTGTGTGTGTGTGTGTGTGTTAAAGCAAGAACAAAAAATGTGTTTAACCAACAAAACACAAGCAGTAAAATATAAAAAAAAAACTTTTCATAAAAAAAGGATTGAAAAAGGAAAAACTGCTGACCTATGCGTGTTAGAAAATCTACAAATATATTATAAACATTTAGTGTACGAACGTTAGTTGTACTTCAAGTTTTTTACTTTACACTTGCTACTGAAACTAATTCACATACGAGTACTAAATATGGGAGAGAAACTTACTTTGATATACTTTGAAATGCAGCAATGCCCAAGTTTTGGCTCTACATGAGGCAACTGTTGTTCTTACTGATAATGATACGCATCGCATAAAAAGTCTGGCAACATACATATGACGTTATTTTTATGCTGTTTTTTTTTTTATATGTTACGTAAGTATTAATTAACTTTTTATGCAGTTTAACATTTTTGTAAAAATACTCTGGTGGAGTTGAAATAAAGATGCACACAAATGCCAAGCCTAAGTAGATTTCTGATTTTGATGATGTTTCATATGAATCCAGTTTAGCAATAGGGAATACATTTTGAGAAAGTGAGTTTATACTAGTGGTGTTCAGCGCTGCACTTTTGATACTAATGTAGAGTTGGGTAGTTCGCGAACGAACTAGTATCACTGAACTATTCACTTCAGGGAGCTAAGTGAGCCGATCATTTCTGCAAGCTCTTTTAGCTCCATAGTTCATGTTTCTTTCTTTTGTCTTCAAGTTTTCTTTTTCGTTCATGTTTCTTTCTTTCTGGTACATATCTATACGGAAGAAGTCAAACAGTGCTGCCAGAATTTGACGTACATGTTATATACAACTATTCAGAAAATTAGACAATACAATTTTGTTTTACAAAAATGCAAATTAACAAATGATGATGAAACAAATAAATATTTTTTTTTTCTTTTCAATACAATTATTTTTCATTTCTAATGTCACCTTTAATTCATCTTTATAATTTATTTGTTTACACCTATTTTGTTTTCCTTTTTTATTTTCTTTATCATGAAAGTTGTAGCATTGAAATGTTCATTGAAAATATTATTTACGGAGCACTGAGCAATTGAACAAAAAGAATGACATATTTCAGTAAAAAGAGCTGAACTAAAAAGAGCACTCTCTCAAAAGAGCTTATGAACTCAACTCTATACTAAAGTGTCAATTTGACACTTTTTTAATGTCTATGAGACTTTTTATGACACTTTTTTTTTAAATACCCTTTTTTCAAACATGAAACTTTTTACTTAATTTATCTTCTTTTTGTTGCCTTCTTTTTGATTAAATTTTGAATAAAACTTGATTTATTTTTGATCAACGAGTATATCAGCCCAATTACAAATAAAAATTTCGTGGGAGTTTTTTCACTTTTCCCTTTTCTCCAATTATGAACAAAAATCGAATATGATAGTTTTTATTTTTTCGTTTTCTCCGTTAACTAAAAAAACTAAAAGAAGATTAACTGTTCAATTCCTAGGGTCAAGTTAACAAAAATTGTGCTTTTCTCTTTAATTTGAATTGAGAAAAATACTTTAATTGAGAAATAATTTCCGAGAGGAAAGAATTCCGTGAGAAATAAATTCCGTGAGAGTATTCATAATTGGGCTGTATATGTCGAACCTTTGCGGTTCATCTTCAGGATCTGGTTTTATATTATTTGTGTTTTATGACAATTTTTTATTACGATAAATAATAAAAAATTTTCTTTTTATATGCAAACAATTGAAACATGATAAATAAATTGTGATTTTTTTAAAATTTTATCAAAACAAATGACATTTTTTTAGTGATGCCACAAGAATAATCGACATTATTGTCACTTTTCTAGTGATGACACTGAAATAATCGAAAGATGTTGAATGGAATAAAATGAGAGAGGAACATTTATACATTGAAAAATGTTGAGTTTTATAACAATGCTTTTCTTATAGGCTTTTGGCGCTGATCAACCTCTTCATGAAACGCATGAAAGATGTTGAAAATGTGAAACATTGTTTACTATCTACTATCAATCAAAAATATTATTTTTTAAATTTTCAAACAATTTAATAAAAGCACGATTTTTTTTAATTTTTTTCAATATAAATGACATTTTTTTTAGTGATGCCACAAGAATAATCGACATTATTGCCACTTTTCTAGTGATGACACTGAAATAATCGAAAGATGTTGAACATTTTATAAAGATGTTGAAAAATGTTGACTTTTAGAACAATGTATTTCTTATGGGAAAATGTTATCATCTTCAAAAACTGATGGTAGATATTAGATGTTGTTCAGTGGAAAAAGCCTATTAAGGGCTTTGAAAAATTATGGTTGATGTTAAATGCCGATCAGTGTAAAAAGATAACAGACAGACAGCGTTACTTTCACATGTGTAATATTAGTAAAGATTAACATCGTACGTTTTGGTTGGGCCAATCTTTATTAGGCAAGAAAAAAATAAACGCTTTATGAGCACTTCAGACTGTCACACTTTGTATTAAGACTTGTCAAAAATTCAAATAATATGTGAAGTGTGATGTAAGAGATCTGACATCCAATAAAAGAGTGTGAGAGATTTGACATCCCATAAAACTTCACCATTTTTATAAATTTGTTTAAACAATATGATTTTTTGTATGTAAATGTAAATCATTAATCAGTGAACTTTTTCGAATCCCAATGGGTGCTGATGAGTAGTGTAGCGACTACAAAACAGCTAGTTGTCCCCCAGTTAATGGTATTCCATTATTTTTCTGTTCTTCTTTGGTCTTATTGTTTCACAGCAATTATTGTTATAATTAAAAATAATCCTTCTTCTTGACTGAAGTTGGACTCGAACTCATAACTAGCTAATAAGATTTTTCTTTGGATCATGGTTGTATTTTTTACAAAAGCATACAATAAAAATATTAAAACCAGCTGTTAAGCAAATTGGCCGTTTATTTTCAAATCGTATTTTACTTTAGTGTGATGGTGTGAAAACAAAATGTTATGGTACGTTAGATTTTTTGACAGTCGCAACAAATATTAGTAGATATTTGTCGCACAAAATCCTATTAATATCTTAACAGTTGCATGATGGTCTAAAACGCCCTTTAGCAAAATTTAGTGTACTGTGCTTTTTTGTCCAACATGCTGTCGCACAAACTCGGACACCTTGTGGAGCAATAAAATATTTATAGTAAAGAAATGTTGTACAAAGTGTTAAACTTTTTAAAATAATCTTAAGGCAAATTAAGATTACAAACAAAAACCTATTGCAAGTCTAGAAGGGTTTATGCGAATGCATGTATGTGTGAGTGCACTAAAGTGATTTTAAGTAGCTTGCACCTTAATTTTGCGTGCAAGCATACAATGAAACGCCCAAAGGTAAGAGGTACTTGCAAAAAAAAAAAAAAAGTGAAAAAGAATAAAGGAAAAAGGTAGTAAAAGTTTTAAAAACTAATTTTTCTTATTAGAAAATGCAATAAAATGAAAGAGTAAAACACTACAGTAAAACCTCAAAGTAATTGCCATTTTCTAAAGCAAAGTATTAGTAATTTCTATCAGTTAGTTATTCGCTGTTCTACTGTCCTTGTCCACTTTGAATCTGTTTTGGTTGAAAGAATAGAAAATGAAAAATGGTCAAAGTGTATCGTGTATAATTGCTAAAAACGGAAATTCCATTAAGCGAAGGAGTGCACCTAGTCCTTTGTCTGTGCATTTTTTTTCTCTACAAAAAAAAAAAAAAAAAAAAAAAAAGACAAAGAATGGCTAAAACAAAAATGTTAAAATGCACAAGCACAAAAAATTGTAATAAGGAATTAAGTAAAAATTTTTCATTATTAGAAAATATGTTACAATATAAATATTTTCTTTATTTTTTATGGTGCGAGTAATTAAGATTTTTCTTGAAATTAAATTTTACAGTCACATTGTGTAACGAGTCTTAAAGAGTTCGTATTAATTAGAGTACCACAGCTTATGGTAAATATTTTTAACTATGTATTTTACAATTTTCGTTTAAGCTTTTATTCCATTAAAGAATATGAACACAGAAAGAAATGCGAAGAAATTC